>OU830615.1:1200000-1831397 GCA_917563865.1 Phyllotreta cruciferae | reverse complement strand
AGCGCAAATCTGGAAGTCCCGATTCCAAACGCCTCGCTGGGACAACGCTCGCTATCACCATCCAGTGCCGTATCCGCCGAAACGATTAGCCATAGTATGGGGTCTTCCAGAGCGAATTCCTTACCCCGACCCACCAGCCCGTCGCCTTCAGTTGCCTCAGAAAAAACCGAGGTAGATCTGGCCGAGAAGCAGGAGCGCGAGGAGGAGGAGCGGAAGAGGAGGATACAGCTGTACGTTTTCATTTCGAGGTGCATCGCCTATCCTTTCAATGCTAAACAACCGACGGATATGACAAGGAGACAGACGAAAATCACCAAACATCAGTTGGAGAGTATCGTGAATAGGTTTCAAGTAAGTGCGCTTTTTTTCTTAACGAATACAATTCTTGTGGTTGGGTGAACAAAAAAAAACATAAAACAAAATATCCATTTATATTCTCGTCCTTTTGGTGGCATTTGTGGCATTTTTATAAACTCATCAGACGTTTTTTTCCTGCAACAATATTCGGGTTTTATGACACACGAATAATATTCAGAATATTTAGTAGGCTGGATCTTTTCCCACTTTACAGCCCAAAAACCGTTTCGAATGCACCTTTTTTTTTGTGTCAGCGAAGTTGTTTTTACGCTCGTTTTTGTTTTATTCGTATCCTCTGCGTAAAGCTTCCATTAGGGATTCAGAAATATTATTTTCGTGTTTGGAGTTGAAATGAGAAAACACAGAGAACCTTTTGAAGTGCCTGATGCATTTTCAACTCGTGTATTTATCTTATATCGCCCACATACGCATTTTAAAAGCTCTCTTGTGTTCCTTGCATCAGGATCCGGATGAATTTTAAACGATTGAGATTTTTATTGCGAGTAAATAATTCAGAATATCCTTTGAAATGCCAAGTGCAAGCCTGTGGTTAAAGTCGAAAGCAGTATCCACATTTAATAACATGTTGTACAACATTGCTATATCGCAGTGTTATACAGGGTGTTATTGAAATGAATGTACATATTGAAACGGCCTTATCTTTACACTTTTCTAGATTGGGGAAAAATATTATTTTTTAAAAATAACTATTATTAAAGGAGTTATTACATTTTGAAAAATAATTTTAAAATGAACGTACACCGCTGCATTATATTAGAGATAGGCCCGAGAATGACATTGGAGCTAAGAATTCAACCAACCAGATACGTCAGATACACCACATAGAACTAGGCATACTACTAGGCGTAGTGTAAAGGTCGGAAAAGGGGTATTTTGCCCCAGATTTATTTGTTTGAAGAGTAAAATTAGTGCCATTCATTTTTTGATATCAAATATTCTTCACAGTTTAAATATGTACATTCATTTCAATAACACCCTTTATAGCAAGTGTGTGATGCTTTATGAATTTTTAACAGCGTCCACACCTGCTATGTAACACTGCGATATAGCAATGCTATACAACATGTTATTAAATGTGGACCCTGCTTTAGACAATTCCAGCATAGCCAATAAGTAATATCGCGGAATATATGCAGAAAAAAATTTGCTAATATATGCGCATTGAAACGATTTCTTTAAAAATATGCAGTGATTTTCAAAAAAAATATCAAAATTAGTTCTGGGCAGTTTTAATTCACTCTGAAACGTTCAAAATTGTTTAGAATCATTTTAATTCGTTCTGAAGCATTCTAAAAGTGGTCTGAACAGTTCTAATTCGTTCGGGACAGTTCTAAATTGTTCTGGACAGTTTTAATTCATCCTGAAACGTTCAAAATTGTTCAGAATCATTTCTAATTCCTTCTGAAGCATTCTAAAAGTGTTCTGAACAGTTCTAATTCGTTCGGGACAGTTCTAGATTGTTCTGGACAGTTTTAATACATTCTGAAACGTTCAAAATTGTTCAGAATCATTTCTAATTCCTTCTGAAGCATTCTAAAATTGTTCTGAAGAGTTCTAATTCGTTTAAAAGCGTTTTAAATTGTTTGAACATATCAAAATTCATTCTAAAGCATTATGAATTGTTTTGAACAATCTTAATTGATTCTAAATGTTCGTGTGTTTTTAAATGTTCTGGATAGTTTTTATTCGATCTGGATCATTATAAATTACTCGGAAATTTTCTAAATTGATTCAGAATAGGTATACATGTAAATAAAAATGAATGCAATAATTTTCAAAAAAATATCAAAAATTTGCATTGATTTTCAAGGAAATATCAAAAATATGCAATAATTTTCAAAATATATCAAAAATTTGCTGTGATTTCAAAAAAATATCATAATTAAATTATGCAATAATTTTCAAAAACTTTCAAAAATTTGCATTGATTTTCAAGAAAATATCAAAAATATTCAATTATTTTCAAAATATATCAAAAATTTGCTGTGATTTTCAAACTGTCAAGAAAAGGCCTGTCAAGAAAATATCAAAATTATGCAATAATTTTCAAAAAATATCAAAAATATGCAATGTATGTATGTAAAATGATCAAAATTGATCAAATTGAATGTATAAGCAAAAAGTTAGTAAGTAAATATCTACATATATATGCTAAAATATGTAATTTTTTTCAAAATATGCAAAAACTGGATAAATCGTTAAATATATGCAAATGTTGCATATATTCCGCTCTTTACCAATAAGCCTATATTTAGGTAATACATATAGGAATGCTAATGAAATTTCTCTTATGCTCCTTAAGCATAAGATTTAATGGGAGCGCAAAGGACTAATATCGTCGGGTAGTGGCTTCAGTGATATAGTCCCCAAACGTCAACTACTTAATTTTCCTATATATCACAATTAATAAGCCCTGCAATAATTTTCTCGCTATTCCTTCATTAGTATCAGTTATTTTAGTGCAAACGACGTTTAATTTCAGTTTAACTAAGTCGAAGTTTCCGATTGCCGCCTGCATAAGAGACCCATAAACTAATTTGACATACGAACGCAAATGGGAGCAACAGGACGGGTATTAATTAATTTTATGAAACCTATTGGGTGTATAAACTATCAAATCCTCGCCGGTTCGGTAACTTATTCAATTCGCTCCGCGAGGTCCTAAAATTTAAAAAATCAACAGCCGTTTTCAATTTAATTTGTTAATGTAGTTATTTCCGACTTTTTGACTGGAATTCATGCTCGTTCGTTTTCAATTTTCGTTTATTCGAAACGCTTTTTAATGTCATTAATACCATTCTACGCTATTGCTCGTACATCCCTTCGGACTTTATTTATATATTTTATTTTTTAGCGCATATTTTTATAAGCCTTTTTTGTTACAGAGTTTTTTGAAAGGAGAAACGCAAATAATGGCCGACGAAGCCTTTCAGAACGCTGTACAGAATTATTACGATGTTTTTTTGAAATCTGAAAGGGTCGTTAAAATGGTCCAATCTGGTGCTTGTTCGCAATATGATTTTAGAGAAGTTTTTAGGAATAATATAGAAAAACGAGTTAGGTAAGCATCCTTTATTTATTTTTCTTACCTACTAAATTATTACTTGAAAAATAACGCTTTGTAATTTGTAAATGCCTAAGTAAACATCGTTTGATAAATCACCAAAAATATTATTATAAAATCAACTTATTTACCTGCAAAGAGGGTGAGAATTTTTGTCTCGATTCGTAACGGGAGAGGCAAATAAACCATTTAAACTTTTAAGGTTTCCAGTAGACTTTAATGCCTCTCAAAAATTTTATTAACATTCCCGATTCTTGTGTTGTATTAAAAAGTTATTTCCATTCTGTTTACAAGTTCTTTTTCGACGTTTAATTCAGACTGCACTTAAAAGGATTTCCATCGGCGAAATTTATATCCTTTTCGTCTTAGAGTCGACCGAAATCATTTAATTTTAACCTGCAAGACCAGACCAAACCGGTGCGAGAAT
Organism: Phyllotreta cruciferae; assembly: GCA_917563865.1. Lineage (NCBI taxonomy): Eukaryota > Metazoa > Arthropoda > Insecta > Coleoptera > Chrysomelidae > Phyllotreta > Phyllotreta cruciferae. Next base: position 1,827,528 of record OU830615.1, on the reverse strand, counting down.
TAGAGGTGAGCATCAGCATTGCTAGCAGGAGTCATGCTGGGAATCCTTAGAGTTCTCAACAGGAATAATCGCATTGTGCCGTTTAAATCGATCGAGAAATTAGGAGTTGAAATATTATGTAATGAATATAGATTAGTGATTAGCGTTATTTTTAAAGCAAGCAACTGCGAGCCGTTCTTATGGCCTAGTTGTGCAAATTACATTAAAGTCGATCGATTTCGAGCATAGAGCAGAAACACATCGAGTCCCACTGCCAAATTTCTTATGAAATTGTATCGGGAAAGCGATTCGCTGGAAGGAAAAATTTAGGGCATTCCTGTTGACTCGAGTTTGACCTCTTTTCGGGTGAGTCGCGGCAGTTATTTCGGAACAAAAAATCGGACATTTCCAACTCTAGTGGAAAGAGACGGCAGACAGATCGATAGCCATCTGGTCGGTGTGTGTATGAAAGACACCAAGATATCCTGATGTAACTCTTACGTAAGCTTCCTCTGGAATAAGATCGGCTGCGGAATCGGAGAGGCACACGATGAGGTCGGTTATAAACGAAAAAAAATGGAATTTGCAGGCCAGAATGCCAATTGGTTTTTTATGGTTGAGCAACGAGGTGTACGTGTGTCACAAAGGAGAAAATTGTGTTACAAATATCGGCATTAGAGCCAATTGCTTGTCGCCTTTTTATTAAAAGTAATATAGAGGTGCGAATTCTACAGGGTGTCCGGGAATGAATACGCTAAGAGTAGGTTCTTTGGCTCAAAATATGATGATTTAACCAAATTTACCTTAGTCAAATTTGCTTCTTTAGGAAGTTATACCACTATGAAAATCGATTTTTTTGTCCATCCAGCGAAATTCAAGAGATATGGGGAAATTTCACATATGGGGATTTTAGAGATGTCCAATTAAGAATATGTTACTTTTTTTCCTATGAACGGCCATAACTTTTTTGTACGTAGGAATTTGTACCAAACGGGATCAATTTACAAAAACTAGAACATTTTAACTAAGTTATGCCGGTTTTGAGTCGCTAAAATGCACCGTTTCGAAGATAAATGAGTTTGAAATTTGCGCTGCATGCTTATAATACGTAGGTAATTAATTGGGTGTTATTAGTTACGACATTTCGTAGCCAGAGTTTCCAGACATTTCCAGAAAATTCAAGACAGTTTTCAGATTCCAAACATTTCCAGACACTTCCAGACATTTAAAGATATTATCCAGACATTTCTAGACATTTCCAGACACTTCCAGACATTTAAAGATATTATCCAGACATTTCCAGACATTTCTAGACTTTTCCAGACATTTCCAGACATTTCCAGCCATTTTCCAGACATTTTCCAGACATTTCCAGGCATTTCCAGACATTTCCAGACATTTCCGGACAGTTTCCAGACATTACAGACAGTTTACAGAAATTTTCCATTCATTTCCAGATATTTACAGTTAATTCCAGACGAATGCTTCGTTATTACCCTTGTTTTATAAGCCTGCAGCACACATTTCAAATTCATTTATCTTTGAAACGGTGCATTTTAGCGAACTAAAAACAGGTAAGTATACCTTTTTTACAGCTAAAAAGTAGTTGTAAAAAAGCAGTTGTAGTTTTTGTAAATTGATCCGTTTTTATCAAATTCCTACGTACAAAAAAGTTATGACCTTTCGAAGAAAAAAAAACGTGCCGAAGTGGCGCCCTCTGGATTAAGAGCAAACTGGTTAACATATTCTTAATTGGACATCTCTAAAACCCCCATATGTGAAATTTGAAAAAGATATCTCTTGAATTACGCTGGATGGACAAAAAAATCGAAATAAAAAATCGATTTTCAATTTGCTTTAATTTCCTAAAGATAAGCAACTTTGGACTAAGGTAAATTTGGTTAAATCGTCATATTTTGACCCAAAAGAACGCACCCTCCCGTTCATTACCGGACACCCTGTATAGTTTCGAAATTGTCCTGCGAAAATAGCTTCACTGATAAAATTGATGAGATGCTTTTTCCAAAACTACACTTCCGAGCCGAAATTAATAACACACCAAGTATTATTTTCCTAGATTAAATTTCCAGGAATTAATATGCCTTGAAATAAAACATCTTTACAGCAGCGTAGAATGAAACCAGCGAAATCCAAATTAGTAATCTGAAATTTAATCCGATCCTATTAAAGGATTATTGTAGCAGAATGGGACTTCCGAATAGAAGTAAACATTTATTGCGCATTGCAGATTCATAACAGAAAATTTTTCCCGATTCTCATCAGTAGAAATACATTATGAAAATGCATCTATGCAGAATAACTACCCCACGTAATTCCTGCGGATTAGCGGGAACGTACATTTTCACGGTCGGTTTCCATATTAGAGATGCCGAATTAAAATTCTGGACAAACATGAGCACCCTACAGGGTCACTAAATTAATTAGAGCCAAGCACCCTTCAACCTTTAACTATTGTAAATTTGAGGACTTACGCTGCAATAACAGCCCTAACATAGAGGATGTTCCGTCAATCTAGCGAATGAAGATATTTTAACACGAATTAATGATTAAACTTGACTGGATAGCGCCTCGTGTTCCCGAAGCGAACCGAGTTAGAGTGGAAAACGGAAAACTTTTTATTACTTAATAATTGTGAGAAAGTTTTATTATTTTCAACTTTAATATCATGGACTTACGAACGATAAACGTTGGTTCAAAATTCGGCGCTATTATAGCGGTCTACCTCAAAATGTTCGCTCTACCGTTGCAATAAACTTCTTAAGGGTTTTTATAACAGTTGGAAACTTACTTCGAGATTAAATTAATAACGCTGATTTTTCAGATTATTAATCTAAAAACAGCACTTAGAAAATACGATGGTTTCCAAAATAAGCACAAAGATTATTATCTTCCGAAAATGCAAAAATTTTAATTATTCTTTACAATGGAGAAGACCACGACTTTTTTTAATTGTTTTTTCAAAACTGTGTGTTCTAAGAAGGCGCGTAATGAAATTTTTATTTTATTCAGTGGCCAAATAAGGCCGCAATTAATTTTTAAAGTTTGAAAAACGTCACGCAATCGTCATACACTCTGCTCCAATCAAAGTGAGAGTTGCAAAGAAAAGTCACATTTAGCCAGTTTGCCACTTTTCCTATTACTCTGCTTTACTCCGCAAAATGTGCGTTTTTTGTATATTTATTGCAATAAACATTTTCTGATTTATCCATTTCTTCCATTACCTAATGGATAATTCGATATATTAATATAGAAATAACATCTTCATCTGTATGAATTGTAACCGATTTTCGTGTTAAAAACACAAATAATGGTCCTGAAAAATTTATTTGGCAACATTCTTGTCAAATTCAATATTATCAGTATCAGTAAAGTGTTTTGTGCCGAACTGCAATTCGTGTAATTTGTTTTGTACATTTTTCAGAAAAATCTGACAAATGACAGTTTGATTTTTGTTCGCTTGTGTAGGTATTCTTTGTTATTGCGTTCGAAAATTCATACTATTTACTATACAACAAGACGTGAGTGGTTTATGATTGGTTGATAAGGTATGAGTCAAAACCCGAAATTTTTAATTTCAAAGGAATATATCTTTTTTAATTATAACGCATTTTGAGCAACTGAAAACGGTTTTGAGCTCTAATAAATCATTTCTAATCGTATATTTTGCCGAAACCCGCGTATCTCACATCGTGGTCTTCTCCATTGAAGAGTTACCATATAAATGTTGTAATTTACTCACAAAAGCGGTTGCAAACTTTAAATGAAAGAATTTCATGGCTCTCTGAGTTGATATTTGCAGGAAAATAGTATACAGATGCAATGTTAAAGTTAACTGGTTAATTCAGTAAAGCGTTTAATTATTCATGAGATGAGCATTTCAAGTAATTAACGATAAACGATGAATAATTGACATGACCACATATTTGGATGAATGTCATGTGGTAAAGAAACAACAAATGACAAACAACCAAATTAGTAACCACATCAAAACGCAATTTCGCCGGCAACGCTCCATTGATATAATATTTCACGAAATTGTGTAATAAAACTTTCCTTCCGCGGAAAAGTCGAGATGCTCGAAAGAAATTTGGCGAGTTATGGGTTGAAAATTGGCCGAAATGATGAATTACTGATAAGTTCACCGACCCCTTATGTCTTGTAATTAAGGGCTGTGGCAATTTTCGGCCTTTCTTGCTATATGCCCGAATAGACATCACGTAATAAGCTCGTTGAGGGTTGGTGATATACAGTGTTATTATTCGCTTGATTCTATTGGGCGTTCGCGCCCACTGGCACCCTATTATTACCAGAAAATTGTCGAAGCTCCACATGTAATTAAACGTGTCAATAAATAATCAATCTTCCTGGCTATTAGCCTTAATTAGCTTAATTTACTTATTTACTCGATTAGCGCTGGATAAGTTGTCGTTGTGTATGCAGCAAGGATGCCAATCTGTTAGTGCGCCATATGCACAACATTCATATGGCAACACCGCAGATCAACATCTCTAATACAAATCGAAAAGAAAATGAACGTTAATTAAGTACATTATTAGAAGTTGAAGTAAGTTCGCTAATCCAAATTCATTATAATTGGCAGATTCCCATTAAAATAATAATAGAAAGCTCGAACCTTTAGTATAAATTTTGAGATGAACATCATCTTAATTGGATGCTAAAGCTATTTATACCCACGCAAACAATTTCTAATTAGAAAATACTATCCGAATTCCTTTATGATACTCAACCATTTGCGGAAGTTAACCTATACAGGTCAAGGTGAAATTTCGTGCTCCCTCTCTTGTTTCCAGATGCCAGAAACATTCTACACATTGCATTTCCTTGCTATTTCACAAAGGATCTTCCTTAGGTTTACTAATTGTAATAAAAGTTGTCAGAAGCAGGTCCTTTGTGCTCTTAAATAACATGATAAAATGTCCTCTCTGCAAGAACCATTTTGCAATCTTTATTGTACCCACTTTTTAGGCCATATCGTTGTAGGAAATTGCCAAATTAACCCTCGTTTATATAGGAAAATAATTTCGTATTTAGGTAGCAAGTACTTCCGCCATGAAATGGTTAATAGAATGTAATTAACTTTTTACGAAATTACCTTCATCGACATAGAATTTTCGGTAGGCTAAATACTCTTCTTTTGTGCGGTAGTTTGTTGGTTTTATAACTGTCCAATCTGGGGCTTTAAACGGATATTATACAAAGCTTTGTTGCGTTTTAAATTTAACGAGTACATTTTACGAACTCGAACGGGCCAGAAAGTTGTTGCTAAGGCAATCGCTAATTTTAGATTGTTTTTTTTACAGATCTTTACCAGAAATGGAAGGATTAAGTAAAGAGACTGTTTTTACGTCCTGGATGGCGAAATTCGACTGCATCTTGAAAGGTAATTATTTTCACGTCTCGCGGTTACGTTATTAAAAATGATTTTATCGCGATTGTGCTGAAAATTATATCCGAAAATCGAGTACTTAGGTAAATGCCTCACTTCAATTTGAAGAGTTTAATGCTGCATAAGGACGGAAACATTTAATTTCCAAGGAATTTTTTACTGAAAAAAAATGTCACTCAAAAAAAACAGAACCGAGGAGAAAAAGGAATTACCTAATAAAAATTTAAGCGATAAGGATTTTTTATTAATCTCTTTTCCATTACGGAGCTAGAGTTGTTTTTCAAATTAAGTTGTGTTGTTCGATGCTTCCTGTTTTCGTATTTTCCGAATATAAATTGTAATTTAGAAGTTCATCAAAAACGGCTTTACGAATACGATAAAAATATTCCGGACGTAATGAAGAAATTTTTCTTTTTTATTTCTTTCATTCTTTAACTCCCACTTTAAATGAAATTTCATCCCGGAGAGCCACTTTTCGAGCGGATCATTTTTAAAGCGCACTCCAGACCAAGGATTCGTTAAACTCACGGCTAGTATTCAACGACACATTTATCGTTCGTTTCCTTATTTTGCAGTCACCGACGAGGATTCCAAGAGGCCGTCTAGAATGCAACAAAACCTGAATTCTGAGTTAATTTTATCCAAAGAACAATTGTACGATATGTTCCAACAAATACTTGGCGTCAAAAAATTCGAACATCAACTACTGTTCAACGCCCTACTGGTAAGTTTTCGTAAATCCAATTATATATAAAGCTCGCACTGCGAACGAGACCATTTGAAAGGGGTCACAGACCCCTTTCCAACCTTTCCGCGAGTCCAATATACACCCTGCCTCACGTAAGGCGGCATTAGAAGTATTTCGCGAATAGCTGTGTATATAAAATTACGAAATTTTGTATACAAGGGTTTTTGGATGTAAGGAATTTATCTAAAATATTTTCAAAAATGCCTTTACATCCACTCAAAATTTACAAAATTTTGAATTTAGCTGGCTCTGGAAGCTAAACAGTTGAAAATCGAGAAAAACGGCTTACATGTCCCTGTCCTAACTTTTCAAGTACTACAGGGGGGTTGAAAGGGTGCAGCCCCCTTTCCGAGCATTAGCGAGTCTCTTCATAAAGATTTAAGTATAATTCACAATTATTGGTGGTATAAATGAGTATGACTCATTCTACAGGGAGTATCAAAATTATAGGCCATAAATTAAACCACATATTCTGGGGACAAAAATAGCTCGACTGAACCTAACTTACCTTAGTATAAATGTGCACCAAAAAAAAGTTACAGCCCTTGGAAGTTACAAATTAAAAATCGAATTTTTCCAATTTCTCGAGAACAATTTAGTATTTTTTTATGAAAATGGACAGGTGGTTCTCCTATTGCAAAAGCAACTTTCTACAAAAAAATTACGAAATCTGTGCACCCCATAAAATTTTTATGGGGTTTTGATTCCTTTAACCTCCCCAAATTTTTGTGTACGTTACAATTAAATTATTTTTGTCATGCCATTAGTTTAACACATTATTTTGGAAACTTTTTTGTCTCTTAGTACTTTTTCGATTAGCCAATTTTTATCGAGATACGGGCTTTTTTCGATTATGTTTCAAAAATTCTGAGTTTAGAAAAATTAGATTATTAGTGAATTTTCAAGTCAATCCAATGATAAAAAAATATTTATTGAATCTAATTAAATATTTTATGTTTTGCAAAAATGTTTTGTAAAAATGGCCTCCATTTTCTTGAACACCTATGGCAACGTTTTATCAAGGAAAATCGAATAGGTATGTTGGAAAATCATTGGCTTCTGAGAAAACATTTTTACAAAGCACGAAATATTTACTTAGATTCAATAAATATTTTTTTAACATGTGAATGACTTGAAAATTCACTTATAATCTACTTTTTCTACTCAGAATTCTTGAAACATAATCGAAAAGAGGCTCAATAAAAACTGACTAATCGAAAAAGTACTAAGAGACAAAAAAGCTTCCAAAATAATGTGTTAAACTAATGGCATGACAAAAATAATTTAATTGTAACGTACACAAAAATTTGGGGAGGTTAAAGGGATCACAACCCCCATAAAAATTTTATGAGGTGCACAGATTTCATAATTTTTTTGTAGAAAGTTGCTTTTGCAATAGGAGAACCACCTGTCCATTTTCATAAAAAATTGCTAAAATGTTCTCGAGAAATTGGAAAAAATCGATTTTTAATTTGTAACTTCTAAGGGCTGTAACTTTTTTTGGTGCACATATGTACTAAGGTAAGTTAGGTTCTATCGAGCTATTTTTGGCCCCAGAATATGTGGTTTAATTTATGGCCTATAATTTTGATACACCCTGTATATAGAGAATTATTTTAAATATTTACACTGAAATGAAATATACAAATACACAAATTTATCAAAATATATCGAATATCGAATAAAAAAAAGTTGCTTTTGGGTATCCGCAACCAGCACGTTGAATTGTGTTTACTTAATCACCGGCATATCCATGGCAACATCGATGCAACGAGAAGAACGGAATGATTTTCAGTCATGAAACCGCGACGGGCCGTTAAATAATAATGCCCGAGTAATTTGTAATTACCGGATTGTCGTCGAATTACGCAAGGAGAGCCTAATGGGATCGATGACGGCGAAAAATTACGTAACTTTATGCCGGGGGAAAAAAGGGGTTGATTGATTCGCGTCCGGCTCTGAGCGAAGGTGGATTTGTTGCGAGTAATTTAAGCGTAATTTAATTAAATTCTTCACGGCGTTTTCGGCCAAACGAAACTGTTGGTGCTTTCCGAATCGAAATTCCATCTAATGGAAATATTTTTCGCTTCGGAAGTTTATCGAGCAAAAATTTTATATACCGAATTAATTAAGTAGGAATTGTTAATTATGTAAAATTTTAGTGTTTTTCTTTTGTTGTTCGCAGCTTGATTCGGCCGATGAACAAGCCGCGGCCATCAGAAGGGAGTTGGACGGCAGGATGCAAAAAGTCGCAGAAATGGAAAAGGTAGGATTAATCGATCTCTATCAATTACGTATAAGTAGAAAACTTGACGTTTATCGAATGAAAATCAATCAAAACCATCCTCATTTCGAGCCAATCCGTCATGAATTAGAACTCCAGACGACGTCTATTAAAAGCGAATTAATGGAACTGTAATAGCCAGACAGATCTTTGGGCGAGTTAAAATTGAATACTCGGACTTTTAATCGAGAAATTATATTTCATCGCGCGAATTTTATTAGGATATTTTCGCATGAAATGCAATTCCTGATCCTACCTCTCGAAGTATTCGGCCGTAAAATTTTTCCGCTCAGCGACAATTTCGAATTTAATTAATCAACTAGAAACGTATTTATACCTTCGAGTTCGTTTACGTCGAATTTTCGCGACTTAAGATCTGCATGGCATCGCTTTATTAAAGTCGCAGTTATCAAGTTAATTTACGAACTAGAGATTGAAACTGATAACTGAAAGTTCGGATGACACAGATGGATTTGTTCGTGCTCGGCACTAAACTCATCTAAGCTTTTGGATTATTGTTACACTAATTTCGCCCATAGTTTTTGATTAGTTTACGTTGCACAATGTTCGATCGGTTGAAATTGCAATCGTTTGTCCTGGTGTAAAGTGTATTTCGCGACGTGGGCGATAAGATTATTTTCCAACGTGGGCGGAAGGTTCGCTTTTAACTTCTAAAATCGATATTTTTTAACTTCGAAACGAGCGCGATGATTTTATTCGAATATTTCGTCACGAAGATATTCCCATCGAGATTTTCTCAATGAGCATTTTTTATGCAGCGGATTAGAATTTCATAACATACACTGGACAAATATATCTTTTGAATCCGATGGAATATGTGTAGTTTAATCCTTAAGTGGGAGCTTTTATATTTTATCGGGTAATATCAAAGTACTTTTTGAAGCTTTAACAAAACAAAAACGAACATGTGTGGTCGTGTTCAATTGTGCGTTTAAAATGAATAGGAAAAGCCCGCTTTACTATAGTCTATTCAGAAAAAGCGGGGAGTAATTCGCAGTCATGATCCTTGCAAAACCACGCGATCCAAGAATTATTAAAATATTATTGTAAATGTTAATTTTTTTCTGTTTCTGTGTTGGGCAGGTAACTTCTGTGTAGCCTGGAATTCGGCCAATTGATCCGCGCCTTTTATGAATAGACTTTAAACATATTTAGACAAACTCGAACTATTAACGAACAATGGAGAAGACCACGATGTGAGATATGCGGATTTCGGTAAAAGATACGATTAGAAATGATTTATTAGAGCTCAAAACCATTTTCAGTTGCTCAAAATGTGTTATAATTAAAAAGATATAGCCCTTTGAGATTTAAAAATTTCGAGTTTTGACTCATACCTTATCAACCAATCATAAACCACTCACGTCTTGTTGTATAGTAAATAGTATGAATTTTCGAACGCAGTAACAAAGAATAAACAAACGAATAAAAATCAAACTGTCATTTGTCAGATTTTTCTGAAAAATGCACAAAACAAATTACACGAATTGCAGTTCGGCAGGAAACACTTTACTGATAATATTGAATTTGACAAGATTGTTGCCAAATAAATTTTTCAGGACCATTATTTGTGTTTTTAACACGAAAATCGGTTACAATTTATACAGATGAAGATGTTATTTCTATATTAATATATCGAATTATCCATTAGGTAATGGAAGAAATGGATAAATCAGAAAATGTTTATTGCAATAAATATACAAAAAACGCACATTTTGCGGACTAAAGAAGAGTAATAGGAAACGTGGCAAACTTGCTAAATGTGACTTCTCTTTGCAACTCTCGCTTTGATTGGAGCAGAGTGTATGACGATTGTCTGACGTTTTTCAAACTTTAAAAATTAATTGCGGCCTTATTTGGCCACAGAAAAATATTAAAAATTTCATTACGCGCCTTCTTAGAACACACGGTTTTGAAAAAAAAAAATTAAAAAAAGTCGTGGTCTTCTCCATTAATGATTCACAACAAGAATAACTGGAGTTGGGAATTTGGTAACATTCGAATTTGAATAAATATGCCAGAACAACGCGAGTTATAATACTATTTCTCGCGTTAATTGGCGGCAGGTAAACTAGCCAAGTTTGAGCCAAGTTTAATTATTTTTCAATTAATTCAAATAAAGTAATTACATATCCGCAAGCGACACTGGCGGCTTTTCCCTCGCATTGTTTAATACATTGAGCTCTTAGTTCCGAAGAAATTTGCGTAACAACACGTAAAAATAACAATTAATTAACGTGTTGCGAGTTAGAATGCATATAACAATATCGTTCCCCAAAGCATCGAATCTAGTAAACAACAAGGCATTGTAATGACGGGTCTTATGTTGCAAGCATTACGCTCGGAGGTAGACTTTATGAAATTTCCAAATTAAGCTACCCGTTATAAAGCAGAATTCAGCAACGCGGGCATTCGAATTGAATTAACAGCGATTTGTAAAGAAACGGTGCATTAATTTTGTTGCTGTTGATCTACGTATAGAAGCGGGTTTAGACAGGTACTGTATGCTGTTAGATTCACACACACATTCACCCAACTAAACCTGCCTCTTTACGTGTTTGAAAAAAAATTTATAATGAATATTGAAAATTATTCTTTCGTTATTGAATTATATTTTATCTATCGTTCAAATTCAACTGGTTTACCGGTTATTGTATTTTTTTATTAAAATATATATTAATTAATGCGCTGTTACATTAAAATTATTCAGCCGAAATGAACTTTGTTTTACCGAAATGTTCGTAATAGTTAAACGATTCGATCATTTTTTGTATCAATTATAGCCGACTGCATTCAATCGTTGTGCATGAATTGAAATTCGCGGAGTTTCGCATCGAAATTAGGTTGAATTTATTCGCAATATTAATGGATTGATTCGTGTACAGCGGAGTTCAGTAGATGCGGTTATTTTCGAAACCGATACGTTTTATTCATAATCGATTACCAGCTCTTATTGTTTTACAATAAAACCTCAATTTCACGTGGTTTTTTTTACCTCGGACGTTTCGGATTTTTGGAATAACATTTGCATCTGTTTTATATACGGCCAGAAATTATTGTTTTAACGCGTTATTTCTTTTACATGGTTTCTTTTTAAGTGGGTAATGGGTAATTTACCTGCATCCCGAATGTGCTTTTTCGCGTTTCCGAGGTGGCATAAAATAAAAATAATGTCGCCTCCCTTGGTCATGCTTTCTTTTTGTGATAAAAATTTCGCCGAGCAAATTTATGGAACGAAATTTGAATAGGTGCATTTGAAGTTAGGAGTGGTATTTTCATTTTAAAACGTCTATCAATCATCGAATGAATAAATAAATTTTACAATCGAACCGGCATAAAGCTTGACTGCTTCAATCTGCAGATATATGACTGGCGTTTCAAATAATTCAACTCTTCCTCATTGCGGCTTTGTAATGGGGATACGTTGTTACAAATAATTAGGATTACTTGGATTATATTGTAGCTTGCAACAGGGTTATTTGAGCGCTTTGAAGCCTTTTTGCTGCATTTAATATGTAAATCGGAATTGTAGTAAATTGTAGCTGGGGAATTACGTACCGAGGTACTAGGAATTCATTCTATTTTTTGTACAGTCAGTGAATAGACGAGTCGAATTATACTATAACCCAGTTAAAAATATCACGTATATAAACTTTTGAAATTGTTAATTTAAAGTTGCTAATTTGATATTCCTATATACGTAGTATATTTTAATTAATTTGTTGAAATATGTCGGAAAAACTAAATTCAACGAATTAAAATATGCAGTATGTACTTTTCAACAATGTCCGAAATCCAAAAATAACTTTTTATACAACGTTTATTAAATGTATTTTAGTGTATAAAAATTAACATTATGTCATTACAATTACACTCGCTCCCGAAAATGAAACATCATATCCCTGGTTTGTAATACGGTCGAAAAATAATATCGGTTGTTACGAAATTCCCCCGTTTTAAGAGAATTCTCAATGGGTTTCGCCGAAAATTATCTGGCCATTGTTTTTTGCGTTCGTTAATCTCCGCGGGATTCCCGGGAAACAAAGACTACACCGTTTGAATGGAATACACGGGAACGTGTAAGATAATATTGGGGGCTGAAAATGATGGAAATTCGTGCTCGAGTGTACCGCAAATACGGCCAATTCGAGAGGAGAAACGAATCCGCGCCAATAGTCTTAAGTACTCGGTCCGAGGTGAATTAAAAACTTAACCATAAAATCAAACCAAAGCATCAACGGTATTAAATAACGAACAATGATACAAACATTCCATTCGAGGGATGAAAATCCGAAAATTTCCCGTGGAAACCCTAAAAGGCGCGGGGGATTCGCGAAAGCGAATTCTCGACTTCCAGCCGTCATGTTTGACCTTTTTCCTCATTTATTACGCTTCCGTTTGATACACTTTAACGCCCTCGCCTCACTTTTCCTAACGCAATAATAACGGAATCTGTTTCCGAGCATAAATATTTATATAATCGCCTAATGAAAAACCGTCCCGTCCCGAAAATAAAAAAGGAAAAACGCCGTACATGAAAATCATCCGGGAACTCGACGGGAATCGGAACGATGGAAGTGGCATTGTCACGTTTCCGCCACTTCTTCTTCCCTTTACTCTTCACGTCTGCCGTAATTAGAACGCCTTCGTTCTTTCTCAGATCAAGAGCGCTGCTCTGCTATCAGCGAGCCGAGTCGCGCTTTTGAGAGTTCTTCACCTCATTCCGAATGAGAGGGCACAATGCCAGTCGCAAATGCTCACACATGTGAATTGCAAGCAGGTGAAAATAATTACTATTGTCAGCAAATGTACGTACTACGACGAAAAAAAAAAAGAATCTACACGTACGGGGCGATTCGAAGGAAAATCTGCACCCATTAAAAATTCTAAATACTCATTTAAAAGTTAAATTCTAAATAGTCCTGGAAGCGTTCGAAATGGTTCTCGCTCTTTATAGTTTATACTGGATTGTTCTAGAGAGTGTTGAATCTATTCTTAATTGTTTTGAACAGTTTTAAATGGTTCTGAGATCCTTCTAGGCCCTAGTAAGTTCTAAAATGGTTCTAAACGATTCTAGATAGAGTTTGTAGCAGTTTTGAGTAAATGATTCTAAAACTATACCAGACCATTTGAAAACACGAGCAGGTACACATTCTAAGAGCTGCAAAATTATTTTCTCTTAGATAAAAAAATTTAAATCTAAATAGTCCTGAAAGCGTTCGAAATGGTTCCGACTCTTTATAGTTTATAATGGATTGTTCTAAAGAGTGTTGAATCTATTCTTAATTGTTTTGAACAGTTTTAAATTGTTCTAAGATCCTTCTAGGCCCTAGTCAGTTCTAAAATGGTTCTAAACGATTCTGGATAGTTTGAAGCGGTTTTGAAAAATTCTAAATGATTCTAAAACTATACCAGACCATTTGAAAACACGAGCAGGTACACATTCTATGAGCTGCAAAATTATTTTCTCTTAGATAAAAAAATTTAAATCTAAATAGTCCTGAAAGCGTTCGAAATGGTTCTGGCTCTTTATAATTTATACTAGCTGGATTGTCCTAAAGAGTGCTGAATATATTCTTAATAGTTTTGAACAGTTTTAAATGGTTCTAAGCTAGGCCCTAGTCAGTTCTAAAATGGTTCTAAACGATTCTGGATAGTTTGAAGCAGTTTTGAAAAGTTCTAAATGATTCTTAAACAATCCCGGACAATTTGAAAACAGGAGCAGGTACACATTCTATGAGCTGCAAAATTATTTTCTCTTACATAAAAAAATTTAAATCTAAATAGTCCTGAAAGCGTTCGAAATGGTTCTGGCTCTTTATAGTACAGTTTATACTGGATTTTTCTAAAGAGCTGAATCTATTCTTAATTGTTTTGAACAGTTTTAAATGGTTCTAAGATCCTTCTGCTAGGCCCTAGTCAGTTCTAATATGGTTCTAAACGATTCTGGATAGTTTGAAGCGGTTTTGAAAAATTCTAAATGATTCTAAAACTTTACCAGACCATTTGAAAACACGAGCAGGTACACATTCTATGAGTTGCAATATTATTTTCTCTTACATAAAAAAATTTAAATCTAAATAGTCCTGAAAGCGTTCGAAATGGTTCTGGCTCTTTATAGTACAGTTTATACTGGATTTTTCTAAAGAGCTGAATCTATTCTTAATTGTTTTGAACAGTTTTAAATGGTTCTAAGATCCTTCTGCTAGGCCCTAGTCAGTTCTAATATGGTTCTAAACGATTCTGGATAGTTTGAAGCGGTTTTGAAAAATTCTAAATGATTCTAAAACTTTACCAGACCATTTGAAAACACGAGCAGGTACACATTCTATGAGTTGCAATATTATTTTCTCTTACATAAAAAAATTTAAATCTAAATAGTCCTGAAAGCGTTCGAAATGGTTCTGGCTCTTTATAGTACAGTTTATACTGGATTTTTCTAAAGAGCTGAATCTATTCTTAATTGTTTTGAACAGTTTTAAATGGTTCTAAGATCCTTCTGCTAGGCCCTAGTCAGTTCTAATATGGTTCTAAACGATTCTGGATAGTTTGAAGCGGTTTTGAAAAATTCTAAATGATTCTAAAACTTTACCAGACCATTTGAAAACACGAGCAGGTACACATTCTATGAGTTGCAATATTATTTTCTCTTACATAAAAAAATTTAAATCTAAATAGTCCTGAAAGCGTTCGAAATGGTTCTGGCTCTTTATAGTACAGTTTATACTGGATTTTTCTAAAGAGCTGAATCTATTCTTAATTGTTTTGAACAGTTTTAAATGGTTCTAAGATCCTTCTGCTAGGCCCTAGTCAGTTCTAATATGGTTCTAAACGATTCTGGATAGTTTGAAGCGGTTTTGAAAAATTCTAAATGATTCTAAAACTTTACCAGACCATTTGAAAACACGAGCAGGTACACATTCTATGAGTTGCAATATTATTTTCTCTTACATAAAAAAATTTAAATCTAAATAGTCCTGAAAGCGTTCGAAATGGTTCTGGCTCTTTATAGTACAGTTTATACTGGATTTTTCTAAAGAGCTGAATCTATTCTTAATTGTTTTGAACAGTTTTAAATGGTTCTAAGATCCTTCTGCTAGGCCCTAGTCAGTTCTAATATGGTTCTAAACGATTCTGGATAGTTTGAAGCGGTTTTGAAAAATTCTAAATGATTCTAAAACTTTACCAGACCATTTGAAAACACGAGCAGGTACACATTCTATGAGTTGCAATATTATTTTCTCTTACATAAAAAAATTTAAATCTAAATAGTCCTGAAAGCGTTCGAAATGGTTCTGGCTCTTTATAGTTTATAATGGATTGTTCTAAAGAGTTCTGAATCTATTCTTAATTGTTTTGAACAGTTTTAAATGGTTCTAAGATCCTTCTAGGCCCTAGTCAGTTCCAAAATAGTTCTAAACGATCCTAGATATAGTTTGAAGCGATTTTGAAAAGTTCTAAATGATTCTAAAACTACCCCGGACCATTTGAAAATACGAGCAGGTACACATTCTATGAGCTGCAAAATTATTTCCTCTTACATAAAAAAATTTAAATCTAAATAGTCCTGAAAGCGTTCGAAATGGTTCCGACTCTTTATAGTTTATAATGGATTGTTCTAAAGAGTTCTGAATCTATTCTTAATTGTTTTGAACAGTTTTAAATGGTTCTCAGATCCTTCTAGGAGGCCCTAGTTAGTTCTAAAATAGTTCTAAACGATTCTGGATAGTTTGAAGCGGTTTTGAAAAGTTCTAAATGATTCCAAAACTATCCCAGACTTACATAAAAAAATTTAAATTAAACATACTGTATATTTTAATATTCGTAAAATCTACCTATTAAAAAATTAAACCATCCATATGCAGATCACTGTTTAATAGAAATTTTCAAATCAATAGCGTCATTTATTTCACATTGTATTTATTACGTTATCTGCTTAATTCTTTTCAGTACGTATATTGTAGCGTTATCGATTGTAATTTAGGAATTCATTTATCGAAATAATTGCCGTGTTTCATTAATGCGGTAGAGGGAATAGAAATCCGTACGGAACGAGGTGGAGCACGATCATCTTACTAATTTTAAAGTTTCGCGTTGCTTTAATTCGTTGCGAGGGGAAGGCGGTTGCTCGAATTAAAAGTCGGGATTTTCCGAAAAATTAGGGCTGTTAAAAAATCAAATTTTCGAATTAAATAGCTCAAAAAGTCACCACGCACCTAAAAAAGCTAAAATTAGTATCGAAAAAAATTCCACCATTAAACCAAAAGCTCACTAAAGGATCGATGAGGAATCAATTTTTAATAAGGCTTCTAACATTTTGGGTTTATATTTATAAATATTGATTTTTTTAACAATGGTGTTGATATTTTGAACGACTTTATACAAAGTATTTAAATACACTTGGAAAAAATATAGGTGATATTTTTTTGATTCCTTGACTTAAACTCTTTACATGTTAAATCTATATGGTCCATTCAATGGTTTTTTAACCCACCCTGTATAAGATTATTTTATTGATTGTTTATGAATGATTTTTTTTATATAAAAATGGTAATCTACAGGATAATTTGCATTGTGTGTTACAGAATCGCAAATTAATGCCAAAGTTCGTGCTGAAAGAAATGGAGTCACTTTACATCGAAGAGCTAAAATCGTCGATAAATTTATTGATGGCGAATCTGGAATCGTTGCCAGTATCAAAAGGATCGATGGATTCGAAATATGGGTTACAAAAACTAAAACGCTATAATCACAGGTTGCATAACCATAATAATCCGTATAATGTGAAGCACATTTTGATGAATTATGTTACTTCTTTTAGATCGCAAGGATCTTTAGCAAAGCTCGAAGGCGACTCCGCAGATAGTGATACGCAGCTAACAAAGCTCGATGTCGTTTTGACATTTCAACTTGAGGTGAGATTTTATTTACCGCGAAATCGCTTAGTCAATTTAAAAAAAAAAAATCGACCAAATTCAACAGTCCAATGGAAAGATTTCTACCTGTAACAATTTTAATTGCTCCGGCAGTGTCGACTTTCAAAGCACTATATATAATCGACCGACAATTATTTTATTTACTCGATACACGCAAGCCGAAATGAATTTTTAGTGGTTCTATTTGTTTAACTCGAATTATAATTTTATTATTCATGCCACCGGGTTTATTGAATTTTCCAGTTACCGAACTTCCATTAAACTTTAAATCGTGTATACGGCAATTCCATTCAATAGCGGTTTTCTTTAATTAAGCGAATCGAAGTAGGGGTTTCGTTTTAAAATAGAATTTAAAAGGAAACGGCTAATAATTTCAGGCGGTTACGTGATTTTGCAACGTAACTGAAAAAAAAATCGATTTAACAGTAAATAATAACAATCGTTGAAAGTAAAAATAAAAAAAATGTATCGGAATTGATTGGTATTTATAACAATACGCTGGCAAAGGTAAATAAATTAATGGAAATGCGTTCGTAATAAATCAATTGGCATTTATTTACGAGCAATATGGTGTAATTAACGCACTAAAATCGGCTTAAATCGGATTTTAGGAGACTAAAAATAGCGTAATGTTATGATGAATTACCATATTCGCTGTAAATACATTTCTAAATATAATACTGATGTTGCCGTATTGGTGAAAGGTACAAATTGAGCCATCCGCATCGATTGCAAACCCTATTTATAATTTAAACTTACTTCCCCACAGTATCATGAATTAATTTATTACTTCTAGTCTACCGCGGAATATTATTAGAGCTTTCACTTTTTGATTAGATATGCAAAGCAAATTCTAATAATATCGTGTTCGATATACCCACCTGGTATACACTTATGTATTTTTTCTCACAATAAATATTCCAGAATTTCTAGACTAAACGAATATTTTCACACAAATTTAAACAAAAAGAAAAAATATTTAACATCAAACAAAACACCTTTCTTACTCCACATGACTCTTTAAAAATAAAACGCTCAACAATACGCATAAAAATTCTTTTGTAGTACGAAACAAAAATAAACCAAATTAATCTCTCCTGCGAAACTCCCATTGATGAGCTAGCGCTTAGTACACGCTTAATTTCCGCGAGACGGGAAATCGAATTTTCGGAGCGCTCCCGCGGCCGATACAACTTTCCCAACTTTTCATTCATTAACGTATAAATCCTGCGAGCACACCTCAGGCTCCCTCTCTTCAAGCCGTCGGCGAACTTGACGATTTTTGCAGCAGTTGCTCCGCAGATTTATTACCCTCATGTGGAGAGGTCGCTTCCCCATTCATTCAAAATCGATAGTTCCCGTATTGCAGGTTCCTGCAGGATAACAGGATGCCCAGTTGCCGATTACACTGTATATACTCCGCACGCTGTTGTCAACTTGTGTAAATATTCCTTTAGTTTGGGAGTTTTCTGATTCAACTTTTGGCGAATTCACTAGTGTGTCCACCAAAATTTTAAACGCTTATTTGAATTATTATGTTTCTTTTGAATTAAGTGGTAAAATTGTTCTCATTGTGTCGATAAAAATTAATTAGCTCTATTAAATTTTATAGACAGTTTTGATAGTGATAATAAGAAATAATTGGCAAAGCATTCTAAAGCACGTTGATAAGGCAAATTATTAATTATACTTCACAATACAAACCAAACTGATTAGATAACATGTGTGTTTTTCCAAATAATTAATTACAGCAAAATTTTTCTGACATCAATCCTTAGTGCACGAGATATAGCAATGGAGAAGACCACGATGTGAGATATGTGGATTTCGGCAAAAGATACGATTAGAAATGATTTATTAGAGCTCAAAACCGTTTTCAGTTGCTCAAAATGTGTTGTAATTAAAAAGATATAGCCCTTTGAAATTTAAAAATTTCGGGTTTTGACTCATACCTTATCAACCAATCATAAACCACTCACGTCTTGTTGTATAGTAAATAGTATGAATTTTCGAACGCAGTAACAAAGAATACACAAACGAACAAAAATCAAACTGTCATTTGTCAGATTTTTCTGAAAAATGCACAAAACAAATTACACGAATTGCAGTTCGACACAAAACACTTTACTCATAATATTGACGTTGACAAGAATGTCGCCAAATAAATTTTTCAGGACCATTATTTGTGTTTTTAACACGAAAATCGGTTACAATTTATACAGATGAAGATGTTATTTCTATATTAATATATCGAATTATCCATTAGGTAATGGAAGAAATGGATAAATCAGAAAACGTTTATTGCAATAAATATACAAAAAACGCACATTTTGCGGAGTAAAGAAGAGTAATAGGAAACGTGGCAAACTTGCTAAATGTGACTTCTCTTGAAACTCTCGCTTTGATTGGAGCAGAGTGTATGACGATTGTGTGACGTTTTTCAAACTTTAAAAATTAATTGCGGCCTTATTTGGCCACAGAAAAAATAAAAATTTCATTACGTGCCTTCTTAGAACACACAGTTTTGAAAAAAAAATTAAAAAAAAAGTCGTGGTCTTCTCCATTGGAATTGCCACCCTGTAATATATCCCGGCATTTTCAGCTCGATTAAAATTAACGGGATAATAATTTCGAGTCCCACATAATTAAACAGTAAATAGTAAATACTTAATGAAGGTCAAATTAACGTGTGCCGTTAGAAATAATTCGATTAGGCGCGAGGTTAGTCGAATTACTGCGTGAAATGCGAATCAATTTACCTAACGCTCTGATTAAATTGATGAGTAAAATCCCGAACATCGATTGGACTGATGTAATTACAAGGGGTCGAATATTTAAATACATAACAATTTATGGAAATTGTTCTACTAATCGTTGCCTTTGCAGGTGATTGTAATGGAAGTTAGGGGTTTGAAATCGTTGTCACCGAATCGGATCGTTTACTGTACGATGGAGGTTGAAAACGGTGAAAAATTACAAACAGATCAAGCCGAGGCTTCGAAGCCTATGTGGGATACGCAAGGCGATTTTTGCACCACCCACCCGTTACCCATCGTTAAAGTTAAATTATACACCGAAAATCCAGGCGTGCTCGCTTTAGAAGACAAAGAACTAGGAAAAGTTATTTTGAAGCCGACACCTCTGTCGTCTAAGGTAATTATTTTTTTCGATTTATTTACGAACATGAACACTAATTAAAACATATTACACACAGTGGTATCAAGACGAAGTGAGCGTTTTTAATTTATTTCTCATTGAATGAGGAGTTTGTTCTATTTTTACATTCAGTAGCTGTAGACATAGTTTATTCTAGCTCGTTTATTATTGCTATTATCCTTCAAGTCCTTTTTACATTACATTTCAAATCAACATAATTTAGGCTATTCTTTTTCGTCCGCTTGAACGATCTAAATTCAAATGACCACTTTTAAGTGGTCTTTTCTTGTGATTAATTTCTTTGGAATAAGGTAAAGCAACTTTTGGCTGTTTGAAACGCTTCAGAGGACGCGTTGATGACCTACTTTCTATCTATACAAGTTGCAAATTATGTAGATGTATATTTAAAAGTTCGCAACTTAAATTGAAAACGCGAAAGTTTTGTATTAGTAATTCGAAATTTCAGTTTTATTTAATACAAACTGTTAAGTAGATTTATTGTTCGTTACAGTTTTAATTTTTATCTAACATTAGCTGGTATTTAATGTTAACTGGCTTTTCCGTTTCGGATAGTACGAAGTAATTTTTTTACAATTGCATGTTTAATTTCCCTCCAGTAGTCAGTAAAACTTTGAATACATTACATAATAAACAATTGTACATAATACGGCGCTACTACTAGATTAAATCTGGTCGAATTCGATGATTAATTTTTGAATATCTTCCCACAGGCACCGGAGTGGCATAAAATGACAATACCGAAGAATTGCCCCGACCAGGATTTGAAAATAAAAATAGCGTGTAGAATGGACAAGCCGTTGAACATGAAGCATTGCGGCTATTTATACGCGATCGGAAAAAGCGTTTGGAAAAAATGGAAGAAAAGATATTACGTTCTAGTCCAAGTATCCCAATACACGTTTGCTATGTGCAGTTACAAGGAAAAGAAATCGGAACCGTCTGAGATGATGCAGCTGGATGGGTACACTGTCGATTACATCGAGGCTTCAAGTGGTAAGTAACCCCTCAAAACCCACCCCAGCAATTTTGACTAAACTGTTCTTATATTTCAAGCGAACTTGATGGTGGGAATGGGTAAGCGTAAGTTACTAAAATTGTGTATATTCAACACTGCTCGATTTACGTACTGAAACAATCATTTTCAGACTTGGAGGGTGGTAGATTTTTCTTTAACGCCGTTAAGGAAGGAGATAGTATAATTTACGCGAGCGACGACGAGAACGAATGCCATCTGTGGGTCATGGCCATGTACAGGGCTACCGGACAATCCCACAAACCCACGCCCCCGCTCACCCTGCAGGATAAAAATTCGACCATATCCAAACTCCAAGGAGGTAGGTTGATGTTCATGCCGCTATTTCGATACTGAGAGTCTTCAGTAGATATATCTCTCACATTTTAATCTAGTTGCATTTTCAACTTAAAAAAATCTTAGGGCGTTTATTTTCAGACGCCGACAGAGCGAGGAAACACGGAATGGAGGATTTCATCTCCGCTGATCCCTGTCAATTCGATCACGCTTCTCTGTTTCGATTGCTGCAAAACCTCACCCTGGAGTACAGGCTGAACGACCCCTATTGTTCATTGGTAAGTTTCATTTCTATTATTACCATACATACATATTTTATACTGAACAAGAATGGAACAGTTAAAGAGTGTTCCGACAAGTATGTAAATTCAATTAACGTTGGAAGATATACAGGATGTCCCAGCGAAAGATAGCCATACGTTTCACTAATGTAGTCAGGGTAAATAAGCACCGTACAAAACAAGTTTAATTCAAAAAGAATGAATGAAAAACCATAGAAAAAGCCTTATAAAGCATCCTTTAGAATGGAAAATTAAAGATTGTTGTAAATTTTATTTTAATTAAGGCGATTTGCATTATGTTAAATAATTTGCAAAGTTAAATATATTCTTATTTGTTTTGTAAAATAAAATACTTACAAATTATACATTTTTGAAAAGTAGAAGAGTGTATCTTTCATTGATCATTCATTTCATTGATCATTCATTTCATTGATCGTTCATTTCATTGATCGTTCATTTCATTGATCATTCATTTCATTGATCATTCATTTCATTGATGGCGTCAATATAAATAGGGTTTTTCATTTGATAAAATTTGGATAATGTGAATTGAAAAAAGGGGATTTTGATAAAAACCCCTGTACAGCTGTTACAAAATTGATGTGTCACTGAAACAAAACTTATAACAAAATAACTGCGAATACTGCACGCTTTTATAATTAGGTTTTTAAAAGTTACAAGGTGATTAAATGTGCTACCTTTCGCTGTGACGCCCTGTACGGTATTATACAGGGTGTTTCAGAATTATGGGATAAAACTTCTGGGGATTATTCAGGACAACGAAAGAAGATATTTGAGTATAAAACCTATGTCCAGAAATGTCTCCCTATTAAGGCGCTACGACCCTATGACTCTTTAAGATCACTAATGTGCAAAAATCTGTTTTATCTAGTTTTAATTTATTTTATTTTAATTTGTTTGTCTAAAATAACAATACAATAATTCTCAAAAAGTCGTGAAATGAATACCTGTTAAGCATTTTTTGTTAAACTATTAAACTGTTAAAAATTATTGAAGATTTAGGGAGACATTTCTGGACAAGGGTTCTTATACTCAAATCTCTTCTTTCCTTGTCCTGAATAATTCCTAGAAGTTTTATCCCATAATTCTGAAACACCTTGTATTTATTTATACAAACACGCATTTACATACGTCACAATATAAATCCAATCTTAATGATTATTAAGTATATTAATTGTGGTGTTTTGTTGTTTTTCAGGGATGGTTCAGTCCGGGTCAAGTATTTGTTTTGGACGAATATTGCGCAAGATACGGCGTGCGCGGTTGTTACAGACACTTGTGTTATTTATCAGACCTTTTAGATAGAGCCGAGAAAAATTTAATGATAGATCCCACCCTAATTCACTATAGTTTCGCGTTTTGCGCCAGTCACGTGCACGGAAACAGGTTTGTAGATTATGATAGGGATGAAATAAACCGATTAATTGATTACAACAGTAATAACTTTAGACCGGACGGAGTCGGAAGCGTTACGCACGAGGAGAAGGAAAAGTTCCAAGAAGTCAAAGAGCGCTTGCGCGTTTTGTTAGAAAATCAAATTACTAATTTCAGGTAAGAGATCGCTTTTGTTAGGCTCCACTCGACACATTTTTACACAAATTGAAAACGGAACTCAACGGCTTCGATCACGCATTTTATGGTAAAACAAATTTCAACAACACCTACAAGCTTTTGCCTGAACTTGCATTCACTGAATTTTTAATGAAGATGTAGTAAGTAAATAACTTGTGTAAGTATTCCACCGGAATAGGCCAAACCACCTCATCACAATGCAATAATCTGTGTTGCTTGTTATATGAACACGTTTCGTGTTCGAATGTAAAAATTTGGTTACTATATCATATTATGTTGTAGGTATTGTTTTCCTTTTGGTAGACCAGAAGGTGCTTTAAAAGCAACTCTTTCGTTATTGGAAAGAGTTCTAATGAAAGATATTGTCACACCAGTGCCTCCCGAAGAAGTTCGTGGAATGATTAAAAAATGTCTAGAGACTGCTGCCTTAGTAAACTATACTAGGTTATCATCAGAAGCTAAAATCGAAGGTAATTTTGGTAATTTTTCGCGTTGTACATGAAAGTAAACTATCGTTTCATTGCAGAAGATTTACGAGGCGAGACTATGGTTTCGCCTAGCAAGAAATTAGATGATTTAATTCATCTTGCTGAGCTTTGTGTCGACCTTCTACAGCAAAACGAAGAACATTATGCAGAGGTAAAACTGATAATATTTTTTTGATATATTACAATATATGAAAACATTTTTAAAGTGAAAAATTCAAAAAGATTTTTTGATTAATAGATGATTCATTTTGAAATTAATAAAAAAAAACTATTGTACTCAATTAGTTGTGGAGGATTATTATGTATTATTAATATTTGATTGAAGTGTATTAGTAATTCAATACAAAATAGAAAATTATTGTAAAAGATATAGTATGGAAATAATTGGGAATTTCATAGTCAGCTTATAATTGTGTTAAAATTGAAAAAATAACCAATGTGCATTTGTATTTAATTCCATTTTTCAAATTTAGGAAAACTAAAGTTTTTTGTCGCTAAATTCCATTCAACTTTCCTGAATTTGAAAAACAAAAGAAATCGAAGAATTTCAATTATTAATTAAGTTAGTGAAGTGTAGTTATTTTGTTAATATGTACCTAACTAACAGAACCTAAAGGAGGGTCCACATTTAATAACATGTTGTACCATTGCTATGTCGCAGTGTTATATAGCAAGTATGGACGCTGTCTTTGATGCTTTATGAATAATTAACAGCGTCCACACTTGCTATATAACATGTTATTAAATGTGGATCCTGCTTAACAGAACAACGTTTACATTAAGAAAAACCTTATAGTCTATTCATAAATGAGGAGTAATCCACCGTCGTGATTCTTGCAAAAACCAATACAGAGTGAACCATTCGATTACAATATTATCAGGAATATTAATTTTTTACAATTTCTGTGTTGGGCAGGTAGCTTCTATGTAGCTTCTGTGTAGGCTGGAATTTGGCCAATTGGTTGATTTACAGTGCTCAACAATTGATAAGGATCACAATTATTTTTTTACTATTTTTAATTTAAATTGATGATACAGCTTTTTATTTTTGGTTGTTGCTAGAAAAATAATTTTTCTATGGAATAGGAACAAACAGAAAAAAATAAATCATTTGAACCAGAAGTAATTGTTTATTGTAATAATTTAACAAAAAGTCTTGTTCTTCTAAATTAAAAATAAGTGAATCAACTGATAGAGGGTATGCCTGATTGAATAAGAAGCCTAATTCGTGCTCGAGGAGGGCCAACAAGATATTAAAATTTTTTATTTCATTCTTTAATGATTATTTTTGATTTAGAAGAACACTACTTTTTGTTAAATTATTACTATAAACAATTACTTCTGGTTCAAATGATTTATTTTTTTTCTGTTTGTTCCTATTCCATAGAAAAAATATTTTTCTAGCAATAACCAAAAATAAAAATCTGTATCATCAATTTAATATAAAAATAATCAAAAAATAATTGTGATCCTTATCAATTGTTGAGCAGTGTATTACTCCACCTCATTTATGAATAGACTATAGTAAATCTTTCAAAGTCCGAACAACTACTTTAGGGGTTTAATAAAAAAGAAACCAAGAAAAATGAATGTTACGCCTATAATTATAAGAAAAAAACCATCAAGAAATATACATCAGAATTGAAATTCCTCGATATTCTCTTTTCCGACGTAATATATGTGTGATATGTATTTAATGTTATGTGTTATTCTGTATGTATATGTAGCAACTGCGCAAGGCAGACCGGCAACCGTCAAGTCAAGCGGCCTCAGCGGGCGCAAATACAAATTCTAGTCAGCCAGCGCCCGCTCCAGGCACCCCTGGCGGCCGCGACGCCAAGCACCCTTCTGTGTCTCGCTATTGCATGCCTCAGCATGCTACTTACACCCCACCAGATCCTACGGCACGTACATTCTTCTATCTCTCTCTTTTACTTCGTTTTAACTTTGCCGGATACTGACGCTGTCCTTTTTTCTTTTGAATTTTAAGTACAGTGCGGCAGGAATAGCTGTGGACGTTACCTGCGCGGTTTTCGCGTAATAAATTAATCATTGCGCATCTCACGCTCACGTTTCCAGTTATTTTTGTTGTATTGTGAGGCTATTTGGTTAATGGTTATTAATTTCGCTAAATTTCAATTGGTATTTTATTATAAAAAGGACAGCTTTTTAATTGTATGTTAAAATTCTGGTTATTTTCTATAATCGAGTATATGGATTTTAGCATAGAGTTAAGAACATTTAAAACACATTAAATACTTTTTAATTCGAGAATACACGCATAAGATACACCAAAACAATCGGTTGAATTCGGTAAATTATATTAAAGAAATGTAAATATATTTTCGCATGGTTGTCGAAATGATCCTTCGAAAATAGATCCCCGTTCTAGATAAATCCTTTTGTAAATGACATTAACGTGCATTTTAATGTGTTGCCTAGCGAAGATTGAATATGTGTATTCTTTAAAAAGCCTTTATGTGTGTACCTCTAAACTATTTCATATATATTTTAGAGAAAAAAATATTTAGAACATTTTTTCGTATATGAAATAGGTCGTAGAATAATTTTATAGAAAAGGAGACGCTACATTCCAGGTTTTTTTAGGAAGTAAAAAAAATAGTTATAAAAAATAATTACGTTAACTGCTCATTTGCTTACATTCGTTGGTTAATTTTATTAAATTTATTGCAAGTAAGCAGGAACAAAGAATGTAGCGCTTCCGCCAAAATTTGAAATACAAACGTTCTTCTAATTTCATACAGCATTAATATCAGATAAGTATTCTTGAAGCTATTTACTCATTTACCTGTAATTGACAGGCAATAAAAATATGCTGTATTCGCTGGAAAACAATTTTGAAAAAAATATAAAACGATGACATTTCCGAGCCAGGTGCCGACTGACACAACACTTTAAATTAAAAAAAATGTGTCAGTAAATTCGAAAAAGTTATTTTCGACCTAATTAATAGTAGCTCAAATGGACGAAACGTAACAAATAAATTCCCTTCAGCGACACGTCGAAGAAAAATTATTTGTGTTTATTTTTTTGATACTTTGAATACGTTCAATTCGCTGAAATTTCGCTACTTTGCTTATCGGTGTTTGCGTTTATGTTTCCTTTCGTAAGATTTGCTATGAACTCGTAGGGCAATATCTATTCATTAGTAAACAAAAAATAAAAAAAAGTCGCATGTATGAAAACACATGTACAATTCTGGAGTGAGGCAATTTACGCCAAAATATCGCTGGGTTGCTTGTAAGATTCGATCGGATCCGTGGAAAAATAAACGCAGGATTTAAATTTTTCCGTGAATTTGGCAACACTTCTTGTGCTAACCAAACTAATTCCGGATTCCGGTTAGTATGATTGCAAACGTGTTCGAGGATAGGACGCCTCGCTTTGCAACAACAGGAAGATCGCAGGATTTGCGCAATGGCAAACTCGATTCGGCGATCACACCAGATGATCCAGATAATTCGAAAGTCGCAAGTTTACAGTTATGCAGTACAAAAAATCGTTCAAAAATCACAAAATCCGGCATTAAATCAATTAATTCGTGGTAAAAAAAACTTTTATCCGATGATACCTAAGTTGAAAGTTTGCCACATGCGCGAGTGTGCAATAAAACAATACGTGGAGAAATGCATGAATGTCACACAGTAAAATCCGGGGTGTAAAATACGGCGCGATTGCTCCCCGAATGAACATTTATGCGTAAATAAAAGTTAATTTAAATCTTGCGTTCGATCTTTTAGCAAATTTCGATTAACCGAATCTTAAAAGGAACACTTGTAACCTCACGTTGCTTTTGTGTGTTAGAAGTTGGCGGGTTTTACTAAATGTGGTGAATGGTCGTTTTCGCACTAATTCTTTTCCGAAGGCAGCATCCAACTGGTGTTTTGGTAATGCTATCGATGTCTAATCTTACCGATTCGAACAAGTTTTAAATAACTTCCGTGATTTCTAGGGATGTCAGGCGAGACTAATGGTTTCGATTCGCTTAGCTAAAAAAGAAGACATCGAATTTCCTAAAATATCCACCTCCGAAACACGCATTATAGAAAAATGATGAAATGTATTAGTTGCAATGAATAAATGATACGTTGTGTTAATCATTTTTTTCGTGTTTACGCTAAATATTCGAAAACCTGTTGGTGTACCGCTCGTGGAAAATCTACCTTTTTTCTTCTTTTTTCACAAATATCCAATGCATTTCTTTATTATCAGTATTTATTGCTTGTATTGCAGTATATACAAAGTTTTTTCTCTCGATTAGAGCCATAATACAACCTAAATTAACAAAATATAGAGCGTAAAAAATTTGTAGGTTATAGGTATTGTTAAAATTAAATATCTTCGTTTTTATTAGTAATTTCTGCAATAAAACTTCCACAATCGCGTTAATTGATAAAAAACTTGCACCACAATACAAAATTAAATTAAACATTCTGTGCATTGCAATTACGATTAATTTTTTATGTAAAACTCAACAACTAAATCATGGTTAATGTTAAAATTTGACTTGTTAACTACACCCGTTTACATGCGGGATTCAAGCCGACTTGAAGTCTAGATCGACTCTTCTATAAACACGGATCGAATTAACTCGACGAGGAAAAAAGATACCGGATCGAGTTGACTCGACGAAGAAAAAAGATACCGGATCGAGTTGGCTCGACGAAGACAAAGATATTTCAAGTCAATCTCGATCCGATCTCTCAAGCCTGCATGTAAACGCGATTAGAGTTCGTAAGAAGTGAAAATATAAAAACTAGTGAATAATTAGTAAAAACAAGTTGAAATGAATAGATGTTACCCCCATAGGTTGTGCATATCTCAGTCAGCGCCTGTCAATATGGCATGTTCTACTAAGTGTTTAATTGTTTAGTTTTACAACATTAAACGGTGATCAACATCGTATATTTCATGCATTATTTTCACATACAGGCCTTTGCGTGGTTTAGCGACTTATTGGTTGAACACGCTGAAATATTTTGGTCTTTGTTTGCTGTGGATATGGACAGAGTACTAGCAGAACAGCCGGCGGACACGTGGGACTCGTTCCCGCTCTTTCAGATCCTGAACGACTACCTTCGAGCTGACGGTACGTTATTCCCAAATCACCACGCACCTTACAGAACGTTAACGCGCATAAATTATTTATAGATAATTTGAAGAACGGTAGATTTCATCAACACCTGAGGGACACGTTCGCACCGCTAGTGGTCCGATACGTAGACCTGATGGAATCGTCTATCGCTCAATCGATTCACAAGGGTTTCGAGAAGGAACGGTGGGAGATCAAAGGGTGCGTGATTCGGCGAAAGCGACACGCTCTTATTAATTGATAATTAATCGCTTCCGTAGAATGGGCTGCGCCACGTCGGAAGATCTCTTTTGGAAACTCGACGCGCTGCAGTCGTTTATCAGAGATTTGCATTGGCCGGACGCCGAGTTCAGGCAGCACTTGGAGCAGCGTTTGAAGTTGATGGCTTGTGATATGATGGAGTCGTGCATTCAGAGGACCGAAGGCGCTTTCCAGCAATGGTTGAAGAAATCGGTTACGTTTATATCTACCGATTATATCATACCGTCGGAGATGTGCGCTATGGTAAACGTTATTTTAGATGCGAAGAATCAATCGCTGAAGCTATGCGCTGTCGATGGTATTGATCTAGTAAGTTTCTCATCAGCTCTATTGTATCGATTTTAATTGTAATTTAATTTTTAGCATCAATACCACACGAAAATCGACGATATGATTGAAAAAACCAACGCTAACATGGTCCAAGGTTTAATCAGTAAAATGATGTCGGTTTTGGAAGCCACATTGTCCAAATTATCGAGGTATGACGAAGGAAGTCTCATTGGATCCATTTTAAGCTTTACGGTAAACTCTTATTTTAATGAAAATTACAACAAACTTGAACACTCGCTTTCATTTAGAACGTATCCGGTTCCGGTAAGGACATGGGCCAAGGTTACGTTAATTTCACCAGAAACTGCATGGATCAAATAAGGCAAAAGATAACCGATGAATTGTGGATTCTAACATTCTTTGAACAGTGGTACACGAGCCAAATAAACATGTTATGTAATTGGTTGTCAGAACGTTTAGATCATACTTTACATCCTTACCAATGTACGTGCCTTGCTCATATCATAAAGGTAACGAAATTTCCAACAAAGCGACCCACAAACTATAAAAATTTCGTTTCTGTTGCAGAAAATTTATTCCGATTTTGAACTACAAGGCGTTATGGAAGATAAGCTGAATTCCAAGGCTTATCAGACAATAGCTCAAAGAATGCAGACGGAAGAAGCCACGTGTGCTCTGACCATGGGACAGGCTGAAAGGTAATAATAATAACTCTATCAGCAATTGAATGTACGTACGTACTTAATGTAATCGTTTTCAGCGGAATGGACGGTTTAGACGAGGACGGCGATAATAGAAGTAAAACAAAAGTGACAATAATGGAAAGCTTGAGCGGCGAAGACGGGAATTTAGTCTCGAACGTGGGTAACCTGATTGGCGGGAAAGTAGGTAATATATTCGGGAAAGGCCTGGGAGGAATTGGCTCCAAGTTGGGCGGAGGAACTGGCAGTTGGTTTTAAAATTTCGAAGTAGCATACGATATAGCTTTCGTTTCTTATTATATTTTGTACGAAACATTTTTGGCCTGACACGTTGGTCTTTTTCTGTAAAAAATTATACGTAATTCAAGGTTTTGTAAATAATATTTTTTAATTTACGGTTATAAATAACACTAAGTGTTAGTTTTACGTGTTGAAACTGTTATAAATAATTTCGAAACACTTGAAATCGTTATGCCTTAATAAGTAATGCCCGTAACAATGATTATTAAGGGACCAGAGTACTTATTTCAACATTTAAATGATTTTATTCTGATGGTGTATTATTTTAATATAATTAATGCATTATTTTGTATATATTGGTGATGTTAAATGATAGCGAAATTTTCAAGTGTTTTAAAATTGTAAATTGTAAATTCATTATGTATGGGCCACATTATTTCTATCGATCTGAATGAATATTTCAGATGTTTGAGGAATAATCTGGATTACCCTATATACAGTTCATTTTTTTTTCTAAATCACGTTTATTTGGCTAGCTTGAGAGACAGAGGGGTTGCCCTAGAAATAAGAAACTTGTGATTTTTATATTTAAAATTAATATTTACTGCACAAAAATTAATATGTGGCAGCCCTTTTAAGTGCATATAATTAATTTTTTTACCAGAACAAATCGGTAAATTAATTTGAAAATTGAAAATAATGAAATCTATCTATTGCACTGGATATCATTTCATTTTATCATTTATATAATCTAATTGATAAAATATTTGAACATATCGTGTATTTTTGAAACAAGTATTTTTCATAAAATCAACTAGTTTTCTATAATTCCTACGTTCTCCCATGTTCATATAAAAATACTTTTTAATTCAAGTAACTATGCAATACCACCCCACTATAAATTTTTATCGACTATCTTTCATTTTAGATTTTAAAATTCTTGGCAATTAGTAAATCATATCTTTCTTAATTGTATCAAGACGAATCGGCTAATAAAAACTTTCCTTTTTAGCCACGGTTTGTTACTCATAATTTTATATCTTATGTAATACTAAAATTGATATCGTAGCTTCTTCCAAAATTTAATAAAACATAATCTAAACCGATGGACAACAAAAAAATGATAATTTAATCTAACCGCGCCAAAAGAGAGCTTTTTACTCAACTTATTGAAATATTTAGATTTTCGTTATATTGATTTCAAACTTTCTAGGTGAACTCAGTATTTAAAATAAAATCCAAATTTTCTGTGTTTATTACAAAATTATTAAATTGGTTCTCTCTTTTGTCGTATTATGGAGCACAGTATTAAGCGGGGGATGAAATTTAAGAATAGGCTCTTAAAGTGCTGCGAAAAATAGTCCAGATGATTTTTTCAACATAATACAAAGCAATAAATAATGCACAATGAATTAATCGTACCTAATTGGTCTATGCGATATTTTAACATACTTTATATACATATTTAAATCGAGTTGCGACCAATTTAGCTTAATCAACATTCAAGTAGATTCATTAGCAAGAGGTGAAAGTTTTTAGTTCACATCAAACACTATACAATAACGTATTATCACATGTATATTTTGTATAAAAGTGACTATAGACAAATAACACAAACACTTGATGTAGTGTGCAAATTATTTGATCATTACAATAAGGAATCGGTGGACATTTACAAAACTTCTTGGCTTTTAGAAAACTTATCTTTTCAACTATGTTGTGCCTTATTTAAGCAATTTCTCTTTTACACGATACTCTCGACAATATTGTTTACCTACCGATATCTGAGTATTTTTTTGACTCGATTTTTAATTTTGCAAAATATTTTAGTCAAAATCGGGTGATTGTAAATGATTGAGACTATTTTAGAGTTTGAATGGCGATTGATTATAATTTATAATAAGAAAAAAATATATAGGTACCTAATGCGTAATATTGAAAATTCCCAACATCATGAATATCGTACAAAAAGTATATACCGCCAATTTTTCAAAAAGTAGACTCAAATATTTTATAGTTACCCAATATTGATTACAATATTTACCTAACAAAAAATAAAGCAATTTTGGTTAAATTTATATTGGTAGACAATTTTCGGTGTATCTAGGTAAAAAATAAACCAATAAAATTTTGGTCGAATTTGATAACACGTTTATGTATTAATCATGAATAAAAAAACGAAATATCATTGCCAACAAGTTTATAGTTTGTCATTAATGAATTACAATAATTATCTATCTATTTAGATGTAAATTATTCGAATGATTCCAAAATGTAAACAATAATAAATGTATGTATATCGATATTGAGTTGACTTGCATGTCGTCGATTTTTGTGCCTTAAGTCATGTAAGAATTACATTTTTTGTTTGTTTAACGAATAACTTTTTGCTGATATTTTCGTAATTCGTCGTTAACTTAGGCGTTAAAGTGGCTTTTGAGCGTTGCAAAAGTCGCGAAAAGAGCGAGCAATAGTCTGTTTACTTGCCTTACATTTGCACTGTCTGACTCAAGTTGACTCAATTGATAAATTCAACTTACCTTTCATCCTAATTTGTCGCCTCCGAAAATAATAGCTGAAAATAATATCCACAAATTAATAGGTAACAAATTAACACTTGTCCGTTGTCCGTCAATAAATAAA
Organism: Phyllotreta cruciferae; assembly: GCA_917563865.1. Classification (NCBI taxonomy): domain Eukaryota; kingdom Metazoa; phylum Arthropoda; class Insecta; order Coleoptera; family Chrysomelidae; genus Phyllotreta; species Phyllotreta cruciferae. The sequence continues at coordinate 1,794,035 of OU830615.1, read as the reverse complement.
GCACTAGAACATTTATCCAGTGCAAGTTCGTTTAATAAAATTGTGTTCCTTTTGAAACTTATCGCTTGTTGCATATCTTTAATACGATAAGAAGGAAACATTGTTTTATTTTCGTTTAAATATTCTATTGCTTAGAGCTGTATCGTATTATAAAAACAGAGTGTGCAAAGTAAACATATTTAACTGGGTCAGAGAACGTTACGAATTTTTTCTCTGCAAGTAAACCCTCGCAGGATTTCAAATTTAATATTAAAATTTTACTTGATTTAGCGGAAATTAAATCTATTCGATTAATGCAAAAATTATAATATTTTATCTGTAAATGTCGTGCTAAGAGAATTCATTGAAAAATTTAATTAGATACCTGCGTAACAACTTTGAGGGTTTATTGAATGTTTGATATGTTTACTATAGGGTGCTCTGGGGATGAAATTTGGACAAAACTATGGATGCTTGATTGCATTTTAGGACGACTGCGTAAACTAAATTTTAACTCGATCTGTTTAGGGTTTAGGCGATCGAGTAAATATGAAGTATGTGCAGTCGGTTTTAATAAATAATAATGAGTTAAAATAAAATATTAATAAAAATCTTCACATTCAAATTTAATACCTACCTAATAAAGTTCAGTATTGAAAAAGTATCTTTAATGATTACTGCATGCAACCTTAAATTATAGTTATATTTCGCAAGAAACATTGACGAGTATATTATGTAGTGTTCAATTTGTAGAATATCTTTGAGGAAATTTCAAACAGTTATAAAATTAAAATTCGACGTTCCCTTGCATTCTAGTAACATCAAATAAGGAACTAATTTCAAACTTTTTACAAATTGAACTACTAAATTATGTTGAATAAGTAGCTAGAAAAAGGTAGTAGGCAATGAAGTAAAAAAACTCTTCAATGTCTCGTTGTTTTCTTAAAGAATCTTACTTCAACTTTTGAAAATTGTTATATAAATAATATATGTATAGAATGCTTTTACTTAAGTTCTTGTATTTATCAAACCTACTTATAAATTCTTGAATAGAAATTGCAAATAAATTTATAAACCTTAAACTATTCTTTCTATTGAATTAATATATTGCAATATAGTTGATAACAAATAACCTGTTTTTGTTATAATCTTTTAGAAACTAGTTGAATTTTACGTATGGGCCTGTGATGTCAACCAAAGCGATGCTTTATATTAAAAATAATTTACTAAAATCTATACACATGTTAAACATTTACAGGCCATATATAAGTACCATAAGATTGTTATGTTCAACTAACATGTAATACGAAAAATAAATTGTTTTAATATCTTTATCGATATATTTCTCCCTCATCATTATGTTCTCTTGCACCTTCGATATATTACAAAACACCCAAATATTTTATTTCTTGTTTGAATTCATTAAAATAACTTGCGAGGTGTGTTTAACGTAGAGCAATTGTACATAAATTAATATAAAAATATAAGCATACCTTTTAAAAAACGCACTGTTAAATTTTTGTTTAATGTTCCAAACTGTTTCAATAGGCACAAAGCAACTATCAAAAACTTGCATGTTATGATGTGTCATCGTTGTAGAGGTGGTACAGTTATCAATAATAATCTATCAATAAATTCTTTAAACATGACATTGCTAATTAATTGCAGAGGAATGCTTCAAAAAAGAATTTTCAAACTCAAACTGAATAACTAAGTTATTTTTATTTGGAATTCATGAAACAACCCTATGAATTACAGAAAACGGACAATTAAATTAGGATAAAATTAATTGTTTTTGTAAATATTTTAATAAAGTATAACTGAATACAATTAATAAATTCAAATTTAGAAAATAATAGTACAAACATTCATACAAATTGATTACAATTCGACGGAAATAATAAATGGTGAATGTTGAATGAGCAATATCGTTATTCCTGTCAAACTGTACATGAATAATAGTAGTAATTTTAAATACAGGGTGTCCCAGCGAAAGGTAGCCCATTTAATCAGCTGTCCGTTACTTGCATGTTAATCTGCACACTGTACATTAGTGAAACATATAAAACATGTTTAATTCAAAAAGAAAATGTTAATGTGTGAGATTAATGTGTTTCCTAATGAAAAACCATTGAAGAAGTACGATAAAGCTTCCCTTAAAATTTATATTTTATATAAAGATTTATTGTAATTTTATTTTAATTAAAGCGATTTGCATTGCGTTATTGAAAGTTAAATATCGTCTTTGTTTTGTAAAATAACATGTACAAGTTATACATTTTTGAAAAGTAGAAGAGTGTATCTTTCAGATGACGTTTCATTTGATAAAATTTGTTTATAAAAACATTATAAAATGTTTTTATAATTAGGCGTTTAAAAGTTACAAGCTGATTAAATGGGCTACCTTTCGCTGGGACACTCTGTATATGTATAATTATTTCAAGAAAAATAATTAAAATAAATTTTTAATAAAATCTATCTGCCTTCGAAAGAACGATTCGTCTGTTTGCGTGCTTTTGTCCACTAGAATTTTCGTTGTGCTGGTGACCGAATTTTTCCTCTTCCTCGCCCTTTCAAGATATTTGGCCAAAGGCGTCATCGGCCTAATGGTCCTTCGGCACTTTATTTCCGATGATTTGAACCTCTTTGCCTCACGTAGCTCAGCATCATCAGTGTTCAAAACGGTCCGTTTGAATGCCTTAGTGATCGCCAAGTTTCTCGACCTGGACAGGCAAATGTTGGCAACGGGCGATTGCGATTCGGAATTGAAAAGGAACCGATCTATATTATCGATTGGAATTCCCAAGGTGTTCGGCGTCGAGGACAATGGCCCTTCCAATTTTATTCTAATCGATTCCTTCTGCGTTATTCTCACCGAAAGTACGGGGGCTCTTGAGGGTTGGGGTTTGTTGTCATCGCCTGGTAGTTTATCTACAGCTGTCAACCAAGCTTCGTTTTCTTTTCCGTTGATTTCTGTGATGCTTGTGTTTGTAGATTCATCATTTGTAGATTCTTCGTTACTCGTGTGGATATCTAATTCAGTGTTTTTTAAACAGGTCACCAGTCGACTTCTTGTAAGTTTGGATTCTTCATTTTGTAGGACGGGTGTGGAATAAATGGTTACTTCTAAAAACGAAAGCGTATTAATTGTGCAAATTTTGTTGTAAATATGAGAAGTTATACAGGGTGTACCAAAATTATAGGCCATAAATTAAACCACATATTCTGGGGGCAAAAATAGCTCGATTGAACCTAATTTACCTTAGTACAAATGTGCACCAAAAAAAATTCACAGCCCTTGGAAGTTGCAAATTAAAAATCGATTTTTTCCAATTTCTCGAGAACATTTTAGTATTTTTTTATGAAAATTGACAGGTGGTTCTTCTATTGCAAGAGCAACATTCTACAAAAAAGTTAGGAAATCTGCGCACCCTATAAAATTTTGTAACGTTTGTAAAGTTTTGTAACGTTGTGTACGTTATACAATTCAATTATTTTTGTCACGCCATTATTTTAACACATTATTTTGGAAACTTTTTTGTCTCTTAGTACTTTTTCGATTAGCCAATTTTTATCGAGATACGGGCTTTTTTCGATTATGTTTCAAAAATTCTGAGAATAGAAAAATTAGATTATTAGTGAATTTTCAAGTCAATCGAATGTTAAAAAAATATTTATTGAATCTAATTAAATATTTTATGTTTTGCAAAAATGTTTTGTAAAAATGGCCTCCATTTTCTTGAACATCTATGGCAACGTTTTATCAAGGAAAATCATTGGCTTCTGAGAAAACATTTTTACAAAGCACAAAATATTTAATTAGATTCAATAAATATTTTTTTAACATCCGATTGACTTGAAAATTCACTTATAATCTACTTTTTCTATTCTCAGAATTTTAAAACATAATCGAAAAGAGCCCATATCTCAATAAAAACTGGCTAATCGAAAAAGTACTAAGAGACAAAAAAGTTTCCAAAATAATGTGTTAAACTAATGGCGTGACAAAAATAATTTAATTGTAACGTACACAAAAATTTGGGGAGATTGAAGGGATCACAAACCCCATAAAAATTTTATGGGGTGCACAGATTTCGTAATTTTTTTGTAGAAAGTTGCTCTTGCCATAAGAAGAACCACCTGTCCATTTTCATAAAAAAATACTAAAATGTTCTCGAGAAATTGGAAAAAATCGATTTTTAATTTGTAACTTCCAAGGGCTGTAACTTTTTTGGTGCACATTTGTACTAAGGTAAATTAGGTTCAATCGAGCTATTTTTGGCCCCAGAATATGTGGTTGGCCCCAGCTTACCTCCTGCTGACTGTTGGTTCATTTTTCGTTCACCTGTTGGCTCAACTGTTGGTTCATTTTTCGATCCCTGGAGGCTGGAGACACAAAATGTAACATGTTTTTCGGGAATTTCTGTGATGCATGTGTTTGTAGATTCGTCATTTGTAGATTCTTCGTTGCCCGTGTGGATATCTAATTCAGTGTTTTTTAAACTGGTCACCAGTCGACTTCTTGTAAGTTTGGATTCTTCATTTTGTAGGACTGGTGTGGAATAAAAGGTTACTTCTAAAAACGAAAGTGTATTAATTGTGCAAATTTTATTGTAAATATGAGAAGTTATATTCAGATTTATAGCTTACCTCCTGCTGACTGTTGGTTCATGTTTCGTTCACCTGTTGGCTCAACTGTTGGTTCATTTTTCGATTCCTCGACGCTGGAGACACAAAATGTAACATTTTTTTCGGGAATTTCTGTGATGCTTGTGTTTGTAGATTCATCATATTTTGTAGATTCGTCGTTATCTGTGCGAATATCTAATTCAGTGTTTTTTAAACTGGTCACCAGTCTACTTCTTGTAAGTTTGGATGTTTCTTCATTTTGTAGGACGGGTGTGGAATAAACGCTTACTTCTAAAAACGAAAGCGTATTATAATTGTGCAAATTTTATTATAAATATGAGAAATTATATTCAGATTTATTAGCTTACCTCCTACTGACTGTTGGTTCATTTTTCGTTCACCTGTTGGCTCAACAGTTGGTTCATTTTTCGATTCCTCGAGGCTGGAGACACAAAATGTAACTTTTTTTTCGGGAATTTTTTGCTCCACTTGCTTGTTGCAATTGCCGTTGCTTTGCAATGGGGTGCTCGTAGCGGCCATTTCTTTGAACATTTTGCCGGTCTTTTCCGAGAAGAACAATGGCGAAATTTCGTCCAAATTCAACTTGACCGATTCGGCGGAGTTGTTAGGAGTCAGCAGTGTATTGGAATTTTTTGCCAACGGGCATTTAATGTGTAGTGCAATTTCTTCTGTAGAACTGAAAAGTTTTTTGCACAATACACAATGCAACGGCCAATGTTGCTGCTTTATATGAGAGAATACGTCTGTATTAATCGACGATATGTTCGCAATTCCTTTAATACATATATCACAACCGGGGAAAATGTTATGGTCTTTAGTTCCGTGTTTGTCCCGGCAAATTACACAACAAAACACTTCCGCGCATATGGGGCATTTATTCTAAAAATCATTCACAAAAATTGTTCTAAGTATGTAAAATACAACGCTACTGTTTTAACTTAAAATCAAATACTCACTTCAACATTCATTTTGCACCATTTTTAATAAACTTTAACAGCAACTAATATTATTTTGCTTTAATTTTTTGTTTCTTCAAAAAGCAAAAACGCAAAAAGCAAACAGTACGGTATTGCCAGATTAAAATAATTGACCAAACCAGTTACTTGGAAAAAACTGCATAAATTCAATTCGAGAAAGGAGGAAAGAATTATATTTATGTACATTATTTCTAAATAAGGGTTCATTCCAGGTTCATTTAATTTTTATTCAGGTTTTCAATTCAATTTCAATTCAAATTCAACTCAGGTATACGCAGTTTTAATTATTACCAAGTTGGTCACAATGAAAATTGACATACATACATAGGTAATAAATGACAGATTTTAATAAGATAAAAATTTTTAGTATTAATAATGGTAATAAATAATAGAGATTAATATTGTCACTAGACTATAATCATTAATTTTACAATACATATATTTGCTACAAGTTTAAAAAACGTAGAAATCCTTCTCTACTTTTATAAAAGTAGAAAGAAAACATCCACAATGCTGTAAGAATGAAGGAGAAAGAATTATATTTACATTATTTCTAAATCAGGGTTCATTTCGAGGTTCATCTAATTTTTACTCAGGTTTTCAAATAAAAAAAATACGTACGCAGTTTTAATTATTTTTAAGTTGGTCACAATGAAAATTGACATAGGTACGCGTATTAGGTAATAATGACAGATTTTAATAAGATTAAAAAGATAAGTATTTCTACAACATTTTTATGGCCGATTGCACCACCTTTATTTAAAAATTAAACTGAATCTTAACCGTTTAGGTGACGGATATTCCATGCAATTGCCAGATTAAAATAATTGACCAAACGAGTTATTGGAAAAAACTGCATAAATTCAATTCAAGAAAGGAGTAAAGAATTTATTTTATATCATTTCTAAATCAGGGTTCCTTCGAGGTTCATTTAACTTTTACTCAGGTTTTCAAATAAAAAAAAATATATATATATATATATATATATATATATATATATATATATACGCAGTTTTAATTATTTTCAAGTTGGTCACAATGAAAATTGACATACATAGATAGAGTAGGTAACAAATGACAGATTTTATTTTAATAAGATTAAAAAAATTGTTACTACAACATTTTTAGTATTTTAATAATGGTAATAAATATTAGAGATTATCACTAGACTAGACTAATCATAAATTTTACATTACATATGTACATTTGCTACAAAATTAAAAAAACGTATAGTCCTTCTCAACTTTTACAAAAGTAGAAAGAAAGCATGGCATCGAGAATGCTGTGAAAGACCGGGTTTAAAATTAAGTTTACCAACATAAGAATGAGAATATTACCAGATTGCAAATTGCAAAAAATAATTCAGTCAAATTTTTTAGCATAAATAAAATTTTTGAAAAACAACATGCGCAATTAAATGTGCATTGTTAAATAGGGCATTACGCAGTAAAATTTGTATAAAATCGATTTGAACGGTGTGCTAACGGTATAGCGTTATTCCCAGGGAAAGCATAGCTTATTGATAAATTTAGATGTGACAACGCCGATGCGCGAATCAATGCGAATTCAGTGAACATGAACTTGATTATTCTCGACTCGACTAGGGCATGTTTGTTTTGCCAAACAAACAGCCGGTCGAGTTTTTGCTCCGTTTTTAAGAATATTATCGAGCGATCAAAACAAAACGAATTTCTTGCGAGCTATCTAATCGAAAGCAAACGAAAAAAAGCATGAGCGGAGCCGTATACGGTGGAGGTTTGTGTTATTTCATTATTTAATAATTGAATGACGTTCTATCTCGATTATGAATTAAAATTCCAGATGAAGTTGGCGCATTGGTTTTTGATATCGGGCACAATACGGTCAGGGCCGGTTACGCGGGGGAAGACAGCCCCAAGGTTGACATCACCTCAACTATAGGCGTTTGGCTGGATTCTGAAGATGATATTCCCATAACGAGATACAACATCGGCCTGCTGGCCATACACGTCTGGAGGCCCGGTACGCATAATTATAACACAATCTATAACCAAAGTAACAATCCAATTCAAATTCGTTCTAGAGATGGAATTGGCTTCGTTTCTGAAGGACGGAATGGTGGAGAATTGGGACATGTTCGAGAATTTCTTGGACTACGTCTACAACAACGCCCTGAGAGCCATTCCGAAGGACCACCCGATCCTCATAACGGAGCCTCCATGGATCACGTCCTCGAAGCGCGAGGAAATGACGGAGCTGATGTTCGAGAAGTACGGAGTCCCGGCTGTTTATCTCGCCAAGAACGCCAGTTTGGCTGCCTTCGCCAACGGCAGGCCCACTTGCCTCGTCGTTGACAGCGGAGCCACCCATACTTCGGCTGTTCCTGTACACGAGGGGTATAAACTACATACTCTTACATCTCGTTTCTTATACAAGGGTTGCTTTTAGATACGTCTTGACCCAAGCTGTTGTGAAGTCGCCTGTCGGGGGCGATTATTTGAGCTCCCAATGCCACACTCATTTAACTGAAAGAGGCATCGAAATCGTTCCGCCCAGCATGGTTGCTTGGAAGGAAGTCACCAAGCCTGAGGAACCACCAATTTGGAAGAAACGATCTGTACCCGCCAATTTGACGGAATCTTGGTACAATTTCATGATCAAGGTATTGTCTCTACTACATACAAGGAGTCAATTCGAAAACTTCCCACCCTTCTTATCTTTCCGGTAGTGAACAATATTAAAAATCTGAAAGACAATCGATTTTATTTTCAAGGGGGACACTTTTAGTGAATATTTTAAGCCATTATGATCTTAAATGGAAACGGGGGAATTACTGAATTGAGTCTCCTTGTAGTATACAAGAAAGATATGTAGGGTGGGAAGTTTTCAAATTGACACCCTGTACATCCCTATACTGCATATCTCTTATCATTTATGCTTGCAGGAGGTAATGCAAGATTTTCAAGCATCTGTTCTGCAAGTTTCTGATGTATCCTACGATGAGGAAATAGTGAAAACTATGCCGGCTAATCACTACGAGTTTCCTAATGGTTACCACAGAGATTTCGGAGTGGAACGGTTCAAAATACCGGAGCCCCTGTTTAACCCCACAACAGGTGCTAAAGCTGGTATTCAACCTATTTTGGGTGTTGGGTCTCTTGTCACTACAAGTGTCGGTATGTGTGACATTGATATTAGACCGGTAAGCTGTTCATTTGAATACTAACTACACTTTACATACACATTTTTTTTTATTTTCCATAGGCCATGTACGGGAGTGTCGTTGTAACGGGAGGAAATTCGAGTCTTCAAGGGTTTACTGAACGACTGAATCGTGATTTGGCTGCGAAGACTCCACCGGTAATTCATTTAAATTTACTTGTGGTTCTTGATAAAATTGTTTTATAATTTTAGAGTATGCGTTTGAAAATAATAAGCGCACCAGGGGTGTCTGAACGTCGATTTGGGGCATGGACAGGTGGTTCGATATTGAGTTCCTTGGGGTCATTCCAACAGCTTTGGGTGTCTAAGCAAGAGTACGAAGAGACTGGTAAAGTAATTGTACAATCTAAATGTCTATAAGTAACCTATTTTCGTGTTACATACAAATATTATAGAACATCCCCAGTATTTCCAGAGATATATGTGTACTACTTAAACTGATGGTGCTTCCTAATTTTTAACTTAAGTGTGCAATTTCAGACGTTACCTCGTCACTTTTTTATGTTTATTTTACTGAATATTTTCTTATCTCTATATAAGATTTTTTTATTTAACGATCAGTGCCATCTACACGTAATTTTAGTTTTATTGCTAGCTTTTTTTACTGAATTGAACTTCTTGATTATTTTGCGACCATCAAAATATTATGGTTGCAGTTCTCTCAAATTGATATTTTTACTATCTAAGAATATAAGTATTTGATGTACTAAAAGTCTATATTAACACAGTATTATTGTCAATTTAGGCTGTTAATATTTTTTATTTATTTATTTATATATTTTTTATCGTTTTACACTTTTTACATGTTTTACAAGATTATTGAAAATGATCTCGATTTGACGTCAATTCTTTTCAAAAAAAGAATGAATTTATACCTTTTATGATGATGTTCCTATAAAAGTTTATTATTTTATTTACAATTAAATTAAAAGTCTGATTTTTGTTAGTTTAATTTATTAGAAAATAATTATTAAATGTAGAATTGAAACGCTAATTAGCATATCTTAAAAAAAAATTCGCGTTTCAGCTCTACATTACGATCTTCAATATGTTGTGCCAATAAACTATATTAATGTGTAATGTATCTTTTCTTTATACGTTTTATTTTGTCCGTTTTTTTTATTTAAATAAGGTTTCCCGTTCCTTGCCCGTAAGAAGAGCAAATATCGAAAATCCCTTACAAAAGGTTAAAACTACAGATTACCTGACCTAAATGAAGGATATTTAACAAATTATTAAATCCCTATAATAGTTAAAGTTTCATAAATAAAAACAAGAATTGTTCATTTCACTTTTATTATAAAAGAAAATAACAATATTCAAATCAAACGTCTCATTTATATCGCGAAAAATACAGTTCATTTAAAAGTTGTATAGAAAAATATCTTCCTGCTCTTGTACTTACATTTAACTCAGGCTCTAAGGCAAGACTCTTCCAACAATCGCGACAAATAAACAGAATGGGTAAATATTCAGAAAATGTAAACTTTATGCAAGTATTCAAACAATATATTTTCGTCTTCTAAATTGTAAAGAAAAATTACCATACCATGTTTTAAAAAAACTCGATAGGTATATCATATAGGCAGTATATTTCTTTCAAATGAAAACAAACAACGGGACAAATAAAATAAAATTAATACATGAGCTGGACGGACGACGAATAAAATACATCAAATACATTTAAAATACATTGACATATTCTTAATTGAAAGTCGCACATTTAGAAAGGGATTAATGTTGGCGATTAAAAATTGTATTAGTTTCTTTACTGAAACAATGACTAAAACTTTTGGTATTTACAAAAGCTATAAGTACGATATTAAAAGAACATCAAACGCTAAGAAAGCAAACCTGTTTTCACACGTTGAGCATTGGTAAAATCGTTGGAGAAGGGTACACTATTAACACCTATAACAATGGAGAAGTATTTTTTTCTACTTTTTTCGTATTTGAGAAACTTAAAATTATTTTACTGACATTGAAATGTTGCATACAATCATATCCTAGAACCTTCTTATATATTTCAAAAGCCTTAGATGATCCAGATATAGTTACAAAAACCGTTTTAAATTAGGAGATAACTGTAAATCAATTTTCGAACAAACAAAAAAATTCACAACTACACAAAAACAAACTCAACAAAATTAAGTAGAAAACCACGAAGGTAACTATTCGACGTAAAATGAAAATAACACGAGCCGATAAGTAAAACTCAGACTTTCACTCAGTCTTCTCTTCCTTGTTAGGCAAACAGGCTTCTGAATCCATAGGTGGTACTGTAACTATTGGGCTACTCTCTTGGACTATTGGACTACTCTCTTGGACTGTGAATTAAGAAAAAAACGTCATCTTATATTTTAAATGAAAAAACATAAATTATACCTAGGTCATTAGGATAGGAGATAGAATTCGTTATCGTTTCAGATACGCTGCACTCCGAATCTATTTTACTTGCAGTGCTAGAGTTGGCTATACTTGGTTCACATTCTACTTCAAGTTTCTTGTCTTGTGAATCAGTCAGAGCAGCACTAGGTTGAACCTAATAATAATAGAAATAATGAAATACCTAAGCAAGCAATACTTGTAGTGTATGTATGTTTCTTACATCATTTTTCAAAGACTCAGTTTTACTAGAATCGCCAGAACATTCTCCTCCAGGTGCGTCAGATTGATTATTTAAATTCGAATCAGAAGGACCCTCCAAGCATTCCTTTGAACCAGTGTCCTCCTCCACTGGCGTGTCTGTGGTAATATTATGCACTTTGAGTTGTTGCAAATAATAAGCTCGCTCTGTCTGCAGCTTCCTACATAATTTCTCCAATGCTTCGACTTTTTTCTGTGTTATTTTTAGCTCGTTAGACGTGGTTTGAGTCAGTTCAGTCAATTGGAGACACTTTTGTGTACTACCTTTCCAGCGACCGTGCCATTCATTCCTGTCTCTTTCCAATATGGTATTAGCTTTTTGCATCTTCGTCATTTCATCTTTAACAGAATCGAATACCTAAAAAGAATTGTTGATTATAGAGCTAGAAGATCACTAAGGGTTTTGGAATGGAACAAGAGCTCGAATTCACCTGAAAATCTATCTGAATGCTCATACCTTATTACTTCTTTTCATTGTTGTTTCAAACACAGTGTATTGTTTTTGATAAGATTCTAATTGTTGTTGCATACTTTTGACTTTTTCTTGTAATACTTTATTAGTTTCATCGCTTTTCTGTAAATTAGCTACCAACAAGGTCCTTTCCTTTTTCCAGATTTCACGCTGAGCTTCGAATTCAAACTCGACTTTTTTTAATAAATTTTCGGAAAGCTTTTTCTGGAGTTCCATCTGCTTGTTCATGTTGCCCATCTGGGCTTCTCTATCTTGAAATTGGTTGTAAAGTTCTGTTAACTTGGTGGTCATATTGATATTCTCGTCTCTGAGACGTATGGATTTATCGTTATTCTCATCCATGAGTTGTGTGAGGGTGTTGAGCTTTTCACTAAAGTTCGAAGCTACTTCCCTGCGCTTTTCCTCCTCTTCTTTCAATTTATTGTAATTTTCTTCCTAGAATTCATTTAATAGAAATATTAATACATACAAGTAAATTCATACCTTAATTTCTTTATTTTGCTTTTGAAGCTCTCTCGCTAGATTTTCTAGTTTGCATCTGGACAAAATATTCTTGCTCAATTCAGCTTGAATGTGTTCCTTTTCACGTTGAATGTTCTTGATGGTCTTTTCACAGGTTTTAAGCGATGTGACTGTTGTGCGGTATTCATTGTATAAATCGGAATATTTTTCTTTGATAATGTCGAATTTCTCAGAATCCGGCAAATTACTTAACGATTTTATGAGGTTATCCCAAGATCTCTGGTCTCGTTTAGAACGCTTTTCTTCTCGCTTCTTTTTAATAGCGCCGGTGGTTGGTGGAACTCTGTTTTCATCATTGTGATCATTCGAACTGCCGGACGATGCATTTTCGGTAGGAACCGGAACCTTTCCTTTCGCGTTAGAATCCATGACTACAGAATACAAATGAACGATTAATTCACGGTATCAATTGACATGAAAGTGTAAAAGCTCTGATCTTAAAATCTGCAAAAACTGATTTAACAACTTTTTTCTTAATAAACAACTAGGTTACTTTGGTTACCGATTAATTAGTTGACGTGGAACCAGTTTCTTTACACATTTTTGTTTTAATTTTATGTCAAAGGGTTTTCCTATTATCTTAATAATGTAAAAATTTGTATACTTTTCTGCTGCAACAACTTTTTGTTTGTAAATCTTATCTTGAGAAATATAACATAACCTCTTTACTATGTAAATGTCAAAATACTATTCTTCTTTTTTCAATTTTATTTAGACATTTGTGTCATACAAATGTCAAATTAAGATTTGTTCTTTCGTTGTACTGGGAGTACTCTACTTGCACTACTAATTTCATAAATTACGAATTTTGATTAGAATAAATCGCTGATAAGTTTATAACGCTTATAAAAAATATTAAACAATAAATTATTGATGCTGCATGAAAATTATAGATTATAACTACTTGAAATATAAAATACATTAAATTTAGGTTAAATAATCACGTGTTATAAAAATATCAGAGCAAAAAATCGATTATTAGAAAACAAAGTCCCACTCTATTCAGAACATACCTTCACTTGAACTTATTTTCCGATTTTCTGTTTAAAAATATATCCCTTATTTATCGGAATACGGAATTTATTATTTTAAATACGTCTCTACTTCAACATGTATCTCTATCATTGAGGGGAGAGTTATTTTTAGAACTTCTTAGCTTTCAGAAAGTTTTTAATAGAAAATTTCGAATTTCCCGCGTAGAACACTAAAAAATTTGTATTTATAGAAAAGATTGAGTTCGGATAAAAAACGTAGAAAATTTGTTATTTAGCTTAAAAATAATATTACAAGAATACTTTTACGTGTATTTTAATTTTGCATTGTAGCTTTTGAAAAATATTTTCTCCTGTTTTATTTTAAATTTTAATTTTTGTGGCCTTTGGTATTAGCGTTATTTGGTCTATGAATCTTTTTTACCCCGTTTACATGCGGGATCCAGTGATCGAAACGGGATTGACTCGAGATATCTTTTCTTCGTCGAGTAATCAACTCGATCCGTGTTTAGTGTTTCCTCAGGATCGATCTGGGAGCCAAGCCGGATCCAAGCCGGCTTCGATCCCGCATGTAAACGGGGTTTGATTTTCCGTCTCGTGTCAATTCAGTGCAACCAACTTTTTAAATATCTGTCAGAAGTGTCATACTTGTCATATAGAGTGGGAGGTTCCTTGTAATTATTAGTAATAGAAGATTAAAAAAATAGATATGTTCATACAGATACAGGATATGTTTCTGTTATCATAAGTATATTAAATTCGTAGTGAAAGTCACTAAAAATTAAAGTTTAAACAGTGTTTGGTGTGCATACATAAAAAAACAAAATGTTCAGTTGGTTATCAAAGGATAATGGCAAGGAAGAGATTTATCAAAATGTTGTGGAAGGGCTCAAGACAATTTATAAACACAAGCTACTGCCCCTTGAAGAGCATTACCAATTCCACGACTTTCACTCTCCGAAATTGGAGGATTCCGATTTCGATGCCAAGCCCATGATTTTGCTGGTAGGACAATATTCAACAGGGAAAACCACCTTCATCAAATATTTGCTAGAAAGGGATTTTCCGGGAATTCGAATCGGCCCGGAGCCAACCACCGACAGATTCATAGCTGTTATGTGTGACGATAAAGAAGGTATGATACCGGGCAACGCTCTTGTGGTCGATCCTAAGAGGCAATTCAGGCCTCTGTCCAAGTTTGGCAATGCTTTCTTAAACCGTCTTCAATGTTCGTTGGTGAACTCGCCAGTTTTACAAAACATTTCGATTATAGACACGCCTGGAATATTGTCCGGTGAGAAACAAAGAGTCGATAGAGGCTACGATTTCACCGGTGTGCTAGAATGGTTCGCTGAAAGAGTCGATAGAATAATACTACTGTTCGACGCCCATAAACTTGATATTTCTGATGAATTTAGGAGGTCTATTGAGGCGTTAAGAGGCCACGATGATAAAATACGTATTGTGTTGAACAAAGCCGATATGGTCGATCACCAACAGCTTATGAGAGTATACGGTGCTTTAATGTGGTCGTTAGGGAAAGTTTTGCAAACACCAGAAGTAGCCAGAGTTTACATAGGGTCATTTTGGGATCAACCGTTGAGATACGATGTAAATAGGAGGCTTTTCGAGGACGAAGAACAAGATTTATTTAAAGATTTACAATCCTTACCGAGGAACGCCGCCCTTAGAAAACTAAATGATTTAATAAAGAGAGCCAGATTGGCTAAAGTGCATGCTTACATAATAGCCGAGCTTAGGAAAGAGATGCCTTCTATTTTCGGAAAAGACACGAGAAAGAAGGAACTAATTAAAAATTTAGGCCAGATTTATGACAGATTGCAAAGAGAACATCAAATTTCTCCCGGAGATTTTCCCGAAATCAAAAAAATGCAGGACGTTCTCGCCAATTTGGACTTCAGCAAGTTCAACCCACTCAAGCCGAAACTTCTGGACATCGTCGACAGGATGTTGGCTGATGATATATCTACCTTGATGGCGAAAATTCCAATGGAGGCTGAGGAGAAATCGCAGAAGAATGGCGATAATACAGTACAAGGGGGAGCATTCACGAGTGTCGAAGACACAATTTCGCCGTTTGGTTACAAGAGAGGTGAAGGTATTGACGCTGGAGCAGGAGAATTAGACTGGATCGTTAGCCGGGAAAAGCCCAAATATGATGAAATATTCGATACCTTGAATCCCAAAGAAGGAAAAGTTACAGGAATGGGTAAGTTTCTATTTATATGACCTGTTTTCTAAACACAAAATCCATCGAAACATGTTTTTGTGGATTTTGCAAATATTGAATACATACTTTCGTAACAGTCATTTTTAGTTTTTTTTTACTTTTTTACAACTATGTTCAAACATTCATGCAACAGGAACGTAAAACTTCCGCTAAAGTATATATAACCAATACTAATAAAAATTTTATGTACCTAATTAATTAATTTTTACAGCTAAGTTTATTAAACAATACTCATAATATTTTAATTTACAATCATTTAGGTCAACTGTTTGTTAACATGTAATAGTATATATTTGTTTGTTATTAACAAGGCTTTAATAGCATTGGACATGCTATTCAATATTTTTTACATCAGAAATAGTTTAGCTTTATTGTGGTTTTATAAACCAAAAAATCTGACCTCGGATTATTTAGACTAGAAAAAAAATTATTTGAACTGGTAAATTATTTTAAATATGTACAAAGCTTGGACTTATAGTTTTTTAGCTCTTAGAGGTGTGAGGTACTAAGTTTATTATAGTACCCATATTTCGTTTAATAGTTATTCATTTAGGTCAACTGTAAAATATATTGGTTACTTTTCGAATTTCTATTTAATATATGTATGTATTACATCAGGAAAAGTTCTCGTTTAGCTAAGTGTGGTTTTATGGATTAGAATTTTATTGTTAGTCACAAAGTTACCTAATAAATCACCTTATGATAAATTCTAGGAATTGTGTTTTTGGGGCTTATCAGTTTGTAGTAATTTTAAATGGCAAATGATAAATGAAGCAATGTTTATTTAATTTAATGGCAAAGAAGTTTAGTTAGAATTAGAAAAGAGAATCCATATTTTGAAGGTCGTTTTTAACGCACCTAATGTTTAATTTAACTTAATTAACTTTATGAGGGTGTACCATTGAATCTATTTATTAATGAAATTTAATCTCATTCTTTGGTGACATTGAAAATACAATAGCATAATGATTTTGTAATTCGTATTGGTTGTTTCCAGCGAAGGAAGTAGTTAAAATAACGCAGGTTATCCAAAAAAATCTAATTTTATCCACTAAATTCAGTAATTTCATTTAACGCATTATCACTACCTGATTATTGACTTTTAATATCTTATGTAACACGAGGTGTATCATCGGTATTGATTCACCGTTTTGTACTTCAAACCTTATCAGGTATTTACTCATTAATATTCCAAAGATAAAAGCTAAAGTCTAAGGCACCGTGTCAGCACAACTCAATAATACCTGTAGATACCTCTACTAAGTATTTGTATTGCTGTCGATGACGTCATTGAAATTACTTTTATTCGATATTCCTATATCAGGTGTAATAGTAAATTTATCATGCAATTTCATTACTAACGATGCATTCATTAAAAATTTACTTGCACTATCGATTCGCTTATTTAAAAGTGTTTATACAGCGTAGTAAATATCTGGAAATGAATTATACAGTGTGTCCACTTAAATTCGCACCATATGGGAAACTTTGGAAAGTGAAATGTGAAATCCGGTACTACTTTTAAAAAATGCCGGTTAATTATGCAAAAAAGTACAAACTTAAATTTTCAACATTTTCACAGAAAAAATGTCGAAAAAAATGTTTTTATAAATAAACAATACTGAAATTTTGAAAGTTATTTTTAATTCTAAACATTTTTTCTTTATAATAATTTTTGATATTTTCAAAATAAAGGTACTTTACTCTTGGGCAAAAATCACATTTTTTGACAAACCTTGTATACGACTGAAAATTTTTAATATCTGATGGTTGCATTTTAGTTTTTACACAATGCAGAACTTTTTATGAAGAATAACTTTTTTTCGTAATATTAACAATAAAAAAGTTTCCCATATGGTGCGAACTTAAGTGGACACACACTGTATAAACTTTGGAGATTCCAGATTTGATATTTGCAAATATTACATTAAGCTATTTTTTTTTGGTCAAATAAAACTCAATATAAAGGGTGAAACTTAAATATGTCGTTAATGGAGAAGACCACGACTTTTTTTTAATTTTTTTTTTTTCAAAACCGTGTGTTCTAAGAAGGCGCGTAATGAAATTTTTATTTTTTTCTGTGGCCAAATAAGGCCGCAATTAATTTTTAAAATTTGAAAAACGTCACACAATCGTCATACACTCTGCTCCAATCAAAGCGAGAGTTGCAAAGAGAAGTCACATTTAGCAAGTTTGCCACGTTTCCTATTACTCTTCTTTACTCTGCAAAATATGCGTTTTTTGTATATTTATTGCAGTAAATATTTTCTGATTTATCCATTTCTTCCATTACCTAATGGATAATTCGATATATTAATATAGAAATAACATCTTCATCTGTATAAATTGTAACCGATTTTCGTGTTAAAAACACACATAATGATCCTGAAAAATTTATTTGGCAACATTCTTGTCAACTTCAATATTATCAGTAAAGTGTTTTGTGCCTAACTGCAATTCGTGTAATTTGTTTTGTGCATTTTTCAGAAAAATCTGACAAATGACAGTTTGATTTTTGTTCGTTTGTGTATTCTTTGTTACTGCGTTCGAAAATTTATACTATTTACTATACAACAAGACGTGAGTGGTTTATGATTGGTTGATAAGGTGTGAGTCAAAACCCGAATTTTTTTAATTTCGAAGGGTTATATGTTTTAGACTTCTAACAACGGAAAATTCTTCGAATTTTTCGAAAACGAAGTCTTATGATCTGGCTTTGTCGTCCGTCCGTCCGTCCGTCTGTCGCGAGTTTCAGCGGCTAAACGGTTATAGATAGAGACAAACGGACAACGGCATTCGATTCAGCATAGTCTCAAACCTCTCCCGTTTCAAAAAAAAAAAAAAAAAAAAAAAAAAAAAGTTACATTAGTTAGAAGTCTCTCTACGGCGCACTGGGCCGTTCGTCCCACTTGTTTTATTATAACACATTTTGAACAACTGAAAACGGCTTTGAGCTCTAATAAATCATTGCCGAAATCCGCTTATCTCACATCGTGGTCTTCTCCATTTCAGGTGGTGATTCCTTGTCGTATTTTATGAAGAAAAGTTTATATAAATATGCTTCGTTTCCGAGAAATTAAAGGTTGTTAAGTTTAATAAAATAATCGGTTTTTTTCATAAATTACTGAAAATTCTATTCGCAGATTTTGCTTAAACCAGGTGTGCAATAACAAGGGGCTTCTTGTCTCGAAATTAGGTTTTGAATTTTAATTCCATTATGCTAAAAATCATTGTACGCTACTGAAGCAAATTAGGATACACGTTTATATGAATTTTTCTTTATAAAATATGAAAAAGAATCACCATCTGAAATTAACGACTTCATTTAAGTTACACCCTGTATAACAAGTTTGAGCATTAATGTTTCATCAATGAAGTTGATATGAAAAGCATAAAAGCATTTCATGTTTATTTCCTGCATTTCCTCAATGAAACAAACCGCAAGGAATTGACGTCAAGTTGCTAAAAGTGATAAAGTAAAATTTTGGTTTTTCTCGGGAATGCTGTAATATTTATTTCGTCATTAACACTTTAATCAATTTTATTGGCTTTTTAACTATCGGTTTTCGTTAACATTTATTTTAAAAGTTAATTAGTTGAAAATGCTCCATATGTAGGACAATTTGTTGTAACAGAGTTAATAGATTAAAGAAAAATACATGGTAGTTTGTTCATTCATTCCATCTTTTATCGAATCGAACAAACGTGCAGATGAATTGAAATTTCACTCCGACTTATGAGGCCATTAAAACTTTCGTTCCTCCGTTATTACCTAATTGTCGTCTTAATTAATTGCAATCGCATTATCCACTTAACTTAACTAGCTGCACGGTCGTTGTAGCCAGTACTCAATATCGAATTGTGTTGTTGCAGCTGCAAAAGGGGAAATGGTCAAGTCGAAGCTGCCCAACTCCGTTCTGAGCAAGGTGTGGAAACTTGCCGACGTGGACAAAGACGGCATGTTGGACGATGAAGAATTCGCCTTGGCAATGCACTTGATTAACATTAAGATCGACGGCAATGACTTGCCATCTGAATTACCGACGCATCTTATTCCACCCTCTAAACGTTGATTGTATGTTAATTAGCGTCGTTTGTAAGTATCCTCAAGTGCTGTTCATTTTTCATACATTTGGTGCCTCGTTATATGCAAAGAAACGTACAAATGTCGGTTTTTACTGCTTCATCTGCCAGTCCATTTTACATGCTACTCGTGCTAGTCTTTTTAGAGAACATTCAGTATTTTTGTAGTCGAAAAAGTACGGCCTGATTCGAGTGCTGCACTGTCCAAGTATCTATATATATTTTTTTATAAATAAATTTTTGTTTGTACACCTTTATATAGGATTCTAAATCATCGAAGGCTTCGAAATATTTGAAATTTTATTAACGTGAAATAGTAAATTCCACTGAAAGAGACTTCATTGATTATTGCACAAATCCATTTATTGCTCGATAAAGTTCTATTAAAAGCAGTGTTTAAAAAGCTTACTCTTATCAGGTATTATACTTGCATATTTAAATTTTTTTAATGGATTTCAAGTTTAATGAGCCAATGTTTGATTTTTGAAGTAAATTTATTTTTTTCGTAAGGATTTTTGCTGAATGCGTTATCGATTACTAAATAAAAGACTAGGATGATATTAAATGCGAACAAAACATCGTAAATACGTCGATAACAAATTCTTTTTCATGTGTAACATGGACAGCTTTTTGTATGACAAAAATGAATAAATTAAGTAGAATATGTATTTTCGTTATAATGAAAATGTGTTACTTAAAGTTGCTTCCTATATGTAGGTGCCTTCTTTTAGATTTCTTTTTAAACTGCATATTCATTTAGGTAGAATTATGTTATTGATATTTAGTTTATTTATGTTATAATATTAGTCTACAAGAAGAATTTATTTTTAAAATCATGTAGGATATTTTGAATTCCTATTTATTTTTGTAAAATGCTACCAAACTGATTTTTTAAAATACAGGGTATATTATGATATTTTTATTTATACATACATCACTTTGATTTAAATATTCTACATGGTTATTGGTATTTATGCATACTTTTAGATTGCAATGAGTGTTTGTACTTTATTTCTCACAGACACTGGGTTAAAATTATGCAGGGTGTTTTATTTTATTTTAGTTTATTTAAAAAAGTCGTTTATTAAAAATATTAACACATTATATAAAAACGTAAATTCTAAAACAATAATTCTAAATGTTGCACAATTGCATATATGTAAAATATTTTGAAACTTATGATCAATGTTGCAGTCCATTTGCAATTATCATACCACATATATTTTTGCAATAAAAAGATAGGCAATTTCTATTTCCATGCCAAATTATCAAAGAACCAAAAAAATATTTACAAATTTATTTTGGTAATTTGGCGACTGAATAAAAAACATTATTCATATAATTTATTATTAATCTTGCTGATACCTATTTAATACGAACAATGTGATAAAATTTCGTACTGTGTATATTTGTATTATAACACTGTAGATAAATTAGCTTTCTCATTTTGATGTTTGGAACATTTTTTTGGGTAGAAAATTCCTTCGACTGCCGAATAAATTCAAATCACAAAGTTGGATATATATTATATATTTTTGTATATATTATTTCGATCCGACTGGTCTAGTTTAAGCACTTGTAGGAAGTATATATCATTAATTTCATTCTTTAATTTTGTGCATTATTTAAATAAATTTATGTACTATGTTTCTTCTTATTTTCTACTGTTTTAAGTCCATTTTCTCTTATTTTAAGTGTAATAAATAGCATGTATTGTATTAGAAGTGCAAATATGAACGCAGTGTACAATTGAAAAATAGATGTATCTATGCGTTGCAAATTTTTACTATAATGAGATAAAAGTGCTGTTACAAATCGGATATGTTCGTTACACACTAAATAGGTTATCCTACGCTTTAAATCATTATATGATTAATGTCCATTCAATTATGCAGTGCTGGTTATTGTGTTAGCCAACGTTTACCGTACAAAATAAATTGCGCTATTGAACTAATACGTTCCTGTAAAAAAACTGTATACATGCTGAATATCGCCTGAATTCGGTATTGTGCGAAATGTGTAACAGTTCGTGTAAACAATTACAACAAAGAATTGTAGCATTGGGAATCGAACATTCAAGGTTTTTTTGTCATCGAGTTATTCAATTTTATGGATCCGTAACAAGATATGTATTGTATAATTTTCCTAAATATTTTTAACATACAGAACTACATATTCGGTAGCTTTTATTTTGCTAAATATTTGAAACGTTTTAAACAATATGTTTGTTTTATAAAAATAATCATCGGCAAAATTGGCGTGACGTGGTGCCATCTATGAACGTATATTAGAACCAATTAATCGACCGTAAAATTTCTTCGTTTGTTATTAGAGGGCGCCACCGTGAGATAACGAAATCTTATGTAATGTGGGTTGCCTATATTCTGCTCTTAAATGTTGAATAATTTCGGGTTTTCTGCGGATTATTCTGAAGACTCTTCTATAACTTATTTGGTTTTTTAAAAATCCAATTTTTAGTTTGAATGTCGATCTCCCAAAATTTTTATTTTCGTCCTAACATTTCAAATTGTTTTGAACTCTTTCGGGGGTTGGTACTTTTTAATTTCAAATATAAACACCGGATCGTCATAACATTTTATTGTATTTACATAGTTCAAGGCTTCAATTTTATACAGTCTGTTGTTTATACACATTTTACAATATAAATGTAAAAGGCACAATATATATTTCCGTTTCAATAGGCCCTTTACAGTATCCTTTTTAGGTACACAAAATCATAAAGGCCAGTTTCTTTCATACTGAGCGACACTAAGGGAGATTTCTAACGAGGATTATGCGTAGCAAGTTCTTATATGTAGGTACATATCAACGATTCAGAAAATGTTTATTACATACGGCTTTAAACTGAGTCTAGTTTTCGTCAGTAGAGAGACTGTAGTGAAGGTAAGTTACCACATCTGTGAATGTTCTTAACGTGACAAAAATTTGCAGTTCTTAAATACTTAAGAACAGTTCTTAAAAGCATTCTGAATTGTCAATAATGTGTTAGAATCGATAAAGCAGTTGTAACCTCGTCCGAAACTGCCCTAGGACTTAGTTCGTCATAAAATGTAATAATTTTCCTATTTTACAATAAATAATACAACACCCTTAATGCTACAGCAGGTTTATTGTGGATTCTAAACAATATTAAATTCAGTTGTTCAGTACAAAACGACGCGGCAGTTCTCTAAAACAAGATACATCGTTTTGTGTGAGGAGTAAATACCTGAAATTAATTTAATTGTTCAGGAACCACACGCTAACTAATAAAAAGTATTTAGTTGTACATGCACAAAAATTTAACAACGTTTCGGCTAAAATCTACAAAGGTGCAGTTTTTTAGCCAATATGTCGTTTATAAATTAAATTAATATGTACCCGACCTACTATTAAAAAAGATTAGTGATTTTTCTAAAATGCCGCGTTCCCTACCTACCTAACAAGTACGCAATTTTTGGTATTTTGGATTTAATTTAAAATTAGAAAAATCAATATTCTTTATGACAAAACCAAATCAAACTAAACGCACCTTTTTGTACCTATTTTATAATAAAAATTATCTTAAAACCTATAAAAATCACAATCAATAATAATCAACCTGCTTATAAGTGTATTTGTCTTACCGCCATTCACAAATAATCAACCCCTATTCATCGAACCTAAATAGCATTTCTTCTCACATATGACTAACATTGTACAGTTATCGTTTCTATATCTGGACTATCAAAAACAATAATTTTAAAACATAAATATTGTTAGTCGTCAGACTTTAGAACTATTAAAAAATGTGATTAATCAGTCTAGTATATCGCGTTTTTGTATTCATTAGAAAAGAACATGTAAAATTAAAGTTTTCAATATACTACATACAATTTCTTACTTTTTACTTTTTACTTCATACTAATTTGTTTAGTAATAAAAATTAATAGTGGATACAAGAACACGAAGACACATTTTTTGTAACTAAAATTCAAATTTAAGTCAATTAAAAATCTGTTGATTTCGATTGGACAACTAACAATTGTAACTTTCGGTATGTACGATCCGACAATCAGAAAAGCTGTATACTTGAGAAAAAGATGGGCAATGGTAAATACCATTTAAAAGTCTTTTGAAGTCTACAGTTATTCCCGTTGGATTTACATTAATAGAAATTAATATCAAAAAATCGCTGTTCGTACAAAATATTATAATTATGTAGTTGAAAATGGATGTTACACAATCCGAGCATCTTTCAAATTTGCCATTCTAAAATATTTGTACGAAAAATGAATTAATCAGATAGATAATAATTAATTATAAACGAGTTTGTTTTCAATCCGTCCAGATTTGCAATAGAAAAAGAGCTACATTTTAAATATTCGGATTACACCCGAAAGAAATAAATCTCGATTTCTTACAAAATAACTAAAAATAGGTAAATAAATAAAATAATTACGTTCATAAAGTGATAATACATACTTGCTGCCAATTCAACATGCAGCTCCTTCATTTTCTTCAAGCAAAAAACTTTAAACTTTTAAGCTGCTTGAAACTACATAATAATTAAAAAAAACCATCATATTAAAAAACATGAACCGTATCTAAATCACTGCGGACTCCACACATATTGAGAAAAATCGTAAGTACATGCAAGTTATTGAGTTTTTAGTTTTTGGAATGATGTTGCAATTCGAAACCAAATCGTGTATTGTCTTAGATAGATTATCTTCTATTAATGAGAACGATACTGGGGATACTGGGTAAAATATCGTTTATTACAGTGATTTAGAAACGCTTCAAAATCCTGCATTCATGTAATGAAATATCTTTAATGGTACACAGCCATTTTAACCAAAATCATATAAGACTAGAATGTAACTCTATGGCGAGCTGTTGACTATTTCGGGTCATTTATAAAAAATAAAAATCCATTCATCGTCCCAACGAATTCTCTTTTTCACACACTACAACCGGGCGCCTCGTCCGTTGCCTGTTGCTGCGCCCAGCGGCACTGCAGGCTGCTGGTGCTGTTGGTCGTCTCGTTTCGCAGGCTTTGTTCTAATTCTAACAGTTGACCCATAAAGTTCAGATTCGGGGAGATGATAGGCCGGGCCTCTTTCACTTTCTTGTACGCCTCGATCATCGACATCGACATGTACTTCATGATATACGCTATGGCTATAGTTGCACTTCGAGAGATTCCTGCTTGGCAATGAACTAGCACTCTTGAGCCGCTTTTTCTAGCTGATTCTGCAAAAGAATTGTTGCGTTAATTATGCGTTAACTGTTGTTGATAATTTATTATTCTTCCGATTAGGTAATAATGGATCACTATTGGGTGGTAGCCAAGAAAACGTGCGCAAAATATGATTTTAGCAAAAATTGGATTAACTTGTTAATAAAAAAAAAGGTAGTAGAATCTTAGGAAGTTTCTTTATTTATGCGCACCCGGTATTAAGGAAATCGTCGAAAATGTAGAATGCTCCGAATCGTGGCGAATTTATTGCGGTTCAAAGACACATTTATAAAAATAACCGAAAATCGGAATATATTTGGCACGATTGTCCCGAATTATCTATTCTGTTTACACGTGAAAATAGCGAGCCTCTTCGACCGGTCTATGAGCCTTTTCTAAAAATAATTTCGAATAGGGTGGCTGTGTTTATGGTGACCCAGATGACAAACGTTAGCGCTCAGCAGAGCAGATGGATAAAGCAACAGGAAAACAGAGCGTATGACTCATGCACAAAACTAAATCTGTACTTGGGTTCGGATGCTTCGGTTCATTTTGGAGCTATATTTAATTTTGGCCGACATCGACGCGCACCGACGAATATTTGTAGATACATATTTATTTAATAGGCTAATAATAAAATTACATCAGATTCTAGACAAGTGCGTCGTTCGAGTGTCAACATCAATTTATCCGCATGTATCTATTACGTACATTTTTAATTCAACAAAAAAATTATGCGCGAATTCTTCGCGATTTACTCCACAACTCGGAGGTCAACATTCTTTAGCTAGGTCAATAAATATTATTATTTTAATTAGTTAATTAATCGAATCGGCGAAGAGCAGGTTACTTAACTAACTATTGCAACTCAAGCACGTGATAATGATGAGTAATAATCTTGTTTGCTCTGCACTTAAATAACGCAATGTTATTTAACAAACGCAGGTAATACGTAACGAACAATTCTGGCAACTGTCGTGCATATTGTGGCATTCAATAAAGTTTCCCGGCAGCCTTTAATAACGCAGATAAGAGGGTTATAATGACGTCACCCCGATAAGCAACAGCTTTTTTCTGATTCACCGTATACGTCATCGACATCCCGTTGGCTATGCCCACCATCATCCCTTCTGGTATAACCGAAAAAAATACAAAGGCCTGACGCATTTTGGCCGGAGAAGCGATTGCGACATGGGTCACACACGATGACTAACGCCTGTGTTTGGGCACCCAGCAAAGTGCATATGTACAGTGTGTCTACTTAAGTTGGAACCATATAGAAAACTTTTTTATTAGTGGTTTTATGAAAAAAATGTATTCTTGATAAAAAGTTTTGCATGGTCCAAAATTTAATATGCAACCATCAGATATCAATTTTTTAAAGCAGTATACGAGGTTTGTCAAAAAAATTGAATTTTGTGCAAGAGAAAAGTATCTTTATTTTTGAAAATATCAAAAATTATTAGAAAGAAAAATGTTTAGAATTAAAGATAAAGTTATTCAAATATTCAATATTGTTTATTTATAAAAATATTTTTTTTTGGATTTTCTCTGTGAAAAAGTTGAAAAGTGAAATGCGAAATCCGGTACCACTTTTAAAAAATGCCGGTGCATCCTAAATTTATTATGCAATAAAGTGCAAACTTAAATTTTCAACATTTTCATAGAAATAATGTCGAAAAAGATATTTTCATAAATAAACAATAATGAATATTCGAAAGTTATTTTTAATTCTTAACATTTTTTCTTTATTATAATTTTCGCTATTGTCAAAAAAAGGTACTTTACTCTTGAGCAAAAATCACATTTTTTGACAAACCTTGTATACGACTGGAAAATTTTGATATCTGATGATTGCATTTTAGGTTTTGGACCATGCAGAACTTTTTATCAAGAATACCTTTTTTTCATAAAACCACTAATAAAAAAGTTTTCCATATGGTTCCAACCAAGTTACATATGGTTACACACTGTATATGTAGGTGTTTGCATTATGGTTGGGATATTCAACAATTGACGGGAAAGTTTGGTTTTGCGCGCCAGTCTTGTTTTGCAATGGAAAAATCGGATAAATAATGCGTAAAATGATTCACTGCGAACTGTAAAATTGAAAATCTCGCGTGCGTTCGTCGACACTTTTGCCAGCAATAACACATCGTACTTCGAGTTATAAATAAAACGTTTCGTGAAAAAGTTTAATCTGAATGATTACAATCTTCCCGGCCCTCGTGAAAGATAAAATACCGAGCAAAAGTTTTCCAAAATTGCGACCGGGGCGCAGCCGCCCCTGTGGTCTTCAAGGGTTGCGATGCGGCGCAATTGGAGCGGGGAATCAAACGCAACGAAATAAAATGAGTCACAATATGCGTACTTACACACACACACACGGCTAAGAGGCAACGATCGACAGCCCTTGAACAATAACTGCGATGAGTAATGTGGCTGCTGACTCAAAACTTGACAAGGCCGTTACACAAACCACAACATAACCATTCATAAGAACGGCTCGCAGAATCTCGTTAGTCGAGGTGCTCCATGCACGACCCGTATGACTGGTTTGATTTTTTTTATTTTTTCGAAAATAATGAATATTAGGGGATAAAATTGTTTAAGGTTCTGCACAAAAATATATCACAATAGCTCGCAATGGAGAAGACCACGATTTTTTTTAATTTTTTTTAAGCTGTGTGTTCTAAAAAGGCGCGTAATGAAATTTTTATTTTTTTCGGTGGCCAAATAAGGCTGTAATTAATTTTTAAAATTTGAAAAACGTCACACAATCGTCATACACTCTGCTCCAATCAAAGCAAGAGTTTCAAAGAGAAGTCACATTTAGCAAGTTTGCCACGTTTCCTATTACTCTTCTTTACTCCGCAAAATGTGCGTTTTTTGTATATTTATTGCAATAAACATTTTCTGATTTATCCATTTCTTCCATTATTTAATGGATAATTCGATATATTAATATAGAAATAACATCTTCATCTGTAAAAATTGTAACCGATTTTTGTGTTAAAAACACAAATAATGGTCCTGAAAAATTTATTTGCCAACATTCTTGTCAACGTCAATATTATCAGTAAAGTGTTTTGTGCCGAACTGCAATTCGTGTAATTTGTTTTGTGCATTTTTCAGAAAAATCTGACAAATGACAGTTTGATTTTTGTTCGTTTGTGTATTCTTTGTTACTGCGTTCGAAAATTCATACTATTTACTATACAACAAGACGTGAGTGGTTTATGATTGGTTGATAAGGTATGGGTCAAAACCCGAAATTTTTAAATTTCAAAGGGCTATATCTTTTTAATTATAACACATTTTGAGCAACTGAAAACGGTTTTGAGCTTTAATAAATCATTTCTAATCGTATCATTTGCCGAAATCCGCATATCTCACATCGTGGTCTTCTCCATTCCTGTTTACCTTAAGAAAAAGTGTTCCAGCAGCCACCGTACTATAGAATCAAATTAATCCGAACTTTCTCTAACCCAGCATTAACAAACGAGAATATCGATTCGCGTCAGGTAGGAATCCTATCCGAGATTGTAATGCAATTGTAATACGAAATCGAGAAAGGCGATCGTTACACTTACATTATTTATATTATTGTAAAAATTTTCGATCGCTAAAACGGCAAGGCTATTCCTTACGTAATTTATCTTCGTTACTTAGAAACCCAAAGGCGACGGATCGGAGCGAATTAAGAATTATTGTTGACATAACAAAGTGCAAAGATTTTTCCGAGAAATCGTCTAGAAGGTAATCGAGTATAAAACAAAACACTTACGTTTCCAGGAACATTTAAATGAGTAACAGCGATTGCTGCACTACCTGCTGTTAAAGACTGCACAAACACAGCGGAAGGATTATTAAACATAACATATACAAAAGGTGCCACAAACCACAAATAATCTAACTGCAATTATAGTCTATTCATAAATGAGGCGGAGTAGATAAATAAGAAATTGAAAGAAATTAATGTTCACGATATAAATTTAATATTGGTTCATCCTGTATTGGTTTTGCTCCGCCTCGTTTATGAATAGACTATAAACCGTTTAATTCGAACAACTCCGTTTTGGCCATACGGTGAATCATTTCAGTAATCGAAGTAAACCTTTATCGGGTAAAAATCAACGTAAATAGTAGATTTCTGTTTACCGATGATTCAACATATACTCCGCGTTCCGAAGGTTCCTGATAAAACTTTCGTCTACATGCCTTATGTAAACTGTGGAATATTAGTCACGAGGGTAGTAGGTGCGTAAAAATTTTCCCGGTAATGAAAACGAACGTTCCGACCCTGCTAAAGAGACCAGCGAGCCACACGCGCAGGAGATAAGTGATTTATCCAATAAAAACGAACTAATCGACTGGTGCTGACATTCGGCGGGGCTTCCTGATACAAACAACCACCCTATGTATGGAATTGAGTAAATTTATCAACCCAAATAGTCCGGGAGAAATGAATTCGCTATTACTTCAAATCCATCATACATTATTTATTAGATAAAAAAATGCTCATTTTAGCATAAAATTGATAAAATTGTATTATGAAAAAAAAAACGTAATTAGATTCATTCGATGATGACAAACATAAAAATTCAACTGATAGCGTTCAATAAATCTGGGATAAATAAGTGTAGGCACTCGAGTAGAATTTATGCGCCGTTACAAAACTGTAACAATTTAGTCCTACCAACACGTAACATTATAAATTGCCATTTCCTATAATTAATGTGAAAAGTCGGGCGCGCCGTTTTCAAAAGAGAAACGAAACGGTTTTACAACCGCATAGCGGCCGATGAATTCGCCGCTCATAGAGGAAGAAGGAAGCGAGGCGAGAAAAAATAACGAATTAAATTCGCCTTCCTGTTCGGAATAAAAAAAATAAATTGAACGGCATCGTTAACGTGCGCTTTGCTCGTTTTGCGCCAATTTCGTTAGCGATAAGCGAGGTCGACTTTTAAATCGCGCATTTTTATAGACTGCTCTGCTGGTGTGTGTGTATGTGTGTGTGTGTGTGTGTGTGACAAAAAAAATGACGGACTCGATGCTATCGAGACCGGTTTTGGTATCATACTACAAAACGAACGCGCATGAAACCTCTACAGGGCAAATTCGATAATTAATTATGATTTTTTTCATAAAAAAACCCGTCATGGAAAACTACGCCACAACAAAATCACCCGCAGAATTTGTGCCATGTTAAAAATTATTTACAAACTCCGCAGGGATCTCCTACGATACCGAGACGATAAATTTCCCGGAAAGCGGAGCTTAAACGTGTTATTCCCCACAACACAATTGCAATTAAATTACAGCAAACAAGTTGATCTCATCAAGGATTCAACACGTTCGAAATTTCCATTGAAACACAACAAAATCTGTGATTCATATGGTTACTGTCCGGGCGCCGGATTCCCCGAGAAAACATTTACCTTTTCAGATCGACTTTGAAACAGCGATCAATAAAAAAAGTTTATAATCACCGTTGATAACGATTAATTGAAGGTTCATTACAAGATCTACGTCAGCGGTTAATCCGCTCAATTATAATTTTGCGCGCAATTAATTTAATTACCCAAACCAAAAACATCATCGGTTGTAAATTCCATTTCAAGATTGAATTATTTAAAAAAAAACTCGAAAGAACGTCATTGAGCAACAATAAAAATGGAGATTGATTGAACTGAGTGAAGCTGTAATCGAAACTGAAACGTACCAATGAACTCGAAAGCTTCTTCGAAATACTGTTTGAGGTTTTGGTGTCCGGAATCGGTGGCCGGTATTTGCTTGTAGGTGATGCCGCATTCTTCGTGATATCCCGGTAATTGGGAAGTAACGTTCAGAACGCAGGTGGTACCGAGGCCCCTGAGGCACGAGAGATCAGCTGCGTCTTTGCTGTTGCCCAGGTACAAAAAGGGTAAGACCTTGGATGCGGGATACGAGTCGACATCTGCCAGCGTTGTCGGCGATGAAGGCAAACCTCGATTCGATAAACCGGACATTAGCGTGTCTTCGCAAAGTTCTTTGTGCTTTCTGTGGAATTCCCTGTGACCTCCTGAAATTAAAGAGAATTGTTAGATTTTTTTGTAAACAATCGTGATGTCAGAATCATTAAAAAACTGTTCACTTTTCACACAACCAATTTTACTTTCAGAAGCTGTATCATTTTACCCAAGCATTTCTGGGTAGTAAAGACAGATTTAAGTTTTGGCTCCAAAAATGTTTTATGTTAAAAATAAATAGGAAACGTTTGGGAAATGGTGACTAACGTTGTTGGGTGGTAGAACAGGAAATTAGAATTTTTTCATGCATAATACAAAGACTAGGACAAAAATAAAAGTCATGTGGAAGGTGACCTTTACAATATACACACTGTATAAATCTTTATAAAATACGATAATACTATGATACACATAGATACAAATCTTATTCAAATGACATTCAAATGAATTACGCTCAAACTAAACGATTAACATTTATATAGGGTATAGAAATTTGAAAGGCATCAATATACATTATTTATAAACTGACTCATCCGCACTGTGATATAATTACATACCTACACGTCTAGCATACAACACAAATCTGTCAAGATTTATTATTATTTGTTGTTGCAAAATAATATCAACAATTAGCTGAATTAAAATTCCACCATGTGAGAAAATTGGCGCAGAAACAAATGTATTACCACTATTCTCATTTAATTACTACGTTCAATAAAAATACTGCAATTAATTGTATTATTCACCAAATAATAACACACAAGAAGCATTTTTGCTGGCATGGAAATTTACATAAGATTCGTCAATTTCAATTTTACATTATCATTGAAGATAATTGTATCCACAATCTCGAGTGAGCAAATATTGTTGCACATTAAAAATTAACGACATTCGCGTAATGAACGTAATACATAATAGAAAAATTTATAAATATACGTATTTAATATTATTTATATAACCGAGTTTCATTCGAGAACTATATAAACTTCAGATATTAGATTTGCGCAATAATTTATCTAAAAGTTCACATTGATAACCGACGATGTTGAGAAGGTATCATCGAGTTTACATGAACATGATTATTTATTCCAAAATGCCCCCGTTACAAAATCATAAATGTAAAATCGGCATTTAAAACAATAATAATAATAATAATTTAAATCCCCATTAGTGCGATTAACTCATTCGAGAACAAACGAAATCCCACTTAAATAAAAACGATACACTCTAATTAAAAGTAATTCAATTAGATCGAACTATTGATTAGGTATTTATACGGGGGGCTTACAAATGCATCAACATAATCTTGTGGGTTAGTCAATTGAATGCGATACCTTCAGCGTAGTGACAACAAAGGCATTATTTAAGCATCAAATTTGAATGGGACCTATATAATCCGTGATTCATCATACTACAACCCTAATTGTTCGACAT
This sequence comes from Phyllotreta cruciferae, assembly GCA_917563865.1. Classification (NCBI taxonomy): domain Eukaryota; kingdom Metazoa; phylum Arthropoda; class Insecta; order Coleoptera; family Chrysomelidae; genus Phyllotreta; species Phyllotreta cruciferae. The sequence continues at coordinate 1,761,596 of OU830615.1, read as the reverse complement.
AGGCGGATGCGAGTAATTGCCCGAAAGGGTGAAAATGCGAATATAAATCATTTTCATGGGTAACTAATAATTCATATAGATTAATTAATAGAAGCGTCGTTACAAAAATAAAATTAAACGTTTTGTTTTCCAAACTAATTTTCCACTGAATCGATTTTTTAAGTCCACTTCGCCAATAAAAATATTAAATTTAGCATGTAAATATTATTTAAAAAATCTTGTTTTTTTTTTTAGATATAAAAATAGTTACAAGTCGATGCTTTCGGGTAATAAAAAATCGCGCTCCTTTAGATTTTTCGCATGTACCGCCTTTGTTGTTAGGGATAAATTGAATGGCAATGTATTTAATAGCGCTGTGAGTCATTGGGTACTAAGGATGAGGGTATACTTTTTAAAAAACCGTTTTTCTGATGATGATAGAGAGCTGTATGCACCAATTGGGGTGGTGACTAATATCAGAGGGTATTACTCACACTATACAAATCTTGGAAAAATAAGATGATTGACAGATGCAAGAGGTCCGCTCAGACAGCGGTTAACGCGATTATTAAATAAAAAAACACCCCCTCGAGCTTTTTTTAAATGCACAAAGACAGCTTTCATGAGCCGAGCACGTGGTCATTTTCCATAAATATTTTATTCATAAAAAACGTTTGAATACAATCAGGAATTTTAGCACTGTTGAAATAAAAAAACCATTACAATTACAAATGAGATGATTTAACTTCCAAATCGAATAAAAAACACAATAGCCGAGGAAATGCATAAAAAATGACGGTTGACAGATGATGGCATTTATTTTCATGCTTCAATTTACTATCTTGACCTTCCTACTAAAAATACTTAAAAATTTATGGAATATTGAAATCTAAATCAACTTCATTATACTTAAAGGGGTAGGTATCAATATTATGAGCGAAGTTCGATAGGTAACAAGTATGTTCTATTGAATTACTATAAATAAATAATGTAGGAATAAAATTGAGTATATTGGTTTGAAAATGAACAAATCGAAAGATTTTATTGGCTAAAATAATACCTACTACTACTTATTATTGTTATTTTAAGAAATTGAAGAATTTTTTGAGTAGATTTCCAAGTAGAACTAGAATGACAGTTAAATTTATATAAAAAAACACTTAAGAAATTAAAGAACAGGAAATTTTAGAGATAGTAGTTGGTATTATATTATAAGTTATAAAATAAAAGTAAAGACGTATAAAAAAAAGAGTTTCTGAAAAAATTTGCATCAATAAAGATACCATAAAAAACCTGTATACCTATAGAAAAAGTTCCATGTATTCGCATTAAAACAGTGACTTTTCCAAAAAAAACCCGACAAACGATTCAAAATATAAACAAATTCTAGTTGAAATTTAACCAAACATACAAGTAAATTCTCACTCGAAAAACAACTGAAAAACGACTTACTGGCAGGGGCAGGTGTATTAACTGGTACAATCCTTAAAACGAGGCAAGAACTGGGCCTTTTTAGCCTCATACTTTGTTCTGTAATGTTTGTAAACACAATGAAAACTTCGATCACTTGCCGTTCAAACCAAACCGTATCAATATTGTAACATAAATTGTAGTATTGTACACGCTGAACAGAACAGATCGTGGATCGCTCGATTCGCCGGCCGAATCAGGAGTAGGGGTACAACAATGATTCATACCTTCGTTTCGGCCGGTTAATGTTTATTATGTGTCCTGAGAGCTGCGTCACATTCGCTGTCTGAAGGACGAAGGCCGAAATCCCCTGGACTTTACCGAGATAACCGCTTCGAATTCCTTATTTATCGAAAATGCTAATTGATTTGTTTTCTAAAATTATGACTAATGCTGGAATTTAACGTTTCGGTTGCAATGGGGGTCATTATATCCACATTTATTCAGCGCAATTAATATTTACTATACGAACCAGAAAGAATGTTTACTTGGATTCTTTCCATGCGTTTTGTTTACAAAAGTTCTGGATTTTTTTTATTAGTTTTTCCAGTCAATTCGATTGACTGGAAAATTCCTACTGGAATTGTTTCCAGACCGTTTTGATAGCCCTAGCAATTTATTTAATAGGTTTTATTAGCTTACAAGCATACCAATGAATAAAATTCACAGAATTTACATAGTAATGTAATTTTTGTTTTATAAAAATACGAAATTGGAATTAACATTTTTGGATAAAGATTATGAATGGAGAGGACCACGACTTTTTTTTTATTTTTTTCAAAACCGTGTGTTCTAAGAAGGCGCGTAATGAAATTTTTATTTTTTTCTGTGGCCAAATAAGGCCGCTATTAATTTTTAAAGTTTGAAAAACGTCACACAATCGCGTCATACACTCTGCTCCAATCAAAGCGAGAGTTGCAAAGAGAAGTCACATTTCGCAAGTTTGCCACGTTTCCTATTACTCTTCTTTACTCCGCAAAATGTGCGTTTTTTGTATATTTATTGCAATAAACATTTTCTGATTTATCCATTTCTTCCATTACCTAATGGATAATTCGATATATTAATATAAATATAACATCTTCATCTGTATAAATTGTAACCGATTTTCGTGTTAAAAACACAAATAATGGTCCTGAAAAATTTATTTGGCAACATTTTTGTCAACGTCAATATTATCAGTAAAGTGTTTTGTACCGAAATGCAATTCGTGTAATTTGTTTTGTGCATTTTTCAGAAAAATCTGACAAATGACAGTTTGATTTTTGTTCGTTTGTGTATTCTTTGTTACTGCGTTCGAAAATTCATACTATTTACTATACAACAAGACGTGAGTAGTTTATGATTGGTTGATAAGGTATGAGTCAAAACCCGAAATTTTTAAATTTCAAAGGGCTATATCTTTTTAATTATAACACATTTTAAGCAACTGAAAACGGTTTTGAGCTCTAATAAATCATTTCTAATCGTATCTTTTGCCGAAATCCGCGTATCTCACAGCGTGGTCTTCTCCATTGATTGGCTTCTTGTTAAACATACAATTCAAATATCGTGGGTTCATTTTAGATATACCTACATGTCTAATAGAACACACATATCATGTAACACATAGCCGGCGAATGATAGCGTATCGTAAGACATTAAACGTTTCGACAAAACATTTGATAAGAGCATGCAGGTGCAATGATCCACGAAACGAAACGTTCATGCAATGGTGTTGCATTCGAATAGTGGTTACGTCAGTATAGGTAAAAGAATTCTTGGTAATCGAAATTTTATCACAGGAAGTTTTACTAATCGAATCCGGTCTGGTTGTGTTCTGCAAATGAGCCGGATTGTTAAAGGAGTAAAACGAATAGAAGAGATTTCCTTTTCAAAAAATTTTTAAAACCAGAAAGGCAAACATCTCGTTTAATAGTTGAAATCGTTGGGAGTTTTTTCGAAGAGAATTTTTTGGAGATGTGTTAAAGAAATTTCTTCGAAAACATAGCTGATGATTTAGTGTGTATAACATTAGGTGAATAACAAATTGATGTTTTGGCAATAGTGAATTCATTTTTTCGACAATGTGTCACGGACTGCGTTAAATAGCAATGCTATGAATTGTTTGATTTTTATTTCCTTGTGTTTATCATACATAGTATGATGTGTAAGTAGTATACCCAAAATGCATAGAGTATGATTGTTGTTCAATCGAATTCTATAAAGTATACTCATGTGGCGCTAAAAGCACAACTTTATTCAGCGTAGGTATACTGCAATGAATAAGGATTAAGGCTCAGATTACAAATATATTCACAATTTGTTATTCTTACAAAATTTTGTAGAAAACGTTTACAAAAAAAATAACCCGTTACAAGTACATTATAATAAGAAGTAGGTATATACAGGATGTAATTTAAGCGATGCCTTTAATTTCAGGTGGTGATTCCTTGTTATATTTTATGAAGAAAAGTTCATATAAACGTGTGTCCTAATTTGCTTCATTTCTTGGCAAACTTGGTGCTCTTGTTAACAGTAACAAGGGGCTTCTTGTCTCGAAATTAGATTTTGAATTTTAATTCCAGTGGCGCCGCAGAAGGTAACCTGATATTTATGGTAAAAGTTTAAACGCTACTGAAGCAACTTAGGACACACGTTTATATGAACTTTTCTTCATAAAATATAACAAGGAATCGCCACCTGAAATTAAAGTAAATAACACTCAGTACACCTACAAAAATCTTTTATTTAAATTTCTTTTTCACCAAAATTTAATTATGGCATATGAAGAATTTTTCGGAATATTGCGATGATTCTTCTGGATCCTCGTGAGTGAGCAACAATGAATCATTCACAGATATATAGCCGCTTTGAAATGAATAACACTGCTTTATTACTGACTCACGGTGTCTCTGAACTTTTTGGAAGAATAACTGGAATATTTATAAGGATCGTTGCTTATCTAATTTTATTTGATATTCACAACGAATACGATTTCGGAAACGAATCTAAGCAAAAAAAAAAACGAATGTATGATGTTATTCAGTTGAGAAAAAACGTTAATTGTTTTACAATTAAGTATTAACATAAAAATCGTTTTCTATAAAAAATCGTCAATCGATTAGAACCGTTTAGTATTGATTTATTTAGGACTGTCGTGCGCACGAGAAAGTATAGAAGTAGTCGAAAGTGAAAAAGTATGTCCCGGATGGTAACGTTTAAAATGAATTAAACTTTTGTTAATGAAATGACTCAGTTAAACAATTAGGAACAATGAAATAAGCTTGCTTAACAATATCATTATATTTGTACTGAATGGGTACGGCTCAATTCAATTATTTTCATGCACCAGAATTGATAATAGATATTTCAACAAATAAATCCGCTTACTAATAAAATCAATCGATGCTAACAGCGCAAATATACATACATAAGCAGTAGGTACCCTGTATATTTTAGTAAAAAGGAAAATCAATAGTTGAATCATTCGCTTTATTTATCGCAAACATTTAAACGTCTTTTATAATGTTTTACGAGATCTCTGAAAATGGCCAAGGAATTCCTCTAAGTATCATTTCGCAAGTGTTGCAACCTTCCTTCTCAAAAATCTAACCGCAAGCTGAATAATAATTCCAGCTAAATAATTATTGAACAGTAACCTACTAAATGATTTGAATAATATGCAAACTAAAGTATCATTCGTAACAAAAGAGGTAGGGTACGTCCCATCAACGGAACTCGATATGAGTAACTACGAAAATACGTTCACATTTCCCAGTTGATGAGTGAGGATGACATGGTTTTTGGGCATAAAAACGTAAAATGAAATTAGATACATAGACGATGAATTTGAAAATATTGGAATCTTATCCTAATTATTTACCAAAGAGACAACAATTTATTTATTCGTGTATATATCCAAAAAGATATTTAGAAATTAGAACAAAGCCGAATTTACAATCAAAATGAGTCACGAAACTGTTAAGATAACATTATCGAATATTTCAAAACTACATGGAGAGATGAGTGATCTATTATTATTATTCAGAGATATTTTCTAGATATGGCAAAATAATCTACAAAATCGTATATTTTATTAATCATCGACCAATGAGCCATAATCCAACAGAATCATCTCAACTAATTGCTTTATAAATTGCAAATAATTGCGTTTCAAAGTATAAAATTGTGTTGTTGTTTACGACAATCCCAACACAACACCAATATACTGGAAGATTTCGAACCGACAATGTCCTAATAACAAAAATTTCAACTTGATACAACGCAAATATATTCACAATAAATCGATTAGCGGTGGTGTTTAGCTCGGAAATTTCGCTAAAATTCTTAACGGGACATCGCTAGGGTAAATAAATTTCTCAACTGGCACCAAATAATGATTTTCTCTACCTCTGCAACCTTTGATATTTCTTAAAAAAAAACTCTCATCTCTCATTCAAATCAAGTCACTGAATCTAGTAATACCTACTAACAAGTAATATTTAAAAACATATTTAGTTTGATAAAAAAATTACACAAGTATTTGGGTCATGAGGGAAAATTTTATTAATTCGTTCGGAGAGTTTAAGAGAAAACCAACCCATTATACCCACATTTCTCCATCACTCATACAATGGAGAAGACCACGACTTTTTTTTTAATTTTTTTTTCAAAACCGTGTGTTCTAAGAAGGCGCGTAATGAAATTTTTATTTTTTTCTGTTGCCAAATAAGGCCGCAATTAATTTTTAAAGTTTGAAAAACGTCACACAATCGTCATACGTTCGGCTCCAATCCAAGCGAGAGTTGCAAAGAGAAGTCACATTTAGCAAGTTTGCCACGTTTCCTATTACTCTTCTATACTCCGCAAAATGTGCGTTTTTTGTATATTTATTGCAATAAACATTTTCTGATTGATCCATTTCTTCCATTACCTAATGGATAATTCGATATAGTAATATAGAAGTAACATCTTCATCTGTATGAATTGTAACCGATTTTCTTGTTAAAAACACAAATAATGGTCCTGAAAAATTCATTTGGCAACATTCTTGTCAACGTCAATATTATCAAAAGTGTTTTGTGCCGATCTGCAATTCGTGTAAGTTGTTTTGTGCATTTTTCAGAAAAATCTGACAAATGACAGTATGATTTTTGTTCGTTTGTGTATTCTTTGTTACTGCGTTCGAAAATTCATATTATTTAATATACAACAAGACGTGAGTGGTTTATGATTGGTTGATGACTTATGAGTCAGAACCCGAAATTTTTAAATTTCGAAGGGCTATATCTTTTTAATTATAACACCTTTTGAGCAACTGAAAACGGTTTTGAGCTCTAATAAATCATTTCTAATAGTATATTTTGTCAAAATCCGCATATCTCACATCGTGGTCTTCTCCATTACTCAGTCTCTATAAAAATGCAGGATTATGTAAGAATAGCCGTAATGAAAAGTGTATTATTTCGGCGAAAACTTCAAAGGCGGCATGCCCGTATAAACAAATCTCCTAGTAATATGAATAATTTGCATAGCACATCGATTAGCAACGAGAATTCTTGGACATGACTCCTAAAAACATCACATATGAATATTTTTTCCTAACAGGTGTTTAAACTTCGCTTGACTCACGAAGATTGTTCAACATTGCGCCTATTTTTGCAGATAAGAACGCAACGTGAATCACGTTATTCAGGAAGACATTTTTGTCATCTGGAAGACGCAAGTGGATTCTAACAAAGATATGATTAATCGGTTTCACTTAACGCAATGTTGTAGGTACTACTATAATTGCACGGTGTTGAAATTACAATGCACGTAAAACGTACGCACAGAAAAGCGTTTTCTTCGAATATCAATTACTCAGTTATGATTAATATGCTAATTGTACAATTCGCAATTACCCAATATAATTGCCCAACGTTTGTTGTGGACGGAGAAATGCGTAGTGTAAATGATTCGATGGGAGAACCATTTTTTGAACAGATTTTTAGAATCTCGCACATTTTCCTGTTGTATTTCCAACTACATACATATCTTGGTTGGTGGCTGTGGTAACATAAATTTAATAGACGTCTTGGCAATAGACTTGCATTCACGTCGTACTCAATGTCCTTGGTGAGAGAGACAAAAAATGTTTATTTATATTGGGATGACGAATTCGAGTGTTTTGGTCATCTGAGAGATCACTGTACTGAATTGGCTCTGGCTCGACGTTTGCATGACTAACATTACATTACAGATACAGATACAGATACGCTGTGCTGTAGTAGCTTTCGATGAGCTCCAAATATATCCTTCAATTATTATATCATCAAAAATGTATTAAAGCTTTTTCTAACTTTTCAAGCTCTACCGACTTTTACAAATCTATCTCCTTAAGCCTCGTTTAGGTTCACAACTTAATGATAGTGATTACTTGCCAGTACAAGTGACAATATTTTTACTCTGCGAATCCACAAAAAAATCGTCGCTTAATAGCAACTTTTCTTCAATAAAATCGTTATTTTCCATAACATTATTTTCATACAAACATGAAACATTTGGTGTTTTCTATTACCGCGGCAAAATTACCCGTTGTTTTTTAAAGGTCATATCTTAACCAAAATACGGTCCAAACAAATGATTCACAAAATAACCCATTAACAAATTTAAAGAGCGTTATTATTTAATTAGAGCAGCCCGTGTGAAATTTCATTTCTAACTTGATTCGACGAATCGACGAGACTTTTGCGGAACACGAATTATATCGCATTCGTATATCTACGGTCCATTGATAAAAGAACCACTTCCGTCGCGTTTTCTAAAAGTTCTGATTAAATTCGTTGTGAAAAATGGACGAGTGAATGGTTAATTCATGTCGCTAACGAGGGGAATTTAATTCATAAATGTTATGGAAACGAGATGAAATTGTTTCACGGAATGTAATCAGTGTTCTTTTTACAATCATGAGGTAACGGAGAGCATGAGGAATTTCTAATAAAAAAAATTGCAGTGTAATTCGCCCAACGAACAAAAGGTACGAATTACATCATGAACATTTTTTTGTGATTATTTCCGACGCAAAAATATTAAATATTAACCTACGAACTGAGACTAGCCGCTAAATTTTTATTTCAGAAACTAATTTAGAGAACCTATTTTAGCAGATGACTTCATAGCATTCGAAAATTTTAACAGATCTGCATCATTAGTATGAGTTGCATAATAGATTGGTGAACAGAGCATTCAGGTTTATAAATTAGATCTTCAAAAATAAATCATCGTTCTTATTATGCGAGATTTGTTGATTTTCTCAATAAAATTACTTGATTAACATGTTATGTACTTGGTTTATATTAAATGTGTAGTTCCTCGTAAAATTTTCTGTTAATCAACTGTATAGATGAAATGAGTAAAGATAAAAAATGTACTTTCAACTCAACAAAAAATCCATCCACACCCACCTATGCGTAAAATATTTTTGGACTATTAACTTTCATCATCGCTTTAACATTTCTATCCATCAACAGTTTTCACGACACACAATCAAGATAGTAATTGAATGATAAGTAACAATATCAAAGAGCAGTTCAAAACACGATGATATAAAGAGTTGTATTTTCATCAAGAGGTACAATCATTTTGATTTGTCGGAGATTCTATTTTGATTCAAGATCGCTCGAATGAAAAACAAGAAGGCTTTTCTTAAAGTAAAATGGTGACTAATGAAAATATAAATAAACATAAAGAAAAATTTTGCAGGATGTGTCATGGATTTGAAATAAATACTCAGTACAACTAAAAATCTCCGTATAAACGATAAAATAAAATTTCTAAATGACAAAATTACCAGTCAGATTTGATAGGTACCTAAAATGCTTAAAAACCAAACAGGAAACATTAACATACGGTATGAAGAATTCTCTATTTGATTTATTTGAGAAATGTCAATAATTGCTCAGCGGTGATTTTAATTGCTATTAAATACATATCTAAAAATTAAAAAGATTCCGTACATCGCTTAATTGCAAATAGAATCCATTTGCAGCACGTTTTAACGATACATCGAGATTAATAAATATTTAATTAAGCTCAAAAATATTTCAAAATCACTGCATTTAAATTCAACCTAGCGATGCAGTGATTTAAACAATTTAATCAACGGCACGCCTACTGTATTAAAATATGTAATGTGTGTTAAATAACAATTATTTGCATACCATCCGCTTTTTTATGACAATAAAAAATTGAATGTATATCAGGGACTTGGACAATTTTTAACGGAACTACAAATTGTATGTAACATGTAGTTAAAACGCAAATTCATTGTTATTAATTGTATTTTTTTTGCTAAAAAATATGTATTTGGAATGTTATATGTATAGATAGAACTATAGAAATAAAAATATATTTATGTACACTGTGTCCCATTTTGGTCGCGACTGGGGGGTATTTCGGTTATTAGACTTGATAGGACATTGCGGTTTTCGCGAACCTGTACTACTTTTTTGTCAAACTTACAATGGCATAAACAGATTTTTTAAATCACTTTTCATTTTCGAGTTACAGGGCGATAATGAAAATTCTGACTTATTCAGCCACCCCCGTATCTCGTTTGCTATTGAAGATATTTTAAATGTGTAAACTGATTATTATAGATAATTTTACGTAGAATTCAGTGACGTCCTTAGTTTTTTTATGGGGGTTACCATTTCTGAAATATGACACTAACTTGTATTTTTTTTAATGGAACACCCTGTATTTTTATTGGCCATTAAATTTGTAATTTTTTTCTCTTTTTAATGATATGGCACATTCTATATTTTGAATTTCATTAGAACGCTCAAAAAAGAGAACTTTATTCGAAAAATGATTAGGGGGCTATGCAGAAAAAAATAAAATACTTTTAGAACAAAAATAGTTGTTGAGAATATTAAATAAAACATTTCTACGGTTTTTTGTTTTTCCGCATAGCCCCCTAACCATTTTTATAATAAAATAGTTTTTCTCTTTTTTGGGCGTTTTAAGAAAATTCAATATTTTGAAGAAGAATGTGCCATATCATTAAAAAGAGAAAAGAATTACAAATTTAATAGGCAATAAAAATATAGGTAGTCCCATTAAAAAAATTACAAGTTGGTGTCATATTTCAGAAATGGTAACCCCCATAAAAGAACTAAGGACGTCACTGAATTCTACGTAAAATTATCTATAATAATCAGTTTACACATTTAAAATATCTTCAATAGCAAACGAGATACGGGGGTGGCTGAATAAGTCAGAATTTTCATAATCGCCCTGTAACTCAAAAATGAAAAGAGATTTAAAAAATCTGTTTGTGCCATTGTAAGTTTGACAAAAAAAGTAGTAAAGGTTCGCGAAAACCGCAATGTCCTAATATCAAGTCTAATAACCGAGATGCCCCCCAGTCGCGACCAAAATGGGACACAGTGTACAAAATATGTACTTTGAGGAGTTTGTATATGACATTGCTCCCTGTTTATTATTTGATTATTGAATCTTGATAGGATATTTTTCAGATAATATTCATCGAAAATAGTCCAAAATTGTTCCATGGACACATCTAGGTCATTCAAATGTTAACTCTGTATACTATTGTTGAATGTATAATATATAAACTAATTTTGAAAAGATCCATCATTATGTAAATAATAGGTAAACAAGGCGACTCACCGATAAGCAGCGCTGGTTCTTTATCGTCGTCGACCAAAGAAGTGAGCACCAGAAGTAACGGATGTCCAACGGTAATCCTCTCCTTGTCACTAGTAGAATCATCATAAATAATCACTTCACGAAATGATCTCTTTTTCAACACTTCCTTGCCCTCCCTGGTGGTAGCCAAATCGGCTAATGTGGCCTTACCCTGTTGCAACCTTCGCCTATTAAACCTATCCGAGCAGTTAACGTTAATCGCCCCGGCAATGTGGTTAATGTTGTAGCTCATGAAGGGCCTGCAATCGAGCAGGATGTAGGACTTGGGCCCGGGCTTCCTGTCCTCCATCTTCGACCTCAAGGCATCGTCGTCCATGTACTTGACGTTGTTGAGCACCCATGTCCTTTGCACATGGGCGCTCTCGGCGCACGGGCTCGTGGGCAGGCTGACGCTGGCGGCCTCCAGCTTGAACCTTTTCGGGGGACTCAAGGATAAATGGGACGTTGGAGTCTGGGGTCCAGGCTCGCTGAAACTACGGTTCAGAGGCAGCTTGAGACCGTCTCTCGGCCGGCTACTTTCGAGGCAGACTGACATGACGCTGCCGACTAACGTCACAGTCTATATCTGGAAGAGCTGAAAAACTTTCAATGTAGAAACGTACGACAAGCCCGAACCGTTGTCAGATGGTGGGATACATTTTTTCGTTTTTGGCAAATTGCATATTTTCCTGTTCTGCGCTCTAACGCGCTCTAAACTTAAGAACTGTGTCCTTCGAACAGGACTTTTAACAACTATGCATGTATTCGCGTTTTAGAATACTACAGTTAATTTAGCGAGTTGATTGCCGAAGAGGAGCCTGTTTTAATTGAATGCTTAAACTAACCACAGCAAATAAGCGACACAGAGAGGCCGATTGTGCCAAATAAGACACGTTTTGTTTATGCTAATATTATTATTGTATTACCATCTATTGGTATATACTTTGCAAGTACGTTACAAATAATATCACCACTAAGCTAATATTTATTTAAAAATTACAGGATGACACGTGTTTCAATGTTATCATAAACAGTTAATTACTTTTCTATTCGAAGATTACAAGGTAAACTGATTTCATTTAATTAGAAACTCGCGTGATAAAAAAAATACCTATATAACCTCGATTAAAAATCATCAAAATTCGTTTATTTGCGATTTTTCATGCTAGAATGGATAGAGGAGAAAGTCGTTGACATGAGCTCATCTGAAAGGAAAACCATTAGTCGTCAACATGTGATATTCTGATGATAACCTCATAATGAAATACCTCGTCGTAAATTAAATATCAATTTAAATTATAGTAACCCAATTTTTATACTATTTATTGTTAATTATCTAATAAAATAATATAAATCTTCTACTCAATGGTACGTATTTATAATATGATAATATATATGTAATTGGTTTTTTACGAATTTTAACATTTTAAAAATTTAATATAAATCTAATGAAATTACTGAAATTAGGGAAATATAAATGTTATAATATTATAACAATCGTTTTTGCTTTCTTTTAGATAGTGAATAATTTCTTGACTGATTAATTTTGTGTAGGTCCGTTTTGACTTCATGTATGGTCCGTTTTGCCTCGACCATGAAGGTAAAACGGACTTATTGAAGGTATTAGAAATCATCCAATATCTTTTATCAAAGTCTGATTTGAACGCAATATAGAGTTAACCATGTTGATTATTTTCTACTTTGAAAAGTTCAATAATATTGATATATTTATTCTATACTTGTTATTTGTTAAGTGGTCCGTTTTGCCTTCCTTTCCTCTACATGTAGCATTTTATAACATTGTGAAAATGTTAAAATTATTTTATTGACAAATGATACATTAATCTGTCGATATCTATCGAACCATGAACTAAATTTTACTATAACAATATAGTAAAAATAAACTACTAAAAATAAGGAATATCAATATAAATTATTTAAATGTATTCCTAAAAGATAAGGTTTAAACAGTAATGGCATGGATACATTTCTTTACGAAAACAAGGCTTTAAGTACAATACATTTAATAAATTAAAAATATGTGTTATATGATGACTCAACAATCGGAGCCATTATCTGGATATTGACCGATTTTTTTATCCTTTTAATAAAAATTAATTTAAATAAGAATTACGTAGGAATGAAAATTTGAATTTTGAAATACCTAGATATTAAGGAAATTTTTAATCAGAAATATACCTCAGATGAGAAATATACCTCATCAGTAATTTGCAGAATCTAAACTTGGATTTTAATAAACTTTTTATTCTGGAACTTGTTAACGTTAAGGATATCATCTTACAGTCAGAGTAATGCCTGTAATGACACATAAATTCTTTCATCACATAAATTCATATTCTTTACTTGGAGGTATGATAATAAAATTTATAAGATTAGTCGTAAAATCGACAAAACATTATTTTTTACGCCTGCAATCAAATACGAATAAAATTAGTCAAAAAATAAAATACCTAGATGGAAAATTATACAGGGTGTTTCCTAAGTATGGTACGAAACTTCAGCGTGTGATTCATTAGGTCGTTTTAAGAAAAAGTTCCCATGAATATATGTTGAAGTTTTAATAAAAAAAAATCGGTATTTATAAAATATTATAAATATCCTCAAACCGATTTAGTTGAAATTTGGTACAGTTATTTGACGTAATAAGGTCCTTATTTAGCCCTAACTAGAATGAAATTATTAGGTCCAGTGGCGTCCTGGAGGTCATCTGAACGAATATATTGGGAAAAAAATATATTCATAGAAATTTTTTTCTTAAAACGACCTAACGAATCACCCTCTGAAGTTTCGTATCGTAGTTTAGGAAACACCCTGTATATCTCCAACGTTAGTTTAGTGTCGATTTGAGTTGCAATAAAACGTGTTATATTAACAAACTTTTACTCAGTTTCCATTTGTGCACAATCGACTTTTCTACAATGTATTGAGAGATAATCAATACAATTTTTTATGTAATAATGAATCCATGCAGTCTAATAAATGATGTGGTATATTGAAGGAAATTGTTTCCCACATTTTACATCATTAGATAATGTACATAGAGTTTTATACTATTAGTAGAAACATATATCTAGTTTTTTTTATTCTAAAAAATGTTTATAAGGAAAATTAATATCCTAAAAAATGGATAAAACAATATTAGGCCTCATGCAATATGTTCGTTTTTAAGGGAAATAAATCATATAGATTTTAAATCAATACACCATTCGGTTAGTGAAAGTTAAATTAATTTACATCTGCATTAAAAACTAAAGTTTACATAGAAACTAGCAGGTGAATTAATAACAAAACCTTTAAATGTATCCTCACACAAGTTACAACAGTTTTTAAATTCGAATAACGATCGAACGTAAAAAAATCTCCGAATGCCTACACAGTTACACAGTCAATAGTTTGTTTATTTATTTCGTATTGATTTTATTAAACAATTACGAACTTGTATGCATTATTATACATAGGTGAAAGATAGGTATTCATTTGCTTACCGAAAGTATTTTGTGCGCCGTGGTGCCCCGTTAAAATAATATCCGAACGAATGTTGAATGTTTGACAACAGGTATATTTTTTAATTCAACGTCGTAACCCGCAAATCGCACTATTTAATTGACAAGCCATAATTTCTAAATGGGCACACGCAAATCACCATCATCTACGCCGAAACCCAGTCGAATCACCAACTTATTACTTCATTGTCACTCATTTTATCGAATTTTAAATATAGAATCTTTGAAGTTTGATGTAAGGAACAAAAATGAGTCATCGACTCACAAAAACCATTCACATCGTGCCTGCATTGCGATGTCTATCTTGCCATTGGTTGTTTTGCTTTTGAACTCGGCTATAGCGCAAGTCCCTACGTTCGGAATAGTAGCCACTGATGACTAATGCGTTGGATAGGTAATACACTGTCACCATTTGTTCCTTTTGCGACGTTGCCAAATCGTTTCTCTTTTCCTTCCCTATCTCACTTTACACTTTCAATTACGCCGTATGATTCTCTTTTTCATTACGACATTTAACATTTTCTATATTTACATGCTTAATGTGATATCTTAATCGCGTTAGTTAGTATTTATTTTTCAAGTCGTTATTTAAACGAGGGGTGTTTTGACTTTTGCGATGTTGAATGGATACGATTGGGAGATTTTCGGCAACACGGCGAATCAAGTGTACGTGATTCATGATCGGAGAGTTCCTTATTCTTGTTTTAATAGGTTTTTTTGGATTCGACCGTTAAATCGATTGAATTAAAATTTTCAAAGCCTACTTTGGAAATTAGAAACTTTACACTATTAAATACGCTGCTTTTGGTTAAATTTTTATATATTTCTTTGCGCGTATGTTGAGTTGAGAAATAAAAATAGAAAATTGATAAATTACGGTTGAGCTACGTTTTTATAATTGTTCTGAAGTTAGGCAACAATTTATACGAATGTTTATTGTGGGTTGCCTAACATACGGAACTCATTTCTAAACCAATTTAGAGGTGGAAGTGGAATATATCAATCAATTTTGTAGCAAAATTAAAATGCGACTTCTTATAACTTAACAACTTACGAAATTATGCTTCGCTTGAGAAAGACTTGAACATTTTGTATTTGTTTTTAATAAAACAGCGTTTGTTCTAAAAATAAAATTTGACGTCCCCACCTCTAACAAAATAAAATGTCATTATCCACTGCATCATTGTTGCCACGTCTTTAAATGTTTCATAAATGTACAGATTTTTAAAAGAATGCTAGAAATTAATATTTTCAAAATTATATAAAAATGAAATAAAAATTTGTAAATCACTAAATGAAAATGAAATTAATTGGAAATAAATCCGAAATCAAAACACAAGAAAAAAGTCTACGGACTTTAGTGTTGCCAACCTAATATAGATAATACAGGGTGTCTCACGACGAGTTAAAACTATATGTGTATTGGAAACTAATGATCAGATTTTAATAAATTTTAGTATGCATATTAATCAATAAGGTGAGTAGAAAAAATATGACAGTCCAGTTCCGGTTGTACAGGAAGTGGTCAGCAACTTTCTCATTTTAAACGGAACACCCTATATATTTTTGCATTTTTACATTCTACTCGGTGAGTAAATTACAAAAAGGTAAAGCCACTCAAAATTACAATTTTTTCAATTTAGGCTTTGAAAGTCCTACCTTTTCAAGTACTATCTAACGGTACAAAAAATTTAGAAATTTTTTATCATTCTCTATACATTTTATATTATGTCATTAGATAGTACATACTTAAAATATCCTAAAAGTTAGGATAGGACATGTTTCCAATATACAGATATTTTTAACTCGTCTTGAGACACCCTGTATAGATATATAAATTTTGATATAGTATCATGCAAAGCACACTTTATTCCGCTTGGGAGACTTCAGCATCTTGAAATTGTCACAAATAGTACGAGGTTTATTTCATTGATCCCCAGCAGTTTTTGCGAGTTTATCCATCAAATGAAATCCATTTTTCGATTCTGGCAACGTTGAAATGCACGGAACACAGAATTTGACAATTCTGTCAATTCATAAACTTGCAAATTGCGCAAAAGCCTGCGATGAAATTTTGTTTGTTTTTTAATGACAAATGGATGCTCCTTCTAATAAATTGGATTTTTAATTAGTTTTCATTATTCATTCTGAAATTTCGAAACTGGATGATTCATCTCAGATCAGTGGGCGCCCGGTTAGGAAACGTACTTTTTAAATAGAATGTCGGAATTTAGTGTTGATTTGGCATCGTCGAAGGATTGTTTGTTGGAGTTGGAGAACTGTCATTGGAATTCAATGGTGCTGTGCTGTGCTATGGTCTGTGGTCAGCTGCTGCTGTAAATGAACGTACAGGGCAAAGAGAGGCACAGCAGACGGTCTTTCTTTCTTTGTGCCACTTTGATGTTCCAAGATGTGTCTGTGTTGACCAAATCTGTGTGCTTATTTGGTAGCCGTTCGGGGAAAGGAAAGTTAACTTTAAGATATGGCATTCAGTCTATTTAATGAAATAAAACGAAATGTATTGTGTAATAAGATTGTGCCACAACTTGTTGTGGAGTGATGTGATCGTTATACCTATTTGTTAACAATTCTTGATTTGGGGTAATAACTAAGTAGATGGAGGACAAGGGGGTGAAACCACGACCTCGATCAAATTCAGCGAGAGTATTGGTTTTTAATGAGCCGAAGCCTGGCATTCGATTGGAACAGAGGCAAAACTCTTGCACTGAATCATGGATATCGCGAAAACATCAATCAGGTTTGCTAATATGTATATGTCTAGTATATTCTCTTGTTATGTTATGACTTATGACTAATCGACTGTTTCAGTCATTCACCTATTTTTCCAACGATAAGTTGTTTTTATTTATGTATATCAACTATACTATAATATACAACAATTACGTTATAACACATACACCATCGGCTTTAATCAGCTTGTTCAATAAGAGTTTTTAGTTTATCCAGGTGGAGTTACATTCAACTTTCACCGAAATTTTTATTTTCTAAATATTCACAGTTCAATGTAAATTAGACCTTCTCTTGCTAAAAACATGGTTAATCTTGGATACAAAAATAAAATATAGGTACTTTGACAATTCGTTATTTTCAGATGTAGATTGAGATATTTTCGAGAAGCAATCGGATTTTTACTTACTGGGGGTCGACATTTAATAGAAATTTACTAATTTGTTACATTATATAAAGTATTTTTATTATACAAATTATGGTTAGTATACTATTAAAGGTAAGAAGTGCCTACAAAAATAGATATAGATAATAATAGATGCATGTTTTCAAAACATTTATCAATTCGACTTTAATTTGGTTAATTAATTTTTTCCATAAATTTTTTGTATCCATTAAATCCACAAATTTTATAAACAAAATTGCCTTTTAGGGTTTGATCTCTTCACGTGTTTGAGTGAGACAAACATTTATCTGTACTAATTGTTTGCATTTTACAGCAAAAAATAATCTCAACAACTAAGTTTTATTGATGTCCTACATTTACACACGTTACTATACCATATAAAAATACCTAAACAACTTGTGAAAATCTCTCGATTTCTATAAAATTTTCCATTCAACCTATAATGAAATTGTTAATTTCTTCATTGTATCTATAACGAGTACCTAACCAAATTTTTATCAGAAAAACATAGCACATACACGTGAAAATTATATTTAGAAATCGACCTCTTGTGGTTTTTTTAAACACGAATATGATACAGTGTATTTATCTTTAATAATCGTGCGTTTAGGTGATTAATTAATTAAGTTTTTTTTTGTATAGCCCATTAAGCTAAATCGAGCTTAAAACTAATTCAATATGGGTAATGTCCTCCAGGTTTCACTGCATATAGCATCACGTTTTTTGCGGAATGCTTTTTTTACAAATGTTTTTTTTGAATGCACATTTAGTGGATCATGCCATCGAATTTACAATGAGCAGCTTTTGGTAAATCGTGCAAATTTTTTAGACGCGGGTTTAATGTTTTTCAAGCAAGGCATGGACGTATTTACACTTTATTTGCTAAAATAATCATTTCGTAATCTCGTTTATCTTATTTACTAGTACTTATGCAACTGAAAAAAACTTAAACTAGTTCAGTACTACATGTAAGAAAATTATACGGCAAGAATTCATTATATGCTTCAAAAATATTTTTTTACTCTGTTTGGTGACTAATATAATAAGAATTCAGTATACCTACTTACCTTCTGTAATCATTCCTTCTGGGTTTGTTATCCTTGGGTCTATCTCGTAAAGTTTTTTCATTTCTGATTCCAATATTGCTTCTCTATTTACAAGTGCTTTTTGAATATAAGGCATTTTTGGTTTCTGAAACAAAAAAATAGTTTCTAATTACATTATTATTTAACAACAAACCACAAAAGTAAATAAAATGAATTTGAAATGAAATGTACTTTAACTTGAGAGGATTAACATCATAGGTGCACTGAATGCTTAAATTTTCCGCACGTAAAATTAAACTAACTCGAAAAGAGAAGAATATTTTTAATTGTTAACAACGTATTTAAAAGAAAATAAATGTTAACAATTCATCTTATCATATTTCGACTTTAAGTCCTCTATTGACTTAAACTTTTCGTATTTAATTTTACAATAGACAGTTTGTCATGAGGATCCTTGAATTTAATTTTTTTTATTTTTACGTACAACTTACATACATATCTGCTTCGGATTACATAAATTAAAATTTGGCCATATAAAAATAAATCTCATTTACTCGCTAAGATAAAAAATTAGTTGGAAAATTTATAGTTTTTGATTGGAAACCGCAAGTGTAGCACTGAACTAAAAAACTTTGGAATTATACGTGTCACTTCGTTTGAATAAGACGAGTTTATCTTATTTTTAGTAGGTAATTAAAGTTTGGTTTATTGTAATTTTTCAGATCAAGAAAATGGCAATTCTAACCTAATTAGGATAAGAAAGTCGGCCTTGGGAAAGTCGGCTCCATCCTTGTCCTTAAATATGGTAAGTTTATTTTTTTCATAAAATTTACAATTCTACAAAAAAAACTATGTTGTTTTGTTTACATTTCAATGTTTAAATTGTTTTTTTTTTCTTATACCTAAGCTTTACTTTTCTCTTAATTATTTTTGTTTATAAATTAATCATCTGAATTAAAAATTGTTATTAAACAGCAATTTAGTACGTTGGCATGACACCTCTTGCATTCGTTATCACTGTCTAAATATAAACTTTTAAATATTTATCAATGAGCCAATAAACCTATTTCAACATATTTCTACCTTCAATCGTGACCTAACGATGTCTAAAAGTCGAGCGAGCGATTTAATTACAATTGTTAAACCAAATGACTCTTTTTCCATTTCCATTTCCATGAACGTTCGTGTGACTCAATATTTACAAAAATTGACCTGTAACAGATTTATACACAATTACGTTGCGTTATTGTAATTAAGAAATTCGAGCTGATAATATGCATATTGATTGTTTATGAAATTAACAGAAAAGCAGTTCATTGTACGCAATTACTTTTTCTAAAATATCGATGTGCGCTCACTCCATGAACTTGATCGTCGACAATTTAAACAAAATCGATTTTTAATATGCGGGAATAACAATTACTAAAAAAATAATTATGCTATAAATTTATTTAATGTTTTCGGCCTGTAATATTTTTGATTCGTTAGAAATAGCAGACTGCCATTCGCTATTCATTCAATCCAGTTCATTGTAAAAATCATTTGCGATAGTTAAAGGTCGAATGGTTTGCCAAAGTAAATACCTCTTTCTAAATAAAATGTTTGTAAAAGTGCAATTGTCGGAACTCTACTCATGTGTGTGACTGGTTCAGTTCTGGATAAATATTTTCCAACGGTATAATAAAAACCATGACAGATTGGCTTCTCAATCTCAATGTCAAATTTTAAAAATAAAGTAAGCCTTGTTTTCATATTTCCAATCAAATACATATGATAGATTTTTTTATTGATGAAATAAGCGGTTTGTTTATTTACTTTTTTAATCAAAGAAATCCAAATTAACAAATTTATTTTTATGCTTGGGGAATAGTTTATCAAAATTTATCAGGCAATTTGTAATATCATCAATTGAATAACTAACATTACAGAAGGAGTCATGTCCTGCGAGCAGGAGGAACAGCAGTAGATCGGCCGCAATTCATAGGCTAAGTTTCGTCACAAATACAAGTCCAATACTACAAAGATCTCATTCACCGGTTTGTGGTAGTCCACTGGATAGTCCTAGAACACACACATCAAGCTTCAACAATTTTTCATTCGCACCAATCAAAAGGTGAGTAAAAGCCTCGCGAGTATTCAGTGTATAATCGATTACGATTTCAGAATTGTCGCTGGCTATCGCGGAGATGGACGCAGATGGTCGGTTGCTTCCTTGCCATCGTCTGGATATGGAACCACACCAGGAAGTTCGAATTTATCGGTAAGGAAAAAAACAAACGGTGCTAAAAACCCAACGAACGTTTCACGCGGTTTCTGTTACAGTCGAAATGCTCTAGTCAAGAACGGTTGAACCAGTTACCGCATATTCCTACCTCGGAAGACATTCAAATCCTCACGCATCACTTTTCGAGTAACGAAAGCAATGCGTCCGGCGCGAGCGGCGGCGAAGAGAATTCTTCCAGCCACACCAGTCACACCAGCCACAGATCTCCGCTGCATCGACCAAGATCTCGAAGTTTAAGGTAAGCTAATCCGTTCTACAAATTCGATGCATCTTTTGTATTATGTATATTTGCCCCTGCAGTAGTCCAAGTAGATCTCCAATCATCGACAACGAAATTTGCATGATGAACGTTTTGTACAAGGAACGTTTTCCGAGGGCTACACAACAAATGGAGGAGAGATTGAGCAAGTTTATCGAAGAGAACAAAACTTTGGATTTCGGGAAGGAGTGCGATTGCTTGCCGATCGTGCGTTTCGTCCACCACCAGGTCCTCGAAATAGCAAGAGATTGTCTGTATAAATCGCAAGCTAAGCTTATTACCAGTCAGTATTTTCGCGAGATGTCGGAAAATTTAGAAAGATTACTAACAGAGGTGAGCAATTCTCTTTCGTGCAACAATTTTTTTTGTAATCTAACTTGTATTTACAGACTAAAGACAAATCTGAAGACGCAGCTAATTTAATGATGAGCTTCATCAAAAAACTACTGTTTATTATATCTCGACCGGCGCGTTTACTGGAGTGCTTGGAATTCGATCCCGAAGAGTTCTACCACTTCCTCGAAGCGGCGGAGGGTCAAGTGAAGGGCGTTCAAGGAATAAAGGCGGATATCCCGCAATACATCATACAAAAGCTCGGCCTAAACAGGGATCCCATCGCCGAGCTCCAGCAGGAGTTGCAGGATTGCACATGGGCCAACGAGAACAAGCCTGTGGTCTTAAATTCAACACCGACCATGAGGAAGACTTTATCGAATCCCAACGAGCACGATTTCGACGTGGTCAAGCTGATATCGAACGGAGCCTACGGCGCCGTTTACTTGGTGAAACACAAGCAAACCCGCTTGAGATTCGCCATGAAGAAGATCAACAAGAACAACTTGATGTTGCGCAATCAGGTCGAGCAAGTTTTCGCCGAAAGGGACATCCTCAGTTTCGCTGATAACCCTTTCGTAGTCAGCATGTACTGCAGCTTCGAGACGAAGAAACACCTCAGCCTTGTTATGGAATACGTTGAAGGAGGAGACTGCGCTAGTTTGTTGAAAAACATCGGTCCGCTGCCAGCTGATATGGCTAGATTTTATTTCGCTGAAACTGTCCTGGCCGTTGAGTATTTGCATTCCTATGGGATTGTACACAGAGACTTGAAACCGGATAAGTAAGTTTATCGCTTATAACTACATATATAAGTAAGTTAATTTCTATTTGTTTTAGCCTATTGATAACAGCGTTGGGTCACATAAAATTAACTGATTTTGGGTTGAGTAAAGTTGGATTAATGTCACGTAAATATATTATCAAAATAACAAAAAGAAAACAATAGTAATTAATCGATTTTTAGTGGCTACGAATTTGTACGAAGGATATATGGATACGGACTCGAGGAAGTTTTCTGATAAGCAAGTGTTCGGTACCCCGGAATATATTGCTCCCGAAGTAATATTAAGGCAAGGGTACGGCAAGCCAGTTGACTGGTGGTCTATGGGCATCATTCTGTACGAATTTCTGATTGGATGTGTCCCGTTCTTCGGCGATACGCCCGAAGAATTGTTCGCACACAGCGTGCAAGGTGAAGTTTCCAAGGTGTGTTGTTTAATGAGTAAATTTAATCTTTCTGATTTTTTCAGACGATATAGAATGGCCCGAGAACGAGGATTGGCCGGTGCAAGAAGAAGCCAAGGACCTCATAATTTCCCTGTTGCAACATTCGCCGAGGGACAGGCTCGGCACTGGAGGTGCGCACGAAATCAAAGAACACGTCTATTTTCACGGCATAGACTGGAACTCGTTGCTACGCAAAAAGGCTGAATTCATACCTCAACTCGAGCACGATGAGGACACGAGTTATTTCGATAGTACGATGCTCAATTAAAATTGTACCATACAATTGTTTTTCATTTCTATTCAATTTGCAGGTAGAATAGATCGTTATTGTCACGAATTGGAAGATGATACCGACGACACTGATGATTCACCTGTATTTGGCTTGTTCTCTTCTTGCTCTCCCCAATACAAAAAAGTTTCCGAAATGAGTTCCCACAGTACAGACACAGATCCGGAGAATAACAGCACGTTATCGCTGAAGACCAGTGCTTCTGATTCTTCGGTACCTGGAACGCCGGATACAATCGAGTGCAAACCTAAGCCTAGACTGCCCGATTACTTGACACCAAGAACTATAGAAAAGAAGAAACCTGAGAACAAGATGGTACATTCGATTTGATAATTTGCTTTTTGAATTAATAATTGTGGTTAATATTTGTAGATATCACTCGATTTGTCGACCTGCACAATAACCACACCTGAATCTTCTCAAACGGACAGCGATGATGTTTCACCGCAGATTAACAGAAGGAAAAAAGCCGTCGTTCACACTCGAGATTTTCTGCCGAAATTTTCAATTTCCGTAGAAGACGAACACTGCACCGGATCCTACATAACTGAAAATAAAGATTTCCCTTCGTTAAGCCAATTAAAATCATCGGGATTATTCGGGCATTCCTCAAGATCCGTTGTCAGGAGCGCCAGCACATCCGGACTATCGCTAATGATACCAGCAGGTACTATTTTATTCGTACGAAACAAATTTAACAAAGCTAACATTGATTATTTATTTTATTAGATGAAATTACAACAACTCAAATAATCCATTCACCCGGAGCAGGAGGCGGCTCGAGCACGGCGAGTTCTCGAGACACGTCCCCTTGTCGCGAATTATCGCCTTTAGGGACGACCCTAAAGCCTCCCATTATAATTCGCAGAGGCCCCAAGGGCTTCGGTTTCACGGTGCACACCATTCGCGTGTACTACGGAGACACGGACGTTTACACCATGCACCATCTGGTGATGGCGGTCGACGAGGGCAGCCCTGCATTCGAAGCAGGCCTCCGCCCGGCGGACCTCATCACCCACATCAACGGCGAAACCGTGCAGGGGCTCTACCACACGCAGGTGCTGCAGCTTTTACTCGGAGGCGCTGAGCACGTTAGCCTGAGGGCTACGCCTTTGGAGCAAACGTCTATAAAGACCGGAGGCCGGAAAAGGGAACCCGGCCAAAGCAAGTTGGCTAAACGAAGCTTAAATCGACAGAAGAAGCAGAAGAAAGAAAGCGATAAACGAAGGAAGACGTCGCTGTTCAAACGAATTAGTAGTAAGAGGGCCAATGTAGAAATGCAGCAAGTGAAGGTACGTTGTTTACACTTTGTTTAGGGATAGAGTTTTTCATGTTCATGTTTTTGTAGATTTCCAGTAGCGGTCTCCAATCACCGGTAGGTGTGACGCCCAGCAGAAGTTTCCAATCGTTTACGAAAGGCGGCGAAAGCGCGTTCAGTTCTTCGACCGTTCGACCAGTTCCAACGAGATCGAACCTGTCCACGCCCGATTCGTTTTCGCTCGTTACAGCATCGTTCGCGAACCAATCCTCTTCTTCGGAGAGCCCTTCTCCCACGACAGTCGCATCGAACCGGACCGGCAAACAGCACTATCAAAGACCATCGACGTTGCACGGCCTGAAGCACAAGCTTCACACGACAGGTTGTCCGAAATCCTTACACGCGGCTGGCCCGACTTGTTCTCCTTCCGTTCAGAGCAGAAGGAAGTCTGTGGGTCACATACCCCTATCTCCGCTCGCTCGGACTCCTTCGCCCTCGCCTCTGCCCGCCTCTCCTACCCGATCGCCCAGTCCTCTGGCCTTCCCCATCGGCCACCAGCCCGGGAGCTCCAACACCACGCAGTCCTACAGCCCCAGCGCTGGCTCGACGCCCATAGCTATCATCGGACAGCCCAAGAAGAGCTTCGCTAGGACCAAGAGCGGCGAGCCCGGCTCGCCTTTGCTGAGAAGAGCCCTGTCGCCCGACAGGCTTCACCCCAGGAGCGCCGAGAACAAGTGCTCCATATCTCCGCTGTGCTCGTCCGGCAGCGCTTGCAGTACGAACGTAAAATGCCAAAGTAGAGTAGTTGGTAGTTCATCCGTATGGCATCCTAACACGGGGCAACAAGATCGGGACAAAGAAAGCGATTTAGATAGCTCGACTTCGAGTGATTCTAGTGAGTAATTTTCGTTTGTGGATCACACATTTATGCTAATTCGAACGTTTTTTTTAGGTTTGAATTCTTCTGCGTCCGAAAATCGATTATCTTTGAACTTATCGGGGGTAGGTGAGCTGTTGCCTAGAATAGCCGAAGAAAAAGATTCGCCGACGAACGTACAAGAAATCAAGCTGAAGAAAGATACGGATCAGGATAAGGAAGGATCTGTTGACAATAAGGAAGTTAAAGATGCTCAAAGCAAAGCAGTAGAAAACCCAATTAAAAAGGAAAAAGACAAAAGAAGCAAGGACGAAGAAAGCCAGAGAAAAGATCAAAAGACTAAAACGGATGATATTCAGTTGAAAACTGACAAAGAAAAGAAGGATAACGTAGGAGACGTTGAGAGTAAATTAGTAAGGTTTAAACTAGAAGACGTACAGAACAAGCTAGATAAGCCATTTAAATCCGAGAAAGATAAGAAGGCCGAAGGAAGTAAATGTAAAGACGAGAGGAAGGTGAAAATCGAAGATAAAGACAAAAAGATGAAGCTCGAAGCGCGCAAGAGCGATGATAAATCTCCAGATAAGGATGCGAAACCCGTTAAAGCCGAGGAAAATCAGGCTAAGGGCGAAAAGGAAACTAAAAAATGCAATAGAAACGACGAGAAAAAATCGAATTACTGCGAAACTTCCCAGCTAAAGTCTGACAAAAAAGAGAAAAATACGAAATAGTCGTTTTAGGTTTTTAACGTTATACGTCCATTTTTATTTTATATAATTCCGTGTACATAGCGATAGAGGTGACTAAAAGGTGTAGTATTAAATGTAATCTATTTGTATTTTGTTATCTCCTAATTGCTCAGACTTGAATAATTATCACCTTAAAAATATGAATGTTATTGTTAACTAGTCATTGTCAAATACTCTATACAGGAAATAGTCGTCTTTGGAGTAGTTTTATTGTATAATTTTTTCTCAAAAAAAAACATTTTTGTATATATTTTTTTGTCCTAGGCGATTTGAATTTTCTATTTCGTTTCCAACAGTTTATTTCAAAAACTACATAATTGAAGAAAACTGTTTTTATCAAGTTTTTACAGCTCATCGACTATTAAATTAAAAAATATACCATACAATTCAGTAAAATAGATGTTTTACAGTAGTTAAAACGATATTTTATGTATGTGAAATCTAGATTGAGTCATAGAAATAATCAAATATAAGTGTATAAGCGTTTATAGAAAATTATCACACAATGTCTAATATTTAGTATTTAGTAATCGTAACCTAGATTATTTCGTTTAGAATCATTCAATGTTGATTTAATAATTTATTTGAATGATTTTTTATATAGTGTGAAACCTAATATTGTGTTTAGCTTTAGGTACTTTTTGACTAAATTTATTTAACAGTTCCCAGAATTTAACACAGAAAAGTGCCGAAAGTGCTAAGAAAATGCAACCTTATTTTTGTATTATTTATTAATTTTCCGAGCGACTATATAATCAATTACATTAATTTATTTTTTTGAGCTTCATATAATTTTATGCAAAACCTTTATAACAAGCGATCGTGTAATAAGAAAATGGAACTGATTTTAATTTTAAATTGTCTTGCTAACTAAAAAAAATGATATTTTCCTTTAATTTATTTTATAAGAATGTATTTTATTTATTTTTCTTCTTTTGGAAACTGTGATGTGCTTAATTAATACTGTAGTTGTTAATTTTTGTAACGAATTTTTACTGAAATTTGTGTATGTGATAACTGTTCGTAATTAATTCCCCATATCTTTCACACATGTATTTTAATCTAAAGGATGACGAACATTTAAAAAGTGTAACTGAAGAACTAAAGTTCGATAATTTTATTAATATTAAAAATATTAAAACATTCATATAATAATTCAGCTTGTCTAGTGATTGTACACTGATTTTGAATATTAATAGTAAAATATCTACAATCTTTCAATAAATTTTACATTTTGCCACTAAATTTTTATCGTTTGATCTGCTCTCATTTAAGTAAGTATTTTTATGCTAAAAATTGTGCAATGTTTCGTGCAATCATTTTAATAGAAATTGATATTTCGCTAGAAGAAATGTCCGTTATCCTTTTATCCTTCATGTTACAGTCAATGGATAAAATAATCATTTGTGGAATTACAAACATAACGTACTTGGTGTGGGATATAGTTATTAATGATCGTACGCTTTTTAGTCACCCGGTATAATTTTTTAAACTTAATTGTTAGTGTCATTTATTTTTTGATATTCCCAGGAATGTTTTAGTGCAATTTACGCACTCAAAAAATAAATGTGTCTGTATATAAAGTATATAAAGAAATTTGTTAATGTGATCCTTCTGGAAGAAGTAAATTATCACTGTTCATAATATACTCCACGTAAATAAAAAAAATTCGTTTTATTTTTACATTTATTTTATATCTTGTTTTTCTATTTAGAAATACGCAGGATGTCCTGGATAATAAAACTTTGAAATTGAAAAGTTACAAAAACTCTATGATTCAGTGATTGAATCATTGAAACATTCATGTCTTCTTTTCATTTTTATAATTATACATACAGGGTGTCCCAATAGTGCGGCAGCTAATTTACTCCGTTATTATGATAGATACGAAAAAATGATAAATAGGAAAAATGTGGGACACCTTGAGATACATAATTTAAAATTATGGTAGGGTATTGAAGGGCCTTGAAGTCATGACGTTTTCAACATAAAAATAATAATTTTTAAATACTCAGTATAGTCATATGAAATGTTATATTGAGAAACACGAAAAAACGAGCTGAATTCAAATATAAAATTAAAAATATATCATTTCCTCTAAAAAAAGCTATGCTTGGTTTGGCTTCAATTTATAGAGCACCCTGTATATTTCAAAATAATTTTAAATTATGCATCTCAAGGTGTCCCACATTTTTCCTATTTATCATTTTTTCATATCTATCATAATAACGGAGTAAATTAGCTTTACCGCACTATTGGGACACCCTGTATGTTATACTTTGCATTATTTATTATTTATTTTTCAATTATAAGTGTTTAAGTTTTGAATTTCGCGCGATAACCATATAAGAACGGTTACGCACCAAAATAACCGGTACGAGTCCCATCTCTAACGGCGTGGTTAAACTGAAAATTCGCAAAAACAAAATTCCCCAGATCGTGTAATGTTAAAAATCGATTGTCTATATTTATTAACCTAAAAAGCGTTTTGTTTCCATGATAAAGAAGTGAGAATGTAATTAGCTAATGTTCGAAAATATAAATGACTATAGATGACATGTGAAACAAGCGTTCCTGTTTACCAAAAATCAAGGGGAATCCGTGGATAGCATTAAATTCTCCAATATGGCTACTAATAGTACTAATAACATAGGAATTGACTGGCTGGGTACGATGGGCAGTCTCGGAGTTGGGGTGGACTTTGATAATTCATCCGATCATCCAGGAACATCAAATATGAACCAATATGAACAGATGGATAGAACAAATGCAACACTTAAGGTTCGAATCTGATTATTAAAAAAAAACACTAGTATACCTATATAAACACATCCACTGCAAAACAACTATTTTGTTTGCAAACAATTTGTTATACATTTCCCAATCGGTTCGTGAGAATGATTCATACTTAAATTCGATACTAAACCCATTCATTTATAGTATAAATGAACATTTTTCTACCTATTGTTGATATTTCGAATAATTTTAATGTTCGGATTAATTCCTTTCAAATATAATTTACACAATACAGAGCCTTTGCTTACAAATAAAATGGTCTTTAAATATTTGTATTCTTTATGCATCGTACACAGTCATACATATTAATTCCAGTAATTAATATTTACCATTGAGCAGTAAACTTGTGAAAGTTAAATCTAACTTTAGATACAATGCAAATGTAATTATAAAATATTCATACCAGTACTAGTTTAATCTGTACATAACTCGAATTTTATATGCTACCATTGTAAATCGTACATTAATATTCATAAGCAATCAAAAATACATTTAAATTGAATTCAGTTCGTAAATCGAATTTTATTGCAGAGGAATCCCAAAATGGAACTGTCGAAAAATGATCTCATTAAACTCGTTACTTATTTCGAAGGCGAAATCCAAGCCAGAGATATAGTCATCGCAGCACTTAAGGTAACCCAATCACCCCCATTCAACGTGACAAAAACTAACAAATTATTCACAATTCGCAGTCGGAGAGGCTAAAGCAAGTAGTGAACGTAGGAAGGTACAGACCTGCAGTATTATCAGACCCGTACACGGCCCTATTGAGAGACAGCATCGCGGATGGGCCGAACTCCAAGTCGCCGGTCACCGAGAAGGAGATGGCCCAAGCGGCCGAGCAGCAGCTCCAGGCGTTCGGGCAGCTCATCCTGCAGCAACGCTGGGCGCAGCAGCACATGATGAACATACTCAAGGAGGCGGAGAACAAACACAAAAAGGTAGCAATCAGGTCCAGCCTGGTCGTATGAAGCAGTCACAAAATAATGGTTGTAGGTTATTCAGGAATTAGAAGAAGAGAAATGTAAGCACGAGCACGATACAGCGCAAGGGGATGACATCACGTACGGATTGGAAATGGAGAGGACGCGCTTGAAGCAGGAGCTAGAGATAGAAAGGAATACGAGGAAAAAATTGGAGAAGGAAATCAAAAGGCAGCTGGAAGCGGCGGATGAAGAGAGGGCGCGACAAAAGCAGATCGTGTTGCTTTTGTTAACCGAAAGGAAGAAAATTATTGTTAAATATGTCGAGGAAAGAAAGCGAAGTGAAGATTTAGCGCAGGTTCGATTTCACCTCCCTCCTTTTTAAGCGTTACATTAAACTCCCTTTTCTTTTTAGATACTCTCCGAAGAAAAGTCTCGAATTGACACAATGGCAGAAGGTTTGGAAGAAGAAAGTAAAAAATCGCTTCAAATGGAAGCCGAATTAGAAAAACAACTTCACGTTTACGAAAGCGAAAAGAAAACTCTCAAAGCACAGTTATCGGACAAAGAAATTAGGTAAGACAAAACGAACTGAGGCTGCGTACAGACGAGACACTAAAATGTCGATGTATACAGGATGTCTCGTAATGAATGGGCCATACTCTAAGGGTAGGCTCTTTGGATCAAAATATGCAGCGCAAATTTCAAACTCATTTATCTTTCGAAACCCAGGTTTTTTTAAAACTAAAATTTTGTAGTTTTTGTAAATTGATCCCTTTTAATCAAATTCCTAAGAACAAAAAAGTTATGGCCGTTCAGGGGAAAAATGTGCCATAGTGGCGCCCTCTGAGTTAAGCGCGAAACGGATAACAAATTCTTAAGTGGCCACCTCTGAAACCCCCACTTGTCAAATTTGACAAAGTTATCTCTTGAATTACGCTGGATGAACAAAAAAATTGAAATAAAAAATCTATTTTCATAGTGCTATAACTTCCTAACGAAGCAACTTTGGACCAAGATAAATGTTAAATCGTCATATTGTAACCCAAAGAACCTACCCTTAGCGTATGTTTCATTCATTACGGGACACCCTGTAGAGCGAATGTCTTTGTGTATACAGAAGTTAGTTTCCTATTGACACATAATTCGCTCTAGCAACACTGGTCTAACTTCTGTACATACACTGACACTCGCTTCAAGATCGCTCTATAGAGCAAAGTATCGATTAGTGTCTCGTCTGTACGCATCTTAACGATTATTTTATATGGCTAACAATGTAATTACCAGGTGTCAAGAATTAGAAGCCGAACTACAAAGACTTAAAGCGGAATTTGAAGTTCTAAGAAGTCGATCAGCAGTTCCCAATGACGGCAGTGCAGCTATGATCAGCAGCGTCGCGAAAGTTGTGCAGCCCACAGCAACAGTATCCAGTGTACCCGTATCTGGACCTAGTAAGTACCAAACATACCCTAAATTAAATACGTTTGAAAAAATAATGTTTTTTAGCTACAGGTATTGCACAATCAGTGCTGCCCGGCCAGGCGTTGCGACAGACAGCCATAGCGCCTTCGCCCAGTATACCCGTGAAACCCAGCGGCACCACATCGGCTTCGGCCGGCTCCGGAGCCGCGCCCGCGCAGACCCCCCTCATGCGGACCCCTCCGAAGGTCGGAGGATACCATGCGCAATTCCAGTCGCCTTCGATGGCCCCGCACACACCCCCGAAGAAGAACATTGCGGCGGCGAGGGGCATGCCGCCCCCCATACCTCCAAACAAGCCGGTGATTCCTTCCAAAACGTCCGGCTCCGTCCGGAGAGCTGATAGCAGCGCAGAAATCGAAAAGAAGAAACCAAATGTACCTGTTAAGGACGGCGAGCCTCTGCCTCTGCGGCCCGGACAAGGGATTGAAATGTTGGGTCAGGAGTTAGCTGACTTCCAACAGATGTTCGTGACAATGGCAACTAGCAATAATACTTAAAATTGTAAAACTATTTCTACGTTCTCTAGACAAAAAATAATGTTGAGATTGTGAATGCAGGAAAGTTGTGATTAGCTAAATTTTTTATTTATTTTATTTAGATTAAACTTTCATTGGAACAAATTATAACTGATTCATTGCGTTTGATTTCTTTTACCTATTAGCTCGGGGCGTACCGTAACCGTGTAAAATGCTAGTGAGAAGCAAATGTGTAGTTTGATTCATTTTATAAGATTTATAAAAATCGACATTTTTTATGATTATTATTTAATATTTGGTTAATTGCCAAAATTTTCAAAATGATTATTGGCAGATTTTAGTTTGCAATGTTTACCATGTTTATCAGTTTTTCTGATAAAAAAAAATAAAATAAAAGTATTAAGCAATATCGTATTTATTTTCTTTACTTTCTTCTTTGTTACCCAACCAATCATCAAAATTATTGAAGGGCTCTTTCTCAAAAATCGCCTCAAGTATTTGAAATCCTAAAAAGAAACTTAATAAAAATAAAAAAACATCGAAAATTGTGAAAACTGATCAAGAAAAAATCTTTAATAATTCATGCGAACATGGCGAGCACATAATTAATACTGTGAATAATTGCCCCGTTTACATGCAGGATTGAATCGTAGATCGACTCTCATGTAAACATGGATCGAGTTGAAATCGGATTGACTCTACTCGCTGCAATTTCTGAGTCAAAATGATGTCTTATAAACGCTTATACCGTTCAACCCTGTGTATGGAAAAATACAAGTCGAAAATGAGTGGAAAAGGAAAAATGTTATGTTCACTTTTATGTTTGGCAACATTGTTCGAGATATTGATTGTATACAATCAATGTTGGAGATATATAATTTGAGGTTATAAAAAACTAAAAGAAGTAGAAAATTTTTGACAAATGGCACATTAGAACTAAAATGATAGTAGGCGATTGTGGAATCAAAATTGTAATAAAATAATCATTAAAAACCGTTCTATATATATTAATGAATTATAATAGCAGGTGCAGGTAATCCCAAACGTGTCCGTTATCTTTATCTCATTATTTTATCGTTTTAGGTAAAATATTAACCCCGCCCAAGAATAATCCAATGAACAGTACACCGCGGATATGAATTTGTTGAAAAGACTGACTTAAAATTATGTGAATGGTTTGTTATGGCGATACCTGGGAAAGAACGCCAAGGTCCTTGTTTTTGGTGTTTCAAGGCACTAAAATGGATACCAGTCCTATTTATCGTAACAATCGTAGTTTGGTCTTATTATGCGTATGTCGTACAACTTTGTCTTTGTAATTATAACTCAATATAATTAATTATTCTTTGCTAACAAAACTTTGTTCCAGTGACAGTGGAAGATGTAACTAGAAGAGTACTGTATTTAATATTTTACCATATATTTTTCTTCATGTTTTGCTGGTCTTACTTTCAGACTATTTTTACCGATATTGGAACAGTTCCGAGTAAAGTAGGTTTTTACTTGTAATTATTTATTAGAGCAATTAATTATTCCAATTATTGTTTTTTTCCAGTTTATAATACCAGATAATGTTTTCGAAGCTTACATGAATAACATTGATAATTTTGAAGCTCAAAACTCCATATTAGAAAATTTAGCTAAACGTTTACCAATTACGAACATTACAGTAAACGGTGGAGTACGATTCTGTGAGAAATGTAGAGTACTAAAGCCGGACCGCGCTCACCACTGTTCCGTGTGCGGTGTATGTGTTTTAAAAATGGACCATCATTGTCCATGGATAAATAATTGTGTTTCGTTCACAAATTATAAATTTTTTGTCCTGTTTTTAGCCTACGCCCTTACGTATTGTGCATATATAGCACTAACATCACTTTCTTACTTCGTATCATTTTGGAAAGTAAGGCACTACCCTACAGTAATGATTTAAGCTAACAAAACGTTGGTGTTTTCAGGGTGATCTACCAGGAAGAGGGCGATTTCACATTTTATTCCTGTTTTTCGTGGCTATAATGTTCGGAATTAGCTTACTGTCGTTATTTTGTTACCATTGCTACTTAGTTATTGAAAACAGAACCACGTTGGGTAAGTTGAAATACACTTTGAAAGATTTCAAACCAATTTTACCACCCTTTTTCTCTTTTCAAACAGAAGCGTTCCGGCCTCCGAACTTTAGGAATGTAGGGACTGATAAATATGGTTTCCATATTGGCAAATTTAACAACTTCAAAGAAGTGTTTGGAGAAAATTGTAGCACGTGGTTTCTGCCAGTAAATACAAGGTATTCTATTTTACATTGAGTTCATTGCGAAATTGTGTTTAGCAGTAGTTATACATACTAGGAAAAGATAATGATAAAGGGTTACATAAAACTAATTAATTTCTGTTGCAAACGTTTAAATTGATAATAAAAGATAAATAATGTAATCATTCTTAACTAGTTGTAATTATTATCTCGTGCATGTTATTTGATGCTACAGCTGAAACAATATAATATGGTACTAGGATAAAAGTAATTACTGTTTATTTTAAGAATATTACTCATGCGTTATACACTCGAAATTATCATTATCGTTTTTTATTCCGTTGGGAGTTCAATACTAATTATCTTTTTCGTCATTACATATAGGCTAATTAAACGTAATAAAAATTTATAACACAGTCAAAAAAATTAAGTATTGGAAAAATAATAGTACCTATACGTTAAATTTAACAAAAACAACATTATTTCTACATGAAATTGGAAATGTAGTTGTTGCTAACGGCTTTCGCTTTGCATGCATTTTATAAACACGTACTGTTTGTGAATTTTCTCAAGAATGATGAGTTTGTGGAAATAGTTAAGCTCAAAAGCAAAATTATAATGTACTTGTTTACACGTTAACATTGGCAATACTTATTTCGTTAATTAATTATTTCCATTCTTTTACTTTTATTTTAATTCAAGTGGCAAAACTATGGAATGGGATACATGTTTCGTCAAATCGTTTTCTTTCTAACATACCTATGCATGTATCCTATTTGGGATTAATTTTGTGCAACACTGTAAAGAAGCTGAATAGAGCTCGGTTGCAACCAGTGTACAAAAGCATTAGTATATGTTTTATCCCTAAAAACTACGGGTGTCCATTTTGTTTATAGATGATAAAATTACTGCATGCTGTTTGAAATGTTTTTTTAATTAACATATGTCGCTTTATTTATTGTTTTGATGATTTTTAAAAACGAACAATCCAAAGGTAAGAAGATAAATAATAATTTTATTACTTATTGTGTGTACGGGTCGTTTAAGAATTCTTTTAAATTTTAAGGCGAATCTTACTGAACCTACTCATTATTTTTTTCATTAGTGGTGAAATAATAATAATAATACATTTTGGGTGCTTGCCTTAAAATATGAATTCAGAAATTCCTAGTACATTAATGTAATTTTGCTGTTACCTCCAGGTAATCAAGCTCGAAATGATGAAGCACCCGAAACATATACAGTATGTTCCCGAATCGAGTGTCAATAAAGGATTCTTGATATCTCATAAAATTTACCTGCCATAAAATAAAAAATTGCGGTTTTTTCCAAATTTATAACGATGCTTAAGATACTGAGAAGTTATTTCTTATTTTGGCTGCTGAAGATTATTAAAATTGAAATAGACATTTCATTCTTAAAAATGTTGGTAAAAGATAGCAAACGTAAGAAAAAGAACTTTTCAGTAATGTAGCATGAAGCAAGATTAAATTTTGACTAAGAACAAACTTTTTTGATAAACTTAAAATAAAATATTTGATACTCAATCTGTGAACATACAATATTGTGCTTAATAAAAATTATTTACTCAAGGGACTTTGCAATAGGTCATTTCTCATACGAGTAGATAGAACTTCTAAGTGCTTCCATCATTTATCTACTATTGCATATGACGAATTTCTAACCGCAATGAATAATAAAATTTTTATGAATTTTTGTAGTTTGGGTAATGGTTTAGAGTATCCTGTACATTCGCGCCTCCATGCCAGTAGTTATCATTCAATGGACACCACCCAGAACAGGTCAGGACGTAATTCAAATTCTACTTAGCTATTTCGCAGATTGTTTTTTGATTCTGTTCTTAGTCAATTTAACTTCATTAGTTACTTGTTATGAAGACTGGTTGCCACTGGATTTCTTTATTTATTGCAATAAACATTTTTACAAACTTGCAGTAGTACGTTTCTTTATCGTCCGAGGAATAGTAATGAAGGAAATAACTTGCATAATCCACGTGAACTTCAGTCTGATCTTGTCTAACACATCGGCTTGCTTTAGCTGATTAATTGCAAGTATTGCTGGGTTGTAGAGCCAAAGTAACATTGCCTAATTACCCTTTCAAGGTATGATTATTCGATTTGAAATCGGCTTAATCGAGACACCATACCTTTAACTACTTCCCACTCGAGATACGAATTTTTAGACATAACAAAGCTTTTACTTTGCGAGTGTGTAACAATTTTGTGAGTTCTATCGAATTGTCTTAACTATTTCCACTAATTTGTTGTCAATTTTATTATTTTAATATTGGAGTGGTAGCCTATAACCTGATTGGCGTGGTGGAGCTTTCTAAGTTTCTAATGTATAAATGGTGTACTCTTACCAACTGGCTGTCCTGTTTAGTCAACATTTTATACTTGATAAAGTTATTGGCCCGTATTCAGCGCCCCATTTTAAAGTTAAAGTCACGTTTACCGAGCTCCTTTAGCTTGACTGTTCTACATTGTTGTTATGGAGTAACTAAGGACATTGTTTACGTTTAAGTCGCCCTCTAAACATGCTTTTAACGTTAAAATGGGGCGCTGAATACGGGCCATTGTACTTAAAATTCTGTACGTATATATTATAAAAGAAAATACTCGTGTTCGAATTTTTAAGCAGGTTACCATTCCAAGATAGTACAATGCAATATGAGATATCTTGAAAGTTGTTTGTTCATATTAGGTACGCTAAAAGTACATTTAATCCGTTTATTAATTATACAAAACCTCACTTCATTAATACAGCAAATAAAACACAAAAATTTGATGCCTACATGCTCACCTTACATATAAAACTCCACTGTTTTTTCTACCAATATCCTCAAATCAATGATTATATACACTACGAATTTAAACCATTGATATTATGATACTAAACGTTTGTAGGTGTATGGTTGCTAATTGATTTAACTCGGTAGAACTTCAGTTTACACTGAACACATTTTACAGGAATTGAAGTAAATAAATAATATGTTTGTGCTAAAATCCTAACAATTTGTGTTGAAGTACGAGTAGTGTAATATGTAAGTATTCCGTGTGCTCGGAATACGTAGCTTCTGCTAAGCGGTGTTCATAAAAGCGCATGTAATATTTTTGCATAACGTTCATTTTATTCATTTGCCGAATTAACAGCTTCGATTGGCCCATGAGTTGATTGTTTTGTGCATTGAGAAAGTAACGCCAAAGCGGTTTTTTGTTTTGGGGAAACTTTCGATTGTGTGCATTCGTGTTGAAAGCGTTTGCTATCACTAATCCAGGATCCGGGATTGTCTTAACAAAAATGTTTTATACAGTTTGGGAGATGGCATAAGTTATCAGCAATGGCACGTGGACGAAGATCAAGAAGGGTTATTGCGTCCCAATTACGATGATGAGAACGACTCCATTTGAGCGTACATAAAAGACCAAAGCTTTGAGAGTGTACTTACGGCTGTTCTGTTAGGATTTCAGCGGAATATTTTTGATAATTTTCTCACAAAAAGAGTATCGTTAGGTATTTATATATTACATAGCAGATTTTGTACAGTTTAACGCCAAATAATGTATGTATGCTCGAGTTGAAAATATTTGTTTGCTTATAAAATTGAAACAGCTTATATAAATTTCGTAATTTTTAATAAGTTTCGCGTAAATTTTGTTTCGATTTCTTCCCGATATCGGTCTTCCCAGCTAACTTTAACAAACTCATCAAATACATATTGTTAATCTCGAGCATATTTTCTACTTATTAAATTTAGATCCTTGGTACTATCAATATTTTAATACTTCCCATAAACATTCTATTTTTCTGTAAGTATTTTGTCAGGTAGAGAATTTAAAAACTAGCGCTGTGATGGATTTTTCTTAAATAAAACTTTATTAGTGTAATCTTGGTTTGATTTCCTACCTGCCATCTAACCTAAGCAATGCACACCCGAGAGGAATTCTTTCAAAGAACGTTCTAGAAACTGACACGTATATGCTAGGTTATCTGTTTGTTAGACGTCGCGTCGTTCAAATAATGCATATATTTCATTTCAAATTTTTTACCCATACGAAACGGAATTAACACGAAATAGTTGTACATTTTAAATTGTCTGACCAAGCATTAGTTAAATTGCATAAAAATTGCATTACGGGGAACCGAAACATAAACCTGCTACATGGGATAACTGATAAATATGAACATGATCATATAGTTTGCTGCGGGATTGAGTGCACGTGTGATTGTAGCCACCGAATGTGCTTATTTTCAGTCGCAGCGACTGAACTGTTAACTGAAATTTATCGCAATTTCGATATTACAACAGTTAATAAAGTGTAATAAATTGCAAAGGTTAGTGACAATGGTGTGGTTTTAGTATTTTAAGGCCAACTCTGGTAATGTATTAGGAAAATCTACCTGTAGCAACTGGATTTTGTAACAAAATATTATTTACTAATACTTTGTAATTATACTTGCCGGTAGGAGCTTAGTAAGTACTCAAACATAAATACTATAACTTCATCAAGTACCTAAATAAATGAACAATTATATTTTTTTCGTACATTTTTGTAGCAATTGTACATTTCTTATCAACAAATTAATGGTTCTAAATTGATATGACTTATTGATTTATATAAAAAATATTAAATAAGTAATTTAAAGTTATTAAAATAAATTAAACGTTTCAAAGTGGCTGTAGAATTAAAGAATTGGTAAAAAAATCCAAAAATAAGTCATAATAATTACACATGACCTAAATTTATAATCCACTGGATCATCTCATAATTATAAACAAATTACGATTAAACGACGTTACTGGTATTTTTCTCAAACGTCACGTGAATGTCAATTTTGTGATAGAAGGCCATCGTAAATTATTAAACTTTAAATAGCTAAAAATAAGTTAAATGTTTAACAAAACACCAGACTTTTATTAATGATTTATTCAAATAATTGGAAGCGAATAATTGGTTAGGTACCAATAAAGTTGATTAAGTTTCAGATAAACCAAACTAGCGCATTGGCAAAACGATAAAATGTACCTATACCTGGAAGTAATATTTTTAAAAAAGCAAAACTTCGAAGGTATTACTATTCTAGCTTTGTAATCTTTAGAAATGAAAAGAAAAATTGTGTTGTGCGTAAATATTTACAATAGCAAATATGTTATGTCTACGTGGATAATACAATGGCAAATATGTATGCAAATGTGCACAACACAACGGTATTTCTAACAAAAAATTGGAAAAAAACCTTAGGCACTACACATTCAACGGCCTTTTTTAAAAATATACAGGTTTCTCCAAGGAAAATTTGACCCCTCTGTAACTATAGAGAATCGAAAAAAATCTGTAAATGTTTGTTCTTGGGGGAACACTTTTGACGGTCAAGCCAACTTGATCCCCCTAACCCCCGGGTCAAATTTACGTTGGAAGACCCTGTATATTATGTACATACTATTATTTTTAGATAGCGCTACGTATACACTTCCTGTATTTTTTTTGATAACACTCTGTATCGAACTTGTGTATAACATTTATTTTAAACTACAAAGAGTTAATTTCTATCTGTAAGTTTTCATTCTCACTTCTAGATAGTGCATATAATTTTATTTTATTACAGATATTTATAAAAATGAAAGTTATTATTTCTTGTGTAATATATTTTAAGTGCAGTAAACAAGAATATTTATACTGATTCGGTTATTTCTGGATTCAAAACGTGTAGGTATGAATTCAATGCTAGGAATGAAATTGCTGTAGGTTAGGATCAAATCAAAAAGTTAAAAATACATTTAAATTGAAACGCTTCATAGCTACATTAATAACGCTGATGATGTTGAATTGCAGTAATAATTAACGAGTTATTTTGAAAAGTTTCCATCGATTCAAATTTAAAGTAATCATTTACTAGATTCTTCTGTTTGTGCTCGAAGACGCAACAAATAAGTGTTGCAATTTTAATGATAACTCAACGTCACATCAAGTGCAAAGCGATATTTTGAATGAAAAGTGTTGTGTTACCTCTTATCAGCAACCAATAACTCTTAAATTACCTGTTATAAATGTAATGACATTTCTGCCTATCACGTAGGTACTACGAAATTTTTTTTATTCAAAATTATTTTGTTATAGTCTATTCATAAATGAGGCGGAGTGATCCTTACAAAACCAATACAGGGTGAACCATCCAAGTAATATTAAAATATAATCTTGAACATTATTTTTTTTGCCAGACAGTTCCTATGTAGCTTCTGTGTAGGCTGTAATTTGGCCAAATCATTGATTTATTACTCCTCCACATTTACGAATATGTAGACTATGGTTTAGTTTGTAGAACCAGTTTTTTATAGTGTCATAGATATTCTTCGACTAAAACTTTAATTTATTGCACATAAACAATGTATGTAACGTTTATGTGGAGTAATTGAAGTTGTGCAATGTTAAATAAGTCAAACATAAACAGTAAACATAATGTAAAGTGAATTCTTAAACCTTCAATTAAATGGATGATATTCATTGTTTTATGGAATTATGAATTAATTAAGTTGTAAAACGTGCTTACTGCCTGTCTATAACTCAGGTATCCTCATTATTGTTATCAATGCGTACTCATAAAAGCAGTTTGCTACAGTATCTGTAGTAGTTTATATTTTCATTACTGCTGTTACTTATACGAAATTTTATTTTCGATTTTCATTATTTATTATACTACAGTTTATTTCGGTATTTTTGATAATTTTTCCAAAATGGACAACTTAAAAGCTTACGGTAAGTGTTATGCCATTATGTATATGTAACTGTAGGTGATATTTTTGTTAAAGTATGGTTACTTACTTCTTTGTACTTACCATCTATAATTATTCAAATAGTCTGTAATTATATAGTGACAGTACTTATCCAAAGTTCAAGTTTAAATTAGACCAAAAAGAATAAACCCTGCAATATTACATAGAAGGCTAAAATGTGGTTTTTAACTTTCACAGCTGGTGATTTTCATTTTAATTAAATTAACTTTACATGCTAATTATTGCAAAATAATAATAAAGACATAAAAGAAAGCCCAAATTTGTATAGGCACAACTTTTTGTCCTTGTTATTGAGACATAACAATTAATATTTAAATAGGAAAATTTTACTTATGTTAATTAGATACGTACATTGTGTTTTGTTGTTAAAACTGTAGGATTGTAGGATTTTCTATCTACCACCATTTTTATTTTTAATTCTCAGATAGATAGGTGCAATTCAACAAAATATGAATTCACGTCGAGCTGCAATGTCGACCGCGCAATGCACGGGTTCATTTGATATTAATTATGCAAAAAAATATTTGAAACCTGCGATCATATTGTACCTAATTAGTAGTCTAGTCTATTCAGCGTGCTAAATAAATTGGCGACTTCATTAATTCATTACCCTTCACCGGCTTATCGCCTCTTTTAAATTCACATCAGGTTCTCGAAATATTCTAATTTAAATTTGATTTTTGCGATAAAACCGTAAGAAACGTGTAGAGAACCATTGTACAACTTGTAGGTTTGTTAGTAATTAAATTGTATCAATACAAAGTTAGTAGGAAGAGAATTTGTTACAAGTACTGAATGTGTTTTTGCACATTATACTCTATATTTTTAAATATTAAATTAGCTTAATTGTTGATAATGATTACTTTTCCTGCTACTTGTTTATTGATTTTAAAATATGTAAAATTTCAAACCGATTGAGTACCATATACTTCAAGGTTGAAACTTTAAATGATTCTTAGTTATCTGTTATTTGATAAAAGGTAATTTACTTTCATTGGGAAAATAACAAATTATATTATCTTTAAAGTGTTTCCAAAAAACTGGTTTCCTTTGTGGATATAAAGATATTATTGTATGCAGAAATTTATCTTGAAGTAAATTTTAGAATTGACTCGCTTTTTTTTCTGAATTAAGGCACTGGAAAATCCTGCTAAGTACAAATAAACGTAAATAAATACTTAAATAGTTATTTTGATAACGATTGCATAAATATTATTATTACTATACGTACGTAGACACGTAATAGGTTTTTAGGATAGGATAAATACGTATGACGTTAATTACATGACTACATTACATATATATGTAACTGTTAATTCTATATGAATAAGAAATTAAGCAATTAATATTTAAAATGGCATTTTTAAATTTAAAAGCCTGCATGTGTACATTATTGTGGTGCGTTTATAATTAAATATGTATGTGTAGTTTCAAGTTTCAACCGCAGCATAAAATAATTGCGGATTGAAACAAATATTTTTACACGAAATTCGTTAAAAAATAAAATAAAAGTTAGGTATGTACATGCATTAATCTTATCAGATATAGGTAGATTAACGTACGTTCGTTTTCTCAAGGCTATGCGTTTACCAACATATTTTTAGTTTGAAATTAGCGCTTCCAATTTAGAGGCACTTTAGTG
Organism: Phyllotreta cruciferae; assembly: GCA_917563865.1. Taxonomy (NCBI): domain Eukaryota; kingdom Metazoa; phylum Arthropoda; class Insecta; order Coleoptera; family Chrysomelidae; genus Phyllotreta; species Phyllotreta cruciferae. The sequence goes on along the minus strand of OU830615.1, from coordinate 1,719,088 downwards.
AAATATTTTTAAAAAGCTTCAAGTTCGAGCTACGAGCCATGCCCATGAGAAAATTCCGTAAGGTTGTAAATCATTTGAATTTTTCCTAATGTTTAATCGATATACGAGAGATAAAAATTAAGTGTCGATTGTCGAAAAATAATTTTGTTAAACGGTTATTGAACCATTCAAAAATGATATCAGCTTATCTTAGAAGTTTTTATCAAATTTTCTCAAAAAAGACGGATTAGTAGATAAACTCTTCATTTTGAATGATTGACAGTGATAATGTAGAAGGATTAAATTTAATTTTTACATTATCAATTAAGAAATGTTCCGATAAAACATTTTATGTCTATTCGATAATAGGTTTCAATTAAATAAACGAACAAACTAGCAGACACCCAAAATCGTAATTGATTCTTATTTTCAATTACGAAATAAATTGAAGCAGATATATTTACACATTTACCATCATTAATAATAATTGAATAGATCTTTCTATTTTAATTAGGTAATTTATTTTAAATGGTTACTATACACTATACTAATGGTTTGTATAGGCAAATAACCAGGATAACCATAGAGAATATCGTAACAAGAACATCAGTATATCATACGTACATATTTGTTTGAGTTAAAATTAAAATAAAATGTAAGAGTACACAGTAAAAATGAAAAATATACTATTTTTATGTAAGTACACATTTAAAGTACCATTAAACTGCAGTTTTTTGCAAAGTTCACAACGCATTAATTTCACTAAAACTGCAAACAAATTATTTGAACACTATTATTTATTTAATAATACATGCGAGTTCAGTAAAATTCAATTACAACGCTGATAACAAAACAATTCCACTAAAACTAACAGACTATTCAATTCGTTTAACAAAGTCAGCAATTATATCGGCGCAACGGTAAAATTCATTTTTAATATTTAGGTACTTCTGTCGAGCCGGAAGATTTTAAGATATTGCAAACTCAAAATGTCCACAAACTATGAAAGTTGTGTAGCCATGATGCCGCCAGAAACAACTCCCGTGAAACGGCACGTCTTGAACAGAAAAAAACGCCTCAGATCACTGATAGCCTATTGGATTTTGGGGCTTTGTAATAATTATGGATACGTTGTTATGTTAACTGCCGCTAATGATATAATAGAGAATCAAACGGGCACAGATTCCAGTGAAAAGGTAAGTGAATTTTACGTTTTGCATCGAATTTCGAATGAATAATTTGTCGTTTATATTGCAGAATGTCACAGAGAGAAACTGTACTTACTTATCTACTGGTGCAGTTTTATTAGCAGACATCCTTCCCGGATTGTTTGTTAAATTAATGGCCCCATTTTTGCCATTTTTTGTACAGTAAGTATTTTTTAGCGATCGTATGTGCATATGTATACTTTACCAGTAGAAATGCTAGGACTTTATTTTTAGTAAAAGTGCAGTATTGCATCGAATGCTTGTTTGTAGGGGTTTGATAAGCAATAAGAAAATTCGAAGGAAATTATACTTTGATCTATTACCGTAAATGTGTAAATATTTCATTTTATTATCTCATTGCTATTTTAGATAAACTGCTACGGGCCTTTTTTTGAAGAAAACGTTCAAAAAGTGCCTAGACTCTTTGCAGGTATCTAAACTATTCTCCTCATTAGCATACATTTTTATTAAAACAGAGCAAGGCAAAGTGTTCGCATCACAAACGTTCCGTTGTTTTCGTAGAGTCCATGCAGATTTGATACACTTTTGCCCGGCTCTGAGAAGATAAAGCGTCATTTTGAATACCTTTCTCTCGCCCTTACAATGACCATCCACTTTCCAAATTACTGCTACAAACTTCCTGCTCAACTCGCCTTTATTTTGCAGCACTAGAGTGGCGTTATGTGTGATATTAACGGCCGCAGGATTCATGTGCGTGGCTTACAGTGAAAGCCTAGTGATATCCTTGCTGGGGGTCGTTATTACTTCCATTTGTTCGGGTCTAGGAGAAGTTACGTATATGCAATACAGTAGTTACTATGATAAGTGAGTTAAAGCATTAGCATTCATGTATACAACATGTTATTAAATGCGGACCCTGCTTAAGAGGTTCGTAAAATTTACTAATATGTCTTTGAATTTTTGCCAGAAATGTAGTGTCAACATGGAGTTCGGGTACAGGCGGGGCCGGCGTAATAGGAGCCTTGTCCTATACGATTTTGCAGGAATTGGGAATGAAAACAACCTTACAAATTCTACTGATAGTTCCCGTGATCATGGGATTATCGTAAGTGATCAATTTTCGGACGCTGATACAGGTTTCTAATCAATCACTTTTTCTTGAAGATTTTGGGTTCTGCTCCCTACTCCTTCTGAAGAAGACATTGCACACGTGTTGCAAATTCAAAAAGTAGTGAATATTCAAGAATTAAAGAATCCCAAAGAAGCTGTTAAAAAGAAGTTGAAGCTGATACCCGGTCTTATGAAATACATTCTGCCATTTTCGTTAGTATATCTTTTTGAATACTTCATCAACCAAGGCACTGTAAGTTCGAGTTCAATTTAAGTATGTACTTCAAAGTAGCATTCACAGAAATAAAATAGGATGTTTATTATTTCAGTTCGAATTGATTCAGTTCGAAAATTCATCGTTAAGCATGTCGGATCAGTATAGATGGTTCCAAGTTACGTACCAAGTCGGCGTCTTTATATCGAGATCCTCTGTAAATGTGTTCCACATCAGACAAACTTGGTGGATGACATTGTTTCAGGTAAATACATAAGAAAATTCGGACACAAATAATTGAAACGGGTCGTCAATTAATAACTCAATTTTCAGGGTATCAATGTTCTAATATTCACAACGGAGGCCATATTTTATTACATTCCTAATTTTTACATAGTAGTTGCGTTAGTTCTGTGGGAAGGATTGCTGGGTGGATCGTCTTATGTAAACACGTTTTATAGGATCTCAACTGAAGTAAGTTCGTCGAGCAACTCGTGAAATGTTTTTTCAACAACTCCTTTTTAAGGTCCAAGAAGAAAATAAACAATTTTCTATGGCTATAACAACGTTCGGAGACAGTATAGGAATCGCTTCGGCAGGTTTTCTGGCCATTTTGGCACATAACCAAATATGTAGCCTTCCAATTCCACAAAGATAGTATTAATTGGTTGTTGTAAGTTGATAGTTAGTTCTCTAATTTTAATAAACCATTTTTTAAGTATAGTATAGAAACCTATACCTCTAGTGTTTTATTTAAATTTTATACTACATATTAAATAGACTTGGAATTTGTGCCTAATAGCACATTACGTCGACCTACTCCCTTATTTTATCAAATAAATTAAACAATAAATTAATGATGGGGTAACCATAATGATTTATCAATGTGGTATATCCTATAACATTTGAAAATTATATACACTAGGCAACGTCGCGGATTTTCCTATAATTTTAAGAAAATGTCCAATTTCCATCGAATCTAAGTCAATAAAACAGTTTGGGAGGTATGATGCTCGTCACTATGATTGCACTGTGGCAATACGCGCTCCTTGTCTAGCATATCGGTGGTAGGGTGGGTTAAACAAGGAGCGCGTATTACCACCGTGCAATCATAGTGACGAGCATCGTACCTGTTAGGTACAAAATTTATCAGTACAAATTCGTTATGAATTCAGTTGCATCGATGAAGAAAAGCAACTTTTAGAAGACGCGCGCCGAGAAGAAATGAGCAAGAAAGGAACTTGAAAATTTAAGAAAAATGTAAAAAACGTAGAGTAATTTATTTCTCACAAAAATAATGCATTTGTTAAATTACACTTTATGCTGAATAAGTTTAAAAAAATTAGTTATTTGAATTATCGTTGACAATACTTATTGCCCAATAATCTTTTTCGAGTTGTTAATGTAAAAAAAATTAATCTCACGGTAAATTTGTATACTCAAAAATATTTTTGTAATAATAATTATCAATGACATTAATCCATTAAACAGTTATAGATATGAAATATCCAATATTTGTCTTAAAATTGCAGTTATTTTGTAGTTTTCATTTAAATTCTGTCTAATAACAACACACAAAAAGGCTTTTTTTAGAAAAAGCACAGAACTTTCACAGATTTTTCTGTTAAACATATTTTTATAATATAACAAATTATAGTCTATTCATAAATGAGGCGGAGTAACTCGCCGTCGTGATCCTTGCAAAACAAATACAGAGTGAACTATCCAAGTAATATTAAAATAATTTCGTGAACATTTCTTTCATTTTCTGTGTTGTGCAGTTATCTTCTGTGTAGGCATGAATTTGGCCAATTGATTGAATCATTACTCTGCCTTATTTATGAATAGACTATAAATATTTAGAAAATAGAATACCAGATTCACTTTAGTTGTAAAATACAAATGCAAAACGACAATAGAATATTAAATGATATGGTTTGCTGTTATTGCTCAAATCACAAACAGTTACTATGTCAACAGATAATTATTTGACTAGAAAATAAAAAAATAATATATGTTTGTTGTTAATTCTTGATCTGTTATTAGGGGCGAATCACCGGCTTATGGTTTCATTAAATCTTTTTACTTTCTTCAAATTGGAACGGATAATATGCGAGATCTACTAATAAATGTACATATATTTTAATGAATAATCTATTCGTCGTTTTTTACCTATTCACCAAACAAGTAGATCACAATGGTTAAAATAATGAGGCCGTCGTGTAATTCATAAATTTAAACATAATTAACAACAATTTCATAACTAGCGCATAAAACAAAAAAATACAAGTATCAGGCACTTATTTAGCACATAAATAATAACACAAGGATTATTATAAAAGAATATGAAACATTACAATATCGTATCAAAAATACAGTAAGTGGAATGAGAGTTATCATAATTTTATATCACATGTACCTTAAAGAAATTCTATTTATTGCGAACGTAGAAAAAACCAGCAGCCCCGGATTTTATTTGAGGCATTTCGTTTACAGCACTCGGATGAATCGATATTGATTCATCGTTAAATAGCACCCAAGTACCTTTTTTATCGTTTAAAAGAGCTGAAGCGTAATAATGACCAAATTGCATTCCTCCTGAATGTTGCACGACTCCATATAAATTGTATCTATACTTTCCAAATTGTAAATCGTACAATGGAAAACCAACCTCAACTTCATTCTTGCGGAACGTACCATCAGAATTTGCAATATACCTACGATTCAAAAAATTTGAATGACAAATTTAGCTGGATAAGTAAATGTTTTATTACCTTTTTAAAACAATAACCAACACTTCAGGTTCGACAACGAGATCTTTTTTATTAATGATAGTACCTGTGGACTTGCAATTCGAACAAGAAAAATCAGTTAGCCTATTTTCCTTCAGGTATTCTGCTATCATGTCTCTCAAATGGCTGGTTCTTGTAGCAACAGGCAGCATTAACGTACTGTCCGTTTCGAACGAGAGGTTTACCTTCTTGCAGTTACAACAGAATTTCGTGTTTTTCAATTGATAATAGAAGTTATCCACTAGAATGGAGGTTCTCCCTTGCAGGTGGCCGTACCACGCTTTCTCGCTCTCCGTCATCATTTTCAATCGCGGCAAGTCCACGGCACAATCTTCGCTGAGCGCGTTGAAGAGGAACATGAAGAATTCAAAGCAATCTTCGTGAGTGTTTCTGTCGTACATCGGGGCGAATTCGCAGATCCTATCTTTGAATTCTTGGATCAGGAACACCTTGGGTTTTTGGTAAGTACCACCCCACAGCTCTCTAAGTACCTGAAACGTGAAAGCTGCAAGGGAAAGAACGTTGATTGATTTATTTTACTTACTTGAGCAAAATGGAAGTTTAATTTAGGAGGTGTTCTGGTTGTGTAATTAATATAACGTTCTGTAGTGACGTATAGGGATTTTAGTATAGGTATAACTTTTAAACATTGCAATAAACCGTTCATGTAACATATATTTTTAACGTTTCTTAATCCTGTGAATCCTTCGCCAATAAGCTAGAAAACGCGTTATATATATTTTAAGCGGAGAATGCGTATGAATAATACTTACAGGGATAGGTTTAAACGACCTATCTATTGTTGGAGGAGCAGGTTTTGAAAAAACGAATCTATCTGGATAACTAGGTTCTTTTAACCTTGGTTCTTTTTCCCTTGGGCTAGTTCCTTTACTGTCTTCAGGTCTTTCTCTTCTCTTGTCGCCCTTTTCCTGAGGTTCTCCTATATCATACCTTGGTTTAGTTTTACGAGCCTCGTTTAATAACGCTGCCTTGTCCCCTTTCAAAATTTTTTTAATATCCAAGTTCATGTCCACATCAGATGTCTCTGGTTTCTGTTGTGGTAATTGTTCTCCTTCAAATAAAGGAGGAAATAAAGCCTCTGAATCAGGTATTTTTACAGTTTGATCGACTTTTGAAATAAACGAATCCTGAGGCAAATTTCCTTCGGATAAGCTTTGAAACTTATAATTACCATTAGTGTCTTCTACCAATTCAAGATCATTTTTGGTACGGGGTTCAATATTTACAGTATTCAAATTGTGTAATTTTAAGTTCATTTGCTTGGTCGAGCCGCTCTCGGGATAAATAATGCTGTCTAGGTCCAACAGTTCATCGATTTCCAAGTTTGTTTGATTTAAGAACGCTTGAGAATTATCTACAGATGAAGGGTACCATTCAACATATTCCCTAAGACCACCATTTAATACAACAGGTTCTTGTTTATAGCTACGAAGTGTATCCCACTAAAACAGATATTTTAAATTTTATTTTCAAAAAAATTAAGAGTAGTATATAATATAAAATACCTCTACAATGAAACTCCGCAATCGTTCAATTTTTGAACCAACGAAATTGTATTTCTGAGTATCACTATCCATAAGAATAATAATATCGAACTGATCCCTTTTTTCCCAAATACTCTTCAAAGAATTATCCAAACGTTGGCCTAGTGTGTTAGCTGATAATCTAAAAATTGTGATTTTTTAAATAGAAAACAAGGTATCAAAGAATAGAATTACCCAGGTACAATAAGATCTCCTGGTATGTTAATAATCGTTCCATGTTTAGAACTAATTCTACAATTATTGAAATCAGCCTGGGACCTTATGTCTACTAATAAGAAATTTTGCTCTTTTTGAAGGATATGAAACAAATCACGAGGAATTATGAATTTATCTAAAAAAAAGTTCAAATTTAATAATCAGTTGTCAAATAAATGCTTTCGGAGTAAACCTTTAAAAATTTGGGCATCTCCGATTTCCATTTTATTGGCCGGTGGCACGGCATTTGCTGGTGATTGTGGTGTCGGTTCTCTAAATAAAGCTTGATATCTGGAATAATAAACATCCGAGTAAATAATATTGCATATACAGAAATTCATTTTGAAAAATAGAGTGATTTATTTATTAGCCAAAATGACAAATTTTGTTTCTGACAGTTACTGACAAATCCAAGTAAACTATGAAATAATTCAAAAATTCAACATTATGTCCAACATACATAAAACTGGCAATAATAATTACCTTTTCTCCAGACTCTCTTTCAATTCGTCTACCAAAAGCTTAACTTTGCGGTAATCGCTTAAATGTAGCGATTGCGTGTAAATTTTATCATCGGATATTTCGAATAGGTAGTCCATTAGATTGATATATCTCTTGCACAAAATGTAACATTTTTCCTGGTCGTCCATACATTCCAACAATTGGGTCATTATTAAATTGGCAAAATGCGTAAATCTGAAACAAAGTAGAGTGAAGAGAACTTTGTCAATTCGTGTATTTGCATTACTATACTTGTGAGATTTTTTAAGCTTGCTTATAACGTCATCCTTCTTAGCTAAAACATCTAATTTCCTCACACTATCAGTAAGGTATAAATCTTTCATATTTATTTAAAACTATATAATAATTCAAAAACAATTTACAAAAACATAACCTCATAAGTAAAATTGTAATTTTTTTGACGTTTGCAAAGAATTATCTGATAATTTTTCCATAATTGTTTATCCTCGCCTAATAGTAACGATAAAAAGTGATAGAACATCAATGATTGAATAGAAGTGAAACGAACAGTTTGGTTTTTACACAGTTGGTAACGCTAAAATCTGACGTAAGTAAAAGTGACACCTACCACGAATAATAGAATTAATTTGTCAATAGCTGTTGTCATCGAGGAAAATTTTTGTTTTGTAGAATTTTTGTAAGGGAAATTATTAAAAAATGTCATCCAATGCACAAAAAGCTCAGCAATTAATAGCTGAAGCTGAGAAGAAAGTGTCGTCAAGGGGATTTTTCGGATCTCTTTTCGGGTAAGTGGATACATATTCCAATACTTTATGGTGATTGTAACCATTTCCTAGTTTTGTAAATATTTTATCAACAACGTATTTGTTTATGTAAATATATTTATTTTAGAGGGTCCAGTCGCATTGAGGATGCAGTGGAATGTTACCAAAGGGCTGCAAATTTGTTTAAAATGGCGAAAAATTGGGATGCTGCTGGAAAAGCCTTTTGTGAAGCAGCAAACTTACATTCGAGAAGTGGGGCTCGTCATGATGCTGCAACTAATTTTGTGGACGCGGCCAACTGCTATAAGAAAGCTGACATCAGTGGTAAGTTTATTAGCAGAATGCCATTGAGATAATATCATAGCATATCTTTTTAATTATCGTATTATGCTTGATTTTCAGAGGCTGTTAATTGCTTGCTGAAAGCTATAGAAATCTATACAGACATGGGGAAATTTACGATGGCGGCCAAGTACCATCAAAACATTGCCGAAATGTACGAGACTGATCCTGTTGACCTAGAACGAGCCGTTCAGCACTACGAACAGGCTGCGGACTACTTCCGAGGAGAAGAGAGCAATTCATCTGCAAACAAATGTCTTCTAAAAGTTGCCCAGTACGCAGCACAGCTCGAAAACTACGAAAAAGCAATACAAATCTACCAAGAAGTAGCTTTTTCAGCTTTAGAGAGTTCCCTGTTAAAATACAGTGCTAAGGAGTACCTATTTAGGGCTGCTCTCTGCCATTTATGTGTGGATATTCTCAATGCCCAGCATGCTGTAGAAAGTTATATTCAAAGGTAGCTTTAATTGATTCTATAAATAATTTTGATATTGATCTGTTGGCTTTATAGGTATCCTGCATTTCAAGATTCCCGGGAATATAAATTGTTGAAAACCTTGATGGAACACATTGAAGAGCAGAATGTTGATGGATATACAGATGCTGTCAATGATTATGATTCTATCTCTCGTTTAGATCCTTGGTATACTACAATCTTGCTGCGTATTAAAAAGCAACTTAATGAGAGTCCCGATTTACGTTAAAATCATGCTTGTAACCATATTGTTCATATTATTTTTAAGTGTTATATTGAAAGACCTATAGTTTATTTATTGTTGAATTATTCCATGTTTTGATTCACGTTTGGTCTAATAATAGCACTGCAGTTATTTTTCGAAAGATATATTATTAAGAGTATATTATTTTATATATCATTCAATATTACTAAAGTTTGTGATAAATTTCAGATGAGGTACATTTTGTAGTTAATGCAATGGTTATGAATAAATAATTTATTTTTTATTTTGTTTTTTCTTATGTTGTTTATAATAAGTATTTTTATTTGGGTATTCGATTAACTTTAATACTGTGCTATTTTGGACCAAATTTGCTTGCTTCGAGTCATAGTAAAGCAATAATTTCTTGTAAGTAGTTTCGCTAAAACATTTATAAATTTTTATCTGTGGCTCAATTTTGGGTTAATATCGCAAATATAATTTTCGTATTATTAAATTTGTATTAGAACTAAGGGTATGACATTATTTTGCGATATTTTATTATGCACTTAATTTAATGACTTATTTATTTATAGACTACTAACTACTTGCACAATAAATGAATAACCAGTGTTTCAACATTTTACTGTTAATGTTAGATTACTGAGTAGTTTAATGTGCAAGTTGTTAAATTTTTATGTAATCTTGAATAATTTTTATGCTTAGAAATTTTTTCAACACTAAGTGGAATCTCAAGCATCATAAACTAGAAATAACAACGAACTATATAAACTGTATAAACGGACTCATTAGTTGTGAAGATTTCTAAAATTAGTTCCGTTTAAAATGACTTATACATAATTTGCATATTATTTTAAGTAGCTAGTAATTAATAACTCGATTGAAATAAAAATGCCGTAAAAACTAGTGATATCAGATATGCTTTTAATCATGTATAAAATTGCATGTTTTGTATGATTACAAAGTGATCAACATGTAACACTGAATTTTTAATATAATTTATGTTTGCATAAAATTTCTGGAAAATGTGCATTGCTCATCTGTTGAAAAATGTGACGAATGATTTAAAAATTTACTGTTTTTCGATTAGACTAGGTGTATCGACGTATCATTTACATAAATAACATGCATCAGTTTATAGATCATTTGCGATGTTCTACTAACTAAGAATTTACCTGAAAAGTTTCACTGGAGCATCTATAGGTGACTATAATAGAATTCATTTTTTAATTTTTATTCTATAAACATTTTTGTTGTGTTTATACCCACTTTCTAGTTTCAGACAAATGTTATGATGGGATATTAAGATTGGCTATACGTAATCTATTATAGAATATTTGTGGAAATAATTCATAAGTATGTATTGGTGTGTTTGTAGTCATTAAAATGTAAAAAATCACATAAACTTTTTGTTTCGTTTTTACGTTGCTTACATCACTATAGTACAATTACAATAGCCAATTTTGCACTGATCAGTATCTATTATTCAAATTTTGAAGCATATTTTATAGTAGTGATAAGGTTTAATTCCAATAAAATAAATTTTAACCAAATAAAAGTCGAAAATCGAATGTAAACCTTGTTGGCCCTGTTTTGAGCAAAATTAAAATTATGCATTAAAAATCGGGTCCGTAGTTGATTGTTAAAATTTATTAACATAAGCATACAATGGGTTTTAGCTAATACAACTGCACTATATAGTATATTTGTTCCGAGAGTTTTTAATGAAAGGAGTGAAAATATAAACTTTTGCCTATATTACGTATAACATATCTTATACAGTTTTGTAAGGTTTTTGTTAGTTATATTTTTTTTAACGTGATATATAACGACATTTAGTACTTTCGATAACAGCATGTATAATCATTTTTCAGAAATATTAAGATTGTATCTTGGTAGGCTAAGATTATAGCAGGCGCAAACATTTCCTTGTAAATTATATTTAGTATTTTTATTGATTACGAAGTAACGTTTTTATTAATATACTTACTTCCACAAATAACTTATTTGTTTAGGAGTAATTAAACTAAATATATTTTTCACAATTTCGAGAGTTTTTCAGACGTCTCTCAGATTTTATATCTTCTTTCGTAAGTTTCAAAAAGTACTTTTATTTTTTAGAAATCTTCTGTAGAGAATACTATTGGCAAGATATTGCATACATTAAAATAAATAATCGAGATTTCTGAAAATACTCTATTCATTTGTGCATAGTAAGAATTGCATATATATATATATGTATTTCAAATACTAGTCTTGCTTGTTAATATTTAATACAAATGTATTTTTTCATTAATGTAAGTTGTATGTTCTGGTTTAAATTATCTAATTGGGAAGAATATATTTGCACTCTTGCACTTCTTGGAAATATTTTTTTTCTTTCTTTTAAAAAAGCAAGTAGTTTTTTCGGTTTCATGCAAATTACTACTTTTATTGGTAAAATCGAAGCTTATATGTAAAAACGGTAGATTGTCAATTTTCGAATGAAATTTAAAAATAAATTTTCCCTTTAAATTTCCAATGCAATTTATGCCCATATTTTTTGATTTTATAAATTAAATACTTGACTTCAGAGTAAGGGGCCAATAAATCCCTATTTTATACTATCCCAAAAAAAGACGACTAAAAGGATCATAATAATCGATATAAGATATATCGATCATGCATGTTAATCGTACCTCGATTTATTGCTCACCAGTTCGTTTATAAGTGATTTAAGTAATACACAAATTTTAAATCTAAAAAACTTTTCTCATAATTTCGATATACATAATTTAATTTTACACATTTTTATTATTTTCTTATATAAAAATTTGAAATCGATTCATTGAATTTGACAGTTGACAGCAACTGTATCGATTCATCCGTTATTCGTATGTCAATGTCAATTGTCAATCCGATCCAATAAATAATCCATCATTCTATAAAAAAGCAAAAAAGCAGCCAAAGTTCTATATTAATTCTATATATTTTTGATCAATTAGTGGCTATAATAGAAAAAAAGGTTATTATTAAGCAAATAATAGAAAATGTCAGATAATGAGGATGATTTTATGTGTGATGATGAGGAAGATTATGGTTTGGTAAGTTGTTTTATGTACATAACCTACATTAAAGTTTATAAATATATAAGCTTTTCCCAGTTTTATTCATAAAAAGATCTTGTCGACTATATTTTCTTTATTATTGATTAACGTGTAGTTGTCTTATTGATACAGGATATAAACAAAATGTATAATTAATTTTCCGGTGTTATTGCAATGTCGGTTATAAGGTAAAAAATGCATTTGAATTTTGAATTGATTTAAGTTTGTTGATTAAAGGAATATTCGGAAGATAGTAACTCAGAACCTGATGTAGACTTAGAAAATCAGTACTACAATAGCAAAGCTCTTAAAGAAGATGAACCTGCAAGTGCACTAGCCTCTTTTCAAAAAGTTCTTGAATTGGAAAGCGGCGATAAGGGAGAATGGGGGTTCAAAGCCTTGAAACAAATGATTAAAATTAATTTTAAATTGGTAAGTTTGTTACTCAAACCTTTTATAATTGATTTAAAGTGCTAATGATGCATTTCGTTGGAATTCAGGGTAATTTTGAAGAAATGATGACTAGATATAAGCAACTTCTAACATATATTAAAAGTGCCGTAACTAGAAATCATAGTGAAAAATCTATTAATTCCATCTTGGATTATATTTCAACTTCAAGGAATGTAAGTATATTCGTATGAAGGAAGACAATGTATTAACTGTTTGTTTCGTAGATGGAACTTCTTCAGAATTTTTACGAGACCACATTAGAAGCTTTAAAAGATGCCAAAAACGATAGACTTTGGTTTAAAACGAATACGAAGTTGGGCAAACTATATTACGATAGAGGAGATTTTAATAAATTAGCTAAAATCTTGAAACAACTCCATCAGTCCTGTCAAACTGATGAGGGTGAAGACGATCTTAAAAAGGGGACGCAACTTCTTGAAATTTATGCTTTAGAAATCCAAATGTACACGGCACAGAAAAATAATAAAAAACTGAAAACTTTATACGAACAATCCCTGCATATTAAATCGGCAATACCTCATCCGTTGATTATGGGTGTTATAAGAGGTAAGATTTTCAAATGCAACGGCTTCCACGATTTTCAATGGCTTTTAAATTGCAGAATGTGGTGGCAAGATGCACCTCAGAGAAGGGGAGTTCGAAAAGGCGCACACAGATTTTTTCGAAGCTTTCAAAAACTATGATGAATCGGGTAGCCCTAGACGTACAACTTGTTTAAAGTATTTAGTTTTGGCCAATATGTAAGTGTAAGTATATCTGTTTGGAATGATGGGACTAATCATTGTCGATTTAGGCTTATGAAGTCTGGTATAAATCCATTTGATTCACAAGAAGCTAAACCTTATAAGAACGATCCGGAGATTTTAGCGATGACCAATTTAGTCAATGCTTACCAAAATAACGATATCAATGAATTTGAGCATATTTTAAAGCAAAATAGACAAAATATTATGGATGATCCTTTTATTCGGGAGCATATTGAGGGTAACATATATCTCTTAATATAAAACAGAAAAACAAAAAGTACATTTTTAGATTTGCTCCGTAACATCAGGACTCAAGTGCTTATCAAATTAATAAAACCCTACACAAGGATACAAATACCATTTATTTCCACGGAGTTGAATATCGATGTGTCCGAAGTTGAGAGCCTTCTTGTTTCCTGCATATTAGACAAGTAAATACATTATTATTACGTTAATACTGATGAGTGTGAAATTACATACAACTAGTTAGAAGTTACTAATTACATATTTTTGTATTTTTAGTACAATCCAAGGTCGTATAGACCAAGTGAATCAAGTCCTATTTTTGGAACGAGCAACAGTGAACCACGCAAGATATTACGCTTTAGATCGATGGGCTAATCAATTAAATTCTCTTCATTCATCCATAATCAACAAAATGTCGTAATGGGAAACTAAGGAAACACGAAGTGATAGCGCTTTGCGCCTTTATAAATTTTTTAAACTAAAATTTACTGTATCAAATGAACTAGTTTATTAAGTGTAATTGATAATTAACTTTGTCTATCAATTTGTCCGAAAGTTGGAAGCAATAAAACATACAGTCTGTCGCCAATAGGTGCAACACATTTTATTCGCATTTTTGCAGAAATTGGATTTGTCAAATCTCTGTTCACATACATAATAAGAATGGATAACTCTTATGGATTCTTCATAAATAATAAAGCACAGTAAGAAGTTATAAAAACACTAGAAGTGGAATGTGCATTTTGCATGTGAGCTATAGGACAAACTGTATGTTTGTAAATATCGATGTTAATTAATTATTTCTTTTTTGGTTTGATATTTTCTGCTTATATGAAGTGATACATTACTTGGTTACGTAGCCTTAAATTTAGATAACTTATTTTAGTCTTGAAATGTTTTCTTCATTTAAAAAAAATGTATTTTATTACGAATTGTTTTGATGATTAATTGGGTAGCAAATTTTCTTTGTTTAGAAAAGTTTAAATCAATTTAGTTGACAAAGTCTGATATATCCTTTAGTGTAAAAAATGACAAATAAAACATTTACAAAAAATGCAAGGAGCTTTGAGTTTGATATTTTAAAATTAGTTTCGTGTTTTCGAGACTCCGTATTTTTTATATATCATAGTTTTCTTGATTTTGAAGTGTTCGTTTGTCTATGCTACATTCAAAAAACGTCTTGTTCCAGTGACTCTAGATCCTCTAATGCATATTACACTTAAGCAATAAAGGGGGTGCCCCATGTGTGGAAAAAGAGAGTAAGTTTACATTTTCATTGGTGGTGCATCTGTCAAAAATTAACATTTTTTTAATCGATATTATTTGCAACACGGAGTCAAAGCTCCCTTCACTTTTTATTTTATGGTAGGTATTTCTTGGATCATCCTGTATTATGCAACATCAGAGCAGTTCATTTTATATTTAATGCTTGCAAGTCATTATTTCTGCCAATATAGGTCTTTATAATTCTTGTGTAGGACAATTAAAGCGAATGACAAGACAAAATTGACAACTGGCAATCACTACATCGTTTTCATGAAAATTGATCCTAGATTCACGAATTATTTTCTGATTTTCTTCATTGGAACTTCAAGAAACGCTTGAAATGTCTAAATTGGTAAGTAAAAATATCTCCAATTTTTAAAATACATAAATAATTTATTAAGCATGTAAAGCAATCGAACATGTCTTTTGGTACTTGCTATTAGATTTTTATTTTTTTGTTTTCATTAAAAATATTCTAAGATGGTTCTGTAAAAGCTCATATCTTTTTAGGGCCTTATTGATATTGCAAATTGCTCGATTTTTATTTTTATATTAAAAAAGTAATAAATCAAAATGCCTTTAGTTCTAACACCAAAAAAATGAAATAAGTGTGTAATAATTTTTAAAATATGTAAGAAACAATTTCTAAAATCATTAAAATGTTTTGGTTAATTTTTTATTCATATTAATATTTATTTTAATTAGAAAATTCGGCGCTTGACTTAAATATATTGCCAATAATCCAACAATCATATAACCGCGGAATTCTACCTGACTAATTAAAAGGATGAATTAACATTTGAGTAACATTCTTTTCGTATAGTATAAAAGAGTAATTAATGTTTTGGGTCCCGGTTCCTGATAAATAAACCGCAAATATATCCTCTGCGTATTTGAATGATTAATATTAATCATAATTTTGATAAACAATCACTCCAAAAAAAACTAATCTGAAGCGACAGAGAGGGCGGGGAAAATATTCTGGTCTAGGTACATTCGCAATCGCACGTCCTTTTCAGTATTTCAGTGGATTATCATTATTTCCTTACCGTTAGCAGAAGTGTGTTGTGGACTTTCTCGATTTCAGTGCACTCATATGTTATGAACCGGTCTTAGTTTTGCAATAAACATCAGATGTGATTATCAAGTGTATCTATTGCAGTGCGGTAAGTTACCTATTGTTTTTGTACTTTACTGTAAAATACAATTTTGGCATTTGGTTTGCTTCGAGTGCTGAAACACATGTGTGCGCGAATTTTTAAATAGATCTTCGAAGATTTTTTGCATTTTTTCGAATTGATGAGTTTTCTGAAGTTTTTTTTGTGGTATTATTTAATGACAATGCCCAAAGTTTACATGTTTTCATTATGTTCGTTAAAATAAATTTCAATGAGATAAGGTATTTAATAATTGAATATAAAATAACTAAATTTTTAATTTTATTAAAACCTATTTCTATAATTTTATCGTCCTTTCTAACAAGATATCAACATTACCTTTCTTTTATTTTTGTAAAAAATACTTTATTTACAAATTTTATTAATTATTATAACTTTGGTTCGTTGTACTATTTTAAAATAAAGATAATATATTTTATGCGATTATTCATTTATACATAATTAATTTTTTATGGATGAAGATATTGCGTACAATTAAGGTTTTTTAAATATTATCTACGGTTATTGAATGGAAGAAAGATTATTACATATTTACTAGATTTAAAATACAACAAGGTTACGACCCTAAAAATATCTGTAGATAAAATTATTCAGGCGTATCAAGTCACCTTTGCAGTTCAATCAAAGGGCCTCAGTTTAGATTTCAGGATTATTCACAATATACATATTGCCAAACGATATACCACGAAAAAGAACAATTGCTCATTTTTTCTAGAAATATTACTGCTGATAAGAGTTTTATTTAGGTAAATATTAGTAAAAAATTGTCGAAGAAGTAAAATTGCAGATTATAAATTATATTACTTAATATTGTTGGTTAAATTTTATATGTCGCAATCAATGAAACATGACTCACATTTTTCAGAATTTATTTTAGCGTGTGGGCCTATGCAACATCTTTAAATAATTTACTATTTTATAAAGCAATTTATGATATTTTTTAAATAATTATCATGCAAACGGAATAATTTGAATCCTACAATATTTTACAAGAATGTCAAATAGGCTAGGAATTCTGTCTGATTCCTTTTTTGGGAAAACCTATTGAATTATCTTACTAATTCTTTTGGATAGTTCATGTTCTTACTAAAGGGTTTTGGAAATCATTAATCCTTCCGGGTAATGATTGGATTAGTGTGCATCTAGGCAATTATGAAATAAAAGTTTGGCTGCCCTAACATTATTGTATTAATTGCATATTAGAATAGGTATTAAAAGAAAATTGTAATCATTTTGAATGGCCTTCCTTGAAATTTGATAGTTAATTCCTTCTGGGAATCAACTATTCGGCTGGACTAGGTAGCTCTTAATAGTGGACAGGTACAGTTTATGGTAATGAATTTGTGATTCGCCTGGGTATTTGAAAATTGAATGTGTTTTGGTATGTGTATTTTTATGAAAACTGTTGTATTAGTAGTAATAGTAGTACTTGCACCTGCTACTCGTAATCATTCAATAGATCACTTTTGTGCCAATGTGTTACATAACGTAATAGATCAAACCCATTTAAACAAGTTAAAAAAATAACAAAGTTAATGATTATAGCTAGATCAATTTGTCAACAGATCGTGCTACCTACATACGCACAGTTCTTTATTGACTACCTACCTAAAATTTTCTTTATTAGATACAACTTTTTGATTTAATTAACTTTATTGAATAAACAGGAAATTGAATTTGATTTTTTTTATATAAAGGTCTACGTACGTATTTTATTGAATTTTGAACAGCATGCTTTTATCAGTCACACTGTAGTTGCACATTATGTAGGTATATGTTTATATTATAGAATGGCAGTCCTTGACGTGTAAATTGTTTGTACATAATTTTCATTTACTGCGAGAGTATATCTTTTTAAATACTGGTATGCAGATTGGTAATTATGGTATAACCTTTTGGAAATTGTGGTTCAATATCTACACACTGCAAGAGAATATTTATTGATTAATTTCTTATAGTTTAAGAAATTTCAACCCACTACCTCTGGTTGGTAAATTTAAATATTTATGTCAAAACTAAATTTCATAAGTAATTTGAATTAATATGAATTGTAAAAAACAGTAAGTCATTGGTTTAAATAAAAAATACAAAGAATGCTACAAAATTTTCTTCATTTTACTCCATTATATCATTATTGCCGGCATTTGTTTAAGCTTTATTGACATTAAAAGAAAATTGTTAGACCATTCATGTTTATTTAACATCGTCGGTGTGGGTTTTAAAAGCATTCCATATTTTATCATATTTCTTGGCATTTCTCAACAGGTTCAATGCAAATAAATTGAAAATTTGCAACGACAATAATAATTATTATAGAAGTTGTTTTGAAATTTGCCATTGTTCCCTGTTCGTAAAAAATTGACGATAATGACCGCATACATATTTGTGACTTACTAGAAATTTATTTTTAAATACGTTTGAGTTGTAATAGCGCAAAACACAAAAACGTGTATGTCTTAAAATTTGAACCGGACGTTCCATAGACATTCTTACTTTTTTACTTTTTCTTCCTAAACCTGTGCATCACGCCATTTGAGACACTTATTTTAAGCTACATTATTCTTGGAAAGTATTAGTATAGGTATTAAGTCACTTTGAATTTGTTGAACTAAAGTATGCAGTTATAATATTTTAAAATAAGTCTACGATGATGCTTTTAATGTGCTGTAGATTAATTACTATTTTTAATGGCGTAAATAGTATATTTTATATTCATTTTCGATAAACAATTTGAAATGTTTTGGCCGTTGAACTTTACGCTCAAATATTTCTATAAATTTATTAAAGTTATTATATAATTTCATACCTAATAAAATAAAATTAAAGTCAACACGCTATATGTAAATTTAAGGCAATCATAAAAATAAAACGGGGCTACCCATATATCATTACCTACTTCTTCCTTACTTTATTATTTGGAATTAATAAACAGCTATACCTACTCATGTAGGCTGTTTATAAGTGGGATGCGGGAGGCAGGTTATTTTTTTTTTCTTAGCAACCTTCTAAATGCCAGCTATTTTAAAATGCAAAACCGCAATCGTGGGCTTTCATCTGGATTTCAAGATGAAATAAACAAACCATTTTCAAAATTACGAATCAATTAAAAATCGAAAATTTTAAGACAAACAGCGGCCATGAAAATTTTTGTTTTCATAATAGCATCTACGTATTTATTGAACTCGAGCGTTGCCAATGTTGATAAAGCATTTAAATACATATATGATTAAGAAACGCAATTTTATAACTAATGCAACCATATGAAACAATATAGACGTATATGATATTTTTCAGATAGCGTTTTATGTTTTATTGATTAACGCTTGAATAGGTATTTCGTTTTTTATTAGTTAATTAAGTTTTAAGATAAGTAATGTAATAGTTTGTTAATATTTTTTTTAACTAATTCTTTTGTAGAAATCGAAATGA
This sequence comes from Phyllotreta cruciferae, assembly GCA_917563865.1. Classification (NCBI taxonomy): domain Eukaryota; kingdom Metazoa; phylum Arthropoda; class Insecta; order Coleoptera; family Chrysomelidae; genus Phyllotreta; species Phyllotreta cruciferae. The sequence goes on along the minus strand of OU830615.1, from coordinate 1,699,373 downwards.
GACTGTTCAAACGACGATGTTCCGATCCGAATCCTCAGATAGAAAATGTTTCCACACATTCTGAAGTTGATAGCGACCATGAGGAATCTTCGAAATCACGTAAGTATTCAGCTATTTCATAAGTGATTAATATTGTGGATAGTTTTTCACCATAATTGATTCATTCAACCATCAATTTTATCATAAAATATTGGCGCCGTTATTTCTCGACTGTTCCTGTCGACTGATAAACCACTTTATCATCTGAATAATAATTTTGTAAATAAAATTTATATATTTATATTTTATTTTTGTATATACCGAGATTTTTTTAAATTAATTAACGTATTGGTTTTCTTACAGACTTTTCCGCATGGGGAAGAACTTGGGAGAAGCTCACACGTGGCGATTCTTCTGAACAAATTTCTTCTAGCAAAGATAGAAGAAAATCTTGGTCCCCACTGAAGAAAAATCCGAAAAATCCAACTACTTCTAGACATTCAGAAGAAAAATTGGAATCGAAATTATCACAGTCTGACTTACGGAAAATATACGACATGTATAGAAATATGAACGACAAAAGTGACATGACTTGCAGGAGCAGAAGAAACGGCAGATGCATATCGGAAAACTTAGAACTCAGCCAGCAACAATTATTGGACTATCTACTTCTCATGAAACCTAATTCTCAAGAACTTGATAAGATTTTCTTGCCCGATGATCATCGAGACCACGACTCTAAGAGGTTGGGCATACTTACAGAAGGAAAAAGATCTAGAACTTCTAGATTGAAATCTATTTTTTCTCGATCGTCTAGTAAATCTGACGACGAAGGAGACATGAAATTACACCCAAAAAATTCCTCTACGGATAGTTTGACAAGTTTGATCAATTTTATATTGCCCAGTAGAAGATCTGTGTCTAATAGCTCACCAAAAATGTCTAATAAATTCAAATCAGATGAGAGTGGTTACGGCAGCGACTCCACTAAAACCGTAACGAGCATAGATTCTCCAATAGGCTCCATTAAATCGCAAAATAGCGCCGTATCCTCAGATCAAGGCACGAGCAACGCTGGAGCTACGAGTGATTACTATCAAGATGACACAGACACAGCCGAAGAAGATGACATCACCGATTTCATTAGGAAACCGTCCAAAAAACGTTCCAGATCGAAAAGCCAAGATGTCGAATCCCAACAACGAAGAAAGTCATTCAAATTCAAGCGATCCCCGACTAAGACTAACCGAGAAAAAGACAAATTGAAAGTGTCTGTCGACGATTTAACTCAAAATTACTGTGATAAATTAAAATTACATAATGACAGTACAGATCTCCAAGCTAAACGGAGACAATGGAATGGATATACAGACAAGGAATACAAATGTGTCAGGATGAAGTATGGTAGAAATGAAGTACTTGGAATAAAAATTGAATCAAGTCTTGCGGGAAATTCATCTGCAACATATCATGTTGTGGAAATTTTGCCAAATTCCGTTGCTAAAAGGTGAGTCATCGTTGTTATAAGAATTTACCCGATATACAGGGTGTCCCGCATAAGAACCGACACAGAGCAGGGGCGTGTAGAAGAGCATAGAATATATTTTAACCAACGATTTTAAGTAACATTGATAATGAACATGTCTTTAATCATTTTTTAAATCATCCATCGGGTAAAAAAATATGTAACATTGTAAGGGAGCATCACCCCTAATCAAAACTGTCGAATAATGGCGATTAGTACACTTATAATGTATAGCAATTGTGTCGGTTCTTATGCGGGACACTCTGTATATTTTAATATAAAGCCTGTAGTATATCTAAAATACTTTTGGATTTTAGGAATGGAATTTTACAAGTTGGTGATGAAATAGTCAAAATTAATGGCATTTCCGTAAAAGGCTGTTCAATAAATTTAATAAAAACTTATTTGGAATCAAAATCTGGAGAATTGGATTTGTTAATCTCCAGATCACGAATGCCTCATCCAACTAAATCGAATATTGTGAAACCAAGTCAAAAAAGGAAAGTTTCTGCTAGCCCAGAGAGAAAATCAACCCTTAGACGACCATTATTTAGCATTAAGAAGGATGTCACTAAAATAGAGATACCTGAAGTTAAAAAAACTAGAAAGTATATCCTTTCTTCGCCCATAAGTGTACCCAATACTCAAAAAAAATATGTTGGTTTATCAGACATTTTGAGTAAACCCGCCATTGAAACGAAGGTAACATTCAGTGAAAAACCTCGTACAGACGACGATGAAATATTTAAAAAACCCGCCGTTCCCGTTCTGGATACAAAGAAATCCCAACTGGACAACCAGCCTACAATGGGTTTTATAAAAAAATTTTCAGTTTCACCAGATTTACACGGAAGAAAAGGAAGTTTCACCGAAGAAACTTGTTCTTCATACGACAAATCTAAATATAAAATTGCCGAGTTTCACAAAGGACCCGGCTGCAAATCTCTAGGATTTTCAATTGTGGGAGGAAGAGATACTCCAAGGGGGCCGATGGGTGTATATGTCAAAACTATATTTCAACATGGACAAGCCGCTGATTCCGGGATAATCAAAGAAGGTATGCATTTTATCATTAACAAGTAAATATGATTGAAAATTTCTAAAATTGATTAATGGAATTTAACATTATTTTTCTTTTTAGGAGACGAAATTGTTTCAGTTAATAACATTTCTTTTCGTGGATTATCCCATCATGAGGCTGTCCAGTTTTTTAAAAGCATTAAATGTGGCAAAGTCGTGGTGGAGCTGTCTCCCCGACATAAATCCGTTTCCAGTTCTTTGTAATCAATTAAAATTTGTGCCTATTACTTTATTTACAAACGACTATTAATTTCAATAGCAGCTTCATTTATTTATACATAATTAACAGAAATTAAACTGTTTTAAACTCGGCCTAATTTTCGTCGCTTCCTAATTAATTCTAACTTTGGTATTTTGGTACACTTACCTGTTTCTTAATTTTTTATTTTTTGTGAGAATTTTGCTCCAGTTCTTTCATTAGATACTTTTTTGAAAAATTATTTCTATACGTTTTTCTATCGAGTTTATACGAAATTTGACGATATTTCTAATACATGACAGTAGCCAATTTGCTAACACAAAAACAAGCTGCTGCCAGTGTAACAAAAAATAAAAGTAAAAAATCTAAGACTGATTTAATAAATAATAATAATAAAATTGAAAAATCAATTAATCTAATAATAATTTCGCGTTAACTTAATTTGTTTATGTTCATCGCGTTTCTTCGTGTTTTTTGAAAAAAAATCGTTCCATATTTAACTTTAGGGATTTAATTTGTGTATTGAAAAATATATTTCTGAATAGATGGTGCTATGGCAACTAAACGACTTGGTACAAAATGTACAAAAAATTGTATTTGGTAATTTACCGTTTTTAATCTTAGATAAGAATTTGTTCACTAAATTACATAATAAAAAAAATAAAAAACAACTAACAAACTCAGTTTTTTATTCATTAGTTTACCCAGCTTTAAATGAATTAAAGAGCTAGAGAAAAACTAGAATTTACCAAAATTATATATCTAGACCTTGTGTTTGTTCATGAGAGCAATAAACTAGATAATACAATTTACAAATTAATTGAATATTTATTTTAGAAAGTGAAAATTACCAGGTTCGTGATTTAGGATAATTTTATGGGAAATAAAATTTAAAAACTAATTTAGAAAGAAATAATATATATTGTAAAAAAAATAATAAAATGTCTTAAAAAACCATTGGATACATGGAGAAATTCATTTATCACAAAATTTAAAATTAACTAGTTAACAAAATTGAAATATTCCCTAAAGATAAAAAAGATGAAATTTAGTGTATGATATTTTATAACATCTTTCTACCCTTACTCCTCAAAATTAAATATTAAAATAGAAGTGATGTTAAGGTTAATAAGTATAACATGGTTTGAAATACATTAAAGTGAACAGCTGAATATTGCAAATAAACTAAAAACTACAAATATAAAACAACCATTAACGCTACATTCGCACAACGTTACTCAAAATAAATTATGCAAAGGCATAGATTTGCTGATAACGTCCATTATCTTTGGTACTCACAATGTATTATAAAAAGCAGTCGACTATGAAGTTTTCATGGAACGATTTTCGAAAGATTAGTATTATTAAAATGTATTAAAACTAGAAAAAAACTTCCAAATAGTCCCATAAAACTTGAGCTCATTTAAACTCAGGTTACTCAAACTTCATAAGAGTCCAGTTCGCTAGACTCTTGTGATGCTTTCTCAATCAATTGCTCAATTCGCAACCTGAGTTTGAAGGATTTAGCATAATATTAATAAATTCGTCATTTTAGATATTAATAATTTTTCTCTCGATGTTTCTTTGTGATCCTGCGACCTATGTGAAGCAAAACGGATCCTTGCCGTATCTGCTTGAAAACATTGATGGCTTCCTTATGAGAACAACCGTGAAGGGGTTTGCTGTTCACCGCTAGAATTTCATCACCTGCAAAGAAACAACAAGATAGAATATAGATACCCATTGCACAACAAATGTAACATTTCAAATAGAATTATAATTGATAATTATAATTAACCCGGACAATTCCCTCCATTTCTGGACGATTGATAACAAGGATGAAGCGCAATCCAATTAAGTCTTACTCAATAAAGCATACAAGATCGTGTTTGCCGACATTAAGGAAGAATTAATTACCGCAAAACGCAATAATTCAATACTGCTAATACTGTATAAGGATATAGCTAATTAAAATTGAACATATTTAATATAATAAATGAAAGAAAACCATACGATATACACGCTAATTGGTAGACGGTGATTAAGGGAATTATAAATTTACTGAACGTACTAACCTTCCTTCAGTGTGCCACTATCAGCTGCCTGTCCATTAGGGAAAATCGTCTTCACATAAATACCCATGCTACCTTTGGGAGAGTCCCTGCCTCCGACTATACTAAATCCTAAGGGTTTGTATTCGGGCCCTTTATGAAAAATCACCTGACGGATTGTAAACGTGTTCCCTCCGCGTGGTAAAGTGCAGAATTTGCTTTCCTCTTCGATTTCCTCCAATTCTTCTATAGATTCCTTGAAAAAGAAAAGTAATGCAAATGCTACTTATTCAGACCCTGGTTAACACTGATAAAACAGGCAGACAGGTTCATGTCCGCTTAATTTACAAATAATATTCGTACGCCAGTTAAGCGTTTTACTTGATAGTAGGTGGACTTTAAAGGCTTCTTTAAGCTTTAGCACGGTCGATAATCCGAATATTATAGGAAAAATTCTATCAGAATTCTAATTTTATAAAAAATTCCCGTTCGGTTCCTCAATGGTGACTTCACTCTAACAATTCACACGTGGGCCGCTAAAAGGCGGGGGCGGCGTTTTATGTATTTATTTACATACGTTACATAGTATTCTTGTGTTGACACGAAATCTGAACTACCAAGACAAGTATTTGCTTTGTCGAAATGCGATAAACATCACGCCATTTACAAGTACTCAAGTGCGAGAATTTTTATTGCACCGATGGCCGTAATTTTACCTCAACAATAACGCGAAGGTCCTTACGAAACCAGCTCTCTTCTAGCTAAAAATGGCAAATGAAGTGACCGTTTCGAAAATATAAAACAAAATCTCGTGGGACAATTTTATTTGCTACTTACGTAACATTTTTTTCCCGAATCATGTTTGCCAGTACAACTCTGCTTATACACAGCAGTTAATGTAGCAGACTTATTAAGTAACGTGCATACAAGCATCAAGAGTCTCTTTATCGTAATTATGGGTTATTAGATAAACTAAATAATTTTTCTCACATCCACTGAATCATTTTTTATAAATATACTCAATAGTTTAATAAGTAAAACACGCCATTACAATCCTGTGGCCGTAAGGAGTCCATTTCAATATTCAGAGTGAATAAAAATGACATGGAACAAGGTTTGGTTTGCGGTCATTATTCAAATCGATTTAAAATTAAATAGTTGTGTGTTAATGTGAGTCATATTGTTTATTATTTTAAATGCCTCAGGTGATCGAATTCACCGGTATAAAATGAGACATAAAAAATAATCGTACCCTAAACAATTCACCACTACATGCCCGTAGAACGTTGTAGAGATATTTACAGCATCATAAAGTTATAAAATGAACCGCAATTCGTAGAATAATGGGTTTTAAAAATGGCTATTCTTTTCACTATAAATGTAACGACGTTTAAAGCGATGAGAATGCTCCGAGAAAGCATGAAATTAATTTTAGGAACGGAAAGAATTAAGATGAGTATTTTGGTACAATAATGAAAATTCAAAAAAAAATGTTTTTTAGTTATTTTAACAAACTACAGCAAATAACTCGAATTGCATTACAAGCTTAAATAACGATTACAAAAGCTTGTTAACACATATGACTCATTATTCTTTTTGTAACAAATGCCTTGCATACTTAACACAATTTTGGTAAATAACGTAAATTAGTATGTAAACAACAATTTAGAATAGGAATGTGAAAAATCAGCGTAAATTTGATTACCCTCAGGCTTCAATTGGCAATCGTCATTGAAAAATTTCGACGCGAACCGAATAATTAAATTTACTATTTATGATGCTGCAGTTAACAACAAATATTTCTGACGCGATACCTATTAATAGGAGTATATATAATTTGCAAATATAATTAATTTGATTTTATGCCTCAAAAAACAATTTAGAAATTCCTCCAATTAAAATATTCGATCAGATATTAATTCTTTTAATAGATTTTATTTACATTGTAAATAAAGCGATGTAGCTGTTAACGGTCCGGAAAAATGATTCCAATAATTATAATGTTAAATTAATTTTTAAATGGCATTTAAACTAGGCGTTCCAATTAAAAATATACGCCTGAGGTAATAGAAAATTACAAAACATAAATCATATAAATAAAAACCTACCTATAAAATATAAAAAGTAATTTGGAATACGTATGCTGGCACGTTATTAAACAGGTAATTTTAAGCACATTAAGTATAGATTTTGTCTTTAAGTAACAAATTCCGGATGTTGTAAATAAAATAGGATGTAAATAAAACATCCTGTATAATCAATAAAAAATAATAATCTTGCTAAATTGCATCCGAATAAATAGCAATTGTGTTGTCTCTTGATCTTGACATTTGAATACAACACAAAGATCACACGTCCCCAATACTTAAAAAAGTTGCTGTTCATCTAGTCATCTTGATCTTGATTCATTAAGTTTGTAACATTGAAGTGCCAATAAAATCTTAAAAGTCGCGGAAAATCATGTTTGATCCTAATTTTCGCTTGCTTAACATGGTTAAAAGCGGAATTCTGAATAAGTGTCCATCGTGTTAAACAATTTTCACTAGATGTGTTTTTCTTGTCAAACTTACGGTACAATGGCGAAGAGAACAGGAACCTTTTTAAATTCACACATCCCATACATGGTGTGTACAATGGAGTGAGTTCACGGTCGTACGGTAAACTTGAAATTAGATGCAAAAGTGCCGAAAAGCACGTTTTACTTTAGTTATTACGTACTCAATACTTCCAGGAAAATTATGCTACTGATAAAAGCAACAACAATGCGAAAAGTGTTAGTAAACACTTTATTGGTGTATAGGCAAGTTTTGAAGATGTTCACGCAACCATAAAAAGAAGCAATTTACTTACTTGTTGCTCGCGTACATGGTCTCGAGCGTTCTCCGTTTTCTGCCGGGAACCTATCAATTCGTAATGGCTCTTGGAGTTCGTCACGCGTCTATTGTGCTCGCCTCCAATCGATTTGGCTTGCTCTTTCTTCCAGCTGGGCGATTGCGACCTCGCCCGGTCGAGCTGCTTGCTCAGCTTAGTCTTCGGGATTTTGATGTTGACGTTCTCGATTTTGGTCTTCGCCTTCTCCGGCGGGCCCTTGCTGAACGTCACCACCGACCACCTCCTGTTCGGCGGCTTCTCCTCCACGTCGTAGTCCGGCGGCGGCTCGTAGGGCAGCGGGCTCCACTCGCCGCTGGCGCCCTTCAAGAACTCCTTGCTGCTCGACGGAGTGAACGTCAGGGAGTTTATGGCCCTTTGCCGCGACCTCGGCCGCCTGGAAGGCGCTTTCGGCAGGTCCTCCACCGGCGATGGGACGTAAAATGTCGGAGGTTTTTCCGGGCTCGGATTGTGGAAAAACTCTTGGACGGACAGAGCGCGGCGTCTTCTTAAACCTGGGCATATTTTATACTCAGTACACTGTGTCCCATTTTGGTCGCGACTGGGGGGTATCTCGGTTATTAGACTTGATAGGACATTGCGGTTTTCGCGAACCTGTACTACTTTTTTGTCAAATTTACAATGGAACAAACAGATTTTTTAAATCTCTTTTCATTTTTGAGTTACAGGGCGATAATGAAAATTCTGATTTATTCAGCCACCCCCGTATCTCGTTTGCTATTGAAGATATTTTAAATGTGTAAACTGATTATTATAGATAATTTTATGTAGAATTCAGTGACGTCCTTAGTTTTTTTATGGGGGTTACCATTTCTGAAATATGACACCAACTTGTAATTTTTTTTAATGGGACACCCTATATTTTAATTGGCCATTAAATTTGTAATTTTTTCTCTTTTTAATGATATGGCGCATTCTATATTTTGAATTTCATTAGAACGCTCAAAAAAGAGAATAACTATTTTATTCGAAAAATGGTTAGGGGGCTATGCAGAAAACCCAAAATAAAATACTTTTAGAACAAAAATAGTTGTTGAGAATATTAAATAAAACATTTCTCTTTTTTGATCGTTTTTAAGAAAATTCAAAATATAGAATGTGCCATATCATTAAAAAGAGAAAAAAATTACAAATTTAATAGGCAACAAAAATATGGGGTGTCCCATTAAAAAAATTACAAGTTGGTGTCATATTTCAGAAATGGTAACCCCCATAAAAAAACTAAGGACGTCACTGAATTCTACGTAAAATTATCTATAATAATCAGTTTACACATTTAAAATATCTTCAATAGCTAACGAGATACGGGGGTGGCTGAATAAATCAGAATTTTCATTATCGCCCTGTAACTCAAAAATGAAAAGAGATTTAAAAAATCTGTTTGTGCCATTGTTATTTTGACAAAAAAGTAGCAAGTTCGCGGAAACCGCAATGTCCTATCAAGTCTAATAACCGAGATACCCCCCAGTCGCGACCAAAATGGGACACCAGTGTACATGGAAAGTTGGCTAAATTGGTTGAACCAAAACCTAGCTTCATGTCCCAAATCTACCAAATTCATTAGTGTAATAATTACAAATTAATAAAAACACCATGAATAATCAGTTTTAATAACTCCAGTAATGTAGGAAATTGAAAGAGTGGAAGTGTTCCAGACGCTTCGCTATTATTCTAATTATTTTAACACCGTGTATACGTGTTACGTTTGTTAAAAGATATGTAGCATTGTTTTTTTCACGGTGATTTGGTGTGAGAACTGTGCTCATCCTTTGAAATGAAGCCAGCCAAGGTCGTAGAGAAGATAAAAAAAGCCGATCATTTGTCTGCTCTTCTAATTATACAGGACCGGGCCATTCTTATTGTAAATAATATGCGAGAGTAGCTCTTACCTATATGTATTTGATTGAGCTTGGCTCTTAGAACGTCTTGAACGCTACTTTTTTTCGTGTTGCTCGGTATACGTAGGGATGATGTGGTGTGTGGTGTACTGACTAGAATGTGTGGAGTCGTCGATTCCAGTAGAGTACTTTTAGATGTTTCCGAATTGTATACGTTACTGCCTCTGAGAGATGCGCAGCATTTCCGGAGCCTCTTCCATTTCTGGGATATGCTGCCATTTAGATCTGAAAAGAATTTTCCTACTCCAAAATTGACGCCGTCTAGCTCATGGTCGTGTAATAACTAAGACCCAAGTGCGATTGGTTTTGCTGCGAATGAGATATTTTATGAAACGATTGATTGAGCAAAATAAAATCGGGTTTGGGCCTTAGTTTGGTGCTATTTTAATAAGCGATAAGCATTTTGAAGCTGAGGGATTGGAGGAAACTTTCTACAATTAATTTACCTATAAACTTCATAATAATTTGCATTCTTAGTCAAATGTGAATTATAGATTAATGATTGTTGGTTTAGAAGTTCGTCGTAAATTTTTTGCGATTCATCCATGAAGTATTTCACATATTTTCTTTTGGATGACTACAGGATCAATATTTTTTAATCTGGGAACATTAGTGACATATTTTCGTATTATTTCATTGATAAATCAATTAATAATTATATGTTACTAGTCATTTTTTTGTGAAATTCTATTAAAGAATTCTTAAAAAAAATATATTCATTAATTCAAAGATTTTTGTAAAACGGTATCTAAAACGTGACTGTTTCGTATTACTTACTAATAGCGAGTTTTATCGGCCGCAATAATAAAAGTAAACCAAGTCCTATCTAGTTTCTAATTCCTGTTTATCAAACGCCAGTCGGACTGAATCTATTACAGTCCTAACCCAAAAAATTTACATATAATAGGGGACTCATTTGAGCACGAGTACAATAGCTTCAGAATTTAAAAAGAAATTGTTGTATTAACGTCACATAGAATTCGTCCAACACTATTGAAAGGTATACATTTTTGAAACGTAGCTTCACAGAAAATTAAATCATACGAATTTTTGATGAAATTCCCGAATACGACATGAACAGTACGACAAAAATTCGAAGTGAAAATAGAAAATACATTACCGTCGAATAATTTAGATAACATTGGATAAGATGGTCGAACACACCGCGCACAGCGCAACTACATATTTGAATTTCAATGCGTTCACTCGACTATCGAGCAATAACAGTTCTTGGTTCATAAGTAAGAAAAAAATAATAATTTCAAAAATTGTTGTTGTTAATTAACAAGGTCAATAACTTCCTTATCAACGATCCTTTTTCTGGGTAGTGACTCCGTTTACAATACGGGACATTAATAAATGTAATGTTAGCCATTGGCTCGTTGAATTCTTAATATCTGCATATATTTAAAAGGTTAAAAATTTCCGGTTAAAAAAAAGTAACATGGTTTTAATTTAAATTAAAATGTAATTCTATATTCGACTAATGAGATAATTAAATATCATTGGACCGCCCAGGTTTTCATTGAGTAACACCCCGTATAAAAACTTGGGTCACTTAATGATCATGATTTCATATTTCACTTAATTCAAAATGTGGGCTGTGGGTAGCTAGGAAACGGTAAAAGTCGTCTTGATATGGTACTGGTAGCAAGTTCAGTGGGTCATAATTTTTTAATTTCTGCGCTCTTTCGACAAATTAATTCGTAAAAATAATCTATTAGAAAAAATTGCCTTCATTAAATATTCGCTGTACTGTAAAATTGATTTTTCTTGCTTAAATTAATTCGCCCATTCAACTAGGTGTATTTTTTATAGAGTAGGTTAATCGATATTAACCATAAAATTGGCAAAATCGAAAAAAATACGTTCTAATCACAAAGATTCCGTGGGTAATTCGTTTTTAAAAAATGATTAGACAGAATCATTGCAGTAAATACGTAAACTGTGCAATTTGAATTTCAAATGAGTTACTCAAATTCGATGTAATTAATATGAAAGTAAATGGGATAAGTGAGTTTCAGAGAAAGCTGGAATAATTAGAGTTCCGTTTTCGCTATGAATTTTCGCTAAAATTCAAAACATTATACATTTAAAACTTCGAAGAAATAGATTTAGGGTAGAAAATAATTTAGGCGTTTCTCGATTAAGCAGGGTCCACATTTAATAACATGTTGTATAGCATTGCTATATCGCAGTGTTATATAGCAAGTGTGGACGCTGTTAAAAATTCTTAAAGCATCTAAACCACACTTGCTATAGCAATGTTGGTATAACATGTTATTAAATGTGGACCCTCCTTAAGGTTTTGATGGAGATATTTGAAATGATTAATTCCGTAACAGGAAAAATAAGAAATGTTGTGTACTAACTGGTCATATTTCATTTTTTCAGTTTATACCTATCTGTTTGTTTATGATTTGTCATTCATCATATATGATAAACAAGCTGATTATGTTAATAAGGTAACTCTATCTCAAATTTCATGTGGCGTCTGTTGTAAATACAAACAGATAGGAACCACTAGTTGCAGCATCTGTTTTAACATGTAAACTTTGCGACTTCCTCACCTGATTTATCTTCAACAGAATTAACATGTACGTTGGTTTCATTCAAATTTATTGTATATACTGAGAAGAATCGCTTAAATGCGAAGTCTCCTTTTAAGCCATGCGATTTTCCCAGATACCGTTCCTACGTGATTCTCTTTTCTTAGCAAAATATCTTATTTTCATACAATACCGCGGAAGGTATCTAATGTTTACGAGGATGTATGAGTGGCTCTAAACATATCTGTTCAAGAATAATACAAGAACAATTTTATTGTAACCGGTAAGATCGTTACTCGCATTGACAAAACTTTCTTTTCTTCTGTCACGCGATTCCGGGAATATTGTTTATAGTTAATATAAAATTCTTATATTTTCGAATATTAATAATTCAATTATAGCCATTTCCTGTCGATGTATTTTTAGGTAATATTACAGTTATGTTGGAGAGTGCACTATAATTTTCTTGGAAATTAACTGACAGTTTAACCTTAATTATGAAAGTTGTGTAATTGGCCATTTAATTTTGTTTTTGTGGTGTTCAACAAGCGGTTTCAATTAATTAATCATTAAGTAAATAAGGGGGATGATTATTTTTTATTCTATTATTGCTGCTTTCGTTTCATTGCGTCTATTACGAGTAATGATTAATTTAAATTCAGCTTTAAGTTTATTTGTAAATTGTTGTATTTACATTAGATTAGTATAGTATACATTGAAAATGGCATATTGTTTACATAAATCGTGATATAAGGTCTGAGGTTACAATTTAACCCCATTTTGAATGTTGTTTTACTGTATTTGTAACAAAAATCGAGATATACTCAAAACTTTTAATGTATAAAGTAATTTATCTTCTGTGTTTCCATCAATGCGAAACCCATTTGTCATCAGTGAGAGTGTTGTCAATGCTTCGAAGAATTATCATATTATTTTCTAGTACTCCTACAATTTCATATCCGAATTTCACAACAAACGTCTTGTTTTAAGTTGCTGTGTTTGGCTTTCCTGAATGGTAACATTTCAAAATATATAGTCGATTGTTCGACAAATTTGGTAGGTGTAGGTAATTTCCTTAAAACATTAATCGATTATCAATTCTGTGGCAACTTTGAGTGATGTAAGGCCTAAGTCGAGCAAAATGCGTATAAATTGCAGACGATAAATTTACATAACAGACGCATTGATTTCATTCAATAACTGGAAGAAAACGGATCTTATCCTCATTATAAAACACTTAATGATGGCAGCCCAAGGCGTTCGGCAAATTCGTAGTTTACTGTGGGTCTTGCTTTATGCAACCATTTCAATGGCGAGGAAACATTTTTTTGCATGTACCTATTATTTAATAATTTCCGCTGTTCGCTCTGAAACGTTTACAGTCGGATAATTGCCATTAATATCAATAATGTTTATTCATAATATTCGTGTAGTGTGTGGTTTGAATGAAGCCGAGTGTTTCAAGATAATAATCTTCGGCATTTAAAATTAGCAAAAAAAATCACTTTTATTTTGTTCAATTTTTAAGGGAACATGGAGACTCATAAATAGAACCCTCCAGCAGCATTAATAATAATAATAAATGTTAATTTATTCATTAGATTCACAAAGAAACATGAACTTTCCGTAACAAATAATTAAAACTAATAATGATCAAAGTCGATACGACAAAGGTATTGAAATTCAAGTACACCGACAAATTATTATTATCAACTTACCTCTATTTATTAGTTTCTGTTTCATTACGTTTGATTTGCCTAAACACTGTAAGAATTGGCAGCGAACTGATGAGAAAATGCAAAGGCCGTTTTAAAAAGAAATTTTAATCTCAAGGCGCATCCACCCTCGCAATGTAGGAAGGTTCCTCCTCTGCGCTAGTAATTTTTTGACTAATTTATGAAAATTAAATTCATTTGTAGATTAATAATGCGACGCAGGTATGATGTAGCGTTGCTTAATAAAATGACGAAATTATTACAAGAAAGGTTAAACACCAGATACATTGTTAAAATTCGAATGAAAATAAACAAACAAGAGCGGCGAGCCGAGATTTACCGTGGCAAAAATCGCAATTAATTCGTGTATTAAAATCGAAGCGTTTCATTAACACATCAACATTAAAATTTTGTCACTTACCGATTTCAGAAAAATCATTAAACAGGGCCTTCGAACACATAAATAAACTACTATAAACTACAAAACATTCACGAGTTATTTGTCGAAATACACAGGAAAGACTGCGATACGCCTGTTGAGCGTAAACAGTAACTCAGGTCCGGGCTAAGAAGTTTGAGGCAAGTGGAGGAGCGGTAACGGTATGCAATTGAATACCATATAAAGATCATGCGAGAACGTGACATTTACTTCAAATGAAACAGAAACACAGAGTTTTTATTTTTGTTTAATGGCTTATTTACCTAGCCACCTCAAGGTAGGGCGAGCGGGTCTGGCTAAGTCCATATCTAATCAAGCCAGACAAATGCCAATTAAATATACAGAGCTGCATAGAGCGATTAAAATTAGTTTTTTTTGCTTTTTAAAAACTCCTAATTGTTAGCATTCTTTAATTATTGCTCGAAAAACGTTAAATTTCTTGAATGCTTTTACCACATTTCTCACAGGTATATTTTCTTCCGTTTACTCATTTCTGTTTGAAGGGTATAATTCATCCAGGAATATTTATCTATAAATTAATCTGTTTAAACTATTTTTCTGAATTTTTTTAAATAAATTAAACATTTACATTTCTTCTTTTCTCCGTGTACCCTTCAATTATAATTTTTCATATTGGAATTCTAATGCTTGAAAATAAAAAAAATCATTCTGAATTTATATCTACCGGAACTAACGTGAACTTTCTTAATAAAAATTCGATTCACGTATGTACTTTACACTATCTCATCAGTCACTTATCCAGCGGAAGTGCCCAAAGGTGCACGATTCTCTTTTGTTTATAGCATAGTTATTAGTCATTTTAAATTTCACAACAGCCCTTATGCTGTGCGAGTGGATATCGTATTAGTTTGCCAATATGTGGGTTTGTTAAGAAAATTGTATGAAAAATTTTACTGAAAATGTTATTAAAATGATAAAACGGTAAAAATGTAGAATATATTTAAGATATAATGACAAAAATGTTGAATTAGTGAATGCAGCACAGAAAAATAAATTTGATATATTGCCTTTTTTGCTCGGATCATAAGTTTCAAACTTATATTTTTGACCTTTTATAAATATTTTTTATTAGTTTTGATACTAATTGTATCAACTACTTTTTATAAAGATGTCTAAAACAGAAGGTTATGCAACTCTTTTTACACAGTAAAGACTGGATGTTCTTACAACGATTAGGTAGTGGTTACAACTCTTATGATTCAAATTGGACAACAAAAAACATTATTTAAACAAACTAGTTGGTTGATGTAAGGAGAAAATGATAGAAGAAACAAATTTAAAACAATTTATTTAGCTTAAATATAAACATTTTATGTCACATGGAAATAAACATTAATAGATTTATATAGAATACTCGAACGAAAAAATGTCAACTAGATTAATAGATACAATTTATGTTTACAATTTTTAACTGAATACAACTAATATATATTGTACACAGGCAACTATCAGCAACATATTTCACATTTATTTGCTACTACTAATTATTTGTTTTTTATACAAAAAATCGACAACTGTTAGAACATTTGGTGATAAATTATACGGTATAAGTCGAACGATAGAATTGATAATTGAACATTAAGTGAAGAAGACTCATCACTCATCAGTAAGACTACTCATTTGATTATCTATCTAATACTACTTAAACGATTAGTCATTGATACAGTTATTTTATTAAGAATTATAATTGATAAAATAACTAAATGATGCGAGTTTTATCTTGAATAGGGTTAAATACTAAAAATAATATTAACTTCATTTATATCTCATTTCATCAGTTACATTCAACGCAATTATGTTTTGTGCCTAATTTTGTCACTAAATTTTTTAACAGTTGTGCACAACACATAGCGATACAGGTAGTAGCGAAGCACATGTAGATTTGGCACATATCACATAATTAATAAATGTGTCCTCGCAATGTTGCCCCCTCTTAGTACAAATGGAGTAGTATCACTAGAACAGGGCACAGTCTGTGGAACTTTGATATGGTACAGGTCGAACTGACGTTCAAGGCCAAGTTGTTCTGGTCAATATCACTGAAAGGACCTCTGAAGCCGTTGTAAAGTCGTTCTTCTGAATCGTTATTCCTGTTTTGATCATCGGATATCTGTTCAGTCTCTTCAGCTACGTCTACGCGTTCCGGTAATTCTACTTCTGAAAAAACAGAAACAATTAGTGAAAGAATTCAATACGTTTTCACACTTTTTTTTCAAACAAATTCTGAAGCATTTTCTCTAATAAATTCGCCAATAAAAAACCATAAGGTAAAAATAAACTACTTTCGGTAGCAGCGGCAAATACGAAGTACACGAACGTTTTGTCTTTCTGAACCGAGATTGGAGTCCCACTTATTTTCTGATTTACGGCTTTCGAACTATGAAATGTTGATGAGAATTCTGAAGAAATCGACGACAATAAAATGGAATTGGATTTTTTTTACAAAAATTGCTAAAATTCACTTACAACTGTTTTGTGTATCTACATTCTCTTTCACAAAACCAATACATACATTACCAGGAGCGGCACTGATTTCAACAGGGTAAAATATCGGAAATATTCCTTGCTAACAAATGTGAAATTTAAATAATTATAAAAGTTGAAGAGTTGGATTGATTGGAAATAACTATATTTCCAGTCGAACAAATTTAGGATGTCTCGTCGAAAATAAAACGCTTACCCTCCTTCAACGATTCGCCAAGAACAACCCTGCACACATATGCAGTTTTATGAAATCCCTGGGGGCTAGGGTGACAAAAAAAGTTACCCTCCGATCCTGAATATTACCATTAAATGTTCCAAGCCGAAGCCTTTCTCTTTTTATTTTTATAGTAGTCATTCGCACTTTTCCTTCTTTTCGTCTATCGAGATAAGCATCTTTTCTGGTTAACAATTCAATAAACAACTTATTTCGAATAATGCAAACGAAGGGAAAGATTGAACAAGTCGCGCTCGAAATTTTTACATCTCGGTAAAAAATTGTATTGAATTTGATTTTGTATAATAACTTTTCATCCATTAATGCGAAGTTTTGCTTACCGTAAAGTCTAATGTTGCCTTCGGCATCTCCTATCGAGTTTTTTGATATACATTTATATCCTCCGAGATCAGACTTTTGGAATTTTCTTATAACTAGCTTCATCTGCACACTGTAATACGAGTTGTTGATTTCGGTCATGTAATATTTGTCGTTAGATATGATCATTTCGCCTGAAAAACAAACCTGAATAGTAAATGTGAATAGTGAAGAAATAGCGCATGCATTAAAAGTGGATTCGATAGTTTAGTTTAGCGTAAAGTGAAGAACCAAGTTGGGATTCAGTCTCGAGAGCCAACCGGTGGCGGAGACACTGGCTAAGTGCCGGTCAGCGCGTCGTCGAGTGTCCTCCTTTGAGGGACTGAGACTTCTCTACTCACCACTCTCTCTAGTCCAGTAGTTGATTGCTTTTGGGGACGCCTCGACGTGACACTGCAGGGTGACGTCCGTGTTTACAGGAGTTCCCACTAACTGATTTCGAACTTGAATCAACGGATGAACTGAAACAACCATCGTTAAACTAATTAGTATCTAAGAGCGTTTAGCCGATTCAAATTGGAGGAGAGAGCAACGATGTTACAGTAGGTGTGTACGTACATCGCTTATATACCCACTACATGTAACCAATCTATTAGATGTTCTATTTGCTTGCGGAACGTTGTCCACCTAACCGACAACTTCCAGCAGGTTTAAGAACAATCAACTCTGTGTAAATTCAGCGTTAAGTATTATTCCCTGCACCGTTCCGCGTTAAAATTCTAATTAAATTTTCAAAAGAAGATCCCTGTTGGTATGTTATTAAAATTTGGTTCGTTTTAGAGATCCATATCTTTTAGTAGGTATTATGCAGGATACTGGATACTTCATAATTAAAGTTAATCCGTTCATATTTATTAAATCTTATTTTTTTGTTATATATTTTTAATACGAATTCATACAAAAGTTCGGCGTAGGAATTTTTTTCCAAAATACTTTATTAAGATTCGGCTAATGCCGCGAGAATGAGTTTAGGGCGACAAGTTCATTCAATTACGATGATAAAAGTTAAATGTGAGGTAGAAAAGAGAAGAGTCGAGAAGAAAAAGTTACCGTCAAAAATGATGTAAATCTTTGTTGATAAACACACGTTATGCACATTTAACTAACTTTCCTTTTAAGTCATTACCATTACAGAAAAGCACGGCTAGGGATTTGTTGGAAACATAGCCCGATTATCGCATTCGAGAAACTTTGAAAACAATTTCAATTTTCGCGTTTTAGAAAAGTCAGTTAGTCAATCAATTTAAAGGCTCTTGTTATCAGTTCTCAGTTTGCTACCCGTGCCACAATATGGTGAATAATTTGATTGCCTGGAAAGTTTTATCGCAGAGGGAAATGAATGTCTTCAATCTCAGCGTTGCCACATTCTTTAAATTCCCTGCGATACATATAACTCCCAACTTTTTTATCGATTAACGTTCCATTAAAAAAAAAATCGTACACTGCAAAAATTAGAAAAAATGTATGAATCTTGCAATTAATATTACTAATTTTTATTTAATAATTTACGTTTTTTTTTGGTAATTAGTTTAATGAAAATTTTATATTGGTATTGTTCCGGGTTACTTGTGGCAACGCGGCCATTCGTGCATCAGCTTGTCGCTCTGCGAGTCACTAAATTTATTATGTAAAGTCCTGAAATTGAAAGTCATCTTTTAAGAAATGTTAGTAAAGTGCAGGAGGACCCTTGCCCTTGTGTTAGATCGTTAAAAAGCGTGAGAAATTTTATACCTCTCTTGAAGCACTTCCAAGTTACCGTCCTGCTATGAATCACCGACACCGGTCCTTCTTTTCGGGCCAAAATGCAAAAGATCCACTTTCTTTTCACTTACTGCTTACAAGAATTAAATGGAAATATGAAAAGGGGATTCAGATTCGGCTGTTATGATATTTCCGACGATTATCGTCTGGAAAGATACGCCGGGTGAAAACGTTTGCCCGGAAAGATATGACTTATTGAATGAAGTAGGTTCTCCAGTCGGGTTTTTCATCCACGAAGTCGGGATTTCATTACATAAATTGAATCATGTGATATCAATATTAAAATAACCTCGAGTTTTTCTCGTTTTTTTAAGTTTTTAGTTCGGAATTGAATTCAGTAGAAAGTAAAATAATGGAACTCCTCTTTGAACATAATATTCCAAATGGAAATAGTCGCTCTATACTATACTATACGATTTTTCTGCATATTGATAGTAAAAGAGATATCAATAATACCACGCTGGAACTGCAGTGTAAATTTTTAACTAAATTTTTTTCCCCCATTGAATAGAACAATGGCATCATTGGAATGTCAAAGACCGTAAAACTCACTGGGTCAGCAAGTAAAATAGCATTTCTATCGTCAGTGAAGGATACAGTGAGTGGTATTCGGATAAAACCTTTGTTCATATGGAAATGTTTTGCAATTTAAGCTCAATCAAATGCATTTCAGTGTATGGAATTTACCCCTGTTATCAATAAAAAATAGAACCGAAACAGGAGGAACAATATTCTTTTACTGTGAGCAGAACGATGTCAGGTAAAAATCATGTATGCAATTGAACATCATCAGCATACATATGAGTAGCATGCAAACAAAAAATCAAACTTATATGATTGGATTAACTTTGTTACTACACGGCGTTCGTAATACGTACACTGCTAATTTTCGTAATCACATTGTTGTTACATTACAAATAGAAAAATGCGTTCTCTTTTATAGTCCGTTCGTTGAAATCGTGCTGGTTTCGGATTAAGCGTTCAATGTTTACAGTGCCCAAAAAATACCTGTTTTCGGGGAAAACGCCAACTGCTCAAAATTATTTTATTTCATCAAAATTAATCTGCAGTAAAATACTGTGAACAATATTGTTTTCCCCGAAAACAGGTGTTTTTTTCGGCACGATTTCAGCGAACGGACTATAAAACTGATGCTCAGTGTAGCTTTCAACTTAAAATAAGTAAAGATTGTATGTAAACTAAATATACACTAATTTTTCTGATGCGCATCTTAGTTTAAATTCAAAAGGTACTTTTGCGATATAAATTATTAAAGTTTCCTGAATTCGTTTCAACTATTCCTTAACAATTAACAGGAATAAAAGCTTTGCAGAATTAGGTAATCAAAGTTAAAATTCAACCTACTGGAGTTAATTAATAACAACGAGCAGTTAGAATGTAGTAGGTAGACTCAAAGGGAAATTAAATGAAGGAACTCTTTACAGAGTTCAATTATTTTACTTGATTAACATTTTTCTATACTCTTGATCACGAGACGAGATTATTTTTACCAGTACCGATCAATACAAAAAGTCGAATATAACATTTACTTCAAGGAGAACTTCAGTAAAACGATAAAAGTATTTCGGAAAAATTTATATTGAAAACTCAATTACCTCTTGAATTTATATAAATTTTATAGGGGATGCCTATCCACAAAAATGCCGTTTTAAATTAAATTGAGCACCTTAAGCCGAAATGCATTTTGCCCAAACCATTTTTAACATCACCTTTTTTAACGGCAATTTTCACGACCCTAACACCAATTTATGAGCCTTTTATAAGAAATATCTCTACACTGTATTTTCTCGTTGTAAATCTATTTGACAAACGAGGTTATTAATTAAAGTAACATTCTAGATCCTGTCTACGGGGAAATTAAACGACCAGCACGCTTAAAATATCTTGTTTTCTTATGTAATTTCGTCATTTCTATGCAATAGAGAATCGTAATTAAAGCAGGTGTGTATAACTACAATCACACATTGAAATTTCATTTCAGCCCGTTTTCTATTCAAATAAAGTCTATTTAATACCCATTGATCGGGTATAGGGAATGTTCAGTCATGTAAAAATCAGTGTAGTGTACCTGTGTGGTTAAGTTCTTGCAAAACAAACCGTTAGTAAATTAATATGAGTACGGGTTACCTGTGGGACTACCGCCTTCCCGCGGGTAAAGTTAGACTACAACCTTCGGAATTTAATTGAAATCATCCACTTTCTGATCAATAATGTATTGCGAAAGTGAAAGTAATATGGTTGTATTGTTAACAGGGGATTTATTTAGTATTCTTGGTGGCTTATACGCTATCTACGAGTTTACGATAAATTTTACAACTTTACTACTATTCGGACACAATATGTATGGAACCTTCTCTTCCTGCGGAGTAAACTCGGCTAATAATGAAAGATTAGCCCGCTTGTACGGTTATAATTTCAATTTTAAATACAATGCACGCTGAATATCCTGTATATTTTTTAGATTATACTTCCATTAATCTTTCGACTTTGTCACTTTTTTTCCACTTTAATCGAAAGCTAAGTTTTATTGTAAAACCCCGATGATAAAACATCTACTTGTATTTTCCTCCCCTTCTTTACTGCCTATACTCTTTCGCGATCAGACGTGGATTGAGGAGAGCAAACTTCTGACTCCGTTTCACTTAGGGTATAATATGTTTTTACATAATACAATTTAAAACCCAATTTTGCTAGAGAAACTTTGGAGTTAATAGTTTTATTCAAGAATCCAGAAAAGAGATTCATAAAACTAAAGATTCTTCCATAGGGTAAGAACGACTTTTCAGATTATATAAAAGAAAAACGGCGAATGAAATGTAATTCTAGGAAAGTGATTTTTCTTAATTCGGGAGTTTGTTACGATGCTTGAATATTATTGTAATTGAATGTTGAAATCGAATCAATGATAAGGGAGTTTTTAATCAAAATTTCGTTACTTGTGTAATGATACTTTAAAATCATTTAATAAAAATTAAAACTTTCATAAAACAAATTTTCACAGAAAATCCATAACAAGTATTAATTTACCTTCTCACTGCTTTTCTAAACCGGTGTTCCAGAAATTCTCTATATTTGCTGAACAGCTTTAAAGCCGCTTTCGTTTATCTTTTACCATCAAGCGGTATTTTTATTTGTACATGTAGTTCTTAACAATTTGAACCGATTGCGTTTACGTCCAGAATCCAGCTAAGTCTGGAAACTTTGACGACAACATCGCCGTTGCAAAAATTATTTACTTATTCAAGTGATTGATTATAATGAAGAAGTGTCCCCGGGAAGTTTCGAACGGTCTAGAGTGGACCTTACTCTGGTGTACACTTTTATTTTTATTCATTTCAGTTCTTGCTTTATTATCGATTAACCTCTACTACATGTTCTTCGAACTAGCTTATATTTTATTCAGTGATTTATTTTATTCCATTTTAAACGAAAAAGCTTTAGCACAGCGATGATGATTAAATTAATACGGGTGAACAGAAATATAGAAATAATAGAAACAAACTGTAGTCATTTCTCGATTTAATACAAATAAAGCATTCGATTCGTCTTGAATATAACAATGTAGTGTTTTTATAAATGACCGCAATCATGTGTAGTTTATGAAGAGAATGTGATTTAACTTCGATTTTATGTTTCCTATTTTAGATAAGGGCCATTGTGTGAAACTTTCGTTATACTAAAACCTATAAACAATTCATACGAAACTTCTACATCTGCAACATTGTTGTTATGAATTAAATAGTTAAATGAATACAACTTTGATAAGGACCCAAATAATCAAATACTATAAAATGCTTTTAAGTGCTGAATTAAATTTCTACAGCTTATTTAAAGCTCAAAATGTATGTAGTTTTGTATTTTGAATACAAAAACTAAATTCCTTTATTCGTTTATACATCTAAAGAAGGCTTCGTAGCGAAGCAATCACTTCATTAGCACGCTCATTCATCTTTTTGCTCTAACATTCAAATTGAATGTAGAAATAACGCTACATTTAGTGATTTTTCTACGGCATAAGTTAGTTTTCAAAATAATCTCGCCTTGATTTCATAATTAAATAAAGCTATAATACTTGTAATACGCTTAGAATCTAATTTAAATGTGTTCATCAAATGTCGTGAAATTGAGAAACGAAAACAGGTTTTTAACGTGCACCGTGTAGGCTTCGGGCCTCGGTGGAAAGATCCGGCCCCTTACGCACAATATTTTAATTACAAAGTTAAAATTTACATCTTCACAATTTCTAAGCCGAGAAAATTATTTTTGAATTATAACCTCAACTTGAGTGGTATATATCACTGGTGAAATTTTAATAAAAATGCCACTAGCTCAGAACAGGTTTCCCTAATTTAAAATAGCGGTGATTTTTTTACCTACGCAAATACTTCATCATATTGGAATTAAAAAGGAGCGCAAAAAGCATTACAAAAGGGCTCTTTTGGTTTCTCATATTGGTCACGTTTTAAAAAACCAATTTTTAATAGCATATTAATTATTATAAATGATAATAGGGAAAAGATCAGGCGTTATTATTGTTATTAACATTCATACCAAATCCGTTTTATATAAGTTAAATATTCCAGAAAATTTATTAACGGGCCGATGGAAGCATTCGATTGAATATATCGCGCCGGAATAGGGAGTTTATACATTTATATATTTAATGCAATGCATAAATTATATGATTTCGTACTGCATAAATGTTCAGTTTGGCCACTGAAGCTGCTCGTACACTGGCATTTCAAACCATATCCTCGACAATGCTTTACAGGGTTGTTTGCCAAATAAGATTTCAATCCCATATTATAGTTATAATTAATATTTAATTACTCGATTTAATTTAAAATACGAATTTTCAATGCGAGTTGAATTTTGCTAGAGAGTTCACATTAAACGAAATATTCGTACTTGTTGATTTTTAGAATATTTTACAGCACATTTCCGGGTAAAAAGCCACCCAAATTCACTTCAAACATAGCTTTTAATTAGCTGTTAATTTTTTGTAAGTACTTGGAGAATTCTTGTAAATCTATTAAAAGCTCGGTAATGTAACAAAGCAATTAGATATCGATATTCACCCTATAAGTTGGTTACGTTTAGCATACATTCGCCGGGAAATGATTGAAGTTGCCAACGTTTGTATTTATGGTTATGTTTATAATCAGCCATTGTCTACTTAGCACGGAGCCATTACCCTGGGCTATTGTAGAGAGTGCATTCCACCACATCCATATTCATACGAGCTTTTAAAAACAATTGTTCATTCTCGCCTTTGTGCCGCGTGCCGCAATATAAATACAGCCACGTCGTCACGTCGTCAACATTTGGATTGGATCACTTTTGTGTCAGATGCGCAGCGTTTACATTACTAATACTTATTGCAATTGCTTGCCATATTTTCTAGTCCACTTCAGCCTGTTCTGGTCGAAATGTAAAAGCTATATCGACCTGCCAGTCCGTTCTGGCGGCCAATTTAACAAGGTCTGCCAATTATTGACCGTATAAGTTGTGATTTTTGGAAACGCTTTGAATACGTCGGAATAAATTTTATTAAAGGGACGGATTAATGTAGAATATTTCCGTTTGAAAGTGCAATTTGTAGTATCTTTGGTATTATTTATAATCGATGAATTTGTCTATAAATGAACACGAATCCAGCTTCATCTTCCTGAATTATTTAACTGAACATAATTACTCATCAATTTAGTAAATGTGTAATGAATTAGTTATGAATAAGGAAATTCCCGTTGGAATTTGTGCATAATTATTGACACCCTATGTAAATTAGCCATAAAACTACTTTGTATTTGAAAGCATCAGTACCTAACACATTTGGAAAATTAGGTACATTTTGAAATTTTAATTCACCCTAATTTCTTGATTGCTCATTCACACGATTCTGAACTTCGCAAATGGATTCCATTCTGATTTCTATGAATTTCCAACTTTTTTCGATGAATTTCAGGGATTTTTCTGATAGACTTTCATCGGTGTTACTCCATGGGGTGAACTTTTCTACATATAAAAGGCGATGATTAATCGTTTTTTCTCCAACTTTTATTGACTGAGTGAACATTTGTTATTTTAACAACTGGGCTGACGCCAAACTGCATGTTCAATGGAAATTTTGGATTTACCTCCGTTATTTATTAATCTTGTATTGTAAGCAGACACTGTTTTTATCCCACTGTTGAAAATATCGAATAATCATTTATTAAATAGAATTATTTTTTACTCCGTTAGTAATACACTCATATATTCTGTTGGTAATTTTATGTTCATATAAAATTTGTAGCGCTACTTCAAAAATGATTTGCATAAAAAGTTTTACTTTCGCTGAGCAGACCTCTCTTCACGAGTTCATTTTCACAATTCGAATTCAATTTTGCGTCGAAAAAAAAATGCGAAAAGTTCACCGAATCATCCTAATTTTTAATTCGAAATAT
Source organism: Phyllotreta cruciferae (assembly GCA_917563865.1). NCBI lineage: Eukaryota > Metazoa > Arthropoda > Insecta > Coleoptera > Chrysomelidae > Phyllotreta > Phyllotreta cruciferae. The sequence goes on along the minus strand of OU830615.1, from coordinate 1,673,724 downwards.
TTCCTGAGAGTTGCAATCCATTACCAATTATTGAAAGTGTCTTCTAGACTGAAAAAGGGTGTGCTCGGACTATTAAACAGTTTGATTCTGAAACACGTATTCGGAAATATAGAAGGCTAGTACTATTCTATCTGTAGCTCGATAAAACACTTATTTATTACGTGCCGACTTTTTCGCAGAGTATTACCCGAGGAATGACCCAAATAGAGTGAGAAATCTCTCTTCTTTCAATGTTTTGAGTGATCGACAATAAAACGAATTGAAACTTTATAATAGGTTGCGAGTGTATAAAAGAGTCTATATACAACTTAGACTCCGTACCAAGCATAATTGGAAGTTTTTAAATTCGCAAACAACTCATACTAGAACTTTAAGCAAGCTCTTTTTTTTGCACCATTGTGTATTTTTTATAATACATTAAAAATGTGTTTTAATTTAGTAGGTAAATGAAATTTGTAATAGACTTTGATGTTTGAATTTAATTGACGTTTTCAAACCAAATTGTATTCACAATACATAAATATATATTACATTATTATTTTGTAAATACACTCCTGGACAAAATTAACGCATCATCATAAATTTACCACATTTTTGATGCTAATTTTATTTGAATTTATGATCGGATTTGAATGATTTTTTTTTGCATTATAGGTTGGTTCCTTGACAATGTCATAATTTTCGCTTTTTATGATAAAAAGTTCCTTTTCGATTTATACCGGGTGTAATAAAAATATAATGATTTTTTTCCGAAAATTCGCATCACCCTGAGGAGTATACTAGCAACCGAAACATATAGCAGTTGACATTGGACGGTAGATCCATCTTTCGCCAACATTTTCTTTTTTGGTTTACTTCATCATCTCTGTTATTAAAAGAGATACGCCATTGCATGGTTTTAATAGACTTTATTATTCCTATAATCCAAAAAAAATATCATTCAAATCGGATCATAAATTCAAAAAAAAAATAGCTTCAAATATGTGATAAATTGATGATGATGCATTAAATTTGTCCAGGAGTGTATTTTTGAATGAAATTCGCATTCACCAATGGGAGAAGAAAATTCCATTTTATTAATATTTTTTTTCGTCGAAAATAAAACAAAAAAGGAAACCAATAAACGCAGCGAACCCGATATCATTTGCGTTCTCCGATGTCTCCTTAATAAATAATTCTCGCACTATCTGCGGGAATTTTATTAAGGAAAAGTAAAGAAAAACAATCAAAATCAACTTAGAGAGTCTCGAGACAACAATTACCGTTTCTGTACGTGCTCAGTAAACACCAGAAGTAAAATTACAGAGTTTTTCGCCAGACCATCGCACACTCTCCAACGTTATTTTCCGGGGATAAAATGATCAGAAACAGAACAAGAAAATTATTGGGTCATACTTCTTTCCACGCTTTTTTTTGCTTTCCAAATTATTGGTAGTTAGTGATCTCGAATCTCAAGGAGCGCTTGCTTTGTTAAGTGTTTTAATTGGAATTCGAGTGTTTACAAACTGTTGAGTTAATTTATTAACCGAGCGGGCCGGAATTTCGCTAATTAATAATGCAAATTAAGTAGATGTACTTACAATGCACGTGAAGCATCAATCTCTTGCTGACCGAAGGGGGCACTCCGTTGGCCGCTATGCACAAATACGCTCCCATCTCGGACCTAGTGACTTTAGTCAATGTTAGTGTTTCGCCTTCCACCGATGTCACTCGTTCCATTTTATTATTGGGGCCCGTGCGGGCGACGATGGAACCTCCGTCTTCTCTTCTCCAAACTACTCGGGGCTTAGGATGCCCTCGAGCTTTGCACGTTAGCTTCGCAGATCCGCCTTCGGGCACCATCATGTCCCCAGACGTTTCTTCTGTGATAATATCCGGCGGAATCACCACTTCCAAATATGCGGTCTGGAAAAATTAAAGAGGCCATTTGCTGGTGTATGTAAAGCGTGAATTTCCGTTCGATACTTATCATAAATTAGTTTGGTCGAATAAGAAAAACTAGGAAGGGCGTATCTAAAATTCGAGTGGATATCATTGCCGGGTAAATCGGCTAAATAAAATTTGGTTTAAATGTTTTTCCTCGGAACCGACAATCCTTAAAGTCACGGCGCCCTTTTCTCCAGAATAGGGTCGCTCAAAATGTGGTGCTCGTTCGTAAAAAATAGATTTGGTTTCGGTTTGCGCGAAGATTGTAAAAGTTTCCTACTGGACGTTAGATAATGTCTTGAGAATTTCACTTTCATCACTTTCGGGGTCCGGATCTTATCTTTTAGATTCAATTTTAGTTTTTTGTTTAGAACAAGTTAAACTTGAAACGTCGGAAAACTCGGTGTAAAATTTAAATTATGCGTATAAATTCAAAATGTCGCCGGAGCCGGAAAGTTGTAACAAATACGTTAGCAAAATGTTCAACTTATCGAAACTAAAACTCGATACGGTCCTTTGCACAACAATGGTGATCATGTTGGAGTGTTAAATTGTTTCAAGGGTACATATTAAAGACATTCTCTTGTAACTAATTGTTTCTGTAAGGAGACCGTAGATAGTGTTACTTTCTGTCTGTATAATGGCCTGTAGGATGTAAAGTTGCACATAGTTCGTCCCGTGAGAGGACTACGATCCAATTTTGAATGGATGTCTCGATGCGCTTTAAACTATTTTCCTGTTAATTAGAAAACGCCAAATAATTAATTAAGAAAAACATTTTAACACGTACCTGCATCTTCATCGGATCTGTATTGACTTGACACATATACTGCCCCCTATCTTCTCTTTTAACACCCCGTATATTCAACGTCCATGTGTTGAAGTCGTTGTGTGTAACAGATAATCGTGCGTTGTTCGTAATAACGTGCTCGTGTATAGCTAATATTGCCTTGGTATCAGCCTTTATCCAAGCGACCTGATTCAAAATGAAATGTGAACAGTTGTGGTCAACAAGCTTTTTATTTTCGATTAACTTTTATTTCGACGTTAATAATGTGCAATGGTAAGTTTTTAATCAACGCATTCGTCGACGATCTCGCTAATAATTTAGTCCAATAAATAATTTTAATTCGCTCTCAATGCGGACCTGTTCATCGCTCGAGCTTCTCTGCTTACAAGTAATTTTCTTTAATTTGAATATAGTGTAACGATGTCGTTTATAATGTGCATTATGATTAATAAACTCGCCATTGTTTTAATTTAAAGACTCGTTAAATTTTAAACATATAATCAAGAATCTAAAAAAATCAGTGTTTAATATTGTGAAGTTTTAGAATATTCAAAATTCATTAAGAATCTAATTTGGCTGGAGAATTCTTTATTTAGTCTTTAGAATTATCTTAGAATTGAAAAGTTTTGCAATAAATTACTTCTAGAGGGGATTTTTAGATTCTCAAATATTTCATAACAGGCAACTACATTATACTTAAAAACTACATTTATAAATTTATAGTTATAAAACAGTTATAGAGTTCATTTTTTAACAAACTGTTGTATAATTAATTCGTGGGATATATTAACAATGTTATTGAAATATAAAATTGAAGATTACTGCCAGTGATGATTTAATTGTTAATATATCAATAATTAATCTCCAAAAAAGAAAATTTCTTCTATTGATTCATTCCATATTTTTCTACTAATAAATTTTCTTCGTTAGAAATTTAGTGAAAATTAAGTTGTTAAAATTACCCATAACGATAAGATTTCTACCTTTCTGTGAAAATCAACATATTAACCAAATGTGTGAAACATATTGAAAATGTCGAACTAAAATAATTGCCTTTTTTGTCATTTCGATTCCATAGAATCGGTTGGGAAAGCATGTTATGTGCGTGCCATGTTAGATTTCGAATGCATGCTACCCCGAGCTATAACCCAGATAGGACAATAGCTGTAAAATTGAAATTTAATGAGGTGTGAGCGGTTTAAATTGATATTTAAAAGAAGGAAGATAACCTAGAGTAGCGCAGCAATTTGATTCGAGAGACAGTTTTCTACTTATAATGGGTTGTAGTCTTAAACTTTTCGTTATTCAAATCATTGATTCGCTAAATTATAATATACCCTATTAGCTTATTCTTAAAGGCTATTATAAGGAAATGCTATCAAGTTAAATTCTGACTTTTGTACTTTCTTTTGTGAATTGTCGTTCAAAAGTTTCGTTCAGTCGATTTTATCGGAATATTCAAGATTTTTCGGCTGTTTGCCAACTGGAAAGCAGCTATTCGAACAACAATGGTTCCATCCAATTACATGCTGCATACTTCAAAATATTGTATTAAAATAAAACTAATCCTCTTAATTTTTTCTAATTAAACCGGTCCCACAAATACCGCTTTATTCAATTAATATGGACTTCACTCACATTCACTTTGTATTAATACTTACATCTTAATAAATTTTATTTCTCCTGATTAAAGTAGAATATAGAATAAAAGTAACTAAGAAGAAGATTTGAAGTTAATATTATTCTTGCTGAGAATAAAAAAAACTAAGTAGATTTCAGTGTGCTTCGTTTTGAGAACACGAAATTTGAGCGAAATCGCAAGATAGGATTATCAATATTTGGTAAATTATTAACATATCTTAATGAGTTGCTGTACTAGTTTGTACTAGAAAGACCTCATTTACAAAGTTTATTCAGACAAATTTGACTCGAACAGATTGTTCTGCCAGGTTGTTCGAATTGAATTTTATTATTATCACTACCTCCGGAAATTATTTCTCGATATAATTTTTACGATTGAAAATTCGTATCCAATTGAAAATATTGAATTAATTATATTCTAAAGATGAATATATTCGGTATATTTAATGAAGATAATAAAATACAAATTATGGAAAAAGTAGGTCCGATTCTGTACTAAATTCTTTGAGCAATTAAAATTCCAAAGATGTTTTGTGTTTATCAAACCATTGTTGTACGAACTCCTTCAAATTAAAAAGAAGAATTCCTCAAATTTTATTTCGGAATGAAGAAGTAAATATACTGATTAAAAATTTTCTCGCAAATTTCAAGTCACATTCTGATAGGAGAAATATTCCAATATTATTTGTTAAACCCGACGCAAATATCGTTTTATGAAATTTTTGCGGATATTCAGATATTCCTGCGGTATACGTAAGTGCGTCATTCATATTATATAATATAAAAGAATTATAATAAGAAGAATATTTTTGTGAACGCTAAACACTTTCATACGCTAATTAATTTCTTGGCAGAATATGATTGTCTAAAAATTTAATTAATTTTTTTATCATTTAAAAAATTATTTCCAGGTAACTAGGTAGTAAAACAGAGCTAGCTTGTAATAAAATATTCTCTGAAAATTAAATGAGAATTACATCAACACGGATAATACCAAAACCAAAAACCATTTGATCAAAATTCTGAATGGCTAGAAAAGTTTTAAATATTCCCTAATTAAAATTCGGCTCGTGCGATGAGCGACTTTTTAAAAAATTGAGTCTATTTCTACATCTGAAATATATTAAATGTAAACAAAGTTAATTATATACGTGACATCTTTAACAAAGAGTCATTTTGCAACCGACTTCAAGTTTGACAAGAATGTTAATTTTTCATTATAAAACCTTTATTACACTGTACTTACAAGTTCAGAACTGTAGTTGATGAATGGGTTTTGTCTGGGTTATTTTAGCGTTAATAAGTGTACTGATAAAAATTTAGTTACAAAACTGCATTTAATTGCTAGAATGAATTAACAATTCAGGGCGCTTTGTATAAAACAAATCCAGTTTAATTTTCTTTCACAAAAATATTTATTTTCTGACTTTTTAGACACCAACGTAAATTGTTGTTCAGTTTAAAATTAAAAATTTTCTTTGGTGACAAACAAGCATGTACCCTATATTCCAGGGAAAAGGAAAATAAAGAGCGATCTTGTTGACGAAAATACCATGGTCTTGATAGAAAATTATGTTTGTGTTTTAAATTAACAAAATTCTAAAAGACAAGCAACCTTCTAAGTTAAAAAGTATTAAAAATAATTCGCTGGAACAACTCCGAAAATGCCTAATATCCTCGGAAAAACCGACCATACGAGTTTCCGCTTGATGACACGACAAAGACAACTGAGGAATATCCATCAACTTTGTCTTGAAATTAATTTTTCAGGGTTAAACTGAAGCCCCCGTACACTTTTCAGAAGGAAGTCGACTGTTAAAACTCAATTTAATATTGTAGGTAAGCGGTCTTCGAAGCTGCGTATAGTATTAACGTAACTTTAGAGCATTTTACGAACTTTTTTTAAAGGAAAACAGCGGAAGGAAGTTTCAATGACACGAAAATACTTTACGAAAACTTATTTTAATTAGGTAATACTTTCTTAATGCCCTTAATGAATAAAAATCGGTTTGAAACTATATAAATACGAGTTGAATTGAAAAGAAATCATATTTGTACAATAAAACTTTCTTCAAAAACGGTACATACTGAATTGGGGTATAAAAATATTATGTTAAACATCGCTGAATTCTTATCACGTATATCAGAGTCAATAAACCCATCTCCATAAAACCCTCAAATATTATAAAAAGAACTCTCGTAGGTTTTTGTTGGGATTTTAAAGTTCCACATACATCTACTAGCTATTAATACATAATAACAAATAAAATGCAATATACTACGCAAAGTAGCCTAACCTGATAAATAATGTAGAACGCATCATTCGGACTGCAATTATAGAATAGATACTATAAAAAGTTTACTTATTCATCATACAGGAGAGGCAATGAAACGGTTTTATGGCTCGTAAAAACCCGTTTATTGATACCCAATAAGTTGTTTCAATTACACAAGAATGAGCTGCAGACAGTTTGAGCAGAATACGGTAAACGCCTTGTTATACCTACACTAACGTTAAGTGCATTTATATCGAATTGGTTGTAAAAAAGTTGCTCGTTTGATTAAACAAATTTGCATGTCCGAATTTTTGAGACATCTCACTTTGCTGCTAACCTTCTAGACTATATAATTCCATACGTTCTATCATCCTGCCTAGTATTTAATTGTTTTCCCCGCCAAAGCTGCTAGTGTATTATAGTCGAATATGGTTCCCGAAGAAAGCTATTACTTGAGGAAACGGAATGTAGCAAGTGAAACATTCAGGAACATTAGTTTAACTTTAATTTATAACCTAAAGTATATAAATTGTCTAGCTCTCGGGTCTGCCTGTAGTTTCCGCCTTTTTTTCAGCTGTAATCTAAGAATGATGTGCTGAAACATACCGACCGATGCAAAACCGCAACCGCTTTTTTACATCTTCTATATTGGATGATTTATAAACTGTAATTGCTTTAGGATAATTTTAATCATTTCTTCTTTTAAAAGCCTCACTAGCGAATACGCATAAATTTTTCTAAATTGTAACTAGATTTAATTATTTAGTAGCCAATACTGTTCTCGAATATATTGCAAAATAAAAAAAATTAGCAGCACCTATGGAAGAAATATTTGGTGTAAATTGTAATTAGTATTATTTGATTACTTGGTCAATATAATTGATTTTCATTTCGTTGTGCATATGGTGCTCCATTCATGACGTGCTTGTGCTGGTAGTGCAGAGTGCAGTGCTCTGAAGTGCCGGTGCAGTGCAGATCCCGAGTTTGTAAGGGATATCAAATGCAGGTCCATTTCTAATTACCGCTGTGATAGATAAAAAATTTCGAACATATCGCGGCGCTATCCACAACGTAAAACTAATTAATGGTAATTATCATTTCAACAATTTCTGAAGCAGATGGAAATCAATCAATCAAGACGCGTTCTCATAAACTTCCCCCATTATCATTCCCCTGATTTTATAATTTCCCCATCAATAATGACATAGTATTTCTTTAGGATTTTTTTTTCGTAACGACTACAGCACAAGAAATCGATGATAAAGATGGTTGAAATATACTAAACGGTTTGAGACACTGACGCGACATTTAGAAATGGACCTTTCACTTGCACCCAACTCGATACTGCTATCGGTGCATAAATATTAGATCGAAAAAATACACACCCTTGCAGTGGTGAGTTCCCCACTCACCCTATATCCCCCAAGATTGTTGACAACACATGTAAAGGTTGCGTCACGGCCCTGAGCCACGGTCAAATTCTCCAGAGGGAACAGGAAGTCGGGCTCGAATGCTGGGACCACATCTGAAACAAACATCGAATCTCTCTTATTGATATCCTACGATACATGTCTTATTTATAGGTTAAAGCGCATAAAACTAGTTAAAGTTCGAATCTCAAGACTAGGTTTCAAAGGTTTCAAAGGGAGTTTATTTACAACTTAGCGAGTTGTTTAGTCTAGTTGTTGAAATCTTTAGAAAATATCAGAGCAAAAGGTGTTAATGTACTCCCCATGTGCTTCTAAATTAAATGTATAACGGCAATAAAATAGTGTAGCAGGAAGGCACAAATAAAATAAAAGAAATTTCTCAAAGGTCATTCGATAATTTCACAAGTGTTTTGAGAGGAGCAATTTCGCAATTTCGACCTATTTGAACATCTTTGATATTAGGTCTTTATCTGGAACGTAAACTCCTTTCATCATTTCATACCTACGGCTCTTTTTATTAATTTTCTCGAATTGTACTTTAACGGAACCGATTCAATATCCTCTTAACGGAGCGTTTTTCCTTCTAGGCGTATCTCTTCGCTTAAATTTGTTTAAAATAAATTACCGTTTCAACTCGAACCTTCTCATTAGTTAATCAGAAAAATCTCCGAAATTCTTTACGCCGCCCTTCACGACGAGATACACATTTTTTCGCGTATTTTTTTCCATAAATAATTTATCACGAACGCAATGAACTACTGAAAATTTCCTGAAAAGAAATAATCCACTTTATTGATTTAGCGGGTGGTGATAGCCATTGTTTTTCACTAAAATGTGTGAACACCTTCACGCATCTGTTATCTTGACGCTTTTACAAGATCGAGGTTTTTCCTTACTCAAACATATCATTTGTTGAAACGTATCGACGTCTAAAAGAAAACGAAACAGGAAGTATTCATCACATTCTTTTCAGTTTGTAGATTCCGGCAGTATTTTTTGCTTTTGATCACATTTTAATGCCTTTGCGTGCGAAGGGATGAAATCTATACCAACATTTTGTACTTCTCGTAATTATTACAATTAATCTAGTTATTGTGAATTTATTATCAAAGTGGCATCTGGTCAATGCACGGACTATTATTAACATAGGGGAATCCTGCACTGGAAAATGTATACGGCGCTTTAACAATTTGTTCGTGGGCTTTGAACATTAACGACTACATGATTTTCATACCGACATTCGATAACAGAAACGTTGCTTCCAGTTCTGTTAGCTTGAGTCGATTTGATTATACTAAAATATTTATACGGCTAAAACCTACACCTGCAGAGATGAATTAAATTTCGGTATTTATAGTGTTAATATGCGAATGGTGGACAAATTCGGTGCACTGCTAGCTCATACAAGAACCGTATTTATTATTAATTGCAATTAGCTCCATTCTGGTATGACGAAGAAGAAAACAAACAACAGAATATGACGCGAAGCTCTATTTGTATTAAAAATTCATTTCTACAAACGGTCAGAATATATAGAATTATCAATGAATTGCTCCGAAAGCAAAACATTTTAAATTTTTCGGGCAATTAAAAAGCACTGGAGTCTATTTAATCATAAACATTCGTTGGGAATTTATGGTCCCATTTTTACATTAGCCTAAAAAACGTCATTTATTCGTCGAATTGTTTCGAAATAAACCGTGTACCTACGGTTTAGTTATCGATTTTTAGTTGTAACTTGATGAATCCGGGGCGGGTAGGGGGGCCATGCAACGAGATGAGAGAGGAAAGGCAATTATTCGGGGGCCGAAATTTTTCTAAAAGTCCGCCGCTATATAAGCCAAATACCCCAAGTAATGATGGAATTCATAATAATATCTCGTAATTGAACTAAGTTTAGTCTGGTGGCCGGAACTTGGAGGGTTGGGGTTGTTAAATCTTAATAAACTGGTGGTCGGTTGAATAAAGTTAGCATTCCATTGAATACCACCCTCGGACGGAAATGAGGCAAACTCTCATCCTTTCTAAAAACACTAATATATAGTATGAAATTAAGGGATGTTGACACTGAATTTTTTTTACAACATGATTTAATATGGAACAAATAACTTTCAACCTCAAAGGATATTACAAAAATTATAGTATGGTGGATACCACGAAACAAGTAAGTAAATGCATCAAAGTCAAGAAATAGTTTGCAGAAAATACGTCATGTAATATCCATTGCCAGTGACATATTGGAAATAATGCAATAAGTTTAAAATATTAACTCTTCTTCGCAAATATCGGAAACAAGAGGAGTCAGGATGAAAGTGACAGGAGAAGGGCTTAGCGTCAAACCAAACAAAATTAAACAAAAGTTTTCCTCTTAGGCAACTGCACGCTCTAGCCGTACAACCGGAAACTTTTCATGTCTAAGTTTTTCTCGCTTACAGATGAACGGCGAATCGCAAACTCTAAGGCTCTCTTGCCATCCGAACCGCCGGGAAATTATAATATTGATGCCTCCCTACCTGATGCAGTGTATCTTACGTCATAATAATTAAGCTTTTCTCGTTTCAGTCAAAACAGCAAAGTAAATTCCTCTCGACGAGACTCATCGCAAGTCTAAAGTAGCTTTTAGTCGATACGCGACCTCTTTTTATACCATTTTAATTAATTTTAAAACTCCTACAAAAATCTTTGTTTATGTAAATTAAAACCGAGTGGCGTTTTCACTCACATAAAATGTTCTTTCCCCCTTTAGATTATTCCGACTTCCTCCCCGAATAAATTCCCGTTTATACGGTCATTCGTCATTTCGTAATTGTCCTTTTTCGCGGGCCATATTCAATTGTATACTACCGGATTATTACCCTGCTGTTAATTTTTGCCTTGTTAAGGACGTTTATTAAATTGAGGTATAAATAGATTCTCATCTATATCGTATATTACCTACGTAATTCGAAATACCTTCGTGGCTATGCAGATATACAGTAATAAAATTATGAACGCGTGAAATTGTAACATAGGTGTAAGCAATGTTATTTAATACAGAGTTATATGTGGTTGTAGTAAGCGTGCGGCCGAACCGTATGCACTATAAATGGAATGTATTTAATTAAAGGATTATGCTTTTATGGCCTTATGCAAAGCTATCATTGTTGTCTTGCGGTCGCCTCGAAAGACTGCTTCCGCTTCAGAAACGTCTACTCGATTATTGATACAACAGTTTTCATTATTTTCTATGCGGCGACGAAAAAATACTTACATGATTAAACTAAAATTTTTATGTAATGTAACAAACTACACATTCCGGCAAATTTAAAGAAAAATGTAGTAAATTTATAGTAAGTAAATAATTTAATTCAGTATTTTATTGTCTTATGACCTATATCTAGGCAGATTTCAATTTTTCTACTGATAACACTGGGGAACAAAATTTGAACTTTGTCGTGCCACATGGACTTCACTTATATTTTTTACTTTGATGAGTGACTATTAGTGTAAATGTGTAATTAAAAAAAATCTATTGGCCAAAAATTTTATAAACCGATATTATTAAATATTTCAAAAAATAATCACTTTCTGATACAAAAAACGTAAAAAAGTTCTATTATGAAATTACTATTTAAGATTTTCTAGCATATTTGAAGGGTACAGGCAAAGAAGGCGACATGTCAAAAAATTTAGTTTTGAGAAAAACGCTTTTAAAGGTTTTAAGAGCTCTAAAACGTAATTTATAAAAGCAACATAGACATTTTTTACATATTATTATTAGGGTACTGTGCTACAGGTTTATAGACTCAGTTAGTTTCTTAAGATTTTCTAGCAAAAAAATCAATTTTTTCCAAAAAGTATCGCCATTATATCCTGTATGGCAAAAATAAAACGGGTTATATCTGCTGACTGATCGCTCTTTTAGTCATGATAGTTTCTAGGGAAAAAGTTTACATCTTTATCTCATAGATGGCAAGATTAACTCAATTTCGACAAAAATTGACATATCGCCTTCTTTGTATGTACCCTTCATTTAAATCTGTTTAATTCTGCGACTGTTTACTTGCAGTTATCGCTGTAGAATTGGTTATATTTAACAACACATCACAAAAAATCTGAGGCCAATCAAAACAAAACTACTGCAATTTACCAATGAGGGTAGGTGGCTAAAGCAGAATTAGCTATCAAAGTTCATGTGACACAGTTAATGTAGACCAGTGTAATTGAAGTTAATTTAATAACTATTGCATTGATTGAAGAATACGACCGATTTCCTCAACAACTGATTGATGGCCTCATCAGGAGTATGGGAAGAAGAATGACTGCATTTGTAGGGGCTCCTGGGAGGAACACACGCTATTGAAACAAAATTATTGTACATTTTGAAATTATTTCAATAATTAAATTCATTTTTTCTTTTGTTTCAATACCGTGTGTTCCCACCACGAGCCCTTAGTGCAGTAATTATTCTTCCCATACTTCTGATGAGGTAATCGATCAGTTGTTGAGACAATTGGTCCCATTCATCAATCAAAGCAATTTTTATTAAATAAACTTTAATTATGAATTGGAACATTGAAATCTACCTAGATAGGGGAAAGGAAGGTAAAACGGACCACTTAACAAATAACAATTATAGAAAAAAATATATTAATTTTATTGTATTTTTTATTTTCAAGGTAAAAAATAATCAATTTGGTTAACTCTATATTACGCTCAAATCAGACTTTCATAAAATCACAAACAATAAAGATATTGGGATGATTTCTAATACCTTCAAAAAGACCATACATGAAGACAAAACGAACCTACTCTAAATTAATCAATCAAGAAATTATTGTCCATCAAAAACAAAGCAAAAAAGATTATTGTAATATTAAAATATTTATCTTTTCTTAATTTCAGTAATTTTATTAGATTTATATTAAAATTCACGTTAATCAAAGGCAAAATGGACCCAGGTAAAAGGCAAAACGGTATCTTTACCATCAATATCTTTAATATCTGTGATTTTATCAAAGTATGATTTGAACGTAATATAGAGTTAACCATGTTGATTATTTTTTACTTTCAAGAAGTTCAATAAAATCATTTTTTTTCTATTATACTAGTTATTTGAATAGGTCCGTTTTGCCTCTATGATATACCTACAGAACAAAAATCCAAAATTTTGAGGTAATAAGATAAGCTGATTATTAGCTTAATCATATGTCAGTTTAGTTTATATACAGTTATCATGAGAGTACTCTATCACAAACCAAACCAAACTAAACTGTAGGCTAATTAAAAATGCAAATTGTTTAACAAGATCTAAAAAACAACTTTCCTTGCTAAATCAGCGTACATGCGGTCGGTGGAACTGACCGAGAACGAGGAGGCTCTAATTTTGACGTTACTTTGACGTAACTTTGACGTAACATTGACGTAACTTTGACGTAACTTTGACGTAACTTTGACGTAACTAGACGTTTTGGCTTCCTTTCCCCTATAGGCCATAAGACAATAAAATAGAGAAACAAATTACACTTACTAACTATTCCTTTAAATTTGACGGTGTGTTTATTTAAACATTAATCGTCACGTCATTTTAATCCGATAAAACTATCATCGTAAAATCTAGCGCAATGTAGGAGAGACAGTAGAGCGATGAAAATGAAAATGTTAATCGCGCAAAGCGCCAGGACGGTATGATACATGTGTTCCGTGCAAGTTTATTGAAAAACTACTAAGTCCGCTGCCATAAATAGCAATCAAACCAGATAGTAAATTACGAGTGACGTTATCGCAAAAAGTAGAGATTCGAGAAGTGTCGGACCCAAGTGGATTACGCGAGATGGCCACGTGACGACGGCTCGAGTTATTGGCCTTCGTCGATTTCAACGTTCCGTGTCATATTTTTGCTCGTCTTCATAGCTATTCCCCATGGTCGGAGGATATAAGACACAATGTCCAGAACCCGTATTCACTCTTTGGGAATTATTTCCTTTTGTTCGAAGCCCGTCCCGGCACTCACATTATACAAATTCGTTTCGCCCCGACTGCTTGACGATCAACCTTTAATGGTACCAAATGTTTAATAGCACGTCTAAATATTTTGCGTATTAAGTAGGAAAAAAAATCGTTAATTTGTTATGCCCCCGTCACTGTTTATTCCCATCAGATACTTCCTCACCCTCTGTCTCTAAAATTGGATATCTTTTTGACACCCGATAAATAGTTTTCACGAGGAGTACGGGGTGGCAAAAGCAAACAGTCTACACTATATCGAATTTTCACATGGAATAATAATTTTCTATGTTCATATGGGACGAACATCCATTCACGTCCCAGTCAAAAGATAAGGAATCATATTTTAGAAGCTGAAAGTAACGATATTTCTCGAAGTTCACTATACGTACTTCGCGCTCCACACAGTGTGAAAAATGACTTTCCCGTAAAATGATCCATAAAATATTTTTTAATTCGTATACAACCCTCCGAACTATTAGCAAGGGCATGCTGCTGAATAAGCTATATTTGACTGAAAATAGTTTTCTTTAACTCACTAGGAATTTTTGATCGTTTAATGCTGAATTCATTTTTTTATTTTGGGTAATTTATTTAGCGAAATGGATCGTAATTTTTTTGGTCCGTTTTTTTTGAATGGGGAAATCTCATCTACAGGCACCATTATGAAAAGGCAAATAGTCGAATAAATTCTAAATATTGTTTTTGTTGGCATCCTCCTTTGGTAAAACGTTACGGTCGTACGCCAGGATATTTCACAAAAAATTAAATTTTATCCTCAACGTATTCTCATTCATTGGGGCGTAAAGGGAAAAATTGGTGCAAGTATGCAATCTAATATTAAATTTCTATTAATCGCCATTTAGAAAATATTATTTTTATTTATTCATTACAGCAAAATTCGTTCTACTTCACTGTGTGCTCTACATCATTTTTCCACCTATACCTACACTTTAAAGGATGTCGAACAAACCGTAGTTTACATATTCAATTTCAACTTCCAGAAATGTTTTAATAAAGTGAGCGAATAGCATGTGTTTTTAGATCTTCCAGGAACTTCCTTCCATATTTTCCACTTTTCGATAAACTCTTCCTTTTGCATGCACCGGCATTTTATCACAGGGTGTCACAGAATGAAAATCCGAACGTCAGCATTTCGAATCCGGATAGTGGTTTCTTTATTCACAACGAAATGGACTTCTTTCGGACATTGTTTAATTTAACATTTGCAGGTTACAAATGGAGTAATTTTTAATTGGTCTTTAAAAATGTAATAGGAAATTTGTTTAGTATGTGTATGGAGACACCCTGTGTTTTCGGCCATTTCACTTTAACAATAAAATACCATTTACCTATTACCGAAAGTATAAGCAAACATTTTTGGTGTCGAGTGTACATGATGTTACTAGTGCAAACAGTCGCTCTTCTCAAATGTTATTTTTGAACGAAAAGAAATGATATATTTTCCACCTTAACCTTTTTACGGAGTCTCCTAATTTGATATTATAAATTAAATAATAACACTGCGTTACCCCCATGACCTTCTGCCTCGAATGTGTATCGGGAACTTCGCAAGTTATATAGTGTGAACGAAAATTCAGTTTGTGTTTCATTTACAACACGAATTAATTCGTACGAGCAAAACCTGCAGTAATATTAATGGATAAACGTTCAAAACTATGTGCGATTTTAATAAAATAATTAATTTTTAACGAATTGCATTGCAATCGAATTATTACTAATCCATCAAACATATTACATAATAGTTCAGGCTGTTAATTTAGCACATGCGATATCTGATAATTAAGTACATATGTATGTGTAATTGGGCTCAGTAGCTTGCTCTACACATAGCGTGCCTGATTTCAAACACTAGAGACGTTACATGTCTCTATACTCGACACTGCGATGCTTTTTTTAATTAACCCATTAGGTAGTAACAGAACTGCAAAATAAAATTTGCAGCGATCTAATTGCTTCGCTAATTCGTAACCACCCGACAAAATAAAAATATCCCTAATTATCTGCGGCCGTAAATAGAGTATCGATCGTAGAATTTCTTCGTATTTTACATCCCATCCTCGCCATTTAATGTGAGTGGTTAGGAATAAAAAGAAAAAGTGACATTAAAGTGCAGGAAATCATAAAAACGCGGTCGACGGTATTTTCTCATTTCTTTGTGAACGATTTGTGAGTGTACGTGTGCATCAAAAATTAAAGAACGTTAAAACAAAAACACAAGGATAACAATTAATCGTCGAAAACGTATCACAGACAGTGGGGTTTGAGTGAAATTTGAGTGGTTGTTTGGAAAGAAAAAGAATTGCGGATGAGAAAAGGTTAATCTATCGAGGATAGAGGATATGATTCTGGGCGTCAGACCAAAAGGGATATATAGTTTCAACGATACCATAAAAATTATCCTTGTATGTACAATAATTTATTAAAAACCACATCTAATTTTATCGTACCTGTACTTACTTAGTTCATCTATTTTTTTATGAAGTCCCCTTTTTGTTATTTACTCTATAACTGGTAGAGATATAGTATAAAGGAGAACCAAGATTAAGAAATTTCCAGAAAAGAAAATAAAATGAAGAAAAAGGAGAAAAGGAAAAATTCCAAATGACTTTTCTCTAGTTAGAAAAGAACATTTTAGTTGATAATAATTGTCACCAGTGCATAGGCCTTTTTCTACCACTAAGACTAAACGAAATGTACCAGCGAGCAATACTTGACCTTAAAGTTATCCTGATAAACGCAGTGGACGCATGGGCCAGTGCCTCGCTTTATTGCCAACGTGACTCGCGCTTTTTCAATTTCGGACTGTGGGAATGATTGGCGCTCGGGGTGTGATTGCCATGATGACGTATCGACTGGACACCAGCGTTTCACCGAACCGTTCTTGTTGACAAATGTTCGCCAATGTAGAGAAGCCAAAAATGTACAATGTGTCCCAAATCAATTTCGGATTTTCACGGTTGAGGTTGAATGAACATAAATTTCTGGAGCAGTTTGCTTGTAGTCATCATTTTGCAGTCATAAAACGTCATCATCAAATAAGAGGATTTACCCATTGCGCTGTAGCAACAAGGAATAAATTTACAATGTTCAAATTAAATTGAAAATTATAAGATTGAGTTGAGAATAATAATACTAAGGAGGAGGGAATGTTGATAATGATATACTCAAAGTAATAAATTGAAGTGTAGCTCTTGTAAAGGTAGAGGGATATTATACCTTATAAGGTCCATAATTCAGAAATTAAATATTATATTAGCCATTCCCTTTCAATATTGTAGCTCGAAAATACAAGCTAATGACTATGTTTATATTAAATTTTTGGATACGATAAAAAAGCAAAATCACTTCCTTTTCGTGAATGAGAGCATTATTAAATTCATATTCTCCAAATTTTCAATAGAAGTAAAAATTATTTTATAAATAAATCCCCACCTACTCATTTGTCTAATCAAAAACAATTTTGAATTAAAACAGCATTTTTATATTGTAGGCTGTAGGTAGTACCTATTTTAAATGGCTATCGAATACAAAAGTTTGCATTGTGAAAATGAAAGGACCCTGTAAGCAGGATTTGAAAATTTTATTGTCATTATTATCCGTCCAAACTGGAACTATAGGCGAGATTGTGAGAAGAGTGGAATGTGTACCAGTAAATTCCAACAAATTTATTTCTATCGTCGAAATGGAACGGTCTGTTTGAATAACTAGTAATAAAAGTAGGTTTATTTAGTGATTTATGAGATAGTTTGATTGTGATAAATGAAAATGGAAAGCAAAACGCAAATATCAGTTGGCGTGAAAATTTTCGAAATGCTGTAATTTGTGTAGAGAGCATCACGAATGCATTTATTAAGGAAAATTGATTGAATGAATTAGTCAAGAAATTATAAACTTAATATGAACATTTTTTGTATTCAATTTGTTCGAGGGAAATAAACGAATTATTAAAAAAATCATCCCATTTGCACCTAGTGAATTTCAACTCGAAAAAACGCGATAAAACAGCAGATATACCTTGAAATGCATAAAATATATAAAATTGATGTTTATGCCACACCGTTCGGAAGAGTGTAAAAAACATGTGTAAACATATGAAATTTTTCGCTTCGCTGAAACGAATATGGCGAGCAGTCAAATAGTAATGATGATAGTAATAAAAATGTACAGGAAGGATTGCAGATAATTTCTGCGGTCTTTCAAGAGGAATATTTTTCTAAAAGAGAGCAAAAACAATTTATATGCTTTACGATATAACTTCCCTAAAACTGTATACCATTTTTGGTTTAATGTTGCTTAAATATGGAAAATTGGCTAATAAAAGTACCCTTCAACAATAATAATACGGACACTAACAGCTTAGATGTGGGAGGGGAAATGAGGACGATAGACCTTAATACTAAGAAACCTGTCACAACGCAACAATGCTGATGCTAATGAGGCTTTAGGTTCAAATCCTTAGATACACAAACCCCAATAGTGACCTCTGATTTCGTCATTTTCTCGACAATCTCCTTGGAGAATATTAATAATTCACCAGCATGATAAATGTAGGGTAGTTTTTAATAATAATCACGCCCTTAACGCCGCAAAATGTTCAAGAATGCAACCTAACATTGTAGGCTCTTTTATTAGAAGTGTTCCTCCGCATCTTGCATCCGAAAATGAAGGCTTATAACTGGAAATGGATTAAGCACATAAAAGTGTTGTAATTGTAATTAAGGAAACCTGCCGCACTTGTATCATACAATAAGTTGTGGTATAGCGGGTGGAATGGGGTAAAAAGCAATCCCACTAAAACCTAAAGGGGGTGGTTAAGAGTGACGGCCGGCTGGCTCGTGACTCGTGAGTTGCGACTGAACTCCACTTCTAATTGCTGATGCTTACAGCTAGCTGGATTTTGGCTTGGATGGTTTTCTAGCAGGTATAACACCGGAGTATGTTGATGGAGATTGGGCTATGCTCTTTCTCGCACTTCGAATATTGCGAATAGTTCGGGTGATGAACCCAGCAGAATTACTAGTAACCGTTGTTCTTTTACTCTGCTCCTGCAATCGACCTGCATTATAACGGGCGTACCTACTCCGAATTTAAAACGTAGAAACTCCCATTTCGTAAACTTTTTTGTATTATGGGTCCTTAACAATTACAAATCAATTAATTTTTATTTGATTTGAAATGTTCTTTTTAAGTAGACGATTAAAACCATTTTTTACGTCGTTAAATGCATTGTGAGAATCTAAAAGTTTTCATTAAACGCGACGAGTATTTCAGCGTTAATTCCCAGGCTAAATAACAGTAGTGAACACTTAATATTGTCTTAAGAGTTGACTTTAATGACTGGCACACGGAGCAGAGTAACTTTTCGGGATCGGTCTGGCCCACTTTTTAAAATACTTACAATTCGTACGATTTCTTTAGGGTTTTCCGTTGCGAATTCGCTGAATTATTGCACTGAGTAACGAAAATTTTATGAATATTAATGAGGTCTAGTCCGTTCCTGTATAACTCAATGCAAAACAAGGCGATATTCTATAGAGCTAGGGACCTGTACCGTTGCGGACCATCTCTGTATCTGTCAGTTGCCGGCTATATATAACACATAATATGCAAATCTTCGTAGATTAAGAGTGGCCACGTAGATTCTCTGTCAAATACAATAACTGGACGCGCATTCGCTTTGTCGCCTTTCTTTGATCTAACAAGAAATTTGATAAATAGTACTGAGACCCGACCACATCAAGTCTCGAACAGAAGTTTTTATTGGACGGTTTTTTCTTCCAATTTGTATTAAACATTATGTCACCATTTTCTAAATTCCAAAGGAAAGATGAAACCTTAAATAAAGAGCAAATAAACTTACCCTAACTATTTTAATTAGCTGTATTTGTTAGACAAGACCTATTAAACATATAGCCTTTCTCTTTAAAGAAACTTACATCGAATAGTTTCGTTTGTAAAGTTTCGAAATTATTTCAACACTTACTTCCGAAAGTTTGTAACAATGTGAGAAGAAAATAAGACCAAGTGCTATTCCAAATAATATTTCAACAAGTTTAGAATAGAGCGAATATTCATGTATCAATGTCTCACCTAACTTTACAGATAATTATTATTAGATAACTTGAAAAGTATGGCTTCCACAAAGAAAGTAAGTTGATTTTTCCTGTAATAAATATAGCGGTTATGTGGACACAAAAGATTAGCTCAAAAGTAACGCAGTATTTCGTGTCTGCTTTGTCAGTTTTGTGTATATATGCACCTCTGCCATAGATGCGGATAAATATGGATGTGGAAATCTCGCAACCGTTGTCATTTCGCCCGATGTGCAAACGCGATTATATCGTTCAACTATCTACCTATAAAATGATATTTCTATACATCGTTAAATTAGAAGTTATATGCGCTATTCAGATATATTCGAATAGGACTTTTGTCTTTGTTGTATTTGCGATAATAGTTGCATTAATCAATTTATTGGAACGTGACTCTATAATCTATTAAAGTATTAGCTACTATAATATATGGAGATTAATTAGACAGTAATTACTCTATGGTCAACAAAAATTGTGTTGAAACATTTTTATTGCTATTTAGTTAGTTATAATAAAATTGATTTGAGCTGGCTGTAGGTATCATAATTTTCGTATATTTGATAACAAGAGTAGAAATTTTCAAGGATGACACCATAAGTAATTTAAGAAATGTTCTTAAAAGTAGGAATTTTAATATTCAATAATCCGAGATAGTTAATTTGGGAAAGCGAGCTAGTAAATTAGAGGAATCTCATTAAAATGTCTCACACGTAAGAGAATTGTGATTCCGAGACGGTAAGTTAATTATTCAGACCGATGAAACAAAAGCCTACAACAACGCAAGAAATTAAAACAAATAAGATACGTTTCTGGCAGCGCGGTTAATGTGCCACTAAGTTGAAATTTGAATTCGGCTTTCTCGCTTAAACTCCCGACTCGGGCGCCCCAACTTCCATCTTAATAGTTCGATTTTATCTCCGGTTTGTTTGTCAACGGCTATCAATTAATTCGTTAATAACTGCTTTTAAATTCGTTTCCTTATTTCATTAAGCATATTATAAGTATTAAAATTTGAGTACAATAATTATTTAGTTGGTTTTTTGGCGATGTTGATAAACTTATAAACAATATTTTCAATAAGTTGTACAATATAATGGTGTACGATTTAGCTATGATACGGATTTAATACCTAATGAAATAACCGAATAACAGAAATCATAACAAATCGTTATACGAGGTTTACAATCGAGTTCGTTAATGTTTTGATAAATGATATAGAATAAATGTTAAATTTATGAATCAATGTTTATAGATATCGTTGTTTGAATATCGCATTTTGTTTATAAATTATATTTTCGATAAGTTAATTAACGAAATATTCAATTAAACCGATTATAGCTACGGGGTTATGGTTGAAAATCCTCAGACTAATTTACCATTTCCTAAGGATTAAATAAAACGTTATAAAAGAGTTTTTTTTAAATTAATATGCTGTATAAAGCAGTATTAAAAAATGTTATGAATATACGAAACCTAAGGTAAAGGAATGCTCAGCGAATCGTGAAAAAGAATATTCCTGCGGATAGAAAGTACACACAGACATAAGATATCGAAAATAAATTGTCGGGGGAATATAGCTGAATAGTCGAAGTCATTCCTATAAGCTAATTGTGGACTTACCGTAAAACTGAAATATCAACAGCATATAGAAGAGCAGATGTGGGTTTGTCGTCCGAAGAGCTTGTACGTTATGCATGATTGCACGATCTCAATCCACCCCGTCTATGTGGCCGTTGAGTCCCATGGCCCTGCAACAGACATTAAAGTGAGTGTAGTCGCTTATGCCCCTTGTATCCACTGCCGATTTCAGCGACAGTCGCTCACGTTTTATCAACATTTTTAATCAACTTCTCGCGCTTTCTCCGCAATCAAAATTTTTCATTGTTTACACGAGCGTCTACAAATATTGAGCATCAAATAAAGCACCTTGCAAAATATCAACTATACAAAAATTTCAGTAAATGCTAATCAGTATTAAATTTCGAGATACTGTCAAAATTATTGCCTCAAAATCCGATTTAAAAAAACCCCTTGGTTTAGCTCCGAGTGATCCGTCACTGACGGCGTCGAGAGAGGTCGCTACATTTCCCTTCGCTTTTCTAAAACTCCCCGTGCTACAATTCCCAACGAGTCGTTCTCTGTTTCCTGGTCCCTTCCTCACTCCGATGTTACGTTGTGATGTTACTATTATCAACAACCGCAAACGGAATACACAACACTTGTGAATG
The DNA here is from genome assembly GCA_917563865.1 of Phyllotreta cruciferae. Taxonomy (NCBI): domain Eukaryota; kingdom Metazoa; phylum Arthropoda; class Insecta; order Coleoptera; family Chrysomelidae; genus Phyllotreta; species Phyllotreta cruciferae. The sequence goes on along the minus strand of OU830615.1, from coordinate 1,651,332 downwards.
TGAATATTGCTGATTATTTTTTTTTTGCACGAAGAGGATGCAGACTTTTCAATAATCAATTACAGTGGAGCTCGGAGCGCAGTCTACTTTTAGAGCAACTAAACCTAAATGGTGACTACAAGGATACGAACGCGTGGAGTTGACAAGAGTGTTAAAGGAAATTATGTCGAAGAAAAAAAATCGCGAACGCGAATGCAGCATAGGCAAGAGCCGGCGGACTTTTTTAAACACTATACCTATTGGTATTGTTTTACTACGGATTTTTGGAGCTCTTTGTTGTCAGAGGATCTAACGAAAGGCTGATGGTAACAAAATAAAACTGCACACACGGTGTAGTTAATTGCGAATAATTTTTAGAACAAAACCTCAGATAGTAACAATAATTTTGAACCATCGACTTGCAATTAAATTAAAAAAACAGTAATGATTTTATAATTTACGTAATAGGTGTGAAGTTCGAAACGACACAACCGCAATATTCACAATGTTCGTTTAAATTATAACAACTTTTTCGCACTCAACGGCCGGAGTTTGTTTATTTATGGCCTATTCAAATTAATTTATTGGCTTTTTGTATTTGAACCGACGAATTTATAAACTGAAAATAGAATGGAACGCTTTAATTTACTTGGAAAAATACTGGCTAAATTGTACAAAAACGATTGCGTATACCTACGCCCGATTTTTACATTTTATATCTTTTACTGAACTCCGACGTACAAAACTAATTCCGGAAAGATTAAAGTAAAAAGTTCTTACTTTTCCGTCGTGAAAACATTGAATTAAAGTTTGCAACATAAAATTTGGCTTGAAAATAACGGCAACAAAACGAAGAGTTTTTGCACATAAATTCGTTTCGTTTTGTAAAATGTTTGATGCATTTTTTTCGAAAATACATTCTTCTTTTTATTGGGGATTCTTTTTAATCTACAAATGCAGTTAAACTGATGACTATATTCCGACTTTGAAATTGGACAAATTATTCTATTTTCACAAGGCTGGCCCTAATAAAAATGCCAATCACCTATTTTCATTTCATGGAACGTTTACAATACTGAAATATTCGAAATGAGATTCGAGTAATATGTCATATTTACCTGATAAAACAGTCCATTTTTTGTGTTTACCTACATAAAAAAATTGTCTCATGTACTCAAAATTCAAAAGTACTCATAATTTCGCAACATTGTAAATTTTACTGTTAAAATAAAATATGTTAACAGAAGTTTATAATTTAAACTGTATATTTTTCATAGCAGAAAATAAAAATGTAAAACATACTGTCTGATAATTAAAAGTTTTGAGAGTATAAAGCCACAATCAAAAAGGTAAAAATACCTTTTTATAATTTATTCATTAAACGAATTCCGTGCTTGCTAAAATGTGCTAGTTCTGTAAAATGTTCTTTGTAAAATTTCTAGTAGGTAAAGGAATAATCATTTCCACTCTTGCAAAGATAATATATTAAGTGTTCCGTTTTATTAACAACCCATCGCAATAATTACATAAAACCGCATCCTGCAATAAAAAGTAGGATAAAACGAGAAGTAAAAGTGGAAGAAACAATTAGAAATCAGAAGTTGTAACTTTACTAAAGAGCGAGATTTTTCTTTCAAGCAAGAATCCATACAAACTAGAGAAAATATAAAAGATGAGACAAGCAGTTAAGCAGCACATAAATATTCACACAGCCATACCTTGCGTTAGTGCTTTATGTATTGTTCCGAGTAGTTTCTATTCTATAGAAAAACTTTACACAGTAAAAAATATTTACCTGGTTATAATTTATGTAATACAGTAAATTAATGTCTTTACGTTAATAATTATAAACATATTTGTTGTTGAGCGAAATGCAAAATATTTACATTAAAAAAAAAGTACAGGTGATTTTTGAAATAATTTTTGACTGTGTAGCTATCTTAAGAGAAAAGAAAATAGAAAATAGAGGGACGGACGCTGTAACCACGGATCGAAGGAACGAAGAAGGATGTTGCTACTGACACGCCGGACAGGTTCGACAACAAAAACATCCCCTTCTCGTAAAGTTAATAAATTCAACGGGTTTCTTGTTGTTACTACAAGTTAAATAAAATGAACAAACGGGCTTTGTTAACCTAGTTAAAAAATTACCATTATCCGCAGGAACTCGAAAACCGTTTCTTTTGTATTGCCGAACGAAATAAATGACACAACTTTATTCTCCATTCACCAATAAAAGCGCTCTTTATTTTATTTAGTTATTCAGTCTTTTTAATATGTAGTAAATAATTTAATCGCTCGATAAAAATGATACATTACTAGTCGGAAGGGAAGCCACTACCGAAGAATTTCCTGCGTTCAAAAATGAATTTTCAGTCGCATTATGCAGACACATGTTTTGTCCTATCTTAGGACGGCAGATATCAGCGGATATCCCCTGCGAACTGGATATAATACGAATAAAACAAGTCGAAAAAAGGCCATCAAATCCTCGAAGATCTATGAATAGTTGAGGTGATACTGTAGCTGGAACTCCACATAAACAGTAAAGCCCCGCAAAAAGGCTTCAACAAAAGGGACATATTTGCTTAGAAGAATCTCGCCGTCTCAGCACGCGCTACAACTTCTCGATATTTTACAACGATTCGAAAGAAAAAAAAAACCTTATCAAAAAACATTTTTCCGAGAACGATGTATTTTCCGAGATAAATACAGCTGTTAGTCGGCGTATGTGAATCACGATGCTCGGAGGAATCACTCAGTAGAAATTCAATTATCAAAAACCGATCCGTTATATGTTGCGGTAGTGAACACAAAAGAAAATAAATATAGCTGAACCGTCTGAGGCAAGTGGCAGGCCGTTTAAAAAGAAGTAAGAAGCGCACCAAAAGATGGGGTTATTAAAGAACGTTGCTTTGTTAATTTACTTCGCTGTGACATCATGATGGAATGTCACATCACTTCTACGGAAATTGAGAAAGTATTGTAAGAGAAGAGGCTGACTGACAGTCTCGCTTCTTTATCAGCTGCACTACATTCTGGTCGGCTGACACCTTCTACTCGCATACTAAATTTCTTTACATTTTGACCTTCTTGATGCTCGCTTTATATGTGATGCTCACATTATTAATCTGTCTCCTATATTAAGTCGCACGCCAATCCAAAGATGCTTGCCCTCAAACTGAAAACTAATATTTTAAGTGCCTGCAAATGATGTAGTTACAAGCGAAAAATTACAAAATAAATATTTAATTTATGTTGGTTAAATGTTATTTGCGTATAGAATTACGCCGTATTCTGTATAATTTGCGAAATAAACCAAACTAAACAGTTTAATCAACACAGTTCCCTTGTTAACCCTCATAACTGGATGAGATAAAACGTTTTGATAGTAATAGGGTTAAAAGGTGAAATTATCCCACGCAAGGGCTGTTAGGACAAATCGCTTTTTGATAAGCTGATATTATGCCTTTTTATATAAAAATTTCTTATTATATTTAATGCAAATTTGATGTAGCTAATATCTTAATGCTAATCAAAAATTAAATCAGCAATAATATCTCCTTTATAACATACAAGGTGACTGAAAATATTTTGCCACGTAGGTCGACAGAATTTTTTCAAAAATTATGTTGGAAAATTTTTGTCAAATCAATGTTATAGATTAATAATTTATTAAACGCATAGAATATCTCTAATATACCTACTACTCACTTAATTTTAACAGACGTGGTTCATCCTGTAAGATAATGACAGTGTAAGGGTTGCTATTTATGTACTTAGGAAGTCAGATAATTATCACTAATGATTACTGCTATGTGTTCAGTTCTGAGAGGAATATTAATACATTAATTAGTTGGCGGGTGAGATCCGAATGAGAGGTAATTGTTTAGCTGTACAGGGTGTTCCATAGCATATTTATTTTTTATGGAGTATTATACGAAATTTTCTTACAGACTTTTTTATAAAATTTATTGACAAAATTCCAAAAAAATCACTAAGACGATTATAATTGAAAACGAAACGAACAATTTTTTCTGAAAGCTATAGTGCTTACATATGTGTTCATGTAAAATCAACCACACGAAAAAAATATATAGCGCGAGATATAAAAGAAAAACTGGGTCAAATATTATTGAAAAAATAACATACATAAAAACTCTCACTCTAGACAAAACTGTAAAGATCAGGTTCAGTATCGATTATATCGTAAAATATATGCTGAACAAGATCACTGCCAGTGCAAACAAGAGAGGAATCTCAGAAGAGGAAATAAACATAAAAGATCTTATTTAAACTTTGAAAGTCGTAAATATTTAACTATTGCCAAAATTCATACTGGTTAGTAGATACAAAAGTTAACATAGAAACTGGTTAAAATCAAAACAATATTTTCAGTTCAAGTTAAATTCTTCAAAGAGTTTGTTCCACAATAATTGACTTTTATTTTTTGTTTAATTATAAAAACCGAAATTATTCGATTTGGAAATTCATTGACCCAGCGCCGATATGAAACGTCAGCAGTGGTGGAAAAGCTGCGAGTGGTCATCGCCATCGTCGGAAAAACGAATTTCAGTAAATGTGTCACAATAAAGCGATTAAGTGGGGCCATAGGCGTATGGTAACATATTTCATTATAGAGAAAAATGGCTTCGGTTGATCGGGGACCGGCGTTAAAATAAAATCGGTATCTACAAAAAATACCCTATTGGTCCTTCATGTCGTAAAATATGCTCGATTTTCGAATTATTTCTATTATTTCCCAGCCGATAAGGAATTCCTGCAGTTTTCAATTAAAAAAAAGAGCAAAAATCGCCGTTCGATATAAATTGCGTCCGAGGAGCAAAGTTAATCGTTACTATATTGCTGTATAATGTTTAAGCTACTCTTTTTAATTTGTAGAATGGTTTAGTAGTCTGAACGCGTTGCCTAGAATTGCACAACCATCTCACGGCTGTGCCGGAGCACTTCCTGTTCGTGTTAAACACAAGATTATTTCAGCCCTGTCGGCAAACGGCTTTCGTTTCCACCCGTTCTTAAAGATAGAGAATAATAAACTCCCCTAAAACATGTTACTACGTAGTTTAATGTTTTATCGAACTGTACTATTTTTTATTGGTTTTTAATTAATCTATCACAAAATATTACGAAGTGGAACTCAATCGGTGTATTCAATGCTAAAAAGGTATACCCAGATCAACAAACTCGATGCAGTAAATAGTCTTTCAAAAAAATCACTCGTACGGATTTTACCAATGTGAACTACAAATTTAGAAAATAGCGCTGTACATACATGTATTGAGCAATTTAATTTACAAAACTTTGCATTTTAAAAAACGCGCACACTCCCTCGTATAACGGAATTCCATTACAGTTATAAGAGAATTTTCATAAAATTTAATGAAATTACTTTTAGATACATACGAAGAGAAGAGACATTGTTTTCAATTTAGTGGATATTGTAGTTGCATCGAAATACTCTGCATTCTCTATTCTTGGTAGTCTATTACTTTTAACATCACATTAAGATGTTTCTTTAGTTCAACTAATATCGATTTTTCCTTCCATCGATTTGCCTAACCCATCATATAGCCTTGCCAAAATATCTATTCTAATGTGTAATTCTCTAATTAATTGAGTATCTACGAATATTGTTTGTATGATATTCAAAAAATAGACTTCAATTTCCCAATAAAATTATCGTATAATTTAAACATCCATCATTACCACAAAAGTGTGTAAAGCCGAGATAACGTTAATTGGTGTAAACTAGATGTGAATAATTGAAGTATTGGATTCATTTCGCCAGGAAACCAACGACTTTTGCCAATAATAATTCCTATCCGGCAAATAAAAAGTCGTGTATATTAACTCGCGAGAGGAATTAAGAATGTAATTTAATGCGAGCTTTCCGTTTTCCATTATTAATTCCGTGCGAAACCTTCATTAATCTGTAAAGAGAGACTGCTTAACGCGGACTTATATCCGGCGTTGAACTATGAAAATAAGAAATTATCTTAAATGGTTATAGATCGAATATTATTTTCCCGTAAACGGTAGCCGAGATTCTTTTGAGAAATTACCGTAAAATTATTTTGACTACAACAGTTGAAATATATTTATTCAATCAAGTGTAAAATAAATGGAGAGTGAATTACGCCCTGAATCTCTCCACTAATCGTTCCATCAGAGACTTTTAGCGTTTTGTGATCGAAGAGGTGGAACGGCAGTAAGAATTGGTACAATGAATTCACGATGTTTGAACACTTCCGTGTCGTGTTAACAGAAGATTTTAGCTCTGTCGACAAATACATTTCCTGCCACACGTATCTAAAATACATTACACTATTCACTAGACCTTTTCCGAAATGGAAAATTGACAATCTATGAGAAACCCAGCCAAGAGGATAGTTACTCCGCTGGATTTTTCTTTATTGCTTTTTCTCTAGCGAGTGAAACGGAGCTTTACTTTTTGTGATGTATAAATTTTTCACAAAAAGCTTTAAGTGTTCTCTGCATTACGTGCTTACGAGAATTCGCTCAAACTGCTGGGAGAATGAAGAGGTTAATTGAACCACATAATTTACTATTTCGTGTTATTCAAATTAAAATAATTCAGGATTAGTAATAAGCGATTAAACAACATTTCCAAGCAGAAATGGGTGGGCATTTAAAAAAATTTCAAGTTTCATTTGATTGTTTAGCAAAAAACTAAATATTAAATGCATTGGTTTTTATTGAAATCGATGCAAATGTTGCCTTCAAACATTCAATGTATATTTTTAACACGACAGAATAGTCCGAACGAATTCGCATTTCTACTCTCCATAGCAAATAATAAACATTTCGATAATTAAACCAACCAACACACTCCAAAACTACCTATGTATATGAAAAATATGGAAATTTTTTAAAAGTTCCGCATAATATCATCCACTATAAAAATCATTAATAACACACCATTAGATTTAAAATAAACTTCCTGGTGGATATTTTAAATGAACGAATTTAAAGCGGGGAATGCAGACCCTTATAAATAGTTCCCTAACAATTTTGTTTTCATCTCTTGGACTAATTTAAAACGAATTAGAACAACAATCCAAAAGTCCGCGGAACAAAGGATTTCCCGAACGTTTTCGCACACCGCAGACTCTAAACTGTCTATCTTTTTAAGAGCCGCAAATCTAAAATTTCTTAAGCAGCTTAAAGTTTTAGTTTCCTCTGTAACTTTTCGAATAGTGTTAAAATGCTAAACCATAACATGTCGAAGACGGTTCAACTCCTGGCATCGACTTCCAACTAACAATATTTGATTGATGACTCTTCGGATATCACGCTGCTAAACAGACAATGGTATTTTGGTTCTACTTTTAAGCTCAGGATTATTCAGGACTGGCTTATAGAAAAATCATACACTTTCAATGGGATGAATGAAAATTTTATTTTTATTAAAAATTATTCATGGTAAGAGTTTGGAAAAGCGACTAAACATTAAGTTAGAATTAAAAATTGAATATACAGGGAATGAGCAATAAAAAGTTACCCTTAGATGTATCTATGAAATTTGTAAAGTTTTGATCTTCATATAAAAGGGTTTAAAAGAAACTTTTCCATAAAATTATGTTTGCCAAATGAATAAAATTAAGCGAACCATAATAAATTACACATTTATAAATTTTATTAATTGGAAAACCGCATTTCCTCTCTAATGAAAACAACAATAAATCAATATTTATTTTTGATTTGACATGATGAATACAGCAAAAAATAGCATAATTAATTATTCATTTATTAACAGGATAAAATACAATATTTTCGCTACGAAAAAAAGTTGTTCTTTATTATTTTCGATGAAAGATGAGAAAGTTTAATTTTAATGGAATATTCCGCGGGCTGGAAAGTTCAACGTTTTATGTTTGCTTTATCAATTTATTTAATACCTTACTTCTGAAATTTTTTGTCACAACAATATCGAACTTTTCAAGAAGAAAAACTTATTTAACAAACAAAACCAGGTTAATAACACAACAAAAAATTTAATTTTGAAAATTTAATTCGAATGGTGAATGTCAGTTACAGAAATAGATGAGATAATAACTTAAAATTCTAAAATTAATAATAAAAAGTCCAAGAAGAAGCAATTTTTTAATTTAATTATGTAGTTTTTTCTGTTAGGAACATTAAAATAACACATGGTCTAAGGAACAAAATAATTAATGTACAATTAAGTGCCAATTTGAAAAATATTGAAATCCAACAAATATTGAGGTTTTTAACATGAAATTGTAAAAAACAGTTGTCGTTTTATATAGAGGGAGTATAACAAATTGGATAAAATTAATAAGAAATTCTCATTTAAAATCATCATGTCCCCTAGACCATTTTGATGAGTGTAGTTATATTCATGATTTTTGGGAACGAAGGGTTGGGAATGCAAGTATAAAACAGTTAATTATTTTGCAATGTATCGAACAAAGAGAGCAACTATGACGCGCTGAAGCCACACCTGCTCTATGTTGTAGTATTGAAAGATTTTCTATTCCTCGTTATTTAACATTTCGATTGAGAGTTTCTTTTTATAGAGTGTACCGGCAAACATTTGCCTATCTGTATAATGTAGGAAAAACTTTGCATATTTCCAAATTAACGTTTTAATTAAGTTTAAATATTTAGAAAGTTCGAGTTTGTTATTGGAGCATTTTTGCATAGATCGTGAAGTTTAAAAAATGCAAATGAGGGCGATAGGAGCGATGCTATATGCAGACGTATACACTCATCATTAATTATTATTCAAGTAGGTGCGGAAAGCTGAATTTGATCCACGCCGTCCATAAGCTTGTAAAACCATCCTCACGGCTCGGGCCAGTGTTTATAATCTATGCGAGTGGGTCCGTATGTAGAAATGAGGGCCACAGAGTGCGCTTAACATCAATCGGCGGTATTCGTTTGAAATATACAAGTTCCTAACCAAAGCTCATATAGTTTATACATCATTCTAATTAATAAATGGCGGACCCGCGTACGTAAGATGATTAAAGCCATCACTCCGTTCAGCATCGGCCTTAAGGGCTAATTCCGAAGAGCGTACTATTTTGGCCCTAAATTTAATTTCCTATCCACAATGAAATTGTAATTAGCCCCGCAAAGACATCCATTACTATTGCCCTGATGTAATCAAAAAGCCGAGTTTTTAAACGGCACGTTATAATAATAATGAATTAATCTACACAAAAGCGGGTTTGATCGATAAGCGAGTTAATAGAAATAAAAGCCAGTAGGAAAGATTTTCCTGTCGATGAATTTTTAATAATTATTTGGCCGGATCGTAAAAATCAGTAATGCGTGTGAGACAAAAGGCCAAACGGAAAGGCATTGTCACGCGACCACCAATATCTGATTATTAGAGAGTTTTTTTTCGTCAGTGATCCCTATCCTTTTAATGTGTTCAAGAAGTGACAAATTCTAATTGAAATTCCTAAGCCTTCGTCTGACTAACCACTCTCGTAATGACGCTTACTATGCGTAACAATTTTAATTGGCTTCAAACAATGATATTTTAGCAGCCGGAAAATAATTTAGTTTCCAGCGACGGAAGGGAAAAATTAAAAGAATGCGGAAGTTACTTCCACTCGAAATAATTTACTCGGGAATGTCTACAGTATAATTTTTCAGAAAATGGTGGTGGTTCAAAAGTTGCCCCTTCGGGTAACACCCTCGGCGCGTCTCGAGATTGAATTCCTACTTTTAATTGTTTGTTTCACCAAGATTTTTAATGGATTCCTTGAATTACATTCCGTTATGCATCCGACCAAACCTTATTAATCATCACTCTTTATACACTTTATTTAACCAATAAAATATTTGCTTCAATAATTAATTTCATCAATTACAAAAATGTTGGTGTTTAATGTATAAACAAAATTTAACCCACCCTTGCGAATTCCATATCTCAAAACGAAACGATTTTCTTCAAATTATATAATTCTGGAGTAGTGAATACATATTTGTTCATGGTAATTAATTTCGGTATTTTCGGTGAGAAAGGTTACAGTAAAGAACCGCCAAATATCAATTAATAAAATACCTTTACTCTTAAAGTTGGGAGAAACGAAAGCACATTATTCGAATATAACTAAGCGTACACCGCCTAGGGGGGAGGCTCGTAAACAGAGTGATAGCTTTAATCATCTTATGTACGCGGGTCTGCCATTTATTAATTAGAGTGATGTATAAACTCTATGGGCTTTGGCTAGGAATCTGTGTGTTTCAAACGAAATCGGTCGATTGATGTTAGGCGCAGAGCTCCGGCTGGTTTTCTCTGTGTGTCAGACTCGGCACGAATTAATAAACATTTAGCCACGATCCACGGAATTTAAATATCGACATCGATTTTCTTTGCATAGGCTTTGATTGAGTAAGTTTTTTTTGGAAAAATAAAATTCCTGTTTCGTTAGGAAACTCGATAAAAAATATTGGAAAATAAAATTAAGCTCCGCGATTAAGATGTACTCGTAGGTTTGCATTACCCACAACCTAAAGCATGAATAAGGTGATATGCAAATTAGAAAACTTTATCGGTGATCTCATTTTACACTCTGATACAAAGTCGAAACCTTGAACGCCTTGAAAATGTAATTCTAGCAGTCCATAAAAGGTGAGCTTTATTCATATTCCACATAAATATGTAGTAAACTCAAAGAATATGGAAACCGATAAGAAAACGATATTTCATGAAACTGATATCGAATATATCATCTTTTTGAGGCATCACCTTCCTGTCGATATTTAAATTAGTTATAAATTACCTTCCTGCGGTACAGAGTGGATAATAATATAGTTAACTTCAAAAAAGCAATTCCTTATTTTGATTATTCAAAATTTGCTTATTTTCGAGCCTTCTTATTCTTGTTCCAATATTAGCATATTTAATGTTATCAAAAATAGTCATCGTCATTCCTTAACAAAATTTGTTGAAATTGGTTTTATTGGAAGAATTACAAGCTCGTGTACGCAATATTTTCCAATCAACAAAATTCAATTGGATGTTGCCTGCAAAACTACAAGTTTTTCCTTTTTTGCGAGCGAAAGCTCACATTTGTGCCATATATTGGTTTGGAATAAATTTCTTTTCACTTTGATGTCTAAATCGCAATAGTAATAGAAAATTATTGTAACCTCACGTTACATTTATCTTGAAAGTACTACTGCGAAATTGTGTGCATTTCAATCAATATGATTTACAAAATGCATGTAGGGTATATGAAAGTTTTTTTCTGCATAAAAATTTCTCCCTGTTTTTGATCTCGATATGAAATTCAATTGGATTATTTCGCATACTCTGCTTATGATTTTTATTTTGTGGCATGTGATCTGCTTGGGAATTACACCTTTTGTTTTCTTATATTTTTGGGGCGCATTTCCGACATGCCTACGGGTTATGGAAACGAAAAACGCAATTTCACTTTCCATTTAGTTATTGTTTTCGGTTACTATTTTTTCGCTAAAACTGTTAGTCATTTGCGTTCGCGCCAGCAATTGCTGAAACAAACTTTTTGACTAAATTTGGGTAAGTTATAAATCGCGTTTATTTCAAATTTCGTACGATATTAGTCAACGTGAAACGCGGTTTTATCACCCGGTAAACATGGCAAATGTTAGCTGGCAGAGCAGCCGTTAGTGTTGACCCCACAATCACTCTTGGCACACGATACATTATAAACATTTATAATACTATCTGGCTGCTTAGTGCAGAGAGTTAATATTGTCTTTATAGCCTAAATGAGATTTACGGAGCAAAGTATAACTCGCATATTACATTCCAGCCGATTCTAACAGACTCCATTCTGCTCGCGCCTTGTCAACCCCTACCTTTTAACCCGCTTTGTACATGTTACAGGGTGAAATATGCTCAATTTTCCTAAATGAACTTCTTCAGCAGCACTAAAAGGGTATACGTTTTCGAACTAAACTGTAATTAATGTTTCATAAACTTCTAATTATATTGTGCTTGCTTTTGAAATTCGAATAAAAATATTTTCAGCAAAAATAAAGGGATGTATAATAATGTAGAGTAAAATTAAATTAAACTTAGATTAACTTTCTTCTCGTAACATTTTCCAATCCCCGTATAATACATAATACTACTACATAGGGATTCCATCGTATTCGCTCATTCCGCCTAAAGCTACGTCTCTGAATTTGAAGAAGATAATAATCATTTTGATATTCACATACTTTGTGGTTTTATTGACCTTGTTAGATTTTTCGTATAGGGTTATTTCGATATCCAATGATTTATTTTAATACGAAAATTTGGCATGAAAGAGTGAATTATTTATTTACATTCACAGCAACATTGATGAGAACAACCATAGAAAACAATTGAGACTGTCTTAAATTGTAATTCCCAGTGGACGCGACCATTCGTTTTACTCAGTCATCAACAGGTTGTGTTCAGCCTTCCATCCGAAAACAAACTTATTATGTTTGTTCTGAATTTCAACAGCAGGAAGCTTTTCCCGAGCAATTTGTAACTATTATTATCTTGTTATAGAAGTTACCAGCGAAGAAATGATACTCTGTAATTTGATAATGAGAGTGATGTCTGACTTACTCTATTCTCAGTTTGCCATAATAAAAAAATATGAGATGAACGATAAAAAAATACCTTTGCTATACGTTTTTGCTCCATCTTAAAATTATTAAAACGTATAATCTTCCAGGCATTAATTTTAAAATGCTGAATAGTTTCAAATGTTTGAAATCTTCTCTTCCTATCCGTATAATTACTATAATGGTATCTAAAAGTTACACGAATTTGCTAAGTTTTCTGGTTTCTTAATATTACTTCTTGCGAAAAACTTCATTATTATGTATTAGTTTCTCGGGAGCTTTCCTGAGAACATCAACAATTCCGCCTATTCATGTCATAAAGATAAATATTTCCTTTAAGTTCAAAACAAATTTGCCTCAAAGTACTTTCGGCGTTGTAAAATAAATGGTAGAGCTAAAGAGAGAATTATATTTTCTCATAGGTGGATTACAAACACAAAACTTACTACTTCTCTAAGAGATTTTTTTTTTATTATCGAATTATTTTATTACAGAATTATATAGATTCTAATGATGAAAGTAAATTACACGTCTAGGCTAGATCTTTAACAAAAACCACTCGGTTAATTAAAAAGTTCACTTTAATTATCCGCAAGTATTTGTTGATAATTAAACTGATGTTAAACCGAAATTAATTAGTTTTAGCGTTTGGTTTGGCCTGCTTACTTACTGCAAGAAAAATGCGATGTTCAACATCTTGAAAGCAATCAACAGCATAAGGTTAAAAAGGGATTACTTAATTATGTATTCAATAGTAAATCTTTGGGAAAATCTGAAATTGAAATTCCTTTTATCACTTCCTATTTTCGTATTTAGTTTTAATTAAACATTCGTTTTTTTTAATACGAGGAGAAGTTGAATTAATCTTTTAGCTCATGTATATGTCCCACTCGTGTAATGAAATATAATCCACGCGAAAAAAGGTAATATTCAAATTGCAATTTGTGTTAAGTAGATCTAAACAATCCGAAAACGCTCCACTGACTGCTAAACGATTTATCAGACGTAAGGGCGGTGTGAAAATCTAATGAGGATAACGCATGCATAAAGTCCTGGATTAGCTAATAGGTATCACGATGAGCCGATATACCAGCAACACATCTCTTATTAATCACGCAATACTAATGAAATCACAGCTCGCAAGCTTTTCAACCATATTTTAATCCTGTTATTATTGTTTGGTTTATTAGAAAAATGATTGAGCTCATATGTAAATTTATAATATTACAGATCAGGTGTTTAAAAATTGAATGATACTTGAAGATACTTTTTGAAAAAAATTCACAAATTTTATTTAATCTTATAGATAAGTTGTCTCGGGCGGTTCCTTTGCATGGAAGAATTTTTACCCTTATGAATAACGAATAACATCAAAGTGAAACTAATGAACCAAAGTGCGTTTGGTTTTGTGCATGTGTTGAGGGATGCGTGTGTTGATCGGACAGAAGTCGATCACGCAACCGCTAATATCTGATTAATGTTCGAGTTTTCTACGAGTGATCCCCGCTGTTTTCCCGTATTCTCAAGTGACAAAATCAAACTTTAATCCGCGTTCGGGAAAATTTAGGGCGGAAAATACCATCCATCCTAACGAATTTTCGCCGGATGTATTTTTAGGAAAGAGTAAATTAAAAATGTATGTACGTGTTAGCACGTGTTGCATTTTTCATTATAAAACAAATTATAGCCATTTTCCATTCGGAATTGTAGGTCTCTCATCTGCAACGGCTCTGTGCGGTGACAGTCGTGTAAAATACTCAGTTGTAGAAGATTCTCGCAAGGAACTTAGATGTGCTTGCAATTTAAGCTCTATTTCACTTCCCTACTCCCTGACGTTAATCGACTTCTCAGCTTTTGAAACGGTCGCTGATGTTGAGCGAGGGTTGAAGGGCAGCTCGGGGGGCAGTTTATTCTACCTTCTCTTCCCTTTCGATATGAATTGTTCTTTTCAATTCGTTCGTTTGTGTTTACTAGATTCGCCTTTGCGTAAATAACACTTTTGTATGTGTAGAGGCATTTTCGTCAAATTGTATCTTCATCTTCGAATTTTCTTATTAAATTTCCTAATTCATTTATCAAAAATTTTATACAGGGTGGCCCATGACTCGATAGACATAGCTTAGGAGGGTATTCCTTGGTCAATTTTAAGTCGAAAATGTCTTATACCCTTTTGTCCAAAAGTCAATACAAAAAGGAATTTTTGGTAACAATAAAATTCAACAAAGGGTGTGGAATAATAAAATGTAATAATTGTTACTTAATGGTTTTTTATTGGTAACTCAAATTTTAAGTAAAGTCATTGTTTACCATATATACCAAAATAATATGACATATCAAACTAAACGTCAAAGAATAAACAAAATGACACCATAATAAAGCAATTACTTGAGATATACTATATGGCCAGGTTGCTGGGGTACATCGAGTCGATGAAACAGTTAATTATTGTGTATTGTATCGAACAAGGAGAGCATATGATACTAATATGACTCACTGAAGCTACGCCTGCTTTATGTTATAGTATCAAATGTAATATTTTCAATTCCCCTCTAGCTTACATTTTATTGAGTGAGTCTCTTTCTAGAGTGTACCGTACAAAATTTGCCGTATTGTAGATATTATTGATGATATTGAAGAGATATTTATTGCTCATAATTTCGTATAGTATATGTATACTTATAGACTTTTGGGCAAAAGTGTTAACTTTAAATTTACCCTACCCTTCCCTCCTAATCTATGTCCATCGAGTCACGGGACACCCTGTATATAATTTTGTTATATGATACACTTACCTAAATCCCTCTCCTCAAATTAAGTACGAATGCAGTACGCATGAACATCGAATTTGATCTGAAAAAAAAACATAATATTGTAATGTACACAATTAGTCAATTAATAGGCAAGATTTAATTAAATATGTAATATTTAATTTCGTCGTAGAAACTGTTCTATGTAATTTCGACTCCCTAGTCTATACTTTTGTGTGGAAAATTGAGTCAAAGAGAAAAGCTGCGGTTAGACGTGTATATTGTGAGTTTAACAAAAATTCAATATTCTCTAATTGAAATTTTATTAACCATCGCGTAAATTCTGCAGAACTTTCGAATGATAGTATTACACATGTTCGGATGTTATGGCAGTTTTAAATTAATTTCAAACGGATTTGGTACAATACTCAAATACGTAGAATTAAAATCGTTCGATTATTTCGCAAATTGACAAATTAACTTGTTCACAACAATGAAGATTTTGAACAAAAGTGATATGAATTTTAAATTAATTGCCTAAAATTTTGTACAAATTGAATTGCGAGTAAATATGAAATATTGAAAGTTATTTTTAGAATTGGATTTAAATACATAATCTGAGTTTATCAAAGGAACTCATTCATATAAAAAATCTAATTTCAGAGTTATTTTCCGATATCTGATCCAAATGATGCTGAAGTAATTAACGACTGGACCGGCGGCTGCCTACAATTTATTTCCCGAGAACACCGTATAAAATTTCGTTATGTACCATATTAGGTTGTTATTTTACCACCTACTGAGCCACATCATTTGTTAAAATAATCCTTTAAAAATACATGAAAAACGTTTATCATTTTCACCACACCACCAGTTAATAAATTTTAACGCATTTGACCCGAATTACACCCTAAAAAAATTATACCTTTGTGTAACAAGCGAATGTGTTACAAAAACGATAGAAGTTTTTTACACCGTTGTTGAAATGCCACCCTGATGAATTAATTCGAATAAGCTTCTACGACTTCATTTAAATCTCTGTTTGCTGAATTCCACATGAATATTGTTTTCGACGAATTATCAAATAGTTTTAGGTGAACATTTGAAATTCTAAATGTGTTTATTGAAGCAAAAAAATTGTTTCAATAACGCACTGTTGGGAATATTGTTTAGATCTCTGGAAACAGGTAGTTATTAAAGGAAGACACAGGTAATTATTTCCAGAGTCCGGTCCTGTACTGTTGAATGTACGAGGGTGTAGAGAGAAGTAAATTGCATGTAAATGGAAAAGTTTAGCACTAAGAAAACTTTATTGGGAAAACTTTTATATATGTTACGTGCAATAATGAGAAGATAGAATCTATGAAGCTTTAGATAAAATTTATACCATTAATGTTTCGTTTTATTTCTCGAAAACCCCGGATAACGTAACCATTGATTGTTATTTGATTCCATTTATCTATTCGGTTTATACAAATACAACTAAAAATTGAGTTTATTAAGGTGTTTCGCAAACAATTGAATGTTTAATTTATTTGTACAAAAAATAAAATTGTTTTCCTCTCAAAACCGACCAACATAACATACTTTAAACATCATTTAGCTATTCACAAATAAATTGTAGGATTGAAAAATTTCGTACAAAATTTATTAGAGATAGAAAACCGTAAAAGTTCTAAATTAATTCGAGGGAAAAAAAGGAGAAAAAAAGCTGATACGTCGCTGTGGAGAGAGAGGGAGAGAGCGCCGAGCAATGGCTGCGTCGGTGTTGCCGGCTAGGGCTGTAGGGGTTGGAATTCGCAATAGCTTTCTAAATCGAGATAAAGTTCACTCATTCAGGAACAGCACTTTTGAATGGTCCAAATGGATACCAGTCAAATTAAAAAATTATCTTTGCGAGAATCGCGAATGAAATAAATCTTCCATTTGAAACACGCGGCAAAATAATAAATGTTTTTATTATTGAAATGCGTCCATCCCCGTCGAATCAATACGATTTTCATTTTTTGACATTTGGCATTCGACAGTCATGAAAAGGCTCCAAAAGGGCAAAATTGGAGAATTTCAAAAAATAACCAACTGTTGGGAAATAAATGGCCCTTTGAATAAAATAAAGCTTTTAAATAATTTTAATCGGTTAGTGTCGGATTGGAGCTTTCTAGGTTCCTGAAACTTTTAGCATTATATACTCGTTTTTGGATTAATAAAATTGTAAATGTTGTTTATTATTAATACATGAAATAGCAAATAATTCAACGTATTCGAGACAAAATGATTTATTCCCAAGAATGAATAGGTAAACTCGAACTTTGTTAAGTACCTACTCGAAAGTCAAAATTTCCATTACGAACTGCTCTCCGTTACTGCTCGTTTATTTAGTGAATCAGAAAGGCGTCAATTTGGTCACTTTGAATACGAACATTGTTCAAGGCACTACATTTAATCACTCGGCTTTAACCAACGTCAAAACCGAAAATAAACCAACGCAGCGATTTGTGCGATGAATTTCTCAGTAACTCGCTGGCCATTTCCAAAACAAAGAACATCGAGCCATCAAAATAGCGCAATCTGTATTTTCTAAACGCACCCAGTAGAGGTTTAAAAAAATATGAATTCGTTTATGCGAACGCTAATACCAGGAAGCGTCTCTTTAATAGCTCTGGACTGGAGCAAGTGGATTATGTAATGAGTAGGCGGAACGCACTAGCGGGTCCCGCTCGCAATCCCAAAATGGTATTTGGCAAATTTCCGAACGGGCGACTAAAATTAATTCCACTGTTCTCAGACATCAATTTATACAATCCCTTCAGTGACATTTATAAGTCAGGAGTGTATTGTTACCCAGAAGTAACCGCGCTCGATGGGGTGCCGAGTAGTTAAAAGCTGCGCGGGAGGTACTCATCAACTCAATCTCAAGGGAGATGGCGCTTTATCTCTTTTGTTGGGCTGGCTGTTCTGCTCTGTTTTCTGTTCCTTGTAGCGGTTTTAATTCGACATCTCGCGGCAACAGTCGTCGCCCTCTAATTCCGCCCATGTTCCTCGAACCGATCGGCTACGGCTCTCCGTTTACTCAATTCGAATTAATCTTCATAGCGGGATTCCTCACTTTTATATCCTCCGCCGGCACAGCCTAAGGACCCATTCATTTCGCTGCTACCGAAATTGCCACCAATTAGTTAATGGGAAATTAAATTGTCACCAAAACAACGAACTCCTATAGTGGTTCAAAATATTTCCACATAATGACACAAAACATATTTTTATAGTCTATTCATAAATAAGCCGGACATTCCAGCCTACAAAGAAACTACACAGAAACTACCTACCCATAACACAGAAATTGAAAAAAGTTAATGTTTTATACACGATAATTGAATTGTTCCCTATATTAGTTTTGCAAGGATCACGACGGTGGATTACTCCATCTTCATGCATTTATGAATAGACTATAGAAACATCAACTTGTTTGTTATTGTCTTTCAGTGACTACTAAATATAAAGAAAAATAAATACCTACATAAGTAAGTAAAATACAACAAATTATGTGCTGCAATTTATAGTGGGGTTTTACAAAATAAATTACCTGTAAACAAGAAAACTTAAAGAATACATTCAGGGCGAATTTAATAACGGTTTGTTACCTCAGGAATTTAGTAACAGGATTTTTAAATTAAATTAATGAAACTCGACTCGCTAGTTTTAATTCCCGCAAACAAAAAAATCACTACACAAACAGAGCAGAATTTATGAATGAAAAAAAGTTCTATCCGCGTAAATTAAAAGTTTGAACGGCGAGTTGTATTTCAAAAATTTGTAGCCCGAGATCAATTTTCGGCAAAAAAAATTTGAGAAGATCATTTTCAAGTTTAATTACGTAATAAGCACGTTGGTATTCTGGATGAAGTTTTTTGATTATCGAATTTTGATCAAATTTTTATCAATTCGCGCTTCTGCCCGGTGTAAACGATAAACGTCAGTTGGCTCACACGATGTAAGTAAGTCGGAGCCATCTGTGAATGTGCTTAGTAGCGGCTGAAAGTAAGCCATTACAAAGAACATTCGGTAGTTTGACACCACTGAAGAAGAAAAAAAAATCGGGTCTAGCTGCACCGGCTGGAACGTCCCTCATATTATAGCAAAATGGAAAAAAGAACAGTTATTTCCTATGTCTTTTTTTAAATTAACAGGAAATTCCAAACCTTCATTAAACCAAACGATTTTTACTACTACCTATTGAGAGATATGTAATAAAGCAAGAAATTATCATAGTTTGATGTTTAATTTTAATCATACATAAATGTAGGTATACATATGTCTGTTCTATTGAATACCATCACCTTTGATCCCTCTTTGTTCCGGCAACGTCTGTGACCGCTTGATTCCGTTAATCTATTTAACGTCGGTATGTAATGAATTCAGTTATGGCTTCTAAATGAAAACAATATAACGGCTGGCAGCCTACGCATTGAGAGTATTTCCTAAACGGGTGATCTGAGCACCTGAAACAATCCGCGCAATTGTTCAGAAACTTCGACTGCATCATTCTTGTTTGCAGTCGAAGAGAGTTGACAAAGCGCGTTATAATAATAGAATCGTTCGAATCGTCATTTAAGTATCGAAGGGGTTCGAATAAAAAAAAAATCGTTGAAACGCCGAATTGATTTTCAACCCGAAAGTACTAAATGTAACGTTGTCCCGGTCATGGCTCGGTAATCTATAACTGCAGCCAGTTCCTGATCGGCCAGCAGCCGTTTCATTAATCATCAGTGATATTAATTCCGGGCATTTATCAAGGTTTTCCGATGTTGGTAGGCGATGGTCGCCGTTGCGGCTGGTCCAACTATGTTGTGTCTAGGATGGGTCATCATCGGATGGGCAATCGTCCATCGGCTGGCGTTCAATCGAGTCGCCCGGCGCGGGGGGTGCTAATGACGAAATGATTGACCGAAAGAGAGTTAGATACGAGCGATAATGGCAGCGCGGGTGAATTTTCGGCATAGGCTGGCCGGCTGTCACCGACAGCTTTGCGATCATTTCCCGAGTGTTAATGAAGGCTTTTTTGAATATATAAACCCTCATAGCTCATTGGCGACGAGATGAGGACGCGCGTAGACTTTCTGATAGTACACATTATTGGCGTTGACAGCCGCCGTTTTGGTCATTTATAAGCGCAAGGTCAATTAGATGTGCATAGCGGGAAGCTGCGACTGATGGCACTCTCTCCCGGCCCCTAAATCCGCGATTGCCGCTGATGTTCGGGTGACAGACACTGTTGAGTCGAGTGCCGCTTGTCGGTTTTGCCGCGGACGCTGCTACTGCGAGATGATTGCTTTTAAACCCCCGATTCCGATTTCCTAACCCCTGCCGCTGGAGCTCTTTGAATATAACGCAATCCTCTAACGTCCGAAGCCCACCTATCAACCTCCGGTCACGTGGTGGGATCGCCCCTAATTAAACTGGCCCAAAGTTAAAACCAATACCCTTAATTTATAATAAATATATGCACTTATGCAGCTGAAATTACAGGGTGTCCCACATTAGAACTGACACAGAGCAGTGGCGTCTAGAGGAGCCTAAAATATGTTATCAACTTAACTTAATACAAAGTTACACACCTGAGAAGTTATAGGCATTTAAAGTGGAGTTACAAATTATAAAAAATTAATATCCCAGTATAATAAAATTAAAATTAATATTGCTTTAATATCCCATCTCAAACTTAAAACAACAAAAATTGGTATATGTTATGAGTTATACTAAGAGCCATATTAAACGATATTTAGGAGAGATCAATTGATTTATTTTAAAGGGTTGATTAGAGATTAATTGATTAATGTTGATTAATTTTTTTAACCTGATCGATGACTTATCATCGGTAAAATCAACAAACAATTACTAAAATACATAAATAAATAAATTTTGAATTATCGACGATTTTAAGTAACATTGATAATGTAAGTACATGACTTAATTTTTTACCGTTTTTTTCAAAACGACAATAAATTTTAAAAAACAAAAAGAATAAAAAAGTTTTAAAATTAAATTACCTATGAAATGAACTTATAATTTTTTAATCGTCTATCAGGTAAAAAAAATCTGTAACATTTTAAGGGAGCATCATTCCTAATCAACCCTTTAAAATACATAAACTGATATCTCTCCTAACTATATCGATTAATGAAGCTTAGTCATAACATATATTATATCAAATTTAGTTGTTTATTACTGATATATATTTTTTTCTAAATACAGGGTGGCCCAGAACTCGCTCCCCACCGGGAAAGGCCTTATGGAACCGACAATGGATATGCCAAAACTGCAGCCGAAGACATGAAAAAGTTATTCCTTTGATAAATAAAGAGGTTTAAAATCGACCAATCCCAGTAGCTTTTCGCATATGCGAAAATGACGGGAATTACCTTTACACCAATTTGACATTATTGAAAGATTCTGTCGTTTTCACATTCAAGGTTAACAAAAGCTGTCAAAATCAGCTGCGACTCTTAATCAAGGATTTACTATTTAATGACGGTTTAATGATTTACAATAATTTCAAATTGTTACAGCTCAATCAGCTATTGATTCAAAAGTGGTTCAAATCGAATGATCGATTTTTTGTTCGATTTTAAAGTAAATCGTTGATTAATAGTCACAGCTGATTTTGGCAGATTTTGTTAAACTTCAATGTGAAATAGACATAGAATCTTTCAATAATGTCAAATTGGTGTATAGGTAATTCACGTCATTTTCGCATATGTGAAAAGCTAGTGGGATTGGTCGATTTTAAACCTCTTTATTTACCAAAGGAATAACTTTTTCATGTCTTCGGCTGCAGTTTTGGCATATCCATTGTCGGTTCCATAAGGCCTTTACCGGTGGGGCGCGAGTTCTGGGCCACCCTGTATGTAACTCCACTTTGAAAGACTATAACTTTCCAGGGGCGTAACTTTGAACTAAGTTAAGTTGAGTTAAACAACATATTTTGGGCTCCTCTATACACGCTCCTGCTCTGTGTTATTTCTTATGCGGGACACCCTGTATATAACAAAAAAAATGTAATAAATAAAAATATATTTAAAAGTCCTAAGAATTCCTATTCATAGTTACTATAAAGTGCACAAAATATCTATTAATTAATTAAATCAACAAGATAGACATACATAATTTCAATAGCATCCACAGTGCTTCGATCCCTTTCACGAATGCCATAACCCCCGGCATGCAAATATCACCGGCTATTGCTGCTAATTATTCTTCAGTGGTGCAAGTATTGACAGTGCAGCGGCTTGTTTTTATTAGCGTACCGATGGGGTTGTAGCGGGACCGCGCAGTCACACCTTCTCCATGTTCCAGCAGTTTACATTCCCTGCACGCCGCTCCGAAATTACAAATGGATGCCATTTAATTACATTGTCTTGGCAAATAGTTATAAAAGTAACAGGCCGGGCTGGGGGCCAACGGCGAAGGCTGAGCGCGTCTTTTGCAATCAGGCTGATTTAAAGACGCGTCTAGGGCTAGGCGTGCTAGGCGATGCGCCGTTTATGCCTAACGAAAGCCTTATACTTTGGGTTCACGCCGCCGTGCAGTCGCCTGCTTTGCCCCGAAAACAGAGCTGGGAACTCCAAATTTAAATAACCTTTACAACCCTTACACTCAATTTCTCAAACGTGACACGCAACTCAAGAGCAATAATTTTAATTCGTACAGTTCATTGATGCTTCTCGAATGACCCCGCGGAATTCCTAATCAGATTTAACTGATTATTACTTTGCACAAATTCATTTTCATAATTTTCATTCCGAATACTTTGAGAATTTTATTATTAGTATGTATAGAGAAAATTTATTTGATTTATACATTCATTATTTTATAATTAACTGTCAATTTTTATTGTTATTCGGAAAATATCAAATAAATCCTTCATAATGATGGGCATTAATACACTTAATAGATTCACTTTATAGTGACATTTAATATCATTTTCACCTATTAATTTAAAAATTATGCAAAAAATGGCGGTTCTATCATGCATATCTGATTCACTAAGCAAATCCATATTAAATTTGAAATTCATACCCTATACCCTAACGTAATAAACAGTCGCATTTTCTTAAACCTTAGAGTTAGAGCAACCCCTAGAAGTCGCTCCCATCTCGGTTTTCGAGTTAACGATTCCAGAAAGGGTTAGGGCTTCGTGTCACTCAGTCGTATTTCTTAGTATTTCACCTTCATGTTTATGTAACTCAATTACTTTTGACAATTCTCACTTACTTTCGTCCCCAGCCCGAAAATACTTTTGCGGAATATTCGGCGGTAGTTTATTTCGCGCACATTCGAAACGTACGGCGTAGCTCGAGATTAAATAACGGTGGAAAATTCGGCGTTAACAGGGAGAAAGAGGCCAGTTATTATCTGATGCTGGAATTAGCCACCATCTGCAGGCGTATACTGCACTACTATTGTCGGATTACATTTATCACAGAGGCCATATAGTATCGCAGTATACAGGGCGTTTCACAAAAATCGTATACAAGTTGTCGCAAAAAGGTACTGTACAGGGTGTCCACTTTTCAATACTTTTGCCCGGTATCTTAGTTATTATTGAAGATTCACATTCCTGTCATACTTTTTTATGAAATAAACGATGCCATATTCAAAATTATCATAGCTAATTTAGATTTTGTTATACAGGGCAAAATTGAAAATTGGCCCTATTCAGGCCAAAAAATTCCCATAAAAAAGGAATCGATTGGTCTACTAATATACAGGGTGTCCCATTAAAAAAAGGTATGTTTATATTATAACAAAAAAACTAAAAGTTTTACAAAAAATCCAACTCTATATACTTAATTCAGTTTTTATTATTACGATACGATGAATAATAAGCGAGATACATAAGGTGCCTGAATAGAGCCAATTTTCAATTTTGCCCTGTACAACAAAATCTAAGTTAGCTATGATAATTTTGAATATGGCATCGTTTATTTCATAAAAAATTATGACTGGAATGTGAAAACCGCATCCTTTTATCTTCAATAATAACTGAGATACCGGGCAAAAGTATCGAAAAGTGGACACCCTATACAAATTTTCACGAAAAAAAGTCTTTATATTAACTTTAACATTCTGTAACTACTTTATACGAAAATCTTTTGGTTATGGGTAAGATGGGTCCCAACATTTTTTGCGACACCCTGTATAATATTCTATTGCACCCATCAAACATAATAAACTTATTAATTAAGCATCGGTTGCCACTCTAAAATAAATTGGCGAATAATTGCATCCGCCAAAATTTACAAAAAGTTCAATTCGGGAAAATTATCATGACAATCATTTGCTTGTGCAGTTCGGAACAAAAATTGTGTAAAAAGAAAAGGAAAATTCACCGGAATGTCTAGTGACATTTCAGAAATTAAGCTGGATAAGAAGGTTTATCGAATACGAGTCTATGAGTAGTTTAGAATGGCTTGAAAGGAACCAATGTGTTGAATCTGAAGCATAATTCTGCGCGGGAGCGCAAAGAAAGAAAAGAGGCAAAGAATCTGGTAATAGTTAGAAAGCGTTCTTGCGAAAATGAATGAACGAATGAGAAGTGGAATAGCGGACAGAAGTTGCGAGACTAACGATTTATAAGACTGATATATCACTTGAATTTGCCGGATATTTGCGAATCGATGTTCGCTCTATAGCAAGGCTCAAAAAATAATTAAAACAAATAATAAAACCCTAGGATAGTTTCGTTACGTATTGCCTACCTGCTGTATAAATAAAGTTTTGATTAAATAAGAAATAATTGTAAAATAATATTATTCTCAATCTAGAAAATGCAAATTTAAGTTAATTCTATTAGACAAAGTTTGACAAAACTAATCAATTCACATCGCATGCAAACAGCAAGTTAAAAGTGTTAATATTCACATTCCCCAAACAAATAAATCAAATTCACAAATTAATTATTCCTTGTTTATGGTGATTGCTTTCGTAGTCTACATTTTAAAGCCAATCAGAATAAGTGATTTCGGCAAAATTATAGCTCAGTCCTTGAAAATTGCACCGGATTAATGGTTCATTTAAGAACCAGACCACTAATCGACCCTACTATTGGAATAAAAAAATCCATCAGGTCACGCATTCGTTCTAAATGGGGAGGGAGCGGGTTCTCGGAGATTTATATATCCGAAATTTCGTGTTATCTACTCACCGAACGGATTATTCCTCGGCGTTTATTTAAATTTTTAATCCAATAACAAGATTGAATTGATCCGAAAAAATATCCAATATTCTAGCATTTAATCATTATTCAACGTCGAGTGCCCCCAATCGAGTAAGTATCCTCTACATCGAGTTAATTTTCTATACAATAAAAAGCAGTTACCGCACCATTCTGCTTGGAAAACCCTTTCGAGCAACTGCGATACACTTGACGGGTCCCGTTCGGCGGGGCTCGAGCCTCGACAGAAAGTGAAACTATCACAACAGTGCACGCCCCTGAAACATCCATGCTATGGGAATAATTAATGTTTGGGTAATGTTAAGGGCGAAACCTGGAATAGCCATAGGAAGGGTCTCTTCTGGCTCGTCGCGGCCACTCGACGGCGTTTACAAGAAATCAATTTTAACGAAGAGATGGCCCGAGCTAAATCTAAATAAAGGAACACGTTATTGGCGATAAGATAGACGAGCGTGTTGACTGTCTTGAGAAGTGCTCCATATCCAGATATAGTCCCGGAAATGTGGACTTGTTTAATTTAACCACTCGCTTCGATTTTTTATTTACATAGCTTGCTAGTAAACAAATATTATTAGGCTAGCACATGAAGGAATAACATTTTTTATGTTCGTAATTTTTATTATTAAAAATTCATAGGAAAATTGTGAAATTAGGCCTTGACTAACATCTATTCTATCCCGTTCGCGTCCAAAGTTTCAACAGTGGAATGGGGCAGACGCTGAAACCGAATATAGGGCTGCATTCCTCTTTGCATCGCTATCGCCCGAAGAAAAGGGATCGAAGCTGCTTAAATATTAGATGGTATTTGTCAATCTTGATGGATTATTGGAACAACGAAATAACATTATTACTAAAATTTATATGCGTTCTTCCGTCACAGAGATTGATTTCGTTTACGCAAAACAAATCACCAACCGAACAATAACATGAAATTTTAATAGAAATTTGTAAAAAAAAACATTTTTTCTTATACGAAAAATTTCCAAGCAGATTTATTAACAATTCTCGTGAGTACTGGTACACATAACAGTTTCAACTCGTAATCTACATTAATTCAACCACCCATAATCGATTGAATAGTAAAGTGTTCCCATACGAAAGGAATTCAGCTATTGAAAAGATAAAGTGTGTGATTTCAAAAACAATTAAAGCGTTTCTAAAAAGCGCTTTCGTGCCATCGGACGATTTGTTAGCCCCGAGATAGTGGGTAGTTTGACGGCATTTACCTATCTCTCTAGTATTAAAAGCAGGACTCCGGCATACAACGAGTAATGATGAAAAATGTTTTAATTATGCATTCCCATAATATTAGAAATTCGAGCAAAAATTTGTGAACAGTAATCGTCCAAACTAATAATAAATCAACATTTTTATAGTCGGAGCTTTTATTAAAAGCCATTAGTTTCGCGCAAAATAGTAGAGTGTGAAGTACGATCGTTCACTTTATAAAAGGGAAATGTCTGCTAGACCTACTCTTGTTCGTTTTAAATTACATCAAAAATTTAATTTTATATAATTAACTTAATAATTAATGAAACGAGAAAATTTCACTAAAAGGCTATATTAAATCGTCGGGTCAATACAAAAAATTTGTTTCATTTCGCTCTACAAAACCTACAATACTTCCTCGCCAAATTCAAAATCCAAAATAAGCCAATAAAAAAATTAATAAACTTATTAAAATACCGGCGGTTTCGTTGACGATAAATCATTTCGCGAAACGAAGAGGTAGCGTAGTCACTTCCTTATCTGTTGTTTCTCTTGGGAACGAACGGTAACCACGAAACCGACACAGTGCACCCTCTCATACCGATATATCCTGGTAGGAAAAGATTCTTTACGTTCCCTAATCGTTTATAAAATGCGATTGTTCTTGCGGATTCCGCTACACGATCTTCCGGATAATCACCCGAATTCGAATCGAACGGATTCGATGCAACGTTATACACTTCCATTTCGAAATTATCGGGAATACACGCCGAGAGTACGAATCTTGGAACCGTTGATTTTTTTTTCGAATTTCGTCACCGCGGCAGATGATTTTTCGTTTAGTGTGGCGACGCGAGCTGATGCATAAAGTGCATTCATTAAACCGTATTTTCGCAAAAACTCTCCTAATTTAAATTAATTAACTGTTATATTTATAATATTTGATGTGGTATAATTCCGTCCATTAATTAAATCAAAATGCCATCAATAACTGGGTAGCCCATAAAAGTTAAAGCCCATACACCTGTAGAATGATGTTCGTTAAAATAATAATGATGCAAATGAAACTTATTGCATTACCCATGTTAATTTCACGTAAACCATTCCGAATCAGTTCATCTATTAAAAATTTATACGTGTAAACAAAATTATTAGTATATATTTTAGGAAAACAGTAATTATATTGAATATACGCATCAATTTAAATTCGCTATTGAATCGCTCGAAAATATGTGACATCCAAGTCCTCATTGTTCAAATAAATTGATAATAAAGTCAATGTAATTCATACATTTGCAAATTAAATAATTATATATGAAAACAAATATAAATATAAAAAAACAACTAAATTAATTAATACATATAAATTAATTAATACATATAAATTTACTTACAATTTTTCCGGAACCAGGATTTTGGGCTGGATATTTGAACCTTCAAACCTAGAACAATTATCACCAATCAGCTAATTTTTTTCAACTAATTATTAATTCTTCAATGCAGGGATTAAATTGAAATTTTAGGCGGGCAAGAGAAAATAATCCTTAACAAGAATTTATTTTTACGAGAAGCCGGTTAACACATCGGCTAATTGAATATTTAATCTAGCAAAAGTTCTCCTCTTAATTACGAAATTCTTAATGACTGCAGTATATTCTATACATTTCGCATGCACCAATCGATAAAATGCAAAAAGCACGGGCACAATCTCGAATAAATACAAAACTAAAACGACGATTTCATACATGTATTGCAGTTGGATATAATATGCAATCGCTAAAAGATCAGAAAATATACTAAGTACCGATATTAATATTCTAAAAGGGATGCAGCTGGACTTATTGACCCTTTTTGCATAACGGATGGTTTTACTTGTGTCCCAATAATTTGCCAAATGGGTGCTTCTGGTTATTTACATTCAAAGATATTGTGTTTAAGATTACCTAGTATATAAAATACACAAGTGCTATTTTTTTCATCAAGTGTGTTGAATGAATAAATGCAGTTAGTAATGTAAACGTACCTAAATTTTGAAAATACTGTCAAGAATCCAATGCAACTACCTAATGCATAAACAGTTAAGTATAGTAACTAATTTCATCCGTCTACCATTTAGTAAAATCTGAATAATTTGCGAGTGCTGCGGCCTCAAGTTTATTCATTCAAAGGTGGAGGCGGCCGTGTCTCGACTCGGGGCCTTATCTTGAATTATTAGTGGACATGTGTGTTACCTTGATTTAATCAGTGAGGTTGAATCGGTGAAAGAGAACTGTGGATATACGGATTAGGCGTATTAACTCGCCGGATAAGAATTTTATCGCATTTCGCAAACGGTGAAAAGTTATAGGGTTTTTAGGTACGAATTATTTTCGACCTGTATAGCACCCATTTAGATCCCTATAGCCGAGGGTTAATTATATTACACCATTTACTTCGAGAAACTGATAATGACGGATACTATTGAGTGGAAAGGTAGTTTTGTATCACTAATTGAACTAAATAAGAAACAAACAAATTGATACAAATTTATATGTTCGCATAAATGCTCTAGCAGTAGCAGCATCAGGAATATCAGCTAAGCTTTTGAAAAAATTGAATACCTATAATACACTATCTTGAGGGCATTTATAATTAATAGGAGAAGAGCTAGCTTGCATCCTTAAGCTTTTGTTTTGCTCCAAATATTCCATAGTAAGTTCGAGATAATTACAGAACGTTACAAAATACATAATATATACAGTATATCTTCTAGTACATTATACCTACCATACCAGATACATTGATTTAATCGGGAAATTCCATGAAGCAACTAGTTAATTAATGCTTCATAATTTTTTGACAAGTTGTATTGAGCGTTGTACTTATTTAATGCATCGTTAGTCAGTTAATGAAAGTGTGTTCAGTAATAAATTCATTTCAATTTAATTGAAAAATTTATCATACAGTGAAACAAAAGACATGTCAACCGCAAATGGCACGTACAGTTTTGTTAACGTTTTATTTTTCTAATTCATCTCGGAAACGATGGGAAATTCATTCCGCACACACATCGAATAAGAGATCTACATTCCAATAAGAATAAAACCTAAGTTCAAGAAACTGTAACATACTTATTGTTTCGATTCAATACAGACACGCGAATTTCTATCAACGAGATTTCTTCTTTTATTTGGTTTATTGCAGTCGTCAGGTTTACTGTTCTTTGCGTAAAGTATTAGTTCCGAGCAACAAAGTGCATTCCCTGAATTCGCGAAAACTAATTACTTTTCTTTTCTTCCTATACACTAAATTAGTCAATCGTTTAATTAAGTAATTTAAATTATTTATCGTTTATTTCAAATCATTTTATTTCAGTTGTTACGTACGTGCAAAAACGCGGCGCCTAATTTAATTGCCGGTAACTAAAAACATATTGATCGATTAAAATGTATTTGACCCTTGGGTGGCGAACAATTAATTAGGCTTTATATGATGGAATGCTAATGAAGTTAAAACTATTTTTTTGATCATTTCGCCGAAAACTCATTATTATTCCTTAAGATGGTTGTTAATTCCGGAGTCTCTTTTTAGAGTCTTATTCGCATTAATTGTGACCGCTCTGTGTACTAATGAACTGATTACAAACCGTTTCTGAGCGTATGGTAGTGGTGAGAATTACCATCGGAATAAAGATTACTGTATACGTGCATTCCCTATAACTGGATCCGAGGGAAAAGAGAATCTGCATTCAATTTATTTCGCTTTTAATTTATAACTGAATTATTGTGTGGACGCTCCAAGAAATTCGATTAAAGTTAAAAGAAAACGATGAATAAGTAAAGGAATAGTAGTGTACATACATAATATATGCGTTTTATCTATCGCTATTTTATAGGTATATCATTTATATTAAAATTTAATGGCTTGCATCACTTTTCTATCGAATTTCACTAAGTGTTTGCTGATCTCAAAAATTATTTCACAACCTGTTAACGTCAAAATTTGTTCTAAGTTTAAAAACTTAAAAGTAACATGTGAAACTGTTCCGAGTACCTCAAAGGAGAAAATGAATTTTAAACTTTTACAAAGACTGATACTTTTGAGCGCAAAATGTATGTTAAAAAATAACACACTTACATTTATATAAGAATTCGCAGGAATTGGTGAAGTTTTCCACCTGTGTTAGTTCGTGTGATCTATCTATACGTGAATCAATATTATTTTAGTATTGTTAAAACTAAGATATCAGCTGTAGAAGTGTTGTTATTAATGCGCTGAATATTTTCTTATAGTACAACGATTATTTATGCATATTTCGGGGAAAAAAATCCCGAAGCATAAACAGCATTAGAATTTCGCGTAAGTCTTCTCACATCGAAGAAGTTTCATCCCTCGAGAGCATGAAATAGAGCAGTAAAACACGCCCCTGAACTAATAAATTATATTGTCTGTATTTGACTGCATAGAATATAAAAAAACAGCCTCAAAATCAATAAAGGTTTACCTACATGTGTAATAGTTTATAAGAAATTTACCTGAGTAAAAACTTCTTATACTGTCCTAAAATAATCCCACATCCGGAGTTTATAATTATTCTATTCCTATTCCTCCCACCTACATCTCCTTGCTAAAATATACCCCCATTACAAACAATTTCAACATAATATTCTCACTTCGTAGCTACTCATGCCACAAAATTACTATCATTTAATTTCATTTAACAAACTAAACTCCAAATGACACTCATTACTTTGAATTGTGCAATAGTTTTCTTAAACGAGCGTATTGTGTTTCAGTTTCCGGGAATTTAATTTCATTTTCATTCCCTGTCCGATTTCTTGGTTGAGCAGCGATAAATGAAATAGCACCGTTACAGGTACGCTGTTAAAACTTTAGGTTATTTCTTCGTTACTTTTTAAACAAGCAAGGATATTTTAATGCGTTAGCAATTACTCGAATGGTTTTCAGATTATTCGAGGCTATCAATAAAGCATCTTACTTTATGGTTTTTGTTTGTATTTTTATTGGTTTCCTTTTGGGTAGACACTTAAAAATCTCATCGTAATAAATTCAGGTTTAATTAAATCATTTGCTATTGAAATTGCATCTTAACTGCATCTTGTTAATTTTCGAACCTTCAATATAATGTCTAATAAATGAAGACAGTTTGTCTTCTTCAAGAATTTAATTACCGATAAAATTTTAAAGCAAATATCTCAATCAATATATCCTAAGCGACTCTTAATTATACCTGTTTATACTTAACGGTTTTACGGAACTTTACTTCTATTTGTCGAGTAATAGAGGCTCTTTTTTTGAGGTTTCGGAATATTTATGCTTCTTCGTTGGGCAATCAATTTGCGGTTTTCACTATAGCGAGCACTTAACTCCCTCAATTTACAAAAAGAGTTTAATTGAATGACTATTAGGCTATTATGAAAATTAGCTTGGAAAATTAAATCGCGATTCTTCAAAAAATGCTTGATAAATTTTATGAATTAATTAATTTCTATTCTAGCAAATAATAGAGCAGAACTTTACATTTTATTATTAGATATTTTACGGCAGGTATATTCGGTATTTAGAACTTAAATGCCTCGGAGTTGGATTTTAACCAGTGGAAGAGTCAAAATGTTAATTAGCTAAGCGTTAATTCGCCGAACCGGTCCCGAACGAACGAACCACGGTTCATTTTCGAAGGAAATTTTTACTCTAAAGATCACCCAGGAGAAAATTAATTATACTATTTTCCTTATGCCTCGCTTTATTTCATTAGGAACTATGTTTTTGATCAGGCACTTTTCAAAGAAAAATGTTAAGAGCAAACGTTAGAAAATGTTTTTCTTTACTTAGGTATGGAAGCTCCCGGGTTTAAGAAAACATTTTTTTTTGAATCGCAATTCACAGGCCCATAGCATTGAAATTATAAGCACGTACTAAAAAAATTGGGTTCTAGATAATTATTTTTTTATACAATTATATTTAATCAAATATAACGGTTAATATTTGGAATAAAATAAAAATTGTTCGTATTTTCATCAGGAATAGTATAAATTGACGAGATAATTCTCTGAAACTATGTAAAATTGCAAAACTAATTTTAAATTACCAACTGGTGTCGTCCCTGTAGACACCAAATACAGAACAGATGGATTAGGTGAAAAGTCCATTTTAATGTTAACAATGCGTTAAATGGATTAAAATTGCTTGTACCTATACTGTATAATGGTTTAATTGGCATTAACGGATTTGATGTTAAATTCTATTGGGAAATGTAAAACAAAAACGTTAGATATTCCTTTAAAGTACTAAAAAAGTAAATAAAAATTCCCGTTAACTTCCACAATTAACTATCGTCAATGAACCTATATAAATTCATCATTCGGATTTCAAACATCTGTAATATTATTAATTATTTCATTCACAATATATGCATCACAAAATTTGCGGATTAAAATTTTAAATACCTCTATTTATCGACATGAATGGGGCAGAAATTACAGGTTTAAACGATTCACGATCCCCAAATATATATATGAAAACAAAATAAAAAATATTTTTTTCATATTATAGAAAAACCTATCGACTCTCTCCTGTTCTTGGCAGCTATCACGATTGATTCAATTTTCTGGTAAAGAATGTAAATTGGAAAATTTCTGACTTCTTTCCATTGAGCGTGTTCATATTTTTTTCCAAACCCTGATCGGATTTTTGGAAAGGTTTTCAAAAAATAAATTTACTAGTGTTAATAATGTATTTATCGAATTTAATTTTAACGAAAACTTCTATACATTAATATTCATGCGTTCGTTAAAAAAATGTATAAAAATTTTTATCAAATTATAATATCAAAATTCAAATTTTAGTACTTATACCGCGTTTACTAATTTTATGGAATAGAAATTAATTTTAGAATGCTATTTCAATAAGATTAGATATAAAATTCCTACAAGTAAAAACTAATTTTAAACTTTTTATGTTAAAATGAAATTAAAAATTACATTACCTTGTCAAAAGTTTGTCAACCACCATAAAACATTTTATTATAAATTTTGGCGGATTTCTTACTCGCTGATGCTTCACCAAATTTTTAGATTTACAATTTTCACGGCAAAAATCACTACAAAAATTAATTAGATTATTAAATTTTAATTTTCAAATATGATAAAAAAATAATTTTGGGCCAATTTAAATTTCGATTAAAAATAAAACTTATTGGTATACTGAAGTGGTCTATGAAATTATTTCCCACATGTAGTATACGATTTGGCAGCGTGAAAATTGATAAAAACCGAAAAAAATGAATAAAAGATTATATTTACAGTGTCTTTAACGTCGCATAAATTTTATCACCCTCTTCATGTTACGAGTAACTTTACTTCACATAAATTTTCGAGCGCATCAACGTACAAACACTTTCATTAGCGGAATCATATTTGGAAAGTTATCAAGATGTTTTAGATGTTAATACAACATTTTGCGCGCGAAAAACAAGCAAAACTTTTAAAGTATCATCAAGTTTAAATTGAATCGTAATGGAATATATTTACATCTCTCGCTCCTCCGGCAACCATAATAATATTGTTTCCGGTAGTTGAAAAACTTTGGCAAGTTTCTGGAAGTTTTTGGAAGTTGTTAAGTTAGGATGTAATTCCTACCTATGGATGTGTTTCGGTTTTTTTTGTCTCTCGAAAGATTCCCTGCGAAAGTTGCGGAACTAAAAGCTGAATAAATCGCGACGATGCCCGACTATCACGGAAAATCGGAAAAGCGGGAGAGCGCGCTTCGCAGTCGAGGCATACAGCGTGACTAGTCCCGATGTCCCGCTACGATTACCACGGCAAAGAAACTGGTCATAGACTGGAAGTGGAAGACCGACCATCACCTCGTGCCGCTCAGAGCCGCGTGCCGCCGGCTTCGAAGGGCCGCCGACCGCCGCCGAATCGGGCGACGAGCCTGTGGGAGCGGCGTTTCACCACGCCCCCAAAAGTGTTTGGGAAACAAATGCGACGAGGAGCGAAGTAACTGTTGCTCTTGCAGGGCTACCCCGGAGCCTGAGGGATGCTCCCTCACGGAAATCTGCACAGGAATGCAATTTCATCAAAGCATACAGCGCTGCGTTGTATTCTCAGTCCGGATCACAAGACTCGGCCACACGGAAAACAAAGTTATAAGTCTCGGTTACGGATTCATTACATTCAGTCTCAGCTCGCACGAGTATTCGATGTTCGACCACTGAATATACTATTTCCCATATCCTCCCCGACTTAAATGCAATTAACTCTATTATACATTTTATTATACACAACCAGAAGGACCGATTCTAATTTCTGCTAATGCTATAATAAGCCGAACGCGTAAATCTACGCAACACATCAGGTTGAATTTACAAGCGCTTAGAACCATAATCCGACATTTAACACGATACGTCCCGTCGATATGCGTCTAATACGTCAAGTCAACAATTGAGAGAAATTATGTTGCAAACACTTCTAATCATGAATAAACTCTTGATATTGCCCGGAATATACACCATCATTACCAACAGCAATTATACAAGAGATATACTACGCAATTAAATCTAAATTTATTCAAAATATGAATAGTTCACACCTACACAGACGGCCGAATTTGCTTGCAGCAAGGCGGTTGCAGCTAGCAGGAGTATGCGAGCATTGTAATAAAAAAGGGTTAACGAAATAAAGTAGGGAGGAAATTTAATTACAGCGACCGAGAAGAGTTTCCATTGATGTTAGGAAGAAATGGTAATAATATAATTCCAATATCAATACCAATTAAAAATTGGTGTCCTAGCAACCCCAAATTCAAATCCTCGGTCCCAAGGTAAAGGCGGAAAGTTTGATATAGAAAATAATCTGCGGATTGTTAAATTTCAGTTGTATTGATTCGAATCCGCAATAAAATCTTATAATTATTGTGCGGTTAAAAACGTTGAGCAATTCCTTCATTTCTCGTTTCTCAACGTGGAAACTCTTATGCTTATTCATCACGAGGTGTTCAGGACGTTTATCGTTGTTTCTGCTTCATCTTACGTTCATTACTAACCGGTCTGAGTGTATTAAGCATCTCTTGCGGTCGCATTGTTGTCGCGACCTTCTCCAGTTGCTATTTATTTCCAGTGGCGCTGCCGAGCATAAAAATAGAAACAAAAATTTTGGAACGTTTCTCCTCCAAATCCGAATATTTATATTGAATTTTACAAATGTAACACAATAGTTTCTGCAATATTAACCAAAATAACAAAACAGATATCGAAATACATAATAGTTTAAAGTTTAGTATTTCATGAATTATCTGTACATTTAACCTGGACTCGGAGTTACACAGCAGGAATCGAATTACATATTTTTAAGGTAGCAGAAATGTACTTACATATTCATATTTTTTCAGGTTGTTAATGAATATTTATGTTTCTATATTTGAAGGTTGCTGTGAATTAGCAATCCTAATGGGGGGCTAACACTTAAATAATAAATATGTTGTCAGATAAAAAGCTGCGCTAGATGTGAATCGAAATTCGAGTGATGTAAAAAATATTGGTATTCTATTCTCTTTGATGAACCACTATTAAAAATACCACAAAATGCAACACGCTGGTGTGTGAGAGAAAAACCCTCTTTACACGTGTTCGTTTACGTATCTATATCTCTATGTAGTCTCGAGTTTTGAGATTATAGCTCTTCAAAATGCATTTTTACGAGACTTCACGTAAAGTGACATAAAATTGCTTTATAGCAAGGAAATTGTTAGTTTTATGGGAGGAAAAAATCGTTTTGTAATTTATATGCATAATGGCCGTAACACGCTCTCTAACATAGGGTCACCATAAATACCAGATATTATAGAATAGCATAAAAAAGGGTGTATCATTATTCCGAACCCTCTTTTCTACACAACCTAACAAAGTGTGACTATATGATAAAACTAGTCTATACTAAAATAAAATTTTACTTAGAAAGAATATTATTTATTAGAGAATAATCTAAAGTACTTTTGGAGTAAATCCTTTGTATTAGAAACGACCGTCTGGTATAAAATCTACATATTAAATTTGGTATATTAAATCTGGCTATTAAATCTACAAATTGTACTTTGACCTGATCCCGAATAGTATGGAATGACGGAGTAAAACGCGCTGGTAGCTTTTTGTTGTATGCTCGTTGAATTTTGCTGGCGGAAACTTACGGATATTTTCTGAATTTGTACAAAAGAGCACCAAAATATATATGCAAGTGCTTAGGTATTACCACCAAATCCATTCGAAATAAATATATACATACAGAATTAAAATATGAACGGATTAGCAAACAATATAGGTACTAATGATACCTAAATTAATATTGAAAAGTTATCCGCCCAACTTCCCGATTAGAGAAAAATCGCCAAAGAATTAAGCTGTTATACACACAAAAAATATTTCAAACGTGGGCAGAAGTTTTATTCGATAACTCAACGAACTCCCACAATTTGAGTTTAGTGATAATTCTATTGTTAAGGAAACCATTGAAAAAGCGTTTGATTTGCACGCACATCAAAATCCGAATTAATTTTTTGGTAAAAACATGCTAGTTCAATTCCAGCAAATGAGATTTTTTAAGTGTTGTAGTTTAAAGTTCATGAAGATAAATGCAAACTGTATTACAGTCTGTTCATGATAAAGTGGTTGCAGAATTCAGTTATATAATTTTTCCGAGTTAATTTAATTTTTCAAAGCAGTGGCGAACTATCCGAAAGACTGTTAAAATTCAGCAGTTGATAGTGCCAGTAACCTATCTTATTCAAGCCGTTGCCAGTTAAATGCTGGCCAGCGCCCGAACGGGAATATAGCGACCAACCGAAAAAGGCTTACTTGCAATCGGCAGTGACTATTAAACCGAAACAGAGTCTACTGAAATATATTTACGCCCGCTAAGTTCACAGCAATACAACCAATCGATTAATAATTAAATATGCTCTCAATGAAGCCTTACTTTAATCATGTTAAAGAAATTATTTGATCTTCTAAATTTACTAAGAGTATATAGAATAAGGGATATAAG
This sequence comes from Phyllotreta cruciferae, assembly GCA_917563865.1. Taxonomy (NCBI): domain Eukaryota; kingdom Metazoa; phylum Arthropoda; class Insecta; order Coleoptera; family Chrysomelidae; genus Phyllotreta; species Phyllotreta cruciferae. The sequence continues at coordinate 1,613,512 of OU830615.1, read as the reverse complement.
AGAATAAGGTATAATAAATTTGATTTACTAAGTATTTGTACAAGTAATTATTTTAGGAAGATTGATTAAAAAATAAAAATCGTGCAGGAAATATATGTATTTATAGAGGATTTCCAGTAGCTATTACACACTTTATAAGATGTGTCGACAAACTCCATGCCGGCTGATAAGTAACTTCCAGAGCAGGATATGATTACTATTCAAGTCACGAGTACTGCCGAACCAGGCACCCTGTCATTCTTGTCTTTCTATATACTATACACCCTTTTTTTGCTTGAAAAATAACAAAAAGTGTAGCTTTCTCCGTCTTTTATGTTTTTTTTCTTCGAGTTATTCTATATTGCTTTACACACAGATTATCGAATTAGGTTATTATACGTATTATGTAAATTTGCTTTTACAAAATGGTTTTTAGTTTCTTGTGTTGGAGTAGGAAAGCCATTTGTAATGGAGTTAAGTGTCCTATACAATGTTAAAAAGATACCGTTATGAATTCTGAGCGTACGAAGTGGATAAAATGCGAAATTATTTATCGTTCAATAAAATTAAAATGCCTTCGTAATTCGGAAATTTTGTTTTCTCTCCGAAATTTTACAATTACATACTTTGAAATATTGCTCTGCTCAATAGTGTATGTAGGTAATTAACAAATAATTATAGAGAATATTTCAGCCATTTATTGTTTCGGAATATTATGTATCGCGTACTAAATTTCAAATTGATGTAGATAAATATCACTATGTCCAACGAATTGACATTTAAAGGTCGCTACTTTCCATGTCGTTGAATAGACATCTTCCTGAAAGCGCTAATTATTAATGATTTTAATACTGTCTCATACCGGATATAAGCAAATAATACATCAAAAATATCCTGCGAACGTGGAAGCGCTATTAATTAATCACAATAGAAAAATCTAGCGCTTATGCAACAGCTATGACATATACAAAGGGGTTCTATAATACGCAATTAACCAGGCAATGCTATTACACCCTTAAACATAAATACATTTCCATCAACAGTACACTGACAAGCATGCAGACGGACGTCAATCCTGCAGATATCCTCTTCAGAAATGAAACTACAGCGGCGCCTTATTCGGACAGCCAGGCTAGTCAAATGTTCTTAACACACCAGGCACATTGTATCCATATTTTCAAATCAATAATATTAGATTTATATGCTAAAATAAGTACCAATCTAAAGGAATAAAATAAAATGATATTTTAGCAATAAAATTATTCTGCACCCGAGTCACATTCTTTTTAATCCGATTCAATCAAATTAAAAGACAGTTTATTGCACATTGTTAGATATAGACCCTTTCGAGACTCTGCCGGTTCTGATCCCAATTTCTCCATAGTGTATAATAATGGAAATTCGCGATTCAGCGCTGATATACAATGGCTGTTGCTGTGTCATATGTAAGCTATTAGCCGGCTCCCCAAATAAATTGACAGATGATACATACGTATACTAAGCGGCATTTCGCCAATTAAGTGTCACCTCGAATTTATTCGAGGAGATACTAGACAGAGGTTGGCGAATCCGTGGAACAATGCTCGGTGTTTATTGTCTTTTGAACGAATCGAAAGTTCCCTTGTGAATTTTGATTATGGATTCTTAGGTCAGGGGTAAATGGGTATTCTAAAGCTGTCTGGTTAGTTCAACATTTATCCAAAACAAAGAGAGGATGGCACTAGAATTTCGGCTTTCGCTGAACTAAGATTCTGGCTTTTCATAAATTATCAAGTCAATATATCACCAGTGGTGGGTGTTGTAACTTTAATTCAATGAGTCTTCGTATATTAATTTTGTATAAATCTGTGGCTTGGTACAAGAAGTGCGTATATCATTTTATGTGAAATTGAGATATTCACTCTTAAAGTTTCAAATTTATACTTTTAAATAGTTAAATAGTTTTAAATGGGGTTTACTGATAATACTAGGTGCTTCGACATTTTGCCCTCACATAAAATTTACATTTTTATTAGTACTTTGGTATATTTATCCCAAAAACGCAAAAAAGTGACATATATGCACTTCTTGTACCAATCTACAGAAATAATTCACTTAAATTTTTGGATAATTAAACGTATTAAAAGAAATACTATTAGTTCCTCATTAGCAAACCACGTGGCACTGTATTAAGCAGGCTCACCATTTAATAACATGTTGTATAGCATTGCTATAATATTGCAGTGTTATAAAGCAAGTGTGGACGCTGTTAAAAATTCATAAAGCATCAGAACAGCGTCCACACTTGCTATATAACACTGCTATACAAGGTGTTTCAAAAAAAGGTGACCCCCTTCCTAGGAGAGGTAGAACATGACAAAATAAGTTGAGTTTGCTCTGTAAAAAATTTTCGTATGGGCTTCCGTTTTCAAGATACAGGGTATTGAAAAAAAATAATGTATACACATTTTTTACGATGATGTCGAAACTTCTGGCTAGATTGTAATGAAATTTTGAACAAATATGTTTTGGAAGCTAACGCTTCCTATAAATTGGTTTTTATATCTGCCTCTCATAGAGGGCGCTAGTTGCACGGTTCGTACCGAGTTGTTTTAAACATAACTTTTTTGAGGGTAAATTTTCTTGTCCAAATTGTATATGAGCTCAAACATCATTCAATTTTACACAAAAAAGGTACTCTTGGTAAAACTCGATACTGTGTACCATTTTAGAAATATTTTGATTTGAAAATGATGAAGCAATAACTGATTCTGGTATAAAGTAAGTATTTTTAAGTAACATTTGCCTATTTATTTAAAACAAAAAAACAATTACATTATTCTAATGCTAAAATAATTAATTAAAGAAAGAATTACGGGAAAAATTCAAATAAATTTGATTATAAATGTGAAATATTAAATCAGTTGAATAAGTGTTCAAAATATCCTCCATTTTTACGAATACACAATTGTTTCCTTTTTTGAATCAATAACTTTAGCATTAGAATAATGCAATTGTTTTTTTGTTTTAAATAAATAGGCAAATGTTACTTAAAAATACTTACTTTATACCAGAATCAATTATTGCTTCATCATTTTCAAATCAAAATATTTCGAAAATGGTACACAGTATCGAGTTTTACCAAGAGTATCTTTTCGGTGTAAAATTGAATGATGTTTGAGCTCACATACAATTTGGATTAGAAAATTTACCCTCAAAAAAGTTATGTTTAAAACAACTCGGTACGAACCGTGCAACTAGCGCCTTCTATGAGAGGCAGATATAAAAACCAATTTATACGATGCGTTAACTTCCAAAACATATTTGTTCAAAATTTCATTACAATCTAGCCAGTAGTGTCGACATCATCGTAAAAAATGTGTATATACATTATTTTTTTTCAATACCCTGTATCTTGAAAACGGAAGCCCATACGAAATTTTTTTACAGAGCAAACTCAACTTATTTTGTTATGTTCTACCTCTCCTAGAAAGGGGGTCACCTTTTTTTGAAACACCCGGTATAGCAATGTTGGTATTAAATGTAGACCCTCCTTTAGAATAAAATCTTCTAACAACATTACCTCTTAATAATCTTAGAATAAGTAATACCGTTGAAGCAATGTAGATATGAGTATTCTTCGAAATTCTTTCTCTTCCCAAATAAAATATTTATATTGTTTGGGTATACATAGTAGGATGGATGTACGGGCCGCGAGTGCAGGCCTTGAATTTCCCTCACCTGCGATTTGATGAAAGTGACCGAGTCGGTAGGTGCAGGTAAGTACGGCCAACCGACAGAGAACATGGCAATCGACAGTGTGTTTGTTGTTGCAGAGTTTGTGGCATATAAACAATAGTGCTCCAAACAAATGAGTGACCAAATAGGCTGAAAATGCCCCGAAAATTACTGAAATTTCTCATCTTGTTCGATAATACGTCTTTGTTGTATTTTCCCGGCCAGTTTTTATCCGGCAGAGTCCTCATTGAACTTCAGGATGATACACCAGCACTAGGTAAGAATATTTGATGAGCACTGTCAATAAAGCGAATGTGGACTGTCAATCTTTTCTTAAAACTCATTACTGTATCCGTTATGTCGAATATGTCTTTAGAATATTAAAAATATCACATAATCACATAACTTTTGTATATGATACACGTACTTTATGAAATTATAACCTTATTTTAACCACTTCTACATATCTATATATTTCATATTTTTTAACTTAAATTCCTTCATCTATCTAAATTTTAACCTAAACTATGTAGGTCTTACAAACCTAAACAAATACTGATTTACCCTATGGCGATTGTAAATAGAAAACGAGTCTTCACTTAGGATGTTTAAGTATTATTCCATACTTAGTAATAGAAATTGTGTTCATTAGTAGAAATTTACAAGCGTTCTTATAATTTGCAATTACTTCTTCAAACGCATTCCACAACGTTAGATACGTATGAACATGGTACTTTAAAATAAATGATATCGAATCACGAATCCTGATTCTTGCACTGCTGATTGATTTAAAAAGCGACGGTGCAGCATAATTTGTATGTATATCTATTATTTCAATTAGTAGTCAATAACAACAGTGGGCTGTTAATTATACGTAATTGTATCGGAATAACTATACTATAAACAAGTTCTAATTGGTATATTTTTTAATTATGTTAAAGCACGATCGACAGTTGTTTAACAAAAGATCTGCACAATAGTGACACAATTTACTGTAAAAAGTCATTTCCTGTAATTTGTAATGTGGCAATAATAGTATGCCCACATATTGAAATCGGCAAGGACATTTCACATAAGGCACATATCTGATATTAAAAAATTAAAGTAGACATTTGGGATAAAAATTCTATATTTGTATTGCCCATGAAGCATACATAAGTAGGTATATATATCAATTATTTGGTATTTTTCGATTTATCTGTTCATTATTTCAGTCAACTGTTCATTACTAATGTCAACCGAGACATCTGTATTTTTTTCCTTTTTCTTTCTAAATTTTTCCACGTCCCTATGTCAGTCGATCTTTCTGATTATTCTTTTCCATAATACTCAGTCGGCTGGCCAGTTTTTGTCTTTCTGTCAGCCTTTATTATATCCATCCATCTTAGTTTTGATCTGCTACAGCACCATGCACAGTTAGGTGTAATTTTATTTTGCTCATAATTTCAGAACAGCATTTATAGAGAACAAATAATTGCTTCCTTTTTTCCTGGAAACAATTTACCTAGTCTTATTTCCTAAAAAGACGAGTTATACCTACATTTTCTATTAGTCTGTAATTTCTCGTTAGTAACAAAATATTTTCGACATAGTTCGCCTATTTGTTTTTAAAAAGCAATAAGCCTGGTAAAGTTGTTTCACATGCACGCTAAGAACTTGAAATTGGATATTTTTTACATACCATGCGCATATGTTTCAGGAAATTGGTTCTGAGTAAAAATATTTTACCTACTAGATATTCAACCGATGCATCTTTTTGTTTAGTTTTATTTGCACATGCATATTTGTGTTTCAGTATTGTGACGACCCCATGTAAAAATCTTAATGTAATTTTTAATCGAAAATCCTATTCATGTGATTTCACTTTTTGAAATGTAGGTCCTGTGGTGTAAGGTATGGCAATTATTTGAAAAGTTCAAAACATCTCCAGTATCACAGCTAATAACCTACTTCTCGAAAAACGAGTTAGTTAATGTGGTTGCGCCGACGATCGGTCAACTTTTTAAATCGGATTTAACCGGTGTCTCGACTAATTTTATAGGTATTATTAGATTTTTTTAGAATAAATACGTTTAAATAAAATGCGCTGCTAACAATACTTATTACTCCAAAGGTTTTTTTTTCGGACTGGAACTAATTTTTGCATCGCTCGAGTAATTTTAATCAAAGGAGTTTTTTTGTCACTCAATTGACTTGTAATAAGTAACATTTTTTATTGTTTACCAGTTGAAGCTTACTAGCTGAAGCTTAAATTTTTATTATTAAAATAGAAAATAAAATAATGTTTACAACTTAAGTTAGTACCATTAGCTCATTCTAGGAAGTAGCCAGTACACACAACAATTGATATCTATTTGTGTATTTGCAGTGATTAATAAATACTATTTAGCAGTTTTAACAGTTTCAAAAGAAATTTTTCTGATATGACATCATATTTACGAATATTCACAGCCTTCGCTTGCAAGAAAGGCGTCATGCAAGGTTCCTGTCTCGCCTACATTATTTTTACTAAGTTCCATTGACCTTTTAAAATAGGTAATATAAGATATTAGCACAACATTTATGCTAATTAATAAGAGTCTCATAAAATGTAAAAAAGTAGTAAATTTTTAAATTTAAATTATGTTTCATAGGTCTCCACTTTCATGTTGTCGGGGAAGGGGTAGTGAGGGTTCGGACCCCCAGACAAGAGAGGGTTCACGATCGAGAAAATTATATCGATTTTAGAATGAGATTACTAGGTGAACCAGGTAAGAAATGAAATAAAATCTATAAGAAATAGAACAGGAGGATTTGTAATTTTTCAGGACAAGGACCCTCAGTCCTCTCGCCAGGAATCCACAGCTTTCCCTTTAAACTTGGCTTACCTTTAGGACTGCCATCAACGTTTCTTGGAAAGCATGGATGGGTGCAGTATTACTGCAAAACCGCTTTAAGAGAACCCAATGGACTGACTCATAAAAACCAACAAGTTTTTATTGTAATGAATCCTATAGATTTAAATTTAGAGCCGTCAATTTTAGGGGTAAGTCTATGAATGTTGTCTTTAGACAAACGATTTGTATTTATTTGTATTGTGGGTTAAGCATGAAAGGGTGGTATGCACATTTCCATCTTGACTGCTTCACATCTATTCTACATTCTTCTATTTCCTCTTTGCTAATTTCCTTTCTATATACCTCCTCTAAATTAGAACATTTCGGGTCAGGAAACCTTCAGATGTGAAGTTGAGCACAGATTTGGAGTTAGCTGTGTAGGATCGGGAGCAGTAGTCTGTAAAGTTACCTTAGATAGAGGTGGATATGTACCAGGGGAGAGTATAGGTAATATAGAAGTACTCCAGCGTACTCGCTCAATTACCGACCATTGTCTTTCCAGGAATATCCGCCAATGTTTACAATAGAAGTAGGGTAACAATTAAAAGTACAAAAGCATGCTTAATAGAAACCATCACGTATTTGGCGAAAGGGAAAATCGTCCAATCGGAAAAACGCGAATTAGCATCACTCTCCAGGGGGAAAATTCGACCAGGAGCAAAAGATGAGTGGATTAACGAGCATTTGTACATTCCACCGTTGCCACCGACAAATCTTAGAGGTTGCCATTTGATTAAAATTAATTATGACGTCTATGTAAGTAGTTATGATACTCAAAAAAAATAAATTATTCTAATCACATCTTTTACTTTCAGTTCATTGTGGAACCTAAGAGTCTGCAAAAAGAAGTCAAAATTCAGTTACCAATCATGATGGCTACCTATCCTCTTCGATCCGAAGACGAAGAAGTTGGCTACAAATCTGGAACGCATTACCCTTCTACCCTTCCTATCTTCAGACCATGGCTTGAAGATAAACCGGCCCAAATTTAATGCGCTTCTGAAATACTGCACACAAATCAATTACCCAGTTACTCATTAAATACCCTGTACATAGAGCTTACAGCAGTTTGTAAACTCAACATTTAAGTAGGTATATACAGGGTGTATTGTAACTTGATACTTCTGTTTTAACTGTGTATGAATCTCTTAATTCCAAGCAACATTTTTAAATAAACTTTTTGAAAATATTCTGAAAAACAAAGATAAAAATTTTTACCTTTTTTTTAGAATTTCGAATATTTCCCAATACGTACCTGCTTCATTAAATATGAAATTTATTTATTTTGCGGCATTTATTTGACAGATGACTGCCATAAATAAATTTCTTATTTAATATAAAGCAGGTACGTATTGGAAAATATTAGAAATTTTAATATTTTCTATCTTCTTTGTTATTCATAATATTCAAAAAGTTTATTTGAAAAAGTTGCTTAGAATTAAGAGATTCATACACAGTTGAAAAAGAAGTATCAACTTACAATACACCCTGTATATGTAGAAACTTAATTGAATTCGTAGAATTGTTGAAAATTATAAAGTTTATCCTAAAAGATATGAATATATTTAAGAAACAATAACATATCATTAATGTATTTTTATTAGAATTTCAATATGAACAACACGGCAATATAAATAAATATTAGAGTGATATTGTTGCAAAATAACTACCCCATTAGTTGATCTAACAAAAATGCCATATGTATAAAATTATGAATGAACATGTAAATAGTTTTAATAAATTGATTAATTAAGCTGTTCGTTTAATTTTAAATTGACCAATTTCCTTCTAATTTAAAAAAATAAGTGACCCAATGCTCCAATAAAGCAGAAAACTGTCTAACACGAAAGGTTAAAATATAAATAACAGATGGCAGCATGTACAGCATGTAGCTGTATAGGCAACCATTTTTACTACCTGCGTAGTTTGTTATGTGCTAAATATTTACAAATATTTAGATGATTAATTGTTGATTTACTCAAATAATTTAACTAAAGCTAATAAATAAAATCAATATAATCCATATTAACAAGATTTAAAGGTTGCAAATAATTTTTATAGTCGGCGCATTGAAGACAAAATGCTAGAGAATATGAACAGGGGGCGCTTCTATCAAACAACCAAACCAACAAGGTTCATGTTCATATACAAACAAAGTAGTCGGCAAATTGTTATTTGTCTAATTAAATATGTATTGTGATTTAAATGATAGTACTTGAGGAATGAGGTCCTCTGTCAGTTATACGCTTTAAATACTAGTGGTTCAAATCATTACTTTCTGAGGATTCCGGCAAAAGACTAAATTTAAAGCGCCATGTTATGCCAAGCCCATTATCCCTATGTATTATTTCTGTTTTATTTATTCTTGACATATCGAATAGTAAAAAGCAATCCCGCAGGTAAGTACTCGCGCCGATCGAATTTATTGCAATAATCTTGGTAATATCTGAAACGATGTGACATAAATATTTTTGTTTTTAGATGAAGAAGATAAGGACTTAAACATAACCATTGAAGTACTTAAACATGAACTACCAAATCAGTTACCTCTTGGAGATAATATTACGATTATTTGTAAAACCAAATGGATGTCGAGCGAAATGATGTGGACATTCAATGATAAGAATGTTTCAGAACAAGAAGGGTAGGTGTAAAAATTATTTGTTGATGTTTACGCTTTTTCATCACAGTTGACATAGAGATTTTCAATAGATTCTAAATATTTCTATTTGCCCAACTAAAAGATTTCTTTATTTGAATAGTTATTATACAGGGTGTCCCTTGATGAACATAGCTCAGGAGGGTATTCGTTGGTCAATTTTAAGTCGAAAATGCCTTTTGTCCAAAAGTCGATACTTGAGGAATTATGAGCAATAAATAGAATAATTTCTAGTAGGTCAAGTATTTTTTTATTATTGTGTCATTTTGCCTATTCATTGACGTTTAGTTTGATATGTCATATTATTCTGGCATATTGTTTGTTATTTATTACCCCATTTACATGCAGTCTTGAGAGCTCGGCTCGAGATTGACTTGAGTTATCTTTTTCTTCGTCGAGTCAACTCGATCTGGTATCTTTTCTCTTCCTCGAGTCAACTCGATCCGTGTTTACAGAGAGTCAATCTAGGATTCAAACCGACTTCAAGCCTGCATGTAAACGGTGTATATGTTGCAATTTTCGAGATAACTTGATATGACTCTACATCTTCAATTGTTAGATAAGAAAGAACGTATTTTTTGAAGTGGCGGGAGGTCTTTTTGAACAATTACTTTAGTTAAATTCGAGTTACCAATAAAAAACAATTAAATAACAAGTATTACATTTCTTTATTCCACACTCTGTTGAATGTTATTATTACCAATAATTCCTTAAGTATAAACTTTTGTACAAAAATGTATAAGGCATTTTCCACTTAAAATTGACCAAGGAATGCCCTCCTAAGCTATGTCCATCGAATCACGGGACACCCTGTATTTTATACAGTAAATTGTTACTGCTATAACTAAGAAATACTTTCCAAAAGCCCTACATAAATGTATTTTTGTTACAGTTTTAAATTAGAAATGGAAAGTGAGAACATAAATAAAGAGTCTGGTAATAAATTCGAAGTTTCTATTTTGCATATTCTTAGGATAGGTTTTGACCATGTTGGAAATTACAAATGCCATGCTGTTTTAAAACGGAACGACACAGATATGGATTTAGATTTTGGTCAAATATTTTTAAATGTTACATTACCGGCTCGAGTAGTACAAATGTCCAAACCTACATACACGAAGGTGCATGAAACCATAGAAATATTTAGTATTGTAGAAGGTTATCCGATTGAGGAAATCAAATGGTTCAAAGATAACGAACCCCTGACTGATTTTACATGGAATGTTAAGGATATTAATATTACACATAAGAACACATCTTTGAAATTTGAAGTAGCTAAAAAAGATAATGGCACTTATGCATGTCTTGTCGTCACTCCAACATCTCAAGCCAGAAATTCTTCTGATGTACTGGTTCTTGACAAACCGCAAATAGCGATAGACTTCATTAAACCTATTGGCGTGAATAAAATATATTTTAACTGGACACTAAACGATGGCAACAGTCCAAACGATTTAAAATATATCATCCAATATAAATCCGAGGAAGATGAGGGATGGATTTATTGCCAATCAATGATTAATGCCAGCAGTACTTCAATAGTTCTGACAGTAAGAAACGATACATCCTCTAAGAAAAACACTTCTTATACTATAAGGATCAAAGCAACCAACTCTCAAGGAGAGAGCATGTACTCAACAAGTAACTCGATACAGTTATTAGATGAAGAACCCATAGTCATCCCAGAAGTAACAGTCACCGGAGTGACGTCTAGTTCGATTACCATCAAGTGGACTCCTCCGCCAGAGAAATTCAAGGACCACATTCACTACTACCAACTTATTCTTCGAGCATACAAGACACCAGAAAAGTTTGAAGCCGTTCAGCCGGCCATCAAGGACTACCTTTACATGTTCTCCGATTTGGATTCGGCCACTACCTACAATTTCCAAGTAGCTGCTTGCAGCGATTACAGCAAGGAATGCGGCCCTTTATCTAAGCTTGTTAATGGCACTACTATGGACGGTACTGCAGGTCCTCCTTCCAACGCTTCCATTGAGTGCAGATTCGACAATATTAGCCACACGAACTTCGTTTTTGTCTCTTGGCAACCTCCAATTGAACCCCATGGCACAATTCAATCATATAGTGTAAGTTTATACAATATCAAATTACTTCTATCAATGCAAGTTTAATTCAAATTACAGGTAACATTAGAAGGTTCAGCAGCTTTCATAAATGATCTAGGACAGTTAGAAAGTCTTACTTGGGGACCGAAATCTACGAGCATTCGGGAGATAACGTTGAATGCACGATTCAATGATGTTTCTGCAAATACGAATTACACTGTAAGACTATCTGGCGTTACTCGTCTTAGAAAAAACGGCCAATCTGTAACGTTGAACTGCACAATGCCGCCTACATTACCCAACAAACAAAAATTAGCTAGGCTGCACTGGAATAAAATGGAAGAGCAAGGAAAATGGATGTTTAAGCTTTTTATGCCGAGGATATCCGAGAGAAATGGCCCGATTTGCTGTTATAGAATTTACCTTGTGCGTATGGAAGATCAGCAAAAATTATCTGATTTGCCTAATCCTGAAGATCTAACCATTATGTCATATCAAGAAGCCCACAGGACCCCTAAAGGTGGTGCTTACGTTGCGGAAATGTTCACCAGGTAGATTAAATTTACTACTCATTTTAGAATCATAAATTTTACATGCTACTTCTAGTTCTAACTTCCACAACGAAATATTCTTGGGTGACGAACAGGTTTATAATATAACGAACAGCCAATGCGACGAATGTATAGGTTTAAGACCTTATAATACTCCTAGAGAAGAAAAAATCAAAAACATCACAACTAATCTAGCAAACAGGATAAGAAGAAATGAGATTTTGACTGATCCCCTTCCGCCGTTTGATGGAACTCTCGATATTAGCAGCAATTATACCGGTTTCGTCGAAATAATTGGTAAGCAATATTTTTAAATTCACAAACAAACCACTTATAAATAATTCCGATCAGTACACGGTGATGGCCAATCGCAATTCCTGGCAGCTTATAGTAATTACTTAGACATGATGAATCCAGGACCAGAAGTTGTAGCAGCTCCCGCGGCAGGAACATTGAGTTTGATCGTCAAAATATTATGCGTTTTGGTCGTAGTCATTTTAATACTACTTGGTGCTTTGTGCATCTTACATCGATATACTAAACAAGCTCACGCTCAAGCTGTAGAGATGATAACGTTCAGGACTTCCTTAAGGTAATAATACGTTTTTGTTTAGAGTTAGCTTATTTTCTCGAAACTTCTTCGATAATTCTTCTGATTAGTGCTTCGTATTTTAGAGGCCTCGGGGGTCGCCAAAGACTGGTGTCTCTAAATCCTCCCGATATGTGCCCAATAAGTAAATCAGAACTTGTATCTTCTTACATAGAACATCACAGAGACTCGGATTACGGTTTTCAACAAGAATTTGAATTATTGCCTGACCGGTTTTCTGACAGAACCACACGAGCTTCTGACGCAAGAGAAAACGTCTACAAGAACCGATATCCAGACATCAAAGCGTACGATCAAACAAGAGTGAAATTATCACAAGTTGATAGCATTGCTGGATCCGATTACATAAACGCGAATTACGTGATGGGTTACAAGGAACGCAAGAAATTTATATGCGCTCAAGGGCCTATGGATACAACGGTTAATGAATTCTGGAGGATGATTTGGGAGCAACACTTAGAACTGATTCTTATGCTTACAAATCTTGAAGAATACAGCAAAACTAAATGCAGCAAATATTGGCCGGACAAAGCCGATGGCGACAAAATTTTTGGTGAGATTACTGTTACTCATTTGCTGGAAACCAGATACTCGGACTACATAGTTAGGGAGCTGAAGATAATACGATCGAGCAATGGCAAAGAATTGGAAGAAAGAAACATTGTACAATATCATTACTTAGTTTGGAAAGATTTCATGGCTCCCGAACATCCAAATGGCATAATCAAATTCATTAAAAGAGTCAACGAAGCTTATTCCGTAGAAAAGGGTAGCATTTTGGTTCATTGTAGTGCTGGAGTCGGACGAACTGGCACTTTAGTCGCCCTTGATTGTCTGATACACCAATTGAAAGAAGAAGGACACGTATCTATTTTCAACACTATTTGTGATTTGAGACATCAGAGAAATTTCCTAGTCCAATCTCTGGTAAGTTACCGTTTTTACATTAATCCTTCTTTATTAATTCGCTTTTTTTACTAGAAACAATATATTTTTATTTACCGAGCTCTGATGGAAGTTGCTCAGTATGGTGATACAGAAATTAATTCCAATGAATTGAAAAGTACCTTGGACAGGTTAAGACAATGTGATAATGGCAGAACAAAATGTAAATTAGAGGAAGAGTTTGAAAATATAATAAACGCTTTCGAAGACAGGAAATCTTGTTCTGTAGCTAGCGGTGAAGAGAACCGAGAGAAAAATCGCTGCGACAGCATCCTTCCATATGATAGAAATAGAGTTATACTTACACCTTTATCGGGCAAAGAACATTCCACATACATCAATGCATCCTTCATCGAAGGCTACGATAATAGTGAATCATTTATTATTACTCAAGATCCTATCGAATCGACTATTAACGATTTCTGGAGAATGGTTTCTGAGCAAGGAATCAGCGTTATAGTCATGCTTTCAGAAGTAGGCGAAGGCAAATGTCCAAGATATTGGCCCGAAGAAGAAACATACTATGATCACATCAACGTTAGATATGTTCAAGCTGAAAGCTGTCCTTATTATACTAGAAGAGAAATGATTGTTAAGAGCAGGAACGGAGAAGATCAAAAAGTTACTCACTTACAGTACCATGGCTGGCCTACAGTGGATGGGGAGGTCAGTAGCATTACAAATAATATACAGAATACATATTTAAAATCTAATTTAATTTTCAGGTACCCGAAGTTACAAGAGGTCTCATTGAGTTAGTTGATTTCTCCCAAACAGTACTAATTAGAAACGGTTGTTCACCATCAATGATTATTCATTGCAATTTAGGATCTGATAGAAGTTCAATGTTTGTTGGCCTCAGCATATTGGTACAGCAATTAAGAACTGAAAGAAGAGTTGATATATTTACAATAACGAGAAAATTAAGGTCGCAGAGACAAGCCATGATCAATTCCTATGTGAGTAAAGAAATTAATTTTGAATTTAGTAACACTAAATCTACGTTTTGATTACAGGCACAGTATGAATTTTTACATCGAGCAATTGTAAATTACGCAGAACTTCACGGACTTTGCGAAATCTAAACGTAAATTATTTGGTGCCATAACATAACTTATATATTTCATTCCAAGACACCTTTATATTGGTCTCGCTGATATCTAAGTATTTTTGTATTAGTAATTTATTTAATCTAGGAATAATGTATTTAGTTTAACATTCATTCCTGTGAAGAGCCAAATTAATGATTTTAAACCAAAGGCATTTGAAGGTAAGTTTGTACTTTTTTTAAGACTTGCAGCAATTTTAGCTTTTGCTCAAATTTTTGTTATTTAAAAAATATCTCTGGCAACTGTTGTTACCTTATTTGTTAATTTTTATTATTTAATGGCAGCTATTCTGAAAGCTCTCTTTTCAAAAGCCGCTCCTTCATTGTTTTATATTTTAACAGCTAAGTACTTTTTTTAATTTTTCCATTGTATTGAAATGAAAGCCATTTGTTATTAATACAAATCTGAACAATTTTTTTATCCTAAATATAAACAGACTGAACTTAATGACATTTAAATACCAGGGATATTCACCATAATAATTTTAAACTTATTTGTGTTAATGTATTGTGATATACATATATTTTTCTGTAGCCATCAATTAACCTAGATATTGTATCATTTTTACTTTTGGTACTGCACAATATGTATTTCAAGCACTTATAATAAAATAGATAAAATAAAAAAATATATATTGGGTATGTCCCTACAGAAATAACAACCTACTCAGAACCTGTAAATTTCTCAATTAAAGTTTGCAACTAGTCATGTGACTAAATTAAAGCATTTTATTGGATCTTATGAGTTTGAGATTTCTGCTGGAACAGACCTATTATTACTATCTTATGTATTTTTTCTCGTATTGTGCATTTAATCAAATAGCAAAATTATTTAAAATTTTTACTTCTGCAGGTGTTTCACATTTTTTCTTCTAATGCATCAATTGTTTGAGATTTGTTTTTGGTTGAATTATATGGTTAATACGCCGTTTTAATTATAGATAATATTTCATACGGGAGGTAGAATCTGAAAGAAAAAAATTACTAAATTTAATAATTCGTGTTAAGGGCTATTTGATATGAACTGAATGTTTAAGGTGTTTGTCACTAATATTCATGAAATTTTTAACCTTTTTCCCGTTGATCTTTCAGATATTTTTAAGCCATTGAAATATGTACTGATAAGGTTTAAATGTGTTGTAAAAATGAAAGGATAATCAATATCCTTCCTTATCTTGAATGACAATAAAGCGATTAGGAAAATATTCATGCTTGATTTAATCAAGTTATGGTTGGTATTTGACTTGAAAGTATGTAAATACCTGAATTGAAAGACTGATTTTTTGTAAAATTATACGTGAAGGGTATGGGTAGTACTTTTTTATACGACGTATTAACCATAATAATTTCTCCTAATATTTTTTGAGCAATGGACTATTTGTAGATTCGAATATTTGAGTATTTTCATATTGAAAATAAGGTTGTGATTTTATAATTTTATAATATCTATTTCATAGGATCTGATTTTAATTTGTACTAGAACGAAAGCCTTTTTTTTTGGTTAGGATAATGCAATTTGTATGAACTATAAAACAAAAAGGTTCTCTAATATTTAAAAAAAAATGAGTACTTTTGTTACACATAAAATTTAGCATTGTAGAGTAGAGAATGGAGAGGTTTTAAAAGACACACATCTATAAATAGTCCGTTAAATATTTATTTTTTAATAAGCTGTTTGCAAATTCAACAATATTGCACAATATTTTCTTTAATAAGTACCAAATTTATTTTTGTATTTCAAACATGACGACCATTTTTATAAAAAAAAACGTGCTCAATGCTGTGCTACAAATGACCACAGTTATCTTTAACACCATTACTATTGTTTTGTATAAAGAATGAATTTAAATGTGGTAGAATAGAACATAATATACTCAATACCTAACTTGCTTAAAGATGTAGTGCTTTAAGTTGCTTACTCAAACATGTATAATTTTTAATCATTGTGAACGTCACTTTGTATGTTAGATATGTGTGTATATACAATTTCGTCGACTTTGTGACTTTACTTTTCTATACCAGTTCTTCAAAAACATTGAATTAATCTCTCAAAAATGTAAAATTCTTTGTAGTGTTTATTAACATTCCTTATTCACGTTTACAATTCTTTTTATACTTATTAGTGTTTCTTAAGGTCTTGTATAGAGCACTCATAAAATAACTCCCTACAAAAATTGGCTATATATTCAAAATTTTTTACTAACTTATTTTTGTAAATAACTACAGTGAATTTTTACATAAAAATAACGATAGTGCATAACTGATTTTTCCGCATAGGTTTCGAAAAATGTTTATTAAAAGATTTTCTATTATACAGTCAGTAAAACATTACGGAGGGTGTTAATTTATGACTGGAAACCTGACATTGCCCTTTGTATTCTCGAATACAAAATTAAGACTGTATATGCAATTATTGCGCTGATAAATAAATATTTATTTATAAATTTTCCTTTTTACTTTTATTTTATAATGCTAACATTTTTACATGTAATAAAACATCACTATAAGTATATTTTATGTTTTATTATCTTATTGTCTTTGGAAATAAATGAAGTAAGTACACTTGTACTTTTTATTTACATTTAAATACAATTATATTGAAATTTCGAAACGCTCGATTTCAGTGATTTTTTAGTAATGAATGAGCTTTATTTTTTACTATTTTACAGATAAATTTTAAGTATACCATATTTACATACTACGAAATATTGAATAGTTCGATGACTTCTGCCAAACAGTTGTATACCCTTCCTTTTCTTACACATGCATTGCCATTGTTTATTACGTAATCTTGCTTCCATTATTAATGACATGACATGATTTTTATTGAATGAGCTTTGTAGGTTGTAGGCGTGTCTGTGTAGTAAGAATACTATAAATACTATAAAGAATATTGACTGTGGAATACTAATGAATTCTGCAATAATTTGTTCGGTAATAAAATGCCATTTTGCTTTTTAACCCGTTTACATGCGGAATCGAAGCCGGCTTGGATCCCAGATCGATCCTGAGGAAACACTAAACACGGATCGAGTTGACTACTCGACGAAAAAAGAAGATACCGGATCGAGTTGACTCGACGAAGAAAAGATATCTCGATCACTGGATTACTGGATCCCGCATGTAAACGGGGTAATTGATATAATTATTATGTATGAAGTATTCTACTATTAGCTAGATACCTATACTTATACGAGGCTAATTCTTGTAGAGGAACGAGAACGAAGACTGTGACAGTGACAGAATTATCATTCGATTACCAACCATTTTTTTTGATAATTTTTCAAATAAAAAACCATTTTTGGAAATCAAGGCATTATTATTAAATTTGTACAATTGATAAAAAATTCGAAAATTTTATACCTATTTTTGAATAAAATTGAATAAAGTTTAGTGCAGTCCAAAATCATTTTAATTTTTATACTTTATGTAATAAACATATTTCAATATTTCATACAATACGACTACAATCATTTCTAAATATAACATCTCTAATCTAGTATTTACAAAAATGAAGTAAAGTAAATCAAACATTCCCCCTCTCTAGACCACGCCTAAATCAATTTTATTTTTCACTTTACTTTACTACATAAATCTTCAACTTTTTAATGAAAACGCAACCTCTTAGTCACTATTGTTTTAAGTATCTGAATAAGAGCATATTGAAAAACCTCAAAATTTCTATTACAAATGTGTTGCGTCACTCTTTTCTCTGAATTTTTAACCAGATATTTAATGATAATCGATATACGGTATACGGGATATGATGTTAGTCACTGGAAATGGCCACGTTGTGAAGTTCACTTGCCAAGTTGGATATAGTATAAATGAAATTTTAAGTTATTTCACTAGTGTAATCTGTAAGAGAAGATACATTTGTTCTCTTTTGGATGAATTAACGTTTGACTTATTAGTATTTGTTTCTATATTTATAAAATATTTCAAGTAATTTTGGATAAGCGGCAACAATGTAAACCGGCGAGTGGTGTGTCAGTCAGTGCTTCTGTGTTTTCTGTTTTTATGATTTTCAACGCTTGGTGTTCTGTGGTGTGATTTTTCAATGAAACTTGCAGCCAAGATGGCTTCCAATGTCTTTGTGAACGAAATAACTTTTGGTTTACTTTTTTGAGTTATGAATTAAACTGGTGAAATTGTGTGATAGTGTATAAATACCGTTTTTTTACAAGTGCCCTTAATGTAATTACAACAAAAACGCAGCGTTATCGAAGCAAATGAGAATATTTATTCTAATGTTATTACTGTATAGAACATAGAATTTTGTGATAGAAACAAACTGGTGGTAGCTACAATGGTCCGTTATTATTTTTATATTTACATCTTTACATGTTTTACATTAATTAATGGACAAACTACGATTATACATGGTGAGTTTTTGATGTTACTTTCCTATCTTTCCTATCTTACAACGAGCATACTTTAGAATGTAAATTAATTCTGATTCTGTTATTCATCCGTTATCATTAGGGCTTCCATGTGCTAAAATTTAGACTATTTTGATGTAATGTTTTGATTTAAATGTCCACTTGTTGCTCTATTTATTTGTTAAAATGACGTTCGTTTCTCAGTTAGGGTGTTGATTAATGCAAACCGCATTCGTTGGCAATTCATTAAATCTTATTTATCATTGATTTATTATCAGTCAGAGACAACACCTTAAATTGTGTAAAAGCTCATTAAATGGTTTCAGCAGCAAAGTGAATTTTAATTGCATAGCGTTTTAAAAGTACAGTAGGTTATTAAAGAACTACATATTTATTTATGTAACCTTGATACCTATTGAGCATTTTTATTTATGATTAATAAAATTTCTCATAGTGTTAAGTTTCTTTTTATTTATTGATTCGTGAATCATACTATGTTTAACGAGTATTGTGATTCATTGATTCGGTATCCCTATGCACTGCTTCTGTAGTTTATAAACCTTAATTTCTTTAATCAACTGTACTATTTAAATGCCATGTATTTTTTTAATAAAAAATAGTTACTTTCTTTAATGTATGCCATATTTATGCTTTATTAACATGAAATTAATAAAGAATATAGTATTATTTTAATAACAACTGTTGATATATTACATCAAAATATTCATGAAGAAAACTGATGATGCATGTGTTTCTTTCTAGTTTATGACTCAAGGCTAGAAAAATGCAACTAAAAATCTTAAAAAGTAACCTGTCTGGATAGTCACGCATTTTTATATTATTTGTATCCTGTAATAAAGCCTTGTTTGTTTCTTGTAATTATCTTTCTACTTGATTTACATCACCTAATTAATGGTAAAAATGACGATTATTTTTTATTAACACAATGTGTTTGTATTTAAAGGAAATAGTAAATAATACTTTAGTCAGTACAATCAGTAATTTGATTTGAGTTAAGTACATTGAATATTTCAATTGAGACCAATTATACTGTTTGATTCTAATTATATTATTTATAACTCGGATTTAATTTCATAGCCCATAATAATTTGCTTGCAGGTTATAGTGACAATTCTGTTGAATCGTTCTTATCAACACAAGCTAAAAGCGCTAATATAAGAGCTGATAATCATAAGCCTAAGTTTAAGGAATGTCAAAATTACAGGCCCTCTGTTAAAGAAGAACAGAGGGCAGGCACTTACGTTATGACTGTAAGTTAAGTTATTTCTTGCCTAAAATCACTTTTCACATCAAAATTATTATAGGTAACTGCGTTTGATGATGATCCTAAAGATGCGGGAGGTACAGTAACATATTCGATAATTCACAGGGAAGGAGAACGTGTTTTGTTTCAAATAAATAATGTTACTGGAGAATTAACAACCATTCAACCTTTTGATCGCGATGAGCCTCTCAGACAAAAAGAACTTTATGTTACCGTACAAGCCATTGATAATGGAATACCTCCTTTGGCAGATATTTGTACTTTTATCGTTACAATTACTGATATTAACGATAACGCTCCACAATTGGATAAAGTGGTAATAAAATTTATTCATTCATACAATTTCTTCAATTTTTCTACAATTTAATTTGTGTAGATACTGAGTACATACCTTTTTTTATAGGAATATAACACACAAGTATCAGAAGATTTAAAAATCGGCAGCGAAGTTATGCGTGTGTTTGCCTATGATATTGATGATGGGGAAAATTCAAGACTTTCTTACAACTTTTCTGATCACGATAGACTCTTCACGCAATATTTTAGAATCGATAGAGATACTGGCGTTGTTTATTTAAGGGAATCGCTAAATGATGTAAGTTTTTTTAAAGCAATTCATCTTTCGTGCATTCATATTTCATTTTCTTACAGAAAAAGAATACTAGATTTACTAGTGTCGTATATGTATCTGATAATGGAATAGATGATCAGGAAGGTCAAAAATATTCAATGGTTAATGTATCGATTACTGTAGTGGGTTCTGATAAACAACCTCCGAAGTTTACTCGATATCCCCAAAATGCCATTATAATCCCAGAGAATTTTAATGATTTTTCGAAACATCTAGTAACAGTAGAAGCTGAGTAAGTATTAACTACATTTTTCTCGGGTTTTGTTCTTATTTTACATTATTATTTAGATCCAACATAAGGGACCCGCAATTAGCTTTTGAATTAGTAAAAGGTAAAACTTATCAAACGAATAAAGATCAAACTTTCCTCTTGGAAGCAGAGGGTAACATTGCTCACATAAAATTAGTACGTGCGCTCGATTATGAAACTGTAACTGAATACACCTTGCAAGTACGTGTCAAAAACAAAGATTCAATGGATTCGTCGATTAATATACCGATAAAAGTAATCGATGTAAATGATGAAATACCTAATTTTTTGGAGTTTCTCAAAGGCAGCATAGTGGAAAATGATAATGCCGGTGTACAAGCAATCCAAGTTAGAGCTATCGATAAAGATGGGACAGCAGCTAATAATATTGTCAGCTATGAACTAGTAGATAACACTGATCTTTTCGCCATAGACAAATCAACGGGAGTAATTACATCAAAAGTTGCATTTGATCGTGAAGAAGTACCTCTTTATCACGTAAATGTCAAAGCTTATGACAACGCACCGTCAGCTCTTTATAATACAACTGAACCAAATATCGTCATACAAACATTTCAAATTAGTATAGAAGATCAAAACGACAACAAACCTAGATTTACGCATCCTATTTACCAATTCAGCAACATAACAGAGTTATCAGACAAACTAAGCATTGTTGGAGAAGTCCAAGCTTTGGATAACGACACAGCTTCTCTGATAACTTACAGTATTACTTCTGGAAATATAAACGATTCGTTTATGATTGAAAACACCACCGGAAGAATAAGAGTTAACGGTAAACTAGATTACGAGCAAATCGAACAATACAATTTGACTGTCAGAGCATTCGATGGAGCATTCGAAGATTTTGCTAACGTGTATATTTCGATTCTAAACGAAAACGACGAAAGGCCTGTGTTCAAGCCGTATTTAAAAGACGTGGACATCGAGGAAGAAAGCACCCGGGCCGAATGCGTTGTAATCGTTGAAGCATACGACCCTGACATCAAAGACAGAAACGCTGATCAGCACATTGTCTATGAAGTAGCGAAAGAGCAAAGCGATTTTCTTCAAGTGGATTCTAAAGGCTGCGTTACTGTCACCAAACCCCTAGACAGAGATCCTCCCTTTGGGAACCCAGCAAGGCAAGTGTTTATATACGCTCGTGATAACGACGGGGGCACCAATTCCTTGATCGATACGGCCGAAATCGAAATCCATTTGATCGATATTAACGATAACGCACCTTTCTTGAATGTCACTGAAATAGTTTGGTATGAGGGACAAGATCCTGGATTAATAGGCAACTTGAGCGCAGATGATTATGATGGTCCAGATAACGGACCTCCGTTTAAATTTCAATTAGCCGATACAGCTACACAAGATATCATGAACAAATTCTCTGTTAATACACAAGGACAACTGTATGCTTTAGAAGAATTTGACAGGGAAAAGCAAAAATATTACGATATACCAATAAGTATAACAGACAGTGGAATTCCTGCAAAAACTGGTGTCAGCATTCTAAGAGTAATTATAGGAGATATTAATGATAATGTTGCTGGTGATGGTAACAGTACTATTTTCGTTTATAAATACGTCAATGGACCAGATACAGACATCGAAATTGGCCGAGTGTTTGTCGAAGATTTGGACGACTGGGATTTAGATGATAAAGTATTCATTCAATTAGACAGCATTGACGAATTTTCTCTAAACAAATCCAACAAAGGCATGATTCTTATGAGACCAACCACAACAGAAGGTACCTACGTTGTTCATTACCAAGTTACCGAAACCCATGAACCCACCATTCCAAGGCATACAGTAAACGCTATAGTTACAATTACTATTAAAGAATTACCAGAAGAAGCTGTTATTAAATCAGGCTCTGTTCGTATAAAAGATGTATCCAAAGAAGACTTTGTGGAAAGCTCAGAGGTAAGCAAAATCATTTTAAGTTATGTCTAATTGAGTTTTGACCTTCTACTTATCAATTTTTAGAATAATTTGGGCAAGAAGGATATCTTACAACAAGAACTTTCTAAAATCTTGAACACATCTTTAACAAACGTAGACGTCTTTACTGTTCTGAATTCTCCGCATCAAAATAGTTCTTATATTGATGTAAGATTCTCTGCACACGGTTCTCCGTATTACGCTCCAGAAAAGCTTCAGAATAAAATTACAGAGCAACAAAACGAGGTTTGTTTTTTTTTTGTTTACATTTTTTTTACATATCTAATTCAATTCATTGCAGCTTGAACGTAAACTTGGCGTTGAATTTGTAATGATAAACATCAACGAGTGCCTGAACGAAACTGTGTGTGGAAGCGAAAATTCATGCACGAATCAACTTAACATAAATCGAGAGCCGGCTGTTGTTTTCACAAACAGAACATCATTTGTTGGAGTAAACGCGTACGTCGATCCAGTTTGTGCTTCTATTCCTCGAACCGACATCGGTTGCTTAAACGGTGGTATATTAATCGAAAATTCAGCCTGCGATTGCCCTGTAGGCGATGGACCCCATTGTGAAATACTTGCTGTTGGGTTCACCGGAAACGGTTGGGCGCTATATCCCTCGTTCGATGCATCGAACAAAACCGAAATTGTATTGCACATTGAAGCGCATAGCGACAACGGCCTAATTTTTTACAATGGACCGCTTAACTCTAGGCAAAGTGTTTTATCAAAAGGTAAAAAATAATACTATTTAATGTTATATAAATTACATGTATTGAATTTTAGATTACATATCGTTAGAACTCAAAGATGGATATCCGCTATTAACTATATGCACCGGTGGTAGCATTAAAGAAATATATCTTACCAAAAACATACCTAAACTAAACGATCATACAACGCATAAGCTCAAAATAGGTTCTGGCGTAGATGTAAGTATTACGGTACACGAATCATTTCATTAATTTAATACATACGACTTTTTTAGGATATGTCCTTAGAAGTAGACGATTGTGGTACAAAGTGCTATGTGTGGATTAATAAGGATAACAAAGGAGTAGTAAGAGCGAATGGGCCACTACAAGTTGGTGGGTTAAAGAACAGATTCAACGACGAGGAGTTTAAATCCATTTGGAACCATTTACCGCCCACTTCGATGGGCTTTACTGGCTGCATTAAAAATTTGACATACAACGAATACTTCTACAATCTCGGAGGTCCTTCAGACATGTACCAAGCTTATCCTGATTGCAATTACGGCGTAATTCAAGCTGTTACTTTCATTATCGACTCGAATTTCTTAGTTGCCTTGCTTGTGTGCTTGGCAATATTGATCAGTAAGTGTTAATATTTAATTATACGTATTTGTGAAATAAGTAAACATTTTTTCTTGTTTATTGACCTGTTTATTTTTATTTCAGTACTTCTATTGGCCGTCGTGGTGCACAGACGCAAACGAGACAATATCAACGAAAAAGAAATGGACGATACACGCGAGAATATAATAAACTACGAAGATGAAGGTGGCGGCGAATGCGACACAAATTACGATTTGTCTGTTCTGCGGCAAAACAACATCGACGAGAAATCCATGCTGAGGGATAATCCAGACGTGCCTGCGGATATAAGTTGCTTCCTGGACAACAAGAAAGATAATTGTGATAAGGACCCAGATAATTTACCTTTCGACGATGTTCGTCATTACGCATATGAAGGCGATGGAAACAGTTCTGGGTCACTTTCTTCTCTCGCATCCTGCACCGACGAAGGCGATTTGAAATTTAATTATTTATCCAATTTCGGTCCTAGATTTAGGAAGTTGGCGGATATGTACGGTGAAGATCCAAGCGACGAAGATTCTCATGACGGCGGAGAAGAATCTTGGTGCTAAGATTCGATGACTCCTGTAGAGAAACCCATAGAAACTTAATTGTACTTAAAGGACTATTTTTGTTAACCAAAGATTGAAAAATTTTTTGGATGTACTGAATGAACAATCAATGTATATATTTGTGACTACGGTAATTGTCTTCAGACTGAGACATAGCTAATGCTATATTTTTCATTTCATTTCTTATTTATGCCATTTGATGGGTGGATTAATTTTCTGGAAATCTTTTCTACGACATTACTGTGATTTAAACCAATTAGATTAAGTAATTTCACATTAATCAGTTCCATTTTTATCATATTTCCTTCAGTATTTTTGGACAGTTATTAATAAAATAAGCAAAAATGAAATTTAAAACGGAAGAAATATTATAGCACAATGTCCTCAACGTAGTTTATTTTTAGACATTGCAATTTTGGGGCCTTATGAAAATATATGCCTTTTAGATTAAGCGCAAATACACTTATTCCTTAAAACGAGAGCAAATCAAATATTTTTTCTATATAGATTTTAGGTGTTTAATAATTAATTAATACTGTTGTAGACTAGTTTAAATGTAGGTTAAATATTTTAATATCTTATAAAATTTGAACTTTGTCAATATTTTTAAATTTAGAATTTATTGAAGGGCACCTATGAAATTCCACATTTTCTATTTTTATATTTCTTTAGGAAGATCAAATTTCGTGGGTCCCTTATTTGTTATTGATTTAGTTTAAATTTAAACGAACACATTTTTATTGACAATATTATACTGATAAATGGAAATTGAGAAAACCCTTTTACAGTACTGCTCAAAAAAGAATGTCCAAAAGTAGAGAATTTTCCTGATTTTCATTTACCATTTTATTTGTATCACAAAATACAGTCTGTAGAGATTTCTTTTCGCAAAAGAACAATAAGTTCAATTCATATCTTTTGTTATTCTTATGAATCTGAATAGTTGAAAATATGTGCCTTCATTAAAAACACGAAACGTGCAAATATGTCTCTGTAGACTGTTTTATGGTGCAATTTTTTTCGGATACATACTTTAGTCAAATAATATAGGTTGTGCTTAAACAGCTAAGTAACAGAACTTACTAATTGAGTGGAGAACATCAAGACTGAAATTCTATTTTGATAATTTAGATATTTTTTTTAATTTCGTTAAATTCTTTTGTTATGTGTTGTATACCGAGTGATTATGATTGAGGCTTTGACTTTTTAAAATATTTAAAATATAAATAAAATTCACAACTATACAAAAACATTTATTTATTGTAGTTGTAATCTCCATTTTTCGTTAGTAAGTGTTTGTTAATAATTTGTACAATATACTATAAAGGGCGCATATATTATATAGATTATGTATATGTATACTGCTTAATTTGTATTTATTTTTATTAATCGAACATTCCTTTAACTATTTATATATTTGTGATCAGTATGGCAGCCATAGGTAAGAATTATTTTTTTTATTTTACTTCATTTCATTCCTTTATTTTCGAATCAGTATTTTTATGTATACATTGAAAATATGTATCTTGGCAACTGCAAGAATGTAGAAGTACTGATTACTTTATTAATTTGCGTCTTTAGAAATGTGCCTTTAATAAGCTGCAAGTAGAGATGATTTTCATGCTCTTAAAATCTTGCTCACTGCCATTTGTTAAACGTAATAACAAACATCATTTTTTAAATAAATGTTTAAAAAGGATATTGTAAGATTTTATTTATAATTATATTATATAACGATGTAGCCAGTAGTAGAGAGGCAGTTTTAAAAACTTACAATAGAACGAAGTAAAAAATACCTAATTATATTTTTTAAGAGGTATACTGAAATAACTTTTTTACTATGATTATGTATTTTTAAAAATCAAACATCTATATTATTTAAATAATAAAATACATTTTATACATAAAAATGATAACGATAAATAGAAAATTATAAAATTTTTCGATACAAAATCTTATAAGATTTATGTTCAAGTTTTTTAACGCAACCCCCACTTTTTAAAAATTTTAATAACATTGCATTTTGAAGTAATATTCAATAATCTCGAAATCACATGACAAGAAATTTTAATATTAAAAATACGCTAAAATTGCATTACTAAAAAATAAATAGATACCGAGTCTTCAAGGCGGTCTACGATATAAAACAGACCGCGTGAATCATACATTTTATTGTCAGTGCTTGAAACTTATAAATAAAACTACTTGGACTTACGCAATTTAGCATTCGTACCCAACTTGCATTTAGTGTAGAAAAAATGTTTCAAAAACGTTTGTTAATCCAAGAGACTAATTAGACGATGTTAATTAATCGCTTGAAATCCAATGGTTAATTATAGAATAATTGTAATTTCATCTAGCAACTATTTCAAAAACAATTCGTTGAAACTGCTGAGCCGTTACCAATGAAATGGTTAATTTTATTAAGGGCGTGAAAAGTGAAGAGAATGGCACTATCTGCTTTGACAGGAAATATCTATTTGCAATCCTATTGCAGTAAAAAAAATAAATTCATATGGAGTCTCGGTAGGAAGGGACAATCCAACAATGTCGTTTGTAAAAACGCTTATTAGGGCAAAATGTCGATGATTTTACTCAGTCGGTTACTTCAAATGTTAACCTAAATAATTTTATTCAAAATTGAGTTTCGAATTTTTATTATTATCTACCCTGTATAGGAAATGTCCATGCTGTATGAATAAGATATGACCGATTTGTACAGGTACAATTAATAACAACGCTTCATACTAAATTATCAGTAATCTTCGTGTTATTGTTATTATTTTTATTATGAGGCGGTTGCAATAGATCACAGAACTGTAGCAAAGCTTCTCGTAATGGTTTCGAAACTTGTGTCGATGATGTTGTTGTACATTCCACTAAATATGGATAGAGGCTTATCAGCTGTTCCCAAGCTTTATTGTCTTCTAAAAAATTAATTCAAAAAAGTTAAGTATGTGGATGTACTAGTGAAAATTCTAATTACCTTTTACAGCTGTTGCTTTCTTCATGGATAGTATTAGAGTTGTTAGAGCTTTCAAAACGAAGGATATTTCGGAAAGACGATACCTGAAATATAAATGAATTTGCAACAAGAAGGTACATTTTTAATAGTAAATTTTACCTAGGTAACGGGCATTTTCCGCTCAATTTCTCATCTTCTATATACTTCCTCAAAACTTCCTGGAATCTATGTAACAAAGACGTAACAGCTAAATGTCCAGCAATGCCGTTATTCTTATCGTCGCCATTAACTACCATTCCATTATTATCTATTAAAGAAAATTGGAGCAAAGTTTCGAAGCACGTTTTCGCGAATTCCTCTCTAAGCGTCAGTTCGATGTCTCCATCGGTTTTTACATTGGTAGCGGAGTGTATAGAACCTTTGTTCAGCAGGATAACTACTTGCATTATGAAATCTTTGGGAATTGTCTTAGAATAGGGCAAGACTTCTGTTCTCAGGAGTTCGATGATCTGGCAGTCCATGGCTTCATCAGAAACCATCTCGTCTAAGCCTTTATCACCAGTGGCACAACTAAAAAATTATGTTATTTTAAACTAGGTAAGCGATATAAGGTTCTACTTACGTAGTTGGGAATAGGAAATCGTTTAGAGTGCAGTATAAATCGTTCCACATAGTTGAAAATTGGTTAGCGTGGTTCCTTGCTACTTTCAATCCGATTTTAAGTATGGTTAATAAACTGTTCGCTGCTAATTTCCATATACTATTCGATACGCAGTTGTATTTTAGAGCTAATGGTGTGTGTAGCGAGACTATGATCTCCCTCAAGATATTTGTGTTGATAACATCGTTATTTTCAGCAGTCTTTTCGTAGAGTTTGACGACCATGGTAATAGCCTTTTCCCCAAAAGGTACGTAGTTCATTGTAATCCAATCGGCTGTTTTGGTTTGTTTACTTTCCACTTTAGCGAACGATGGGGGAGAGCAAGTAAAACTGGCGAACGACAGCAGTAGTTTGAATATCTCCGGTATCATTTTGGAGTTGTTTTTCAACATCGTCTCTTTCTGGAGAAGTTCCATTACGTGCAAGACTCCGTCGTGTAATGGAGTTAAACTGACGTCGTTCGAAGTCGAAATAACATAGGGAGTTTCTCCGAAAACTGGAATCCTCACCGAATTCACTAATACGACTCCTAATTGCTTTAAATCATCTAAATTAAAAGTGTTTTTGACGTGTTGAAATACATTGGGAAATATTTGTATTAAGGATGTTAAGAACGTTTGACTTGGAATGTAATAATCTTCTTGGGATTCGTTTTCGATTAGAGGAACTGTTATTTCAGTGCCGATTTTAACCCATATTTTCCAAGCCACTGCCCATATGTCTTTATCTTCGACAGACGCTTTGCTATCGGCGGTTTGATTCTTATTCAAAAACAATACTTCCTGGAAGGACTTCAGAGCTGCTATCGATACTTCATTGTTTTTACTCAACGCTGCGTTTTCTATGAACTCCAAAAGGATACCCCACGCCCTGGGAAAATCCCCTAAGGCTTGAAGAAGCTGGCGCTTGGTGTTAAAAACTCTAGCCACACCCGACAGCGTCAGTACTTGCGTCTCGGCCCATTGCTTCTGAGCAGTATTACGCGTATGGTGTATTAAAATATTGCCTCCAGCATCCACTTTTTCGCTACTAGCGGAATTCGACAAATTCCTCACCTTGTCGAGCAAAGGAAACAGAACCTGCCAGAGGAGGACTTGCCACGTGGGCGGCTTCAAAAGCGAACCGTGCGCTGAAATCGTCGAGAACAACGTTTGCCCGGCGGATTTTCTCACCGCGGGTCTCGAATCTACGCAAAGCTCTCCAAGTCTGGCGTACAGACACATCCAGAGCTTATCGAAGCTGGGCATGTTAAGGGTACCAGGAAAATCGGGAAGCACAGTATTATCTTCCGTTGAAACTTGACTTAATTTGCTTTGATTCTGGTGAAAGTAGTCGGATATATTCCACTGAAATATTTAATAATGAAATAAAGTATAGTAGGAAATCATAAAAGAATCTTACCATTAAACCGACAGCAGTTAATGAAATGTTTAGTTCTTGTGTTTGGGATCCAAATTTAGCTACTGTATCCACGCATTGGGGTAGACACCTCAAGGGCATCAACGGCAGAAAATCTGTAATGAGCAACTGAAGACACTGGAAAGCGATTCTAATAAGGTTTTCCCTAAAAAATAAAAACATTTATTGTAAATAATACAACCGCATGAAAACATCACTCACCCGTGTTGATCACTAACAGCACCGATGATTCCTAAAACCAAAGGCCAACCATGCGACAGCGTCTCCCCGTTGGCGTGCAGTATCTGCAAAACGCACTCCAGCTGTTTTTGCCTTACATCCCCGTGAGGAACGGAGGATAATTCATACAGTGGTCCTAGCAGCAACGTTTGCAATTTTTGATTTTCCTTAAGCGGTATCGCGTGGTTATAGTGAAGAGCAGCCTTGACCAGATACGTTATTGCCTCGACTCCCCAACCTCTCATCCGAATGTGAGGATGATGGCAGACTTCCAGTAAGTGGTTGGTCAAAGGACGCCACAGCACCTCGACTCTCGACATGTTCACTAAGCCCGTTTCTAGGAGTTTAGCGACAGCAAACAGGCTGGGTTCTCGGTTGGAATAGGCCAATTCCATGGCCTCTTGCGACAACTTACACAGCGCGCTTATTAAATGATGCAGCGCCACATCGTCTAAATATTGACTAGATTCAAATAGTTTACTGAGCATCGTCGATAACACGGGCAAATTGTCCATTACGGAGCTAGTAATTACGGCGTTTGCGTCCGTAGTAGGCCGGACAGCCTTTAAACTACCGCCTGTAGATGGCTTCAATCCCAAAATCCACACCAAATGTTGCAGGGTCGTTAAGACCAAATGCCAGGAACTCCCTAATATTCCCCCGTGGCAATGGGCTAAGCTGAGCAAAGCTCTCATCGATTGCAAATTTTTCGCTGTCAACATCACCGGACCTTGTTGCGTTCCTGCGGGAATCGACGATGTAGGAAGAGGCGTTCCTACAGCCACCACTTGCTGTCGATATTCCGTTTCACCGTATTGTACCATAAGTGAAAGATTCATGTCTTGACTGTCTCTATGCACTGCAGAAAAATTGTTAGTAACCTCTATAGTGTTATGGACAATAACTAACCTTGTCTTAAATTCACGCCTGATGTGACGGTGTTTAAAACTGTAAGAGCGTAGTGAGGCGGTAGTGACGACTTACAAATGGCTGTAATAAAAGCATCTCTAGGCGTCTGTAGTTCTAGCATACCGCACAATGAAGTATACGTTTGCATTGCTTTCAAAACGTTTTCTGTTACCGATTCGTCTGTACTAGCATCTACAAGCGGACTGAGAGCGGCGAGTAAGCCGCACCAACTGGAGTTTATGAGCTGGCAATTCAAATCTTTGCTGTTTTCGTTCGTCGATTGAAGCTCTTCAGGCTGTTGTTGTGGATTTATAAGTATTTGCATCGAGCGGATGATTTCCATGAGACATGCATAAGCGACTGATATTCCATAACCATCAGGAACTACTGGTGGCTCTATTTTATCCAACACCTCCAAACTAGATAAGAAATTTGTATTAGAGAATATTGGTTCAATATTATTAAGTACTTACTAGGATGATTTTGCTTGTCCAGTGGGAAATGTTACTACAATAGGCAGCCAAACGCCTCTTAAAAGGAAGCCAGGTTGAGGAGTTACTCCTGGACCAGCCGCCAAACCTCCTAAATACACCGGAGGTTGTCCTTGAGCCACAGGAACTAAAAATTATTATTAATAGTAATAACATTAGCAAGCAAATTCTAAACTTACTTCCAGCACCCATCGTTAACTGAGGACTGACAAATAGAGATTGGACATAAGCTCCAAGCGAATTAACAATGTCCTGAAAGATACTTGTGGTGTGCCTATTTAAATCATAACATTCGCAGAAAGAATTCAACAGCTCCGGTTTAATTGTCATTTTATGCAATACTTCCAGAGCCAAAGAACGCTGCCAAGTGGGTTTATCCGGATCCAAAAATTTAACAATCAACGATAGAAATATTTCACATTCGGTTACCTAAAAGTTAAAAGTGTGCAATAAAAAATTGTCAATGATTTAGAATGAGCCTAACTTACTAGTAAGCTGTGGTATTTTTGTATGAGGATCGAAACAACTCGCAGAAGCCTCATGCTAATGGGAAAATATGGCTTTTCGAAAGGCGTAGCTTGTTGAATGCTGTTCGGCACGTTACTTCTGTATTTTATATTTGGTGAAAACAATTTTATGACCAGAGCACATACCCTTTCTTTTAACAAGAAGCTGAATTCGGCATTCTAAACAATTCAATTAAATATATAAAAAAATTATTTAAAATATATTCGTACCTTATAAAAAACTGACGAAAACTGTGTTAATACTGATTCCAATAATTCTAAGCCAAATGTTCTAGTCATCTCAGTCATGCCTATAAGCCAATATGGTTGGTCTGCGTTCACTAATTGTACTAAGTCTTGAAAAAGCAAAAATGCATCACCCGCACAGGGAGGTAATCCTTTAAAAAACTCATCATTAAAATCAAAAATTAAAACGTAATAAACACTTGTACCTTTCGGAGGACTACTGCTTGGGGATTTCAATTCTTCGAAATTCACAGGACTCGTCTGCGGTGCATTTTCAGATTTCGACATCTGCTCATCCTCTGAAACCACTCTTTCGAAAACAAGATACACTAATTGCCTTACTGTAGCTCCAGCTGTGTTAATCGTGGTCGAATTTTTAGCAAAATGTAATCGAAAACATAGCACTAATGTCTGGAAAATAATATATAAATAAACAAACTTAGCTACTGTAATTACAGTTTTACTTACTCTAGCTAAAGTTTCACCATGAACAACTGTATTTGTCGTAAGGAGAAGAGTAACTGTCTGTAGTATCTTTACTTCTTCTATCCCAAGTTCCATAAGAGCCCATAATGTATCCGTTATGTATAAAGCACCTTTTTGATCCACCAGTTGATGTGTAATTAATTTTTGCATTATTTGTAGGCATATCTATGGAAAATTTTCAATCATTTATTTGAAGTATGTGAATATTATTCGTATTTACCCTTATTAGTTTGACGTCTTTAGTTTCACAACCTTGCGATAGAGGATAAATAATTTGGTTAACAACATAATATACAGACGACTGCGCCGAAGTTTGTGCAGTTTTCAACTTGTTTATAGCTTCTTCACATGCCTAAAAGTTAAAATAATATAACTTGGCCCTTGGAATAGAGTCTTATGATTACCTCTTTTACTTGGGGATATTTCTTCTTCGATTCTGAAGAGAGGCTCTTGAAATCACTTTGCAGCGTTTCTATAAACGCTGTAGAAAGTTCTACATTATGCGAAACTCCCTCGTATGCCATTACAACCACTTATTTTCATTAAATAAACAAAACAATCTTAGCAAAATACAGATGAGCTGGCAATGTCAGGCAACTCCACTTCTAAATATTTATTTACAAAAAGTTCACCGTCAATTTACTCCCTTCTTATTGGTATATCAAACACAGTCTCCATTGTTGCTGATAATTGCCGCTGACACTAAATAGAAATTAATTACCTTCTGATTTTAAAACAATTATTCGACTTTGTTATGTAGGTCTTTCATTTGACAAATTTGACAATTCAATATATCTGTGAAGTTAGCTACTAACCTCCAACTCCACCTAAAGTCTTCTTTACGTTTGTCAACCAATTGACTGCTGTCCGAATAATTCTAGACCGAAGTTTCAAGTAAAGCATCGTAGATGCCGACACATGTCATCTTTTTCGGTATTTCACATTTTGGATAACTTTTTCAAAAAATTGGTGATGGTTATTTTTTATTTATGTTATTTTAATATTGCAGATTAAGTTAGTCCTGTGCAACAGTTATTTATTTTGATAAATTTGGCACTATTTTTAACTATTTAAAATAAAACAATTAGGCATTCAAAATATTCATACAATATAAAATTCTATAAGGGTTTTAGGTTTTTTACGAAAATAAAACAACTACCTAAAAGCTGCTCCATTCCCCCTAGCATCTAGTAATAGAGTAAATCAATATAACAGTTTCATTCAAGTATTTGTATCAATAGCTTGTGACATAAAACATAAGTAGGAACAGCATCTTGAAGACTTTTACGATTATAGCGCAGCAAAACATCTTTGATTTGAGATTGAAGTGCGTTTTCGCCTACCGAATTAATGTTCGTATATAGTGAAAACGTCTGCTTAACCGTCATATAGATGCAAACGGCCGTCGTTCCTTCGTTTCCACGACGAGGGATGCATAACGATACATAAATCCGAACACGAGGCATCCTAAATTTTGATTATTTACTCGCTTAGCCACTTTCGCGAATTTCGAAACGAATAGGTTTCATGCAAGTGCCAAGCGAAAATTCGGCTTTATTAAAATTTCCGGTTTTTCCTGTATATACGATCTGCCTATGTCGCCGTTATGCCTCATAGAATTTCATTAGGTCATCATTGGTAGAGGAAAATCAGTCAAGGGGAATGCGAACATTGAAACTTTATTAACATCGGCGGTAGTAGAATTTTCGAGGGTATGAAATGTTGTCATCCTTCGGAAGTAAATAACAGGAAATGTTTTTGTTTCGACTGAGCCATTGCTGGATCGTAAAGTCTGATAGAAATCCTTTTTTGACCGTTATCCGTTGAAGTTTGCGCGTATAAAAATAATATCAGAGAAGGATGAGATGATTTATTGATTATTGTTTTATACATACTGGGTGTCGCGAAAATGTTAGGACATGGCTTAAGTACAGATCTCTGAGACAGATAAGATAAATTTTAAGATAAGTTAAGAATAAAAAAGAGATTTTTTGATATTGGACCGGAATGGCTTAACTTTTTTACGAGAAAATTTGTAACAGGGACAAACCCTCTTAATTTTTCGGCCCTTGTTATTCACTTAATTTTTGAATTGAAACTAGATTTATCAGTTCATTTGTAATGATATTTTACTCTCTGCATTTTTTTATAAAATCCATATTTTGGAGATAAAGGCTTTTTTTGGCATTTATTTTTGAAATTCACATTTTCACTTTATTATTAATAAAAAAAATTCATAACACATTTTTAACAGATTAAGTTATTTTCAACAATAATCTATTTATTAATCAAAACTAAGGCATTTAATATTTTAAAGATTAATCATAAAAATTTGAATTATGAAATTTATAAAAATTTTTCACTATAGCCACTGATCCATTAGGTATTAGATTTTTGTTGAAAATAACATACAGTGAGTCCACTTAAGTTCGCACCATATGGGAAACTTTTTTATTGTTAATATTAAGAAAAAAAGTTATTCTTCATAAAAAGTTCTGCATTGTCCAAAACCTAAAATGCAATCATCAGATATTAAAAATTTTCAGTCGTATACGAGGTTTGTCAAAAATTGTGATTTTTGTCCAAGAGTAAAGTACCTTTATTTTTGAAAATACCAAAAATTATTATTAAGAAAAAATGTTTAGAAGTAAATATAACTTTCAAATATTCAATATTGTTTATTTATAAAAATATTTTTTTTACATTTTCTCTGTGAAAACTTTGGAAAATGAAATGTGAAATCCGGTACTACTTTTAAAAAATGCCGGTGCATCCTAAATTAATTATGCAAAAAAGTGCAAACTTAAATTTTCAACATTTTCACGAAATTTTTTCAGGAAAAAATATTTTTATAAATAAACAATATTGAATATTTGAAAGTTATTTTTAATTCTATACATTTTTTCTTTATAATAATTTTCGATATTGTCAAAAATAAAGGTACTTTACTCTTGAGCAAAAATCACATTTTTTGACAAACCTCGTATACGACTGAAAATTTTTAATATCTGATGGTTGTATTTTAGTTTTTACACAATGCAGAACTTTTTATGAAGAATAACTTTTTTTCGTAATATTAACAATAAAAAAGTTTCCCATATGGTGCGAACTTAAGTGGACACACTGTATAATCTGTTAAAAAGTTGTCATGAAACATTTTTACTAATAATAATGTGCTGAAAATGTAGATTTCAAAAATCGTATGAATACCAAAAAAAGAGATTTATCTCCAAAAATATTTATTTTATGGGAAATTACAAAAAGTAAAAAATCCTTTTGAATAAACCGATAAATCTAGTTTCGATTCAAAAATTAGGCATATAAATAGTAAGAGCGGAACAAATAGGGGTTTGAGAGGGTTTGACCTCCCTATTAATTCTGAAAGGGATCGTTAATTTTTTTAAATATTTTCACTCAAATATAAGTCACCAAATAGAGATATTCTGTACAAATTTTCTAGAAAAAAAGTTAAGCTATTCCGACCCAATATCAAAAAATCTCTTTTTTATTCTTAACTTTTATAACATCCTATAACTTCTTTACTAAACACTTTTAGATATAGGTAAGTTTGGTTAAATCATCTTATTTTCATCTCAGAAGTCTGTAGTTAATAAGCCATATCTCAACCTTTTTGCGACACCCTGTATAATCACAATTAAATTCCTCTTTAATTTTCATTTTTAAAGGTGTTACATAATCAAGTTTTTTACGAAAAATCATACATATTTTTTCCGCTTTAATGACCTCCTTTCCACTATTTTATAGTTTTGGAGACAAAGACCACTTGGCAGTAATCACGGCGCGAAGGGTAATAAGACTGTTCGGAACATTGCGCCACTTAATGTCTGCGAAGTAGCCAATCGACATTGGCTTATCACACTAAATTCGTATTCATTAAAAGTACTGAGGGCGATCTTAGTAAGCATTAAAAGTGAGTCGTATCTTGTTGAAAACACTTAAGAGAAATGTTTGACCGTTCGGGACAATTCCACCAAAAAATCCGAATTCTTTTTTTAAATGTTACCCCAAAGTTCTACTGGAAACAAATTATTTTAGTTAATTCAATAGTGCGATTTAATGTATTTTATATGGTAAAAAATTGATTCAATAATGGCATAACAAACTTGTAGAAAAATTTAATACACAACAAGCGTTATGTAATTTTCAAAAAAGTAAACGAGTTGCATTCAACGAAACCGGTGATTTGGAGTGTAGAAACAGCGCTGCGGCTATTTATTACTGTTGAATGCATGAGGGAGTTTTGGTGGAGTTTTTCGGGCGGAATCGCGGATCTCTCTTAAGGTCGGGATATGGCCTCATTTTATCTGATTTCAGACTTCCGTGCAATCGTCAAACGTCAATAGAGGCCTGATGATAGAATGTCGTAACAAGAAGCAGGCTTTTAGTGTTGGCTATAAGAATCTGCTCGCAAATGTTCCCTTAGATAACAATAAGGACGCCCCATAAATTTTACTGTATTGATTTTATTGCAAATAAGCCTCACACTTGA
Source organism: Phyllotreta cruciferae (assembly GCA_917563865.1). Taxonomy (NCBI): domain Eukaryota; kingdom Metazoa; phylum Arthropoda; class Insecta; order Coleoptera; family Chrysomelidae; genus Phyllotreta; species Phyllotreta cruciferae. The sequence continues at coordinate 1,576,182 of OU830615.1, read as the reverse complement.
AGCGATCTATCTTCGGATCACCTTCACTTTATTGTGAATTTTTGTTTATGTCGCACAATAAAACAAAGTACAGATGCGCTCCCGAGCCCGGAGAAATCATTTTAGATGTAGATGTCTCTTTCCCTAAGTTTTACACCTCGAATAAAATGCATTCTCAAATAAAAGTCCAGCATTAAATCGTATCAACATTAAACATTTTGTCGACTTTGTTCTTTGAATCATTGATTTGCTTTTTTCTTGTTACGTTTGTCTGGACACCCTGTATAAATCAATGAAACTCCATATTTTTCTAGTTCTAAAGTTTTCTTTTCAATGATGTATTATACCAGTAATAAATCACAATAGAAAAATTAGAACTCTGTTTTTGCTAACTTTATTCAGTATATAATAAATAATACGCATCATAATTCATTTTGGGGGGAACCAGAATGATGTAGAAACATAGACCTTCGTTGAAATGGTACAAAAAGAAAAATAATTTCTGTTAAATCATTCGAAATTCGATTGGGTGGTGTCCAGAGGCATAAAAACATTATTTCTAGGTCGACAATGCGTCGCAATATTCGTCGTACAGGACACATAAAATTTTATTATTACGGCCATATTTTTTATTCCAAAGGGCTATTAATAATTTATAAACCAGAAAGAAAATAATCTGTATTAATAATTACTCCGGCACCCCTTGTACATTAGTTGCAGTGGCGTAAGACCAAAAGCGATTACAGCGATTATAGCTCAACATTTCACTAGCCGACTCGCTACTCGGGATCACTTCCGGTTTCCGCTAGTCTTCACTTCGTTCTTCCGGTAAATTCACGTTCCTCTCCAGCCGGATCCTGCGTATTTCTTATTTATTTGTAAGGAGATTGCACATATCTGTTATTCGTTAAGGACCGCTCCGAGGCGCCGTCGTCCTTAACAGACAACAGGGGGCTAAAAACACTCATTTCTTCCGAGCGACAGTAAAATCGAATGCAATGTTATATTGAATATATAGGGTGTCAATATTATTTATTTTTATTGCTTCTTTACAATAGTGATTTTTGTTCTTTACAATTTACATAAAGGGGTGGCCCATTAGTATGGAAAAGCCCAATATCTCAGTTACTGCAATGAGGATAATATTAAAAAAACTTTGCGATACAAAAGTTGCAGATACTTTTATACTGCATATTTTAAAATTGGTTATATTATACAGAGTGTTCTTTATTATTGTTATTTATTCTTTATTAATTCGGTTTATTATACACTATAATTAAAAAGAACTTTTTTTTAAATTTAATTATTATCAAAATTATAAAATTTAGGTATAGGGAATGTTTAACAAGAAAGAAAGCCCTTCAAAAATACTTCTTGGTATAGTGATATGAAATATAGGATGTTCAATTTAAAATAACAAAAGAAAATATTATTTTTGCGTTTGAACCCACCCTCTAAACAGTATGATCTGTATGATTGAAATTTACGAAAAATATTCATATTGTACAATTTCACGATATTTGCAATGTTGTGAAGGGTATATTTTTTTTTCAATTCAATCCGTTTAGTTTCTACAGAATGATAAACTTAGTACGATTTTCATGCAAAACAAGTGGTTATAGCTTTTAAACCACTCAGTATAACATATTTTTTTGGAAAGCTCTGAAAACGAACTAAATTCTATTTTTGAGTAAAAAACAGGATGTTCTATTTAAAAAAGTATAGGTTTGGTCTACCACGCCAAAACGGAACACTCAGTATGATAACTTTTGTAAAGAAGTTTTTTTGATATTATCTTCAATAAAAGAGATATTAGGCATTTTCATACTAATGGGCCACCATGTATTTTATTTCTAGGCAGTTTCCCAATACATAAATATTTATTGAATTAAATTGTGTTTATAGTCTATTCATAAATGAGGCGGAGTAATCCCCGTCGTGATCCTTGTAAAATCAATACAGGATGAACCATCCTAGTAATATTAAAATACTATCGTGAACATTATTTTTTTTCAAATTCTGGGCAGATAGCTTCTGATGTGTAGGCTGACCAATTGATTGATTTAGTTTTGGTTTTTTGTTAAAGTTGATTTTATTTTTTCTATACTCTTTACTCTACTTTACTTACTTTACTCTATAACTATACTCTATAATATTTCTTTTCTTTTTCATTAAGTAAGTAAGTAATTTATTTGCCAAAAAAATAATCAAATTAATTCAGTTAAAGTATATTATTTATTGCGCGTATTACGCAAATTTAGAGAGCAAAAATTTTATGTGCTTCAAGCACGAACTGCATTGAAAGTAACTTCGTTTGAAACGGAAATCCCGTTCCGAAATTAATCACTTTAACAATAAATGCGGTTAAAAAAGGCGTTTCTATTTTAATTGCATTTCAATTTGCAAATTGGACAATGAATTTAGCCGGAATACGTGCGCATATATGGTGTTTGTGATGCACCGGGGCCCCGGGAGACGCCTAAAGACATTAAATGCAGATTGAATACGTCCGCATCTCGCCTATTTTCGAGGTTAAATCACATATATTCGAATCATTCCGATTTATATTATCACGGGGTATTTTAAATTAATTTGAAATTTACAATATTTCAACCCCATATAAAATACTCCATAGCAATGTTACAAACACCCTTCCATTAGCAAACATCCGATAGTAATTTCGGAAACTGACGTTATAATTTAATATGAAAGGTTTTTCCTGCTTTCTGAATGAATGGCGATAAGAGTTAGATAACGACAGGTCCGTGGGGTGGAAAAAATCGACAATCAACTTGAGGCCGTAAAACAATACAAAGTGCATCCAAGCCGGATTATATAATTTTCGAACAGGTGTGCTTATTGAATTAATAGGTACCTGTGATTCATAGTAGATCGCATTCACTTCACAAATTAGCATAAAGCCTGCGCGGGGATGGATGTACATACATACATGCGATCTCACCCCAGTTTCACCATATATGACAGTTGTATAACCTACATCCCCACAATATTAAAACATAAGTGGCCGTTTGGTTCACGATTCTTCATCAGAATAAAAATATGTCAATTGGAGTTCATGACAAATATGTATTATAGTAGTTATTTTATAAGTTTTTGTGAAATTAATAATTAGGTACTATTCACAAAAATATAGGAAATAAAAAAAGGAAAAATTCAAAATACAAAATTCCGAAATCATTTATACAAATTAAAATATTCCCTTATGAAACATATTTTTTTTAAACACCTTTAATACAACTAATTATGAGCTCAATTTTATAAGCCTCAATAATCTTAATGGGTATACTCAATAGTAAATATGACGTAAAAGTTAAAATCATATACCAAATCGCACTTGAAATTAATTTGAGGTGTAAAGCTGTAAGCTTTATTTACTTTGCCATTCAGAAATATAACCAAATGTCAAATAAACACATTCCTAACGCCATGGCATTAAGTTAAATTGACCAATTTCGAATTTAAAATGATTATGTTTGTTCGTCAGACTGGCAATTTTTGAAAGCATTATTTTTTATTACATCAAATTTTTCAATTGATTAAAACCGTAAATTCTAAGTGCAGCTTAGGGCATTTACCGTCCCTATAAGCCTTTCGCAGCTGGATTTGGACATATGCAAGACACCCCCTATATTTGCACAGATAAAATTTAAGAGTTTAATAAGTATTCGTCTGTAAAAAATTATCTATTTGAATCCTTGTAGTGTAGCACCAACAATCGACTTCACCACAACCACTGTAATAAAATATTTTACACATAAATTGAAGTTAAATTGCGTGTAGATACCAAACAGTGTTTTCCTAGCGTCTTCCTTGAAAACGCAAAAAAGGGAACATAAAAGAGCTCTTGCTCAGTAAAGAACTTAAAATTTTAATGTTATTGTACGAATGCTCTTCGGCACTCTGTAGGTACAATTCATAAAGTTTATGATCAAGGAATATTTTCATTAGCAAATTGAATTAGAATAGACCATATATCAAGTTTATGATAAGACTCGTAAACGTAAAAATAATTAATTAAGACAAAATGTACGGCAATAAAATTCGTATACGAAGTTTGTTAAGAATTTTAAATTCGAATAAATATATCGTGACGCATTGCGCATCATCATCAATTTATTCGAAACACAGGACCTTTTCTATTTGCACATATATTTGCGAATATTTTAAACCCGTGTGATTTACAACAGCCCCGGCATTACCATAATTTATGCAGTTTTTAAGTTTCCCTATGCGCCTGCATTTGTCTCCAACAATGCATGCGAGCATTACCTAAAGAACAAGAACGGCGAAAACTAAGTCATTGGACTAAGGCACAATAACTTGGGCCCGGTGCGAAAGAGGGGCAGTCGCGACGCCGGTTGCGGGTGGCGTCGTCGAGGGACGCCGCGCTTCTCCATTGTTTCAAGTGCCATTACTCGACGCAGAGGTCGAACGTTGAACCGGCGGAAGGTATAGAGACAATAACCGACATTTTCTGCACACAAATATTCGTTAAAGCTAATATCCTTTTATACGGACGATTCTGGTAGATTTCTTACAAACATTTTGGATGTCTGTACGATTTTCGTATAAATAACGAGCAGGATTCTTATCTCTAAAAATTTCGATCCCTCGTTTTCGGACAATGAGGTTTATGGTCACTAATGAGGTCTTAGGATTTCTATATACCACTGTATAAAAAATACCCATAGCAACACCCCGTATGTGAGGATAATAAAATCGCCGAGGACTACGAAACTGACTAATAAAAAAGTATTAACAGGAAGTGAAGTAGTGAGTTCCAATTTTCATGATGAAATAGCTAGAAACATAAATGGGATTAAGTTCAGGATTTTCGTATCGTAAACGACAAAGGTACGGAGTAAAACTCCTCTTTTGTCAAGTTGAATTTCCTGGCCAGCAAATACCTAGCGGCCGTTAATTCATTTAATGCGAAGTCCAGTTGAAATTGCTGAATTTAATGTTCGCCATCACCATAAAATCACTTGGAGCCATTAAACCGACTTAATATCGACATGTCCAAACTCTCTTGCGCTCATGTTTTAGAATAATTACCGTGAAATTGTGTAGATATTTCGCCCCGCTGACTACCCAAAATTATATTGTTATTGTTTGCTGATTACGACAATGCTTTTGCGTGCTCTGATAAACGCTAAATTATTGTTAATAATAATACCACAAAAACCTTCTATTATTTTAAACAAAAAATACTTTAAAATCAATATTAAAATAATTCACTATGTAATAATTTAGAATAAAAGCTCTTTTATTTTACGATTAACACTAAAACATTGTGTTTACACTGTCATCAAAGGCTACACGGAAAATAGGCCGTACGAATTGTAATGTAACGATGAAATAAAAGTCGATTGTCGTAAAAATTATAGGGAGCTTTATTTTAGTAATTACTTAAGCTTTTCGCTTTCAGGGTCGGATTCGAGGTATTAGGGCTTGCATTATTTTTTTATATAATTTTTCTCGTCACTTGCCGAACGACGAGGGACTTTTTCTTTGCTAACTTAATATCTTTCGGGGCCCTTTGCAGGAGCAATAATCCGTTTAAATTCTTACCGAGGGATTATAATGGCCGGGGCACAACACATTTCAATAATCAGGGCCAAAAGAAATTTACTGCTTCTGATAAAAATACTTTGTGAATTACTAAACAGGTGGATTATTATTATTCGGACAGTGATTAGAGGGACAAAAATAGAAAATGTATTAATTAGAATGAATGGTTTTTGGTAGATTTGTTTCGTAAGGAGCTATTTGAACTTTTAAAGTTTTTGAAGATCTCGTGCCCTGCAGTAAAAAGTAAAACGGAGATGTCTGCGAGAGGATTAAAAATAATTATACTGTTTGTTAGAGTGTAAGCGCGAGCTGGAGAAGCAGTTACAAGGGCATAAGACGAGGAGTTACGATTTAATCTCAACATAAGTCTTAAAAAATATATTTTCCTTTGTTCATATTAATGCCGTAATAGTAATGACTTGTGATGCTGAAAATTAAAATTAACAGGGATTATGAAATTATATTCTTTTTCAAGTGTTGTACCTTTTTTGCTAATGACTTTCAAAGACATTAAAGAAATGAATTGCATTAATTAGATGTTATGCAGGCGTTCGGGCGATTAATGAATAATCCTTGTAATCAGAATATCTTTGTTTATTGTGTACACATTTTAATTATGCAATGTTTCAGTTTTGAACTAATATGCGTGTAATTTAAATGCAAGTACTTTCTGCTAATTAAGCTAATCTATATTATCCAAATTAGTATTTCGTGTTTAGTGGGTTTGTATACCTATAAATGTGACAATCCACAATTTCTGCATGATGAACTTGCCGATACTAAACCTGTGCAAATTCCATATCGAATCGACATATAACCAACATATTACTTCAATGACCGTGTTAGCTATAATTATTAACATGTCAATACCATATAAACCTTTATATTAGGAACGAGCTGCTTGTTCCGACGTAATACACGCTAGGTGAACACATTCAGACAATGCGAATTCCACAAATTCCAACCTTAACAATTTACACGGTCCGTGTCTAATTTCATAACGAAAATTAAATGCTGCTTGATACGATTAATTGATATTTAATATCAGTTTATCGAGCATCGCATGAGAAATACAAGCTTTTTTGTATATAGATGCAGAACGGAACATTTTCGTTGATTAAATTTTGCATTAATTTGAATAGTGGAGTATCTAATTGAAATAAAATTAGTAAGTTCAAAGAAAAGTATGAATAGCGATCGAGCGTGTTCTGTGAATTTCGCGTTCGGATGCGCCTCACGTCGTAGACAACAAAACTTTTAGTAAATATCATCGGTTCTTGCGGTTTTTCTGTGAAATTCTAATTCGGAATATGGCGAGGTTAATCGTTCTAGGAAGATTTAAACGTTTTGTGGAAGATAATTTTATTTTAAATATAGTGTTGCAGCCAATTCGATAAAACAGGACCATTTCGAGATTGTTCAGAGAGAGAGAATGTTAAAATTTAAGCCCCATGAGTGCTTTATTATTATATATTTTTTTATCTGAACTAATAGAATTTTATGCCGTCATTCTGATTAAAAGAATATTCAAGCGAGAAATGGATTTAAATAAAAGATAAATCTGGTTATGAGTTGAAGCCTATAATAACGCTAGTACGGAGTACGATACGCATCTCAATACAAAGGGACAAAAACCGAATCCCAACTCCCCGTTTATAAATCGACGAAAACGAAAACTTTGATAAGTATTTAAGATCTATTTCGTAGCAGCAGATATGCAAATATGAGGTATAATATTAGATTGCGCGAATTTTTTTCGGGACGCCTTTCCCAGGGGAATCGAACACAATCCCTAATCTGTGAAGATGCCTCGTAAAAAATACAATAACGAAAGCATCCGGCAATTCGGCCGTAATGGAATTTCAAACACTTTATTTTTATTAATACCGCTCTAGTATTGTATTTTTTACAAAGATTTATCTAAACGAAACGAAAGAATTTTCATTTTACTTTAGGGTAAAGTACGGATAGATGCCCCACTTTTTGAAATCGCCTCATAATTTTGAAACTATTAATTTATCAATAATTATTCCTCCGCATATAGCTAGTTTAATCCTTTGTGCAACATTATGATTTGTTTTCATTGACCTAACAATCACTGATTTTGAAAAAATTGAGTTTTTGCAAAACCATTTTTTGGAGGATAGATGCCTATCGGTACGGATAGATGCCCCACCATGAAAATGCTAAGGGGGGATAGATGCCCTTAGTGTAAAATTTATGCCCTATGGACTAAAACATGTAAAATACATAGTTTTAATATGTTTGATTTATAATCTTTAGATGATAATCCTAAGAATCCGTGAATAACCATAAATAAACTAATGTATTTGTTAAAAAAATATCAAAATTTAATTTTTAATTTTTAACTTTTAAAATCATATATAGCAAAACATTAAGTAGTAATTACTAAAAAATATCCAAAAAATCAACAAATATCAACTAAAAACCAATAAATTTCATGTAAGACATAATAATGCATCATAGTATATGTATTTTCTTAGGGGCATCTATCCGTCCAAAAATCGGGGCAACTATCCTTTTTGGTACGGATAGATGCCCTTTTATTATTTAAATAAACTAAATAAAAAAGTGCAACTATTAACACATAGGTGTGTACTTAATAAACCAATGTATGTATATAAAAAAATTAGAGTGTAATTTTTTACTACTTCAAAAGTTATGCAGCAATATATACTTGGTTTTGAAAGTTTGAGGAATTTTTTGCGTTTGTTGCGGAGATAATCAAAGATACACAAGCAAGATGCGTCTTTTTTCCAAAACAGCCTACGGACCATTAAGACATATGGACAGACACTTCTTATTTAGTTTATAAAATTTTTGTTGCGATTTTGGAAATGTTGTTTTTGGAGATCGGGGCACCTATCCCAATGGGGCATCTATCCGTACTTTACCCTATATACCTACCTACATACATATTGATAATAATATAACACAAAATATAATCTTTATATAAAAAGTAGGATAATTTTGGAGAAAAATATTATTTAATTAAGCGAAGTAAGCTTATTAAGTTATTGGAAAAGCGAAAAAGGTAAAACAATATTTTGAAATGATTATCATGAGCGTTATTTAATAGGAGCAAATAATCATAAAAAATGATGTTCATGCGGCTGCGTTCGGAATGGCACGTTTGGGTCTATTAAATATTGATAACCCTAAATGACCATTAAGGGAAACAATGGGTGATTGTTACTTTGCGTGATTGTGAAGTGAGAAAGGCCTTTAGTCGAGTACCAGCCAGTACCGGTGTACTAAAAGCGACCGTATGGCTTTTACGATTATGAACCATTTTAATAAAAGTTTCACTGAAGCCTAGGAAAGCTCCCGTTTTGTTAACAGTAATGTTTTATTTTTCTACGGTTGTAAAGCAACTTACTAATATCTCAATAAACAGAAGTGTGTTGGTATAAGTGTGAAAACAAATAAAAAATTGCAAGGTATACAATAATTTTCTACGTGTTATTCAGTAATACATCAGTAATATCTTGACAAGTTTAAATTAATAATACATTATGCTTGATACATATGTATACGAATGTAATGTGTACCTATACTTAAATACTGTTTCCCACGTAAGGCGAACATTAGAATTTTGCTTATGAAGTTGGAATTAATTTGATTTTTTTGCCAATTTGTAGGTTTACATAAAGGAATACACTATTTCAAATTAAAATAAAATAGAGTCCTGTGGAAGTGATCATAATCTTTAGAGTAAAATTAATAGTGAAATAATCAAATTTCAATTCACTCAAAATTGATAAGAGATACCTAGGGAATGCTAATACAGATCGAATCAGCATTTTTTCTTAAATAATTGTACCCCAAAACATACAGGGTGATTTATTTAAAATAATTATGTTTTTTAAGTTTAAAATATTTTATTTTTAAAATTATTTTTGAAACACCCTGTACAAAAAACGACGAACAAATGAATATTTTTATAAAGAATAATACTTTTTCTATTTCCTGTTAAAATGTCAAGTGTCTGCTAGAAATAGTGCCTGATATAAGCGATTAAACTTTTGCAAATAATTGAATAACTAAATATACGCCTCTAGAGATGGATTAGGCTAATATGGTATCATTTGTAAGTTGAATTATATACTGAATTATAATTTCAAAAAAATATATAGGGTGTTCCGTTTAAAATATTGTAGATAAAGTAAAGAAGTAATTTGAAGTATTTTAATTTGAAAGAGCTTGTTCCTTTATTTAAACCTACAAATTGGCGAAAAATCAAATAACTCCATCTCCTTAAACTTCTAATGCTCGCCTTACGTGGGACACGGTGTATATGTATTAAATTTGTATGCGTAATAAGTGTACTTCTTTCTGCGAAATAAATAATACCGATCAAATGGTATTTATTGAGCTTTTTTTTTGGGTTACAGTTGTGGTCGTCGTGGAAATCTAAATCTTACGATTGTCATGAGCAGATAAATTAGCCGTAAAATTCCTACCCACGCGTTCCTCGAGTTGTCATCGCCAGAGACAGCACTACAAAAAAAGGGAAAAATCAAATTTAAAAGTCGGATTGGCCAGGGTGAGTTGTGAATGGTCTCGAATTCCGGAAAGTGTTAAATCACAATATAAAAAACAAATTTCGAAATGCATGATATCAATATCACATTATGTAAAGATCTATCACCGAAAAAATTGAATTGTCGATGTGAAAAGGAAGACAAGAGTCGCCCTTTTATTATTTCCTTAGGTCTGTTGACCGTTCTATGGGGAGCGCCATTATAATAACATTTGAAGGGTGACAGGGATATCTGGACTTCGGATGCCGCTAGTTTGTCATTGGCACTTACTTCAAAACCAATTTTATACGCTTCATGACCCTTTACGCCAAAACAAAGTTTGCCTTAAAATTTTATTTATACTCATAGAGGAAGCCCGTCCGAACGACAAATAAAATTTTACGTCTCCCTTCTTTTTTCAATACCCAGTATAATCTAATTTAATACGAGTGTTACTTATTCCTGAAATAATATCAATAAAATATGACAGTAAAGTTGCTTTTATGGAATCCAACAGCAATAACATATTGCTGTAGAACATCAAACCCAAAACAAAGAAACTTATTCTATTCTATGAATGATTGAAGTCGTTTAAAAGTGTGTTTTATTGAATACTGACTAATAAAAATCCACTACAAAATACGGGCATGTTAAATTGAAGATCTTTATGATATTTTCAAATGACGCCGTTATACTCCTTTCATTTACGACCGTTATTCTTTTCTTAAGCCTCAATCGTAAAACATTAATCGAAGAATATTTATCACATCCAAAAATTTCACTGAAATCCCAACGGCAATAAATCCGATAACAGAAGCATCGCGTATTTTCATTTCGAAATCTAGTAATAACCCCTTTAGCTCTATGATGAAGTAAATAGAGATTCCGTTTCAATATCCCCCAGTTGCACGGGTATCATTGTCAATTAGTCCGAATTTAAAAGTAATGCCGCTGGAAATTGAAACGATTCAATCCAGATTGCCGTTGTGCGATGTACGCGGTCCTTTTTAAAATTGAAATTATTTTCGGAATTGGATATGAAATGGAATACTGCGGTGCAGTTCATCTCGTCGCATCAGCCCCGGTGATTAAATTAAAAAAACGTCGCGTCCGTGGCGACACGATTCTCGCAATTGTGCGGCGTGTATGTAAATTCGCCGGCCTGACACTTCCTTCGCCAGTATTTTTCACGCGCCGACGGCTTCTATGACACTCTAACGAAATTAATTGACACAATTAATTGAAATTATCAATTTAGTATTAAGTTCAATTTAGCGTTTGAACGCTGGTTCTCTATCAATATTTGCATCCGGATCACTTGGATGTTTGCACGAGCCCATGTTATACTACAGAGAAGTAAATATGGGGTTGTAATTTACCTTATACATTAATTACTGCTCTGAATATGTAGATTGACAAATACTAATTTACGTGGATTTCTATGCCCGGATATTGCGAAATCGAAGAAATATGAATTTCTGTACAAATACAGGGTGTTTATTAATTGAGTGCCGATACTTAAGAGGGTGTATCATTGGGTGATTTTTTTTAAGAAAAAAATTTTATAAATCTCTTTGTTTTTAAGCTGCAGGGTCTTACTGTTTTAGGAAAAAAATAACTTTTTTATCATAATTTTCTTCTTACTCCAGATATTTTTATGAAATTTTGTACACACCTTTTAATCATATCGAAGCATTTTTGGACTTAAAAGATTTTTAAGACTTTTTTAACAGTTTCAAAAGCAGTCTCAAAGGACTTGGGAAAAAATCTTTTTGGTTTTTATTTTTTTACTCGAAAATGCTGCGTCATACGAAAGTCATTGGTCCGTATTTGCTCTAAAATAAAAAATAATTTTGGTTTTTAGAAAAGTAGTAGTGACCATTTTCCTCTCCAAAAATATACATTTCAAACCCCTTACTGATTTTACCCCTTTATGATTAAAAGGTTTGTAGTGTGTACAAAATTTCATAAAAATATCTAGAATTTTAATTTATGGAACACCCTGTATTTTTATTGGCCATTAAATTTGTAATTTTTTTCTTTTTTTAATGATATGGCGCATTTTATATTTTGAATTTTATTAGAACACTCAAAAAAGAGAATAACTATTTTATTCTAAAAATGGTTAGGGTGTTATGCGAAAAAACAAAAAAATCGTAGAAATGTTTTATTTAATATTCTCAACAACTATTTTTGTTCTTAAAGTATTTTATTTTGGGTTTTCTGCATAGCACTCTAACCATTTTTAGAATAAAATAGTTATTCTCTTTTTTGAGTGTTGTAATGAAATTCAAAATATAAAATGCGCCATATCATTAAAAAGAGAAAAAAATTACAAATTTAATGGCCAATAAAAATACAGGGTGTTCCATTAAAAAAAATACAAGTTGGTGTCATATTTCAGAAATGGTAACCCTCATAAAAAAACTAAGGACGTCACTGAATTCTACGTAAAATTATCTATAATAATCAGTTCACACATTTAAAATATCTTCAATAGTAAACGAGATACGGGGGTGGCTGAATAAGTCAGAATTTTCATTATCGCCCTGTAACTCAAAAATGAAAAGAGATTTGAAAAATCTGTTTATGCCATTGTAAATTTGACAAAAAAGTAGTAAAGGTTCGCGAAAACCGCAATGTCCTATCAAGTCTAATAACCGAGATACCCCCCAGTCGCGACCAAAATGGGACACAGTGTACATACAAAATTGTTATGAATTTCTAGACCTTAAAATAAATATCCATTAGAACCCGGTGAATCTTCTAAAGTAGCATTGAACTGGAGTAAGTAGAAAGTAGTGTCAAATGTCGCGTAGACGCAAGCCAGGTCCTGTCAATCGGCAACGACGAGGGTGAAAAGAGAATCATGTATCTCTGTTAGAAAAAAGGCACTTCACTTATTCACCTAAATACACCTCATTAGGTTAATTTAGTTTGTCGGCTAAAAACAGAGGACAGGAATGTGTCAGAGGTTGTTCGCCGTTTTTGTTTTGAAAAGAAACATAAGGGCGAGGGAATTACTTAAACGGGGGCTAAAATGTTATCCGTAAGAATGGCCCTCTGTCTGAATTCTTTACGAGTAAATAGATAAATTTTCACTCAATTACACCAACGGTAATTGAACTTGACCTTTGTGCACTGTAGGAAGACCTAGTACTTAAATATATTTCTAGTTTCTTCGTAAAAAATTAAAACCTTCGAATTATAATAACAGTTATTAAAACAGCTCTCATCTAACAATATTTTAGGGCATAAAAGGATTATTATTATTTTTTACGCTAGAGGCTGAGCTGCGGAAGATTGATGTCCATAACCAAAGCGGTAAATGTAATTGACACGATCTATACGTTTTCTATTTTTTTTGTATTTAAAAAACTAGTTTATTTTGAAGCTCGTCAAATTGTCTTTTGTTGTGGTTAACGGTTCCCTTAAATTTTAATTCAATAAAATATTAGGAGCTTCGTGTATCTAAACACATAATGAATAGTTTCTAAAGAAGAATAAAAACAAAACTTTTTGACGAAGACGTTGAAATTGAAATGTGTGAAAATTTATAGCGAAGGTGGTTCATAAGAGACTGTAACTTGTCGAATGATGGATAACTTCCTGTCCCGACGTTCGGCGTCGGTAGCGTCGTCGTCGAACGCGCTCTACCGTCGTAATCTCGGGCCATTTGTCATCTCGATCCATCTCCTTTGTAAAGTAGTGTATTCTTTTAGACCCAATCAGCTTTTCTCTCGGTTTGACTTTTGTTCACCAACGATCATAACTCTCCCAGATCGAGAACTTTTATCTTTGTGTTATGAGGATTGATTAAGACTTTTGGGGGACAAATGAATTTCACACCAATTGCCTATCGTTGTTGAGGGAAAATTTATCGGCGGCATTAGCCGTCTCTTCTCTCTGATTCCGAATTATCACGTTTTTTATATCATATTATACGGAAGCTACTATCTTACTTATTTCTTTCAGTACAAAAAGGAACGGGACAAATTGCCGCATTTATACAATGCCCTTAATTTTTCCTTTTTTGTGTCTTGTTTGTTCGGCACTAATGATGTCCCATTTTTAACAGTTACCGATTCCTTCTTCTCGATACCCAACAGTGAATTAACTTTATTTGTATCTCTTTCTTAATGTTCCTTTTGTGAAAGGCAGTTTGCTCTTTGATTACAAAGATTGCTACGATATTTTTTTCATCAAGTCGAAATTAGTGTTATTCAGTTTAGAGTGGTTTAAAAATTATTTCCCACTTTTTGCTTGTCTACTACAAAATTGTGAAAATATAGATCAAAATGAACCTTAACAGGTTTTTTATTCTTCAGAAAATTAAAATGGGAAATATTTTTTGTTCGCCTACTTTTAACGAATTAAGGCCATTTTTATAGGCCATTCTCACGGAGTCTAACATTGTAACCGAAAGCGAGGATGGTATCAAAATAAAACATAAAAATATAAACATAAAATTTAACAATTATCCCACATGGTTGGCAATGAATGCGACTTTGTAATAACTTCAATAACATTTTTTTCGACTGTCAATACGGCATATCGACTTGTAAATCAAAATCCGCAAGCTGTACTGCAGTAAAAAAATCAAGCAACCCTTAACTCAAATTCGTTATAAGCTATAAAATGTTATACGACTTCAGTTTGAATAAAGTACGCGTAAATCACGACGTGTTTTTACTATCCGAATTTTACTACTTTAAGGGCTAGCGGCAGTTTGCTTTTAATCCTAATCTATTCACATACATACATGTGAAGAGAGATCCCTAAACAATCCAATTTCGAACTGATTGTGCATCAGTTGTAAAAGGAGATTTTCGCAAATGAGGGGAATTTTGAATACCCGCTTCCCGCTAAAATAAACCATTTTTTTCCAAGACTTTTGTTGAAGGATCAGATGAGTTTCTCACAGAAAGGGAAATGCAATGCAGTAAACAGACTTATATTTTAATGATTAAATTTCGTGTAAACGGTGGCCGTAGTTAATGATGCCTAAAGCGAAAAAACCGACAATTCGGCTGCTATAAACTAGGAGGACTATCAATAACAAGGCGGGAAAACATCAGCAGTAAGAATGTCATCAAATATTCATGCATCGTGCAACCGTTTGTAATGCTCCACTTTTTCAGACGTCAGACAATTTATTTGGAGGAAAGCAGTACAAAAACGTCAATTTTTTTGTCCGGCACCATTAAGATATTGGATATCGGCTCTCGAGATTTATTACTTCTATAGTCAAATAAAAGGACGCTCTTTAAATTATAATTTTTGTTTTGGGCGAAATTTATGGTCCTAATATCGTCCATTAATCTTAGAAAACGGATTTACCTGTCAAAGTTTTCGATGATGGCACTTTTAAGATTAATTTCCAAAAGAAACACAACAATAGAAGAAAATTTTTCAATTCCAATGAAATTGACTTTTCTTTAAATTTTATTTTTATTAAATTTATAACTACATTTTCACCTAATACACTGCATTGTTACGAATATACGGTATTTAGTAAAAATTTTAATGGTAAAAAGGAATCCGATTACTCGGTCTAGATTTCCAATTTAAATTTTTTTGTGTTTCCAATATAAAAATGAATTGACCGTAGTCTCTAGGGTAGAGAAAATCCGGCGCAATATTTGACAGTACTGATTGATTGCGAGCGAAACCAGAATGAAGTCATACAAACGAACCATATTAAATTGCTAAAAATTGAAAAGTTATTAAGTGCAATTTGAGAACCTATTCCACCCTAACCGGGCCGGACGCTCCGTTTTAATCAAGTTAAAGTCCAGCAGACCAGGGTTAATTCTGAAATTTTCCCTCCAGCATCAAGTCGTATCCTGATTTTTGAGAAATATTCCTAATTACAGTCAGTTTAGTTTTAAGGGCCCTTTTCCTTGTTTGTCATCTCTTTTGATACCGGTCAATTTCTTTGAAGACTACTCGAAATAATGCAAATGAGGGACAGTGTTTCCTTTTACTGACAGGTTTCGAAATGTCTCAAGGATCTAAAAGTCACGATCCTTACAGTTTCTTTGTCTTTAATCTTATCTACTGAGACTTTATCATACAAAGCGCTTTTCAATAGAGGGTCTGTACATATTATAATGTGCTGACCTAAGATAAACCTACTTACTTTATTTTTTATCCATAATTTAAATTTTCTGGAATGAACAACGTATAAACATAAGATTTTATTAAAGAGTAAGTCCTCGAAAATTGGGTAGGGAATGCATTTTCTTTCTTGCAGTGAAATATGTCTTGGGTGTCAACCGAGTTTCTTTTTATGCTTTGTTAATATCCTGTACACCATGGGATTGCTGAACTCATAAAAGCATTATGAATTGAAAATACGCACGACTAAAGAAGAATCATTGATGCAATTTCCTGTAAAACTTAAATTATTCCCTCGTAAATTTCCAACGTTTCTAGAGAAATTTTTCATCAATAAACGAGTATTAATTCTTGTAGAAACCATTAAAATGATTAAAAGATTTTGGGAGAAAAAATTCTAATCTGCATAATTGTCGCGTAAAAATCGGGGAAGCTTTCCGCCCGACAAATTTTACAGGATTTTTGACTACTTGAACATTAAAGATGAGAACGGTTAAAATAAGGAGGAAAAAAATGTACCTTTGTGTGCATTTCAATAGACTCGACTCAGGTCTTAATTTATATGAAACACGCTCCAGGGACTCTTCTAATTTAAAATTATACGTTTCGAAAAATGTTTTATTCATGTAGGCACTAATTTAAATCTACTGTGATATTTTGATTAAAAATTGTGCATGTTCAGAACAAAAAACAAGGGTAGTGGGCATTTTAAATCATACCCTTCGAGCTGTTTATGCTTCGGTTATTGATTGCGTAAAACTAGTTACGCCTGTTTACACCGCATTTCTTGTTTGTTGATCCAATAGAGAGATTCATTTATAGAAAGGTCTTGTCTGCAACCGACATTTTTCAAATAAATGCAATCGTAACTGCAAGCAACGTTGTATTTGTAGGCGTCTAAATCTGAATCTTTTCTGCCTAGGGGCCAAGTGTTGGCTTAACTCAGCCGTGACGAGCAACCCGTAAGCAATTACTGAATCGTTTGGCCCCTCATGCGAATAATGTAATAAAATATCCAGTGGCTAATGCTAAGTGGGTGCAATCATTAAGGATCTGCTACGCGATACTGCCGGATTTAATTTCAGGCCTGTTTTTACTCTTTTTTTTATCTTTTTTCGATCTCACCTTCAAACATAATTAATGTGTCGGCCGATCGAAAATTGCTTAAAATATGTATTGGATTTTATGAAATTTCGAATAAAATTCAATCAAACTTTAGCAGTTGAGTGCATGCAAAATATAGTACACTGTGTCCCATTTTGGTCGCGACTGGGGGGTATCTCGGTTATTAGACTTGATAGGACATTGCGGTTTTCGCTAACCTGTATTACTTTTTTGTCAAACATACAATGGCACAAACAGATTTTTTAAATCTCTTTTCATTTTTGAGTTACAGGGCGATAATGAAACTTCTGATATTTTAAATGTGTGAACTGATTATTATAGATAATTTTACGTAGAATTCAGTGACGTCCTTAGATTTTTTATGGGGGTTACCATTTCTGAAATATGACACCAACTTGTATTTTTTTTAATGGGACACCCTATATTTTTATTGCCTATTAAATTTGTAATTTTTTTCTCTTTTTAATGATATGGCACATTCTATGTTTTGAATTTTCTTAAAACGATCAAAAAAGAGAAAATCTATTTTGTTATAAAAATGGTTAGGGGGCTATGCGGAAAAACAAAAAAATCGTAGAAATATTTTATTTAACATTCTCAACAACTATTTTTGTTCTAAAAGTATTTTATTTTGGTTTTTCTGCATAGCCCCCTAACCATTTTTCGAATAAAATAGTTATTCCCTTTTTTGAGCGTTCTAATGAAATTCAAAATATAGAATGCGCCATATCATTAAAAAGAGAAAAAAATTACAAATTTAATAGGCGATAAAAATATAGGGTGTCCCATTAAAAAAATACAAGTTGGTGTCATATTTCAGAAATGGTAACCCCCACAAAAAAAAACTAAGGACGTCACTGAATTCTACTTAAAATTATCTATAATAATCAGTTTACACATTTAAAATATCTTCAATAGCAAGCGAGATACGGGGGTGGCTGAATAAGTCAGAATTTTCATTATCGCCCTGTAACTCAAAAATGAAAAGAGATTTAAAAAATCTGTTTGTGCCATTGTAAATTTGACAAAAAAGTAGTACAGGTTCGCGAAAACCGCAATGTCCTATCAAGTCTAATAACCGATATACCCCCCAGTCGCGACCAAAATGGGACACAGTGTACATAATTTAAAAAATTTACTATTGGATATGTTCGATAAATATTCAATAATTAAATTTCTAATGGAGGGGTAGTTGATTTGGATCATCTTGTATAAAAGAAATCCAATAATAGTAACAAGCACCGCATTGGGTAGTCGTGGCAACAAGTTTTGTATTGTGACACTGCGACCTAATCTAATTGAATGCCACGGGCCTAATGACATTTTTCGTTTATTTGATATCCGTTTGGGATGTAACTCAATCGTCTTCAAATATAGGATTACTGGAATTCTCAATACGGCAGGCCCTTAAAGAACCCTTGCGTGTTTTCTTTTAGCTGGAGAGATGAAATGTCTATTTAGCCCAGGAAAAATGCGATCTATGTAAGTGATTTACGAAAAAATGCCAGTACCTTCAACTTAATCGACCCTCTCAATATTTGATATAAAACAAAGAAGTCAAGAAAAAGGAGAACTTTAAACAAAATTAGCTTAATTTTTTTGTAGAAAAAAAAATCCTAGCTATCCAAGGATAATAAAGGACCAACACTTAGAGAATCCGTGCGTGTATTGTTTTTGTGAGTTGACAGAATTTCGAGGAGATTAGGGCACACATGCTTGCACATTATTCTCATCACGTTCTCCGTCTTAATACCTAGTCCACTGTAAATATTGGCTGTGTCTGATCTGTTTATCTTTTTGCGGCTATCGTATCGATTCTGCACTCTTTTTGATACGATACACGTGGGCAGAAAGTATTACCGTATCGCCAATAAAGGTTACACGCAATTTTGTGGTTATTAGAAAACGCATCATCATTACCATTATCGTTAGCACCGCTATAATGATCTGCGGTGTAGTGCATAACAATGTCGGGCCTTTTTTACTTTATTCAAGTCAAGTAGGTGTTTACGCGCAATAAGAATTTGTAAGATAACGATTTACAATTTAATTTCAAATATTGTTTCAACGCAGAACATGTGATTTACTGTTCTTCCTAAAATTCATTGGTTGGTCAGGATAAATGCAATAAAACCGATCCGATAACAGCAAGATTAATGATCACAGAAATAGGACCATGTGAAATGTTTTCTCTTTTGGGCTTAATAAAAGTTTTTCTTTACTTTTCATTAAGGGTTATTCGCCTGTTACACTACACATGTCCGAAATGATTGATACGATAATACTTTCAAAATAAATGATGGGACAATTGCGAAAAGACAAAAATTAATAGCCAGTTTGCAATTTTCGATATTTTGAATGATAGCTTTGCGATGCTTAAAAGCTCTAGATAATATTTCTATTTCACTATAACTCATTTAAAAAAAATGTATTATTTAATTCTATTCAAAAGTTTTATTACTGTCTTATATTTTCCTTCAGGACATACAGGGATCGCCGAGATACTTTGAAGGACCGATAAAAGATTTTCAGGGACAGTCGAGTACTTAGCAAGGTTATAATATTAATTCGCAATATTAAATTGACCTTCTGCTGAAGTAGTTTACAAGGATAGCTCTTAGACGAGATATCCAGTGTATTTTCTAAATGGTACACAAAAATAATAAAATCTGATATATGAAGAATACTTTCTTTTCGGAAATTTAAATTGTCTGCCAGATAAAATTTCTAACATTTCGAAAACAAATATACAGGGTCTTATTTAATAAGTGCGACAAACTTCAGGGGGTGATTCTGCATGAAAAAATAATGATATTTTGCTATATAAACATATGTCCGCAAATACTTCGTTTTCGAGATACGGGGTTTTTCTTAAAAACAAAGATAATAAAAAAAATATATAGTTAATTTACACATTAATTTACGTAATTTTAGATTATCAAAAAAAGCTAATTTGATCATTTATTTGATCACAATTTTGACAGTAGCCTACTACCGTTTAACGCCACTACTAGATAACGATATTAGAGGAAATGAAAAATACACTTCAAGATGTTTTATTTTTTTATTCGAAAACGGCGGCCCGTACGAAATAAACACAAGAGAGATTTTTTGTCACAAATTGAACGAGGAATCCATTCATAATTGAATTTTCAATTAAAATGCCTCAGTGACGTACCAACATAATTTTTTTCTTTAAAAAATATTTATTATTACCCGCATGCGCGCCAATGATGAACATAAAATTTTTAATTTTGTATCAAAAAATGCGTAACAGTTACCTCTCAAAACTCACCAAATTTCATTTGAATATCTTGTCTGGTTTCAGAGAAATAAATAAATCTTCGGTTTTTAAGAAGAAACTTTAACACCCCGTATCTCGAAAACGAAGCATTTGCGGACATACGTATATAAATAGCAAAATATAATTATTTTTTCATGCAGAATCACCCCCTGAAGTTTGTCGCATTTATTAAATAACACCCTGTATATTTGTTTTCGAAATGTTAGAAATTTTATCTGGCAGACAATTTAAATTTCCGAAAAGAGAGTATTCTTCATATATCAGATTTTATTATTTTTGTGTACCATTTAGAAAATGCACTGGATATCTCGTCTAAGAGCTATCCTTGTAAACTACTTCAGCAGAAGGTCAATTTAATATTGCGAATTAATATTATAACCTTGCTAAGTACTCGACTGTCCCTGAAAATCTTTTATCGGTCCTTCAAAGTATCTCGGCGAGAATGCTATTATGCAATTTAGGAGAAAGACGACGGGAAATTGCAGTTTTTACCTTGAAACATTATTACGAACTCCATGCAGTTGAAATCTGGAGCAACGTAGAAAATCGATTCACTAGAGTACACGTATAGTATGTGCACACACCAATTAAGCTGTACACGCTTTTGTTTCTTTGTTTTTATTTAATAAAAGTAAGTGGGACTTTTTATGAGTCAACAAGTGCATGAAATGGATGTTGGTTACTTTGAAGTAAAGAGTTTCAAGGATTTATTTTTCATAATAGTCAGAAAATAGAAATGTTTTGCCATTTGAAAAACGTAGCGAGACAGATTAGTTTTTTCTTTTTAAAAATACGTCATATTAGCACCAAACATTTTTTATTATTTAGGTAGTATCAATAATTTCTTACATAAGAGAAGCAGATTAAATAATTGAAACAAGAACGTTGACAAATTCGAATAAATTGTGAGAGTGAAATTGTGAAGTGTTTTCAAAGAATTCAAAGCAACATCTTGGAGACAAACCATTAGTTCCCTATGTTCACATAAACATTTAATGCAATAACAATTTAAAACCAAGAACGCCGTCTTGCAAATAACTATCAAAAATCCGCTAGCGCTTCGTATAATGGGTGTTTGGAGTATTTGTGCGAGCATAAACCATACCATGAATTTTTATTTATTTGAAATTTCCCGAAGCTCATCTTTGTTCTAGACTCGCTTTTTGATAATAGTGTTAGTTTGAGGCAGAGCTGTTTGTTTCACTTCGTTGGCTGACTAACTGGTTAGAACAAATCACCCTAGGGCGGAGGTAAAACTTTCTACGGAAGGCGGAACTGTTATTAAAATTTCACTTACCATTTGAAATTAGGAATTTTTTTAAATATTTTTGTTACTATCAAATCAATAACTATATTTTGTTATTATTGACACACTGAATTAAATCATAAAGGAAATATTACGTACACATGCATTGTGAAAAATTATAAAAGAACTGATTTAAACTGGCCCTGAGCATTAGTGTCAAAGCGTGTTAATAAGCACTTAAAAAATTATATACGGTTGAAGTCGGTCATTTACCGTGGTGCAGGTGTTTTGCACTTTGCACTGGTTGTTATTTTATTATCTAATTTGATTTCGTAATCTTGGCGAATTGCTTCGCTCTAAACGTAAAAAAAACTCGACTCTGATGTGTATTATTAGCATAGTTGATTTGTCGTTCATTGTTAACTAGGTGTGTTCTCGAAATCATGCATACATAAATTAGCGGTTGTTGTCTGAATGTTCGGAATTATGGAGCTTTTAGCATTATTGAAGCGCCTGTATTGCTCTTAACGGAAAAATTAAAAGTCAAAGACCCCTTCAATCTGATTCTACTATTAGCTCCAACTGCAATAATAAAAATTGCAATTAATTAACGTTTGCAATCTCCGCGCATCACTAATATTTTAGAGTCAACACTTGCATTTCATAAATGGAAACAAACGTTAAAATCCTAATAACAGAGTTTACTAGAGTTCACATCGAAATCGTGAAGAACAAAGGAACTCTTAAAATCAAAACCAAATCTGGAATGCACAAAAAATATTTCTGAAAATTTTATGAAATATGTTTTTAATTGGAAATTAGGTAAAAAATATAATTTCATAGCTCCTTTAAAAATAGAGTAAATTGCGGTCATCCGTTTTATTAATTCCTATAGCGCAAAATAATGGTAAAAACTAGAATGAAAATAAAAAGTAAATTATAGCATTATTACACGATGTTGACCATATTACCCTATATCAAATTGAAGAAAATGACTTTTATTTTATTAAAACGTCGTCGTAATATTTTACAGTATAACACTTAAAAACCCAACCGTGACAGATATCTGGACAAGTACCTTTTTATTTTTTACTTTTATCGTTGATAATCTTCAAATTAGAAACCTGATCATGCTCGTGCACCTCGTACATATAACTTCTTTTCTTGGAATCGAATAAATTACGAACGGTATGATTCAAAATGAAACATGATATCTATCCTTCGTAAAAGCTTTTAGCTCGCTTTATTCACTAGCATTACAACATGTAAACTTTCGGTAATGGCACAAGTTTTGCACATGAAATATACTTCATATTACAAATAAAAATGAATTAAGGCCATTGTTAGCGCTAAGCAAAACATATTGTTATCATTTAGTTGATTTACAGATGAATTTATTTGAATTGGCTATATTTTTTATCGAAATGAAATTGTGTTTTGTAATTGGATTTTGTTTGTCATTTGAATGATGAATGTTCCAAAAGCCTCTCGGAATTCCAGCGAGGAAGAAAAGTGAATAGCATGTTATCGTTTCATTCAACGGCAGTGAAAAATAAATAAACAAAAAAATAGAGTTTGCATGTGTTACGGGAACGTACGCACAAGAGGAAGGGCCTCTGGAGAGAAGTGAAATTTTAAAATTCAAATCAAAAGCTAAATAACAAGAAAACGAGGTTCGCAAACAAGCATCCATCATGTCATACAAAACACCCACTTTAAATTCGGAATAAAAACAATTTCGAGCAAACATATTTAAAAGCGATGCCTTCAGCGGAGTCGGGAATGATTGACAAGGGGATGTGCTACTCTACAGCCTCCTCGGCGTCGCTACCACCCGATATTCAAATTCGAAATCCGCCGGTAGAAAGACCGTAACATGCCTATGAATCAATATGTGGAAACACAACAGATAGGGTGAATGCCAACTGTCACACAATTGATTTACAACACAACCAAACCCACAATTTTTATTATACACATCTTTAAGAATAAAAAAATCAAAATATCATACTTGACCCAGGTGGAACATTCGACTAAATTAGATTTCGAACAAATAACTGAAATAAACGAGCCATTTTTCTCTCTTTCTCCAGGCAGTCTCAAGTTGAGCCTTATGCCTGTTGAAATAAATCTCGGCACTTTGAAAAAGATGTGGTATTAAATCAATGAGCAACAATCCGCTCGTAGATCATGCGAGAAGTATAAATGGGTGAGACGACTGCGGATGGGGTGAGAACAACATTAAATTGAAATAATACGTGTCATATCGGGTGATCTGGAGACGAACGGTTAAACTTAAGAGGGACTGCGTACACACTTAAGGATTAAGTTTGTTGTTTGAAGAAATTATTGGTGTACGGAGTGTCTAAACATTCCGCTGTGGCGGAAGGATTAATCTAACGATTTATGTAACAATGTTTGCTGCTCGCTTTAGGATCCAATATCTTTGAAACGGAAGTTTTATCCCTTACGTCAACTACCTACTAATTTATTTGTAACATTTTTATTTTCTTAATTAATTAAAAAGGACAAAACGAATTGAAGCTTTCGAGGCATTTTTTGCATAAACATTCTCACTTTGTAATAAAAATACATCATTTTTAATGGGATTTAAGTGATCTCTGACTATAATTGCAAAGATAAGAAACCTGTAAACGGCTATTATTAGTTAGACTCCGTTGTCGTTCATAAAAATATGCATACTTATAAAAGACATTAGTGGCTACGTATTACTGTTTAACTGCAGGCACTATCACTAAAAGTCATCCATTCGAATTTGTCATTGTCTTTGTATTAATGGCTCAAAAGCCAAAGTATGATGATTATAATTACATTTTTCTATAATTCTCGAGTAAAGTGAAAACCATTAAGATTTTTCTAGTCGACTAAATGCTTCTGCAAAATGGACTTTTAAACTTAATGGCAACGGTATGCTTTGTATCAGAAATTGTGCACAAATTAAAAAAGTTCGCTCTCTCGTTATCGGCATAGAAAAGGCATATGATAAGTTACATGGGAAAACGTATTTCGCAGAATTTGTTAGATAATCAACTGCAAGTGTTTTCAATTACTTTGCCGAAGGAATTCTAAAACTTATTTTTTTGTCGATTAATCAATCATTTGTTCTAGTTCAGATTAATTAAATCAACATTAAATTTACTTTATACCCAGTAATTACTAGCGCTGTAGAAACGATTGTTAAATAGATAATAAATAATTTAAATGTTGAGACAAGTTAATTTTAAAAAAATCGAAATTGATATAATCAACGCACTGAGATATAATAAATGTTGTTGTCCTAGGTAAGTGGCTTGGCTAGTTTTCGATGCTACTAGTATTTGTTGGACAGTATACCAACGTTTAGTAATGTTTACAGATTACAATCGAATATTCTGTTTTATTTGTAAATATTTTAATAAAACTAGCAATGCATCGATAGTATCAATTAGTTTAACAAATCTCCTGTCAAACGATAACAAAATATTCCTGTCTATTTTTTTTAAATTCTATTGAATAATATAATAAATAATCCTTTATCTAGAATATTCTATAGATCAAATATTTTTTGCGCCTTCGAGCAAATTTTTTTATTTTAATTTTTTCACGAAACGTTTGATGCATTCATTCACATCCAGCAGATGCTAAAATTATTCATGAGGCAAATCTTCCTCGCTTCACGTAGATAACGTTATCGGGAAATTGTCTGCTGTACAAAACTTCATTAATTGCCTGCCATCCAGTAGCGCTCATTACTCTTTTACAAAAAGAATTTAAACGAGAAAAAAGTAATGAAACATTGCAGCAATACCTTTGTAAGCAACAGAAAAATATAAAATTGATTTTTGATTGAGTAAATCCCGAGATTTCTAATCCAAACGAATTATTTGTCTAATCAGCAAACAAAATTAGGAGTAAATGAGTAAGTTACCCTCCATTCTTTTATAGCCACCACTGCAAATCATCGTTAATTTTCGCCTAACAAGATTTGGCTTATCGCTTACGAAAGCGAAAGAGTCCGGAGCATACGCATGTCCTATATTTTTCATTTGTCATTCGTTACTTACTTGTTTTCTGTTGTACTGCCACACTCTTCGAATAATGATGGATCGCTTTCCTGATTAACTTGCCTTTTATACTTATTTTTTCTTCTCCATTTATAAAAATTGTCAAAGATAGATGGGTCCGGACTCTCATTCATCTTGTATCTACTATTGGTTGACCCTTGGGAACATTTTGTGTAACATTATCTCAAAGTGAATCACTTGAATCCATATTGTAAGAGCGCTTATGTCGGATTTACATGTTTCATTCTCTCGAACCTATAATTTTTTCGAACTCGATTTCGTTGTTCTACCGATTGTTCTTGTATGTATACACGGCATATATTCGATTCATTTTGAAATTCAATTCAATGTAATAAATTGAAAAGTTAATAAATTAAACAATGATCAATAAATTCAACCTATACCTATATTGAGAAAGGATTAATAAATCAACTTGTCGAATGTAATTGATACAGGTAATTCCCATAACACTTACAACATATAAATAAAATTCTTAAATAAAATGTTCAACAAGTAGCCGATGAACTTACTATAGCGTGAAACACTATATTGCTTTTATTTTCTAATTAAAACGATAATGGAGTAATTGAGCTATCGCTTTTAGATACAGCTGGTTTGTTTATCCTTTAAATAAAGTGAGATTAGTATCATTTACTACACATTCCAATTGCGATTAAAGTTTATAGTTAATTTCATTTTCTATCGTAAAATATTTATGAGCTGATGGATCAGGCATTACAATAGTTAATATAATTATCGAAAAAAAAATCAATAAAAAATTAAATGCTTTTATTTTGGTCATTTCAAGCCTATATATTGGCAATAAACTAAAAGGTTTACTGATCAAAGCATGATTTACTGCAGTATCTACAAGAATAATTGCAATTTTAAGTACGTGTAAAATCGGTTTTGAAATAACTATAAGTACCTACATGTGCTTATTAGATTTTACATTTGCTAATGTATTTTAATATTAACTGCATTTCTTGAAAGTATAAAATATAATTTTATGATATAACATCTCTAAGCATCTTTTACATATTTTGTAGTAAGTTAATAAGCAAGAATAATTGCATTAACTAATCAAATGTAGGTATTACCTACATTTTGTAAAGACATATGTGACTTGGATTTATGTTAATTGAAGGTGTAAAAATGTAAGTCAAATTAGCTGTTAAATTTTGATGGAATATGAAGAAGGTATTCGAAGAATTTTAATAGTTTCTAATAAAATAAGTTCTCCCATTAACACCCATAAATTGTCCTCACCGTTTTTTATTACTTCGTCCCTATAATTATCTTCTTTTGTGTAATAGTTATTAGAAACCTCAAGGACTCATTTTATACAATTACCTTCTTACGGTTTTATTTTCACAAACGCGTACTGCCTCGTGTTTTTTTTCATACGTATGCTCATATAAATCTTTTCGCGTCTTCATAATTTAGCACACCAGCAATGATTCAAACCGAAAATTCAAAAATAATTTATTTGCTGGTAATACAAGTCGTTGTAAAGGTTTCAATATTGTGATATTCTTGACGCAAAATAATCTTAACACAGGATATAAAGTCATAAAACTTTATATCATTAATTAGAACTAGAGTAGATATTTTACATTTATGCTTTTAATAACCGTTACTCAATTAGCTATAAAGGAAGAATCATACCGTATGCAGTTATTTGTAGCAAATATTATGCTACTTATAATAAGGTATAATTAATTTGAACGTTGTTATTATATAGTTAAATATGAATAGGATAAGTAGAAAAAGAGTTAAGCAGACGAGGCGTCTTATTAAATATTCGCATATTATATCAATTTAAATGGATTGTAGGATAATAAAAGTCGAAATCTTAATGACAAAAGAGAGATTAACATCAGGATAGGTTTTTTCATTTAATAACTAACAGTTAAGATAAGCTTCTTAAAATTGCAATCACTTTAAACTATGCATAATAAATGATTGTAATGTTTAGGGTGCCATACGTATGATACTTTCGTCACACCCTGTGGTTATAGGGTTCACAAACCTTCGCCAATTTGAATATCAATCATTTTTTTATGATACCATCTCCGCTATAACTCACCCTTATTGTTGGGTAAAATATTTTTTTCGAATTGTTAGGATGTTGAATAAAGTAAAGTAAAGATTTTTTTTGTACCCAGATAATCGAGCTTCCCTATAGGTATTTTATTGAGGAAATTATTAAGGGTTTTAATTAAATAAAATTAGAAACCTGATTTACATATATTTATTATGAAAAATAAAGTATATGTTTACAGCACAGGGGAAAAATTTCACATAACTTCTGTCAGTGAAAAATATTCGAAAACATCCACATAACTAAAAATATTTGTCTACAAGGGGTTGGTAGTAAATCTCGATGACAAATTCCTGAAATTCCCGAGCATAATACGAGCCTGGTGCTCATTGAAGCGGCCCAAACTAAGAAATCTGCTGATCACCAATTTACCTCACAGATGGCTTCAACGCGTGTCACGATAAATTTCGACTGAATCCAATAAAGGAGCAAAATTAACGAAACTATTTTCATTAATTAGAAAATAACGACGGAAGTATTCGTGTTATTTTTTTCCTTCGGTATCTAGTAACGTGCATTAAATTAATGCATACAATATATTAATTAGCAATATGTAGATATTATTTTGACGTGATTGGAATTTTGTTAAAGTAAATGTTTTTTAATGCCACCCATTATTGCAGAGTGGCGGTAATATTTTTCTCGCAACATTGAACTGCTTTTCCCAGAAATGTAAAATTAATGCATCCGACAGACGAATGCATTATCCATCTATCACCAGTATCATCATTCTCGAAATCTCATACGTATATGAGCACATATTTGCATTATCTCTTCAGATATAATAAAAATGTGTAGTAAAAGTAAACAAATAAAGTGAGTATCTTATTGACATTATTGAGCTTTCAGTTTATCGATTTGACGCTATCGCTGAACTTGGAATCGGTGGAATCCCTTTTCTTTTGTTTGATATACCATTGTGTCTCGACCGCCACGTATGATAAACTAGTAGCCGAGTAGCGAATATAAAGGATCGTAAAAATATTGACTTGTCACTTTATTACTTACCAAAAAATTTTAAGAGACCACCGAAATGTATTTTATGGTCATATCAAATGTCCTTTATGTGCGGCGTAACTTGTTGAGTTTTTTTGCAATGACCAAGGAAGAGGGAAGTGAATTAATTGCCGTATTATTTCTACTTGTTAATATAAACCTAAAATTCTAATTAGCTCAGTTAATTAGATGTAGCATGTAATATGCTATAAAAAAATTAAATCTCTGGTGAGTCATCGGGTAGTAATAACTCTAATCAGTGTAAGGTGAGGCAATTACGGAAGTTTAATTTTTTTTTCTGCATCGCTATCTGATTTTAGTATGCAACGTTGTTTTTAATGCCAGAATCACCTTTTGTTTAAACAGATGCAGACAGCAAGATATTTAATACGCCATTTTTTTAATCGCTAGGAATATATGCAAACGAAAAAGAAACAAGGGTAAAAATTGCTTTTTTCCTCTTCGAAATTCTCACATTAAATCCTTTAATTTAATTATGAATTTCATTTACTGCAACGGCCATTCGTTTTCATTATGTTAAATTTGCAGTCGATTGTGAACATTAGATGAATTGATTTTAAAATACCAACCAGTCAACCGAAGATTCCTGGTTACAAGACAAATTGCAAATCGATAAATAATACATTTATCTGTATAAAATCACTCAGACAGAAATCAGCAGAAATTTATCGCTTGAAATGTTACTAAACAACAATAGTCAAAAATTTGATCGTTTTTTATTGTCCTTAAAATCGATGACACATCTTACCTAAATTCACCACCTAAACCCCTAAATGGCATTAAACATCACCCCAAGATTTTTGTCTGATTTGAACTCAACAAACCCATTTAATAATGTTGGTTGAAATGGTTAGGGTGCCACTTGTAATAAAAAGTGGCAGTTGTACCACCTAGATCAATTATCAGACACACTGTTCTCTTCAAAAATGCATTGGCGTTACCGATGGGGGAACATTTATTTCTCGCAATATAAAATCAATAAAGTGTTAGTAAAATTAATTAAGATAATGAGAATTTTCTTCAGTTATTTTTTTCCAAGAAAATATGCGTTATATCTTAATAAATTTATATTATTGAAAACATTAATGTGCAAGTCCGCCTATGCTTTAAACTGCTACAAAGTAATTATATTTAACGGTAAATTAGATTCGGTTTCTTATTACGCTCGTTCGAGTGACAAAACGATTTCAAGTTGTGCAATTGGATTTTATCAATAGAATAGAGCGCTCTAAATAAGGAATAATTAAATAAAGCGAAAATTTTGTAATTCAGCAGCATTTTTCATCTGCCTTACGTATCGATTCATTTCACTCAGCCGTACCTAAAATATTCTTCTATTGTGTAAATACTCACAATAGAACGAATCCAAACAAATATCGTTGAGGAAAGCAATATCTTTTGATGGCACTCCTTTCTAATGCTCGTATCTTCGTCGCGGAATTCCCACATGCAGATTATTAATTTATCCCGTTTCCTTCCTCTGCCGTTGTTCGGGGAAACCTCCATTAAAAGTAATTTCACAAAGTAAAACCAAATAAAAAATATCATCCCATTAAAAGAACTACCTCGCGATCACTCCTGAGCGGAACCTGTGATCTCAAACAAAAGCATATTTGAATAACTTTCCTTCAGTTCATTACTTCAAGCGAACACTGGCGGTGCACAAAGAGATTTACTGCATTTTTACTCATCGCAAATTCTTGCGAATAATATACAAATAATATGTCCTGTAAATCTTTTTTTTATTGACACTTATTTGGATACAAGAACGAATAAAGAGAAAATTTTGTATATAAATATATACTATAGAAAGAAAACTATACTATAGAGAAAACTATATATTTCTTTTAGGATAATGGAAAGTTTATTTATAAAAAATACAAGACTATTTACGACACCTTATGTTAATATTTACTAGTTATGCATAAATAAAATAGAGCTCTTCAAGAATTTTTATACCAATAAAGTAGCTTAAATTTCAATTTTGTATAAAAATGAATACTGTATAGGAATGTAATGGATACAAAAATGAATAAACAACATAATAATTATAATAAATGATTTTGAATTAGGCCCGCCACTGTATTATTTAGTATTTTTGCAGTCTGCCTGTTTACCTCAAAGGTCTGTTCGTTCGTTTGTTCTAATATAAAGAACGAAGATTGGTTGATTGAAAGGCATCCATTCGGGGACTGCATACCGCTTTGGGATTAAATTTTACATGTGGATTGACAGTAATAACAATATAAAGGAATACGTCTTTGATCTTAGTATCAACAAACTGCGCCTTTTTCATTTTCGGGAACGTACGTTCGGTCCCAAAGGAAATTTTCGATATAATTTTCTTGATGAATATTCCATAAATATTTTAAGTAAATTAAACCGTCTTGGAATGAGATTTCAAGATGATGTAAACGCATTTGGTTATTGTGGATACATAGGTGTAATAGAGCAAAATTCTCTAGTAATTCGATATGATCCATTGTTTGAGTACAAATTGTTTCTGAAGCAATTACTATGGCTTCAATGCCTGTTAATACCAGGACTAGATTAGAAATTAAGTCAAATTACCTACCCAATAAAGCACGTAATTAATCTATTCCATCGGATATTAGGAGAAATTCTGGCATTAGATTGAGTCGAAATTCCATGTCAAATCGTTCGACAAATCCTTGTAAATGCGTACAAAAAGCTTTGGATAAATTGGTGTAGTCAAAAACAAAGTGTAAACGGAAATTATTAATTACATATTTACTGAAAGGTCAATTGCAGTTACAATTTTGATTTAACAAAGGCAATTTAATGGAATACCGTGAAATAATTTCGAAAGCGTTAGAATTGTTTGGAAAATATCGCCGCGTATGGAAATGAGTGTGTGTTTCTGTGCACGTTTCGCAAATTTGTCAATAAACAAAATAGAATTACATGGCGCAAGCAAATGAATTAAGTGAATTTTAACAACATTCAGTTATTTAATAACGCGATTAAAACGTGTCGCCTGCCATTTAACCCTTTGACAATGTGCATCCGTCCGGCGTTTATTACGCGATATGCACAAAGAATTAACAAATTTTAAAATATTGTTACAACAATAAAATAACCATTCGATGTCAGCGAAGAAAGGTATTTATTATTGGTAATAAACAGCAGACCCGACCAGGTGTCCGACCTTTGCTAAGTAATTTTTTTCGAAACTGCCCCTAGTGCTTTCATGAACCACTTCAGGTCAGACGCTTTTTACGAACGAGTCGAAAAAAAAAAATTAGGAAAGGGTCTCCGTCGCAAAAACTGCTCCCGGTGGGATCATTATTTTTGAAATAGTATCTAACTGATTCTTGTAATAAAAACTTAAAGAAAATAAATACACCAGTCCCGTATAATGTAGGTATAGGTATTGTGCATACCTAAAACATATAAAATTCGT
This sequence comes from Phyllotreta cruciferae, assembly GCA_917563865.1. NCBI lineage: Eukaryota > Metazoa > Arthropoda > Insecta > Coleoptera > Chrysomelidae > Phyllotreta > Phyllotreta cruciferae. The sequence goes on along the minus strand of OU830615.1, from coordinate 1,543,663 downwards.
ATAGGAAACTTTTCAGACAAAGACGTTGCCTTTATCGAATCGCTAAAGTATTTCTAAGTTGAAATAAACTTCTATAATTTGACAAAGTCCGTTTCCTTTTGCTCCTGTCGTAAAGTCGAATTCGGTTTCGCCAACACTGCAGACGATGTTCCTCGTCTATGACCAAGACCAGTTTATGTGGAACAACGAGCCCGTACGGTTCATTTAAATCGTTATTAAGTGCACATACCCTCTTCCCGGGATCCTCCTTTTACACATTTCGGATGAGATCTCTCATTGAGATCGACACTATTTCAGTCATTTATGAAATCCGATTTACCCTTTTGATTACGTGTATCAATGCAAATAATTCTGAACCATAATTTTCGTAAAAATGAGGACGATTCTGTTTGGATCTTGTTATGAATCTTTTTATGATAACCATGTTGTTACATATTCAAGTTGTAACCATATCGCAAAAAAAAATCTTATTCTGTTTCGGTTAGTTTAGCAATGTTGGTTATCTTTTTAACACTTAACATATTGTTAAAAATATTCTGTCAGTAGTGAAAAATAGAGCTGTCAACACTGTGATTATCTCAATATAACCGAGAAAAGAAGAATTCAAACTCAAAATTTTTATTTTAATCGTCACAAATGTCACAATTACAGATGACAACAACTTTTCGTATTGGTTCTTCTACAACTTTTGAATTAAATTTAATGCTGCAGCCTTATTTAAAAGCTTATCTACCGGACCTCTATAAAAATGCGAATACTTCTAGGATCGTTAGTTTTTATCCGATTTTTATGAAATTTTGGGAAGTTATTTAAAAATAATAATTGTTTTGAGGAGACTCCATGAAATTTTTGTAATCCTTTTATTTTTCAATTTTTTTTTTATTTTTGGATAAAATGGAGTCTCTTCACTCTATTCGCCATTCTGGAAATAATTATTTATTTTAAATGAGAAGCTTTCCCACCATTTTTCCATTGAAACCTTATAGAAAGGTCTAATAAGGTTGAAATTTGTTTAGATCTCATATTTATTCTATTCATACTTAAGAAATACTCAAACCCTATTTTCAATATTTTGGAATTCATTCAAAAAATAATAATGGGAAAAGATGGGATTTGCCATATTGCTTTCAGATAGCAAGTACAAAAATGACATTGTTCAAATAGCAAGGTTTATAGCAATTTCTCTTTATTAGTGACAGATCATATTGTTTAAATTACACGAACAGAATAGGTTATTTCTTAGGACATTGCTACGGTAGCAATATCTTTACAAAATAGCCAATAACCATATTGCTAATTACAAACAGAATCGACCTGAATGTATGCACATATTAATAAAATTTAATCCGTCCCGCAACCCTCTCGAATCGATATGATATGACATCGAAGCGCTTTCCCTTCGGACGGACGATTTAAAAGCGTTGTAATCGCAACAACCCTGACTGAAAATCAAAATTAAAAGGGTAATTAAATTGAATAAGAACCGACTTGTCGGATTTCCTGGCAGATGTCGTGACAGTGTCAACAATGCACATCAAGCTCAACTTCCTTCAAAACGAATTTTAAAGTTTCGGTGCAATGCATGTGGGCATGTGTCACTTACCCTTTAAATTTGAAAAGTGAAATTGTATCAATGCGATTTTGTTTACACTAGAGCGGGTCCGACTAGCGGAGGCGGAATTCGATTTAGCGAATCTTACATTCGGCCCGTCAAACTACAATCGATTTTATATTATACAACCGTCGCTAATGTAGGTTTGCGGTCTTCCCTGAGCGCAATTTCGACATTTTGTTACGGACGCTTTTATTTAACTAATTGCGTGACACATGGTTGAAATTCGAGTGCTAATGCATTAGGGCAATATTATTCGATAAAAATAATACACCGATATTGCGGAGAAATTCGGCAAACGCCGTTCATGTCGAATCAATACAGCCGCGGTTACCTCCTAGTTAATTAATAACGCACCGACATCAGTTGTTGAAAGACGAGTGTTCTTATTTTTTATTTTTAGAAAAAAATGGTCGTACAAAAAAGAGCGCCCGAGGACAAAATAACATTGTTGGGAGTAACTAAAAGTGGAGACCCGGGAACTAGACAGTCATTGGTCATTTTAATGTTTGAAGTATTTTGTAGTGGTCGAAGAAGTAGGGACTTGTAAAGCAGTAGACCTTTCGAGTAGGCCCTTGAAATTATGAGAGAAACTGGGAACGCGAACGGGTAGAAAATAACTCACAGCGTCTTAGAGTGCGCAACATTAAGGTAATTTAGAGTAAGATAAAGCATGGAAAGGGACACAATAAATTACTAAAATGTAAGCAGACGTCTAAAAATAACTACCAATTTGTACTTAATCTTGATTTCCCGCACACAATGGTAGTGATATTCGGGATTATCGGGATAAGTATAAGTTTTAAGTGGCTCGACAACTTAGGCGCTGGCTTCTTACCGTCGAAAATTTCTAATTGCCTGAATCCGCCGTTCCAAGATGTCCTTATTAAGCTCGCTCGAGTTTCACCGTCTGCAACATTTAAACGGAATTTTGAATAATTCATTCGGTATTTTAATAAAAATAATTAAAGAATTTCTATTCAAACGTATTCCACTTTTTCAATTAAAACTAATGAATCGGACGCCGGGCGTAACCCCGCGATTAAACCACATACCCCATTTAATTCTTCGACTTTTAAATGGAAGGAATAAAAGATTTTCCGGTGTACGAATTTTATTTCATATTTCGCGTTCACCCTTTTCGAAAAATCCACCGGCTTGTTATTAATCCGGCTTCATATGATTGAATGTGTTTCCTTGGCAACTTTCACATTCTCAATTTGACAAAAATAAAGGCAATATTTTTATAAAAAGGCCTCAGTAATGTAATTTGATTTTGATGATAAATGTAGAGTCAAATAAATCGGAGATATGTCCTCTTTTTTTTGATGAAATGTTTTTAAAAATAATTAAATTAAGAATATCTACAATATTTCATTTTAGAAGTAGTATCGACGATTTATTATTTGAAAACTATCGATCTGATCATCCATCTAGAATCTAGACTGTTGTGATTTATGGGGATTTATTTTTACATTTTTCTTTGTTCCTAGTTCAGTTTCCAAATAATTAAAACAATACGGATTCCCCCTGAAGTATTTGTGACTGGAAAATATATTAAAGTTGTTCCCTCTTTCACATTCATTTTGAAGAAAGTGACTTCGGAGACTTAAGTGATTAAAACGCGACAAGCCCAAGATTAATATACATCATTATCGAGACCATTAAACATATTCGGAGTTATAAAAGAAGCATTACCAGATTTTTACTTCGCCTACAAATTAATTAACTAATTTTCTTTCGGGTTCATTTATTACATCCTCGTGTTGTAAAATACGGGAATTTGAATATTATTTAAATTTAATGGAGCGAAAAGATTAAATTTTATCAATTCACTAACTGATACGATGAATAATACCTTATTATTTACCGTAGGGTTTATTTGATCTGTATCTATGTAATTCAAATCTTTAAACTCGTACAATTAATTTAGCAAATGAAGTTCAAACAGGTTTCCCAATCCGTCGACCCTAGTCTCTTGAAATATTTAATAAAGTGCTCTGCCCGAGGAGGCCTCCAAATGGTAGAGTATTTATCGGTCGCATTATCATTATGAATAGCATCGCAAATGTGATGATGTGTCCATTTACACTGTTAAATAAATGAAATATTTTAATTAACCGAGGCAAATGTGTGTTCGGGTCGCGTAATTAAAATTCTAACGAACTGAGACTTGCGGTTATCGTTAATGAACTTTTCCTAATTTGTTGTCGTTACGTCTTCTATTTCTGAACCACCAGCAGCGAAATGGGACTTTGCGCCGAGTTGGTATTTTAATCTTGAAAATGGTCGAATAATACCACCACCAATTTTCCGGAAAAGAACCCATTTTCCTTAATTACTTTCGAAATACGGATAACACCTGTTTGTAATACTTATCTACGATTTTTATGTAGTTACAAAACTATTTGGAAAACACAAATTTAGATGTTGATAAGTGAGCATTAGTAAGAACGTAGATACAAGAAATTCTTAAATCTGTATTTTTCATCATCAGGGGCAAAATGAGATAAAGTGTTATTATAAGATAAATCAAATTCCTTCTACGGCAATTGAATACAAAATAAATAAATCTTCTTCAAATGAATACGCGAATGCAAAAAGAATAGATTTTCATTGGAGTTTGAATTTGAATTCGAATTCGTTTCATTATAAAGGATTCGCGTTTCCGCAAAAAGAATTGGTTATAAATTTATTTTAAATCCTTCGATATCTCTTAGATGGGTCGACGTTTTTACTGTGCTTTGTGGTCAAAGGAAATACATGTCTTGTTGGGGATCAGCAGAATAAGTGTTTGACGATGAAAGTATTCTTATTAGAATTCGTTATACGACATTGGAGAAATTTATTTGCTAAGGCGATGTATGTTTGTTTTCCTGAAATCCTGAAAAGTCCTTATAGAGGGAAATATACACAGCTATCTGGTATCTTTGTTGTTTTCGATCGTAACGCGAAAGATTGAAAAAGCCTCTTTGATCTCCAACTGAGGTAACTCGACAAACTCTGCAAATATATGATTCCCACACAGAGAATGTATGATGTTAGGGTGGCATTTTTACTGTTTATTTATGATTTTACTTGCTATGGTATTATCTCACATATAATCTGTTTAAATTATTTTGATAATACCTTCTATAGCCCTTTTAGAATGAGGATTAAATGGAAGGTATTCAATTCACAAAGCGCTCGTCAAAGAGAAAGGTTAGGCTCAATTACATGCATTCTAAAAGGGATAAAATCATCAGCTTATCTAATAGTTAGTTCAAATCATTTATAAATAATGTATTTAAATCTGTTTAATAATCAACATATTGTAAAACAGATTTTATTACGATGTTGGAAACATGAAAAAAATCGATCCAGATCCGCCTTAGTCGAGTTCAGAATATTATTGTGTTTTTTTTTGTATGATTATTAGGCACCCGGCCAAATGGTAGCACTGCAAAATGCAATTTAAGAACTTTAAATAAATATAAGCGGTGTGTATAAAAGAAACGTTGCGGTCACTTCCAAATTTCTTTAATATTGACCATCACTTCTTGCCATTCACCAAAAGATTTATTTAATTGGGGTTGGAGTCAACCAAGTGTTTGAAATTGGCTTGTATACACATCCGTTCTGGTCTCCTAAGTTTCGTGAGAGAATTGGTTTCATAATTTTTTGCATTTACCAATTTTCGCTAATATTTCTTATGTACAATATTAAACAGAGGTAATCTCTACTAGGAAGCACTAAAATCTAGGTATTAAATTATATTCCTTCGATATAAGTTCTTTTTTATTACTGTCCTATAATTTTGCTTTTATATGGCAGCTCTTGTAAATAAATAATTGTTGAAACAAAGAGTGTACGCAAAGCAAAGTTTTACGTTTGGGATGTACAGTTGGAAAATTGCGAATTAAATTTTTCGTTGGAGGTATATACAGGATTTCCGCGGAATCTAATTAACTATTTCACTGGGTAAAACATGTATAATGTTTTGGCCTGTAGTAAAGTCTAATAAAAACGCAGCGAAAAATACAGCGGTGTTGAAATTCCGGCATTTACTAGAGACGTAACATTGTTGTTCAATGTAGCGAGAATGCAATGTAACAAGATTTTCCACATATCAGTCCGTGTCGGATTTAATTCATCAATAAGTAAATTAATGGCGCGAACTATATTTGAACTAATGGTTTATTTACCTCCTATAGAGTGACTAATTGCCTAGTTCAATTTTCGCCTGGAGTGTTGTCTTTCATACAATGGCTACACTTTTCAACCCTAATATGAATTACTAATTACACAATGTTTATTGATGTAATGCTTTACGAGCTATATACAACCAAACTTGCACATATAGTATTAATCTAAAACCAATAGGTATAATAACATCAAATTTTTGATACTTACATAATATCAAATTATGTTATAAGGGATTTTTTGTAGGAAAATAGAGGTTATATATTCAAACCTGGGATAGATTTTGTAATTAAAAAGCTTGGTTTAATGAATCGAATGAGTCTCTTTTAGATTTATGGGTGCTATGAGAAGATATTTGTAAAGTGTCGATGTATAATTTGGTAGGAAAGGGAGTCATTTTTAATCGTGTTGACATGAATAGCGGCTTCCTGGCTCGCAGCGTGTCTGAAGTATTGCATCATTCAGACCCTGTTCTTTCGAATATTAATTGAATATGACAGTGTATTAATATCGTTATATTTAGACCCAAGTTAGACCAGCATATTGCCAGTTCATTTCGGAATTAACTTCGCTGATGCTGATGATAAACTATTGTGTCAAAGCACTATCACCCCTCAAAAGTTTATCTATTTAGGAGTGAAAAATGTTGCTCGCAATTTAACGAAAGAATTAAAATTTAATACAATTCTTTCCATAGCTCCATTCTGATTCTGAAGGAATCGCTCTTATTCCAGCGCAATCTTCGAAATGAATCATTTGACTGCACCAGAAGAGGCCGGAATAAAATATTTGCATATTTTGACTTATGAGAGGAAATCGAGCTTGAGAAGGCATATTTGTCAAAACTCGGTTCATCTAGTGGGCAACTGACCGCGTACGAGATGATCAAATGAGGCGCACAAAAAGGAATTCCCGCAAATGTGAATACATCTCCAAGTTATACATGTATTGTTATCGTGCCGGAAAAACAAGCGATTTTCAGGGTTTCCACTCGTTTACGGACGGTTGAACCAGAGACGGTCTAACCCATTATTTTAAACTACACTTTATTATTTACTGACACAATCAACACCCACATTTTAGATATTCTTCTGGAATGAAACAACCCTTGATACACATAAATATTAAAATATTCTTAATGGCACTATTAGTATTATCAACAATTCAAAATAATAGAACAAGGGAAATAAAAATGTTTAAATTTAGCGAACACCGGCCCTGGATCGTAGGAAATTTATAAAACATGAAACAGAATGATAAGTCGAAGGCTGTTTTTTATTTGGGGTGCGGAATCGAGACTGGCAGAGGTCATCCCCTGACGGTGATCAATCACCGGACACTGGACGGAATTTGCTCGACCTGATCGACTATGTAATGCATAATGTTTAAGATGTTAACTGGTGGTTTAAAGATATTCTCCAGAGGGCACTTTCGAAGTCGATTTAGATAAGCGTCTACAAATTGCTTTACGACACACGGAATACTAAGTAAATGATGGGCTACTTTCTCTCATTGATTTATTCGCTTAGTTAGTGTTAATAAGTTTCGTATTTTATATTTAAAAACGTTAAATTAGACCTGCTTTGAACAACGGTGCGTTAATTAATTTGCTAGATAATATTAGGCAAGCTTAAATGAATTCATTAATTTGTTCTTTCGACCAATGTTATGATTCATATCCAATTAGTAAATAATTTAGTCGAAGTGGTTTTATTAATGAGCTACCAGGGTGCCGAAACCAGGCGGCGTACATTCAACGTTTAAACGCGTTCTATGTACGATTAATTATTGATTATCTAACAAGTAGTGTCCGGTATTTTGGCGTATAAGGGACAGTCCCACGAAAACGAAGGATCTGTTTGTGAACAGTCCAGATTGCTCTAGGTAGTCTGATAGTGTCACTCATTCGCTCTGCCCAAAGGGCCTTTAACTTACCCAACCGTAAAGCAACCTTACGGGAGTATGCTGATAATCGTGTATGATGTAGAAGGTACACCTGAAAAAATAATTTTTATGTGTTAATAACATTAATATTTAATTAAGAGTGTTAAAATGAATGTATGCAACAAAAGAATATAATAAATATAAATTTTAAGAATTGCTTAATTTTTTTCCTATAAACTATTTTAATTTAGAAAGAAAGTATTTTATGAACCCCAATTTTCCGTATAATTAGGGTAAAAAAATTAAAAAGCATGCACTTCATAAATTCTGTTTCTTAGTGTAGTGTCAGAGTAAACATACAGCTGATCTAACATGTATGTATGTAGCAGTACGTATACAAAGCGAATTCAGATCTAGATCTTTGAATAATTCATGGTTCTTATTCAAGGTAAAGACAGGATCAGTGCATGGAGATGGGCCCACCCTTCGTTTGTTTAGATTCTATTAATAAAGCACTTAGATTAGACGGCTGCTGTTCGCAGCATTTTTTAAGATTTAAACGTTAGAAATACCTAAAGACAAAATCCTTCATCATGACTTAACGTTAATCGCAAATGTAAATGAGTTTTTTTATGTTAGACTTTAATTTTCTAGACACAGAATCGTAATTATTTCAAAATCATATTTACTTTATTCTGTGAGAATACCAAAAAATCAAGCATTGTTGAAACCTCGAGATTATATGTAAATAAGCAAAAGGGGGAAAATAAAGGTCATTGAGTGCACGGTGTTCAACAAGAACTAAAGGGAATTGTCAATCTTTAGTCTAGGCACGTGCAGAAACGTGCGCCAACTAACGGCTACCGTTCAAACGCCGCAGGCTACGCTTAACAAGACCCTCCATATTTCTTTTCGTCCTTGCTAAAAGGACCCCGTGAAAAACTGAAACCGGAAAGATTTGTTTCCATGTCGTTATACGTTTTTTACGATACTACAAGAAAAAGTATTGTGGAGTTTTTAAATTGAAGAAGAACCCTTACTCTGGAGAATTTTCAAATTTGCTTCATTGTATTAATTTTCAATATCTTCAACTTATAAACTTCTCCAATAATTTTATGTATGTTTTTTTTTATTATATACACGACACACCAGGAGCTACTGATTACCCGTTACACGCCCGCGTTTTAGGCACCCGACAACTTGTAGCAGTTATTGAATGATTGGATTTGGCTTCGGGCGGTGTTTTAATGGTGGAGACGGTTGACGCAGGATCCTGCGGGTCTTGTTTTTCTTTTTGCATGCAATTTTCTCCATTGAAACTGGATCGCATGGATAAAATCCAGTTCTGTTCCTGCCGGAAGGATATTTTATCGTGCCTCGGGGATTCCATAAATTAATTTTTGAGACCTTTTTTTGCCAATTAGATCTTGTCGAACGAATTGACCCTACTTGTTTACGTTCGAAATGTTTAGGTATCTTTAAAGATTATATGAAATTGTGGAAGATTTGCGATGACATTATTATTTGAAGGACAAAGATTAATTTGTAGTCTTATAAGAGGTGACCGCAATGAAGCTCCAACAATATCGGCAGCTTGTACAGAGTATTTAAAGTTTAAGAACCATTTCGTGCCCCATAATTCATGCGAAGGAATTTTGATATGCAGAACGTGGTTATTACAACATATATATCTGCGGTCTTTTTATAGCAAGTAGACATGTCCTATATTGCGGCTACATTGTTGCCTTCTTTTCGTTTTAAATTGCGTATCTGCAGGGATTAGGCCGTACTTTTAATTATTTTATAAGTTATTGTTGGTCGAACTATATAGCAATTGCAATAGTTATTTAAAAGTTGTAAAAGAAAATTACTAACCACACAATGCAGTAAATAAACGGTTCGTAATTTTCAATTATAAAAGGAGCGCCGTTAAGCTCGTATGTTAAATAGTATAAGCATACGTAACATTTTTTATTTGTTATGGCAGGTTAGTTAATTTAAAATTCACTTATACTTTCCGAAAGTAATAAATAAACTTTACATAATGTACATAGATAACTATATAAATATTTTTTTTTTCAATTTCATAACGTATTCCTGGATTGCGAATAGGGATATGAGAAAGTGCAGAATTGAGTAGTAACACAGCTGTACTGTTCCTGCGTCGTCCTGGTATTAAATTTTTATTTTTCCTCGACTGACCATAATGACGCAATCTCCTGTGGCGAATTGGGGAAAAATCTGTCTTCGAGTTGAACAAGTGCTCTCAACATTATCCGAACAAAGGAGCGAGATCACCCCAAGTAGTTGTCTCCTCTTCATTGAAAAACATTGTCGTAAACGAAATGACCGGACCAATCTGTCACAGCTTGAGGGCGAAAAGCTAAAGCTTCAACTGATTTTTCGACGGAGAAATGCGAAATGCGACGCAGGAATTGTCACGCACACGTCCTGTTGTACTGGATGTTCCAACGGTATCGGTAAATTGGAAAATTTAATACGAAGGTAGAACAAATTTGATTGACATTAAGTATAACATTGGAATGTCAACTCGAAAGAATTAATTATGAGAATATCTGTAGGTTACAAAGTTACGACGACGCCTTTTCGCGATGGTACAATGCCATTTTAAAGTTTCGTAGAATGCGGGTAATATAAATGACAGCTCATAACGTTATATATGGACAATGAACATATTTATTGAGAGATAATCATTGTGAAGAGGCATCAAATTTTTATATTCACTTTGCGGTATTTATGGTTTTAAGAAACGGAGCCGCAATCTCGTTGTAGTTTTTATGGTACAACTCAGACAATTACGTTTGGTATGAAACTTATCTGAATATACCTCAATAACAACGAATTATTAAGACACAGTGGTAATGCGAAGGTTCTCTTTATTCACCAAGTTAATTGCTAAAGCTACGTCATGGAGAGCTAAAAGGTCCTTAAAGAGTGACTGTGCAGCAGGGTGCCTTTATACTGCGTGTATGACCGTCTTTATAGGGTCGTACAATTAGAATTGATTGTTGTAGGTGATTTTAATAGCACATAACGACACTGCGATATAAATCCGATTATTGAGCTTTGTACAGAATTTATGGAAAACGGTCACAAGGGTTAAATTCCTTTAGAGTTTAGAGAAACATTTTTGGAGATTACTAATTTAATTAAAGTCGTGTCACTTTATTGGATACCGATTTCGTTTGTTATGTTCTCAATTTTATTTGTATTCAAGTCAAATTTCCCAAATGTCTTCTTTATTTTCGCGTGTAATAAACTATATGGAATTTGACGGATTTTTATTTTATTAAAGAAGCGAACTTTTATTACAGTCGTATTTCTAACCCTCGTTCTGTAAAACGCGAAAGCAACAGAGAATTTAGCAAACTTATCAACTGAATTCGATATCATTTCATATTTTCCTATACGAACAGGTCTGTATCCGAGTAAAATAACTTTGAAGCTTAGATAGAATCATATAAAATAAATAAATAAATTTCTACTTATAATAATTAAAATAACATTGATATTATTTCTACTACTACTGCCAAATTCTATTATAAATAATTAAGATGTAATAAATAAGTACTAACATATACGTACATTTTCTATGCTGATTTTATGAAGCACCCGCTTCTGTACTGAATGTAAAGTATTCCCAACAAATTACTCATTTATTATTGCCCATCAATTTCGAACAATCGCCATGCCAACATTTATTAGGTATACATCTGAAAAGTTTCGACGTAAAATCGCAAATTGTCTTGTGCATAAAACTCATAGAAACTTGATGTGAACATTTGCGTATAAAATTTTCAGGATGTATGTAAAATATTACATTGCTGTATATCAATATGATATCACAATGTGAATAAAGTAATATGTTCTTGTGACAAGAATTAATTTTAAATGGAAAAAACATTTTTTTTAAATACATAGTATAGTAATTATCGAGCTTCCTGGTTAATATAGCTTGAGTGGAAGGATAAACAATGATGATAAAGGAAGACGCCGTTATTTAAATCCTCAATCTCCTGGTAGAAATGCAAATGACGATAGCGTAGTAAACATGGATTACTAAATGTGAACAAATCCCACTACTCCGCGTAAATTATGTTAGCGAACAATCATGTGGTACTTAGACCATTTCACTAGATTAACATGCTACAAAGCTTCTCAAACTTCGACGACAATGGCAATGAGAAACTTAACTTTACTAGCAATCTCCTTACAACTTGCACTTCTATCATCCGACTGTTACACGTCCTTAAATAAAATATGTAATTGCTCTAAAAGCAATCAGAAATAAGTACGTTTTAGCTCCAAATCAAATTATGTATCAAATTAATATTATTCATTAATCATTACCTATAATTATATAGTATTGTAATGATGTATTTAACTGTTTTCCTGCAATTCTAAAACCGTCGTCACTTTTAGTAAACTGTTTGAATACAATTATAGAGGCGATCATAAATTGTCATTGCATGTCTTTCCGTTAGGAACATTTACACAGAAGTAATCAACCAATAAGGAAATGTAATCGACCTAAAAGTTCTTTTAGGCGCACATGTAGAGTTTATAATAAAGATAGTATTTTGTTTATGAATAATAAAAATGGACAACCAATTGGTTAGTACTCCTTTAAGGCTTGATTGTTGGGCCATTAAAATTACGTTTTGTTACAAAAACGTTTATTTCAACTTCGCTATACTACATATGTATAAATAAATATGGAGAGTGAAGCTCTTTTATTTCATGAAATTCTAATAGATAGGTGGTGTTGTTTAAATTTATTACGTCATAAAAAGCCCCATCTTGATTTTGCCAATTAGCTGATTAAGTCATGTGTACAGAGATGTTATTTTAGATAGTTCAAACTCAGATTATGAGTTTGCTTTACAGTAAATAGCATTAACTAGTCAGCCATGATTCATTATTATAATGGATAATGAAATTTATAGTTGTTGTTAGTTGTTATTTATGCTAAGATAACTATAATTGTACGGTCCATTAGAATCTATAAAATTTAGAAAAAATCAGTCATCAATGTCAAAATTTATCTATCTTCTGTTTTATGCAAACATTAATTGTTTGCTTAAAAAATTCAGACTCCTTAAAGTTCAATAATAATAAAGAGGCTTTATTACGGTGTTAATAGAATTTGAAAAGAAAAATTAGTTGTCCCTAGTTATTGCAGCGATTTTTAGTACGAATTCTTTTATTAATATTAATTTAGAATTCAAATTTAACAACAAATGATCTGATATTATACCAAAGTCAATTGTACAATGCAACAAGTAAAAAAGCCAGTTCGCATGTGCTGCATTGACTGATGCACAGCAGTAAAGTTTGCATATAGAAAAAATAAGTGCACGCATCGGGAAATAAAAAACGTCGTAAAAAAGTGATATATTGTCGCAATTCTAATTTGGTTTTTTGGGTATAGACATTTGAGTGTTTATGACACTAGAGCCAATGCGATAAGTAATATATACGGTAGCTCGGTATGAATTGATGGCCCACAAAAGAATCGCCGTAACGGTTGCGATTTCAGTTTTCTTTTATTTTATCTTGCACCACTCTGTGGGGTGATAAGTAGTAAATCGGGTCCACGGAGAATCGTAATATTATTATCGCGTACGCAGTAGCGGACTTGATCATTCTAAAAGGATTAAATATCATAATGGAAAAACTTTTTGATTTAAAATATTGTTTGATACATTCTTGACTTAAGCCCGTATTCAGAAGTTTCTTATAATCAATTGTTAAATTTCAATCGGTATTCAGAAGTGGATATAACCAATTGGTTTCAAAACCGGGGTATTTTGACATTTGCCGTGATATGTTTTTTCTAGATGTTGGCCAAATCTTTCAATTAATTGCACGACGGCATTTTTTCTAAAATGGAATCGATCTTTGAAATGGACATCATCATAATTTTCGAAAGGGTTAATGATCAAAAGTTAAAAATCGTGGGATAATGGAAACCGATTTACCATCTTCATCATCTAAAAAAACTAGGAAGATAGAAATTAGAAAAGATTATTGAAACTATCTATAAAGTTGTTACTATTATCAACAGTTATATCATGTAACCATTTGGTTAAATTTCATAAAACCAACCGTTATATTAGAAACGACACTTCTGAATACGAGCATTAGTGTTCTTTGTTATCCACAGCTTCTAAATTATTTACATCGTTACCTATTTATTATTTTTCTTTGATTTTAACACAGAAGTGATCTGTCCTAGTAGGTACATTGCTTTTTATTCGGTATTATAAACACACCTTTTAATTTTTATGTGAATATATTAGGGTTTACGATATAAAAAATAAAACGACCATTAAATTTAGGAAAGTTTTCAGCTGCGGAGACTTATAAGTAATAACTTTTACATAGGTCTATGTCGAAGGGATTATAATTTAAGGTCTTTTGTATCTCCTTCATTATCGTTGCTATAAAAATTTTACGATTGCCACAATTTTCAACGATTTGCATACCGCTGATGCGGATTTTAACCCGTTCTTTTCAGTTTAATTTTGATGATTGCATACGATTTCGTATTTTATAGTTCATATTCTCGTTGAGCGCTTTTTAAAATCGCACTTTTGCATTACATTACACCGATTGGCGGGTTATGTTTGTAAATTTTCATGGACGCTTTACTGTCTGTCAGTTTTTGAAAGATTAATATCAGCAATTGGTTTTATGGGGAATAATCCTATACGAGGGAGATATGAAATGCTACACGTGTTCTAGCCTTTCATGATTAGAGTTTTTTAAATAGGTTTTTTGTTTTTTCAACGTTTACTGTCGTTTCGATTCGGAATAATTTAGTCTTTTTTAATGAAATAAAGTGTTCTAGTAGTCACTTTCAGCAGGATAGGGGGTGCTCTCTTTATATATAAATATCAGTTTAGACAATATTGGTGCCAGGGGAGATCTAATCTGGAAATCTTTTTCCCCAAAATAACATTCCTACTTTGTTAGTTTTCCATCCATACTTGTACAAATTTTGTGAAAATGCATTTATTGGAGTGCCATGCATATTCAACGGTTTGATACCACACTGCGGCCATAATTTTTGGTTTTTAACATCGGCATTGTTTGTAACTCTATTATTTCCATTTCGACTTCGATCCAGGTGTTTGATCATTTCGCAGTATTTCATTGTGGAAAAGCCGTAAAAATTATGAGTCCGTTTTGATTATTTTCGCGTTCAGACGCAGTGATTTATATTGGCGCAAAAATATGCCGAATACTGTTTAAATACACTGTGTGTTTCGCTTTTATATTACGAAATTATCAGATAATCTCTATTAACTCAATTAAAATTATAGAAAATTTTTGTTAATTAAATAGTGTTTTTGTAATAGTGATATCTAAAATGGAACAAATTCCACACACCTATCATCAAATCGTATCCAAACTACTAATTTATAAAATTTTATTTGAATAATTTATAGAAATATATAATTTTCGGTAATAGGAACTAGTTACAAGGGAATTACTAATGAACGTGGGGTACGTGTCTATACGATCAGATAAATACCGTTGAATTCACATTAATTGTATTTACATTTTACGGTCCGTTAAATGGCAGAAGCGTTCTCCACTTATTCCACTATCACTAATTTAATAGCGGAGTTGCGTCCGCGTTAGCGTTGCGTTTTTTGGTGTTTCTATCGAATAATTGCATCTGAACATCTCGTTGAATCTAAATTATCATCCCTTAATCGTGGGAAATCCGTAGGTCGAACCCTTATGTCGTGACAATTCAGGTTTTCTTTCGAATATATTATAATTTTCGATTGGGATGATGAGAATATGGTGGTTTATCCGAAATTGAACTAATTTAAAAGCATGGGAACAGCGATTATATAATTTATCCTGTAGATAGGAAGCGTTTAATTAAACGTGGGTTATTTATTTTTTTATGCGTGTGCTACCACTTTTTTATGATAAATTAAAGGAATTGAATCTGGTTATTAGGATTGATTAGGAGATTATAATTTGTCTAGACTGCTGCACGAGTGAAAATGCATCGAATAAATAACATTATGTTCAAAATTAATCAGTCTAATTAAAAACAGAACCATAAATTCAGACCTGTTAGAATCGTAAACCTAACACATGTAAGGGTAGAATTTATAGGTTAATTACGTTAATAGAACTGTCAATCTATTATTGACCAACAGCTAATATTGATATTATTAATTATAATTTACTCTAAATTTACAATTATTTAGTATTTTGGTAAGTTGTTAAAGTTGGTGTCTTGATATACATTTGTATATAAATAAGAATAGATTTGTAACAGTTTTAGTTCGTATATGGTGCATTAAATTTCGATCGTTAATATTACTTATTAGTAAGTGAAAACCACGACAAAACGGTACATAATTAATCAGAATTAGATTAAAGGCAACAATTAGAGAAAATCCTTTATGAAAAGTCGAACGAATATTATGAATATCGGGTCGAAGTAGTTATTAGGTCATTAATATAATTTTATATGCACACCTTGCCGCTGAGATTTAATTGAGCGTCTAATTTATTCAGTTCGTTCAATCCGCTTATCTTTCCGTATTCAGTCGAACGACTTACCAAAATCATCATATTTGACGGATTATGCTTTGTCGTCATAGGTTTTCAGCCTCATTAATATTTTATCCAAAATTACATGGTCATGAAAATATTATATAAAAAAATTTCTAAATGATTTTCGTAATGGAAAACGGTGTTATAGAGCTATGGGAATTTTATCGTGTTATTATGCATTCAGTATTCATATCGAAAACGATTTGTCAAGATTTGCAGCGCGCCATTTTCGCTCGTGTCGACCGAATGATGGATTGCTCATCAGTTGACTCTAGCCCCGAAACACTTTCTATCAAAACATATTCTAAATTTATTCCATTCTGTAATTGCATTGACTCGGCAACTGCTCTGTCACTCCGTCGGAATTAGCAATCTCTGATCTGTTTCGCGATTCGCAATTATTCATTTCCGTTCTTCCTTTTCCTTTCTTAACAAGCCACATTGCGAAAAACATATTTTCGCGGCTAGTGCGAGGTAAATTCTAGCCAATTTTTTTCGATTAACTTATTTTATATAACTTTTTTCCTATCATTCGAATCTCCTACATGCGATTTTGGTTTTAAAGTACTGCTTTGTAAGAAAATTAGTTATCCCTAGTTTACAGCGTATAATCATGTCGTTCCTAGTTGGATGAAGATCGCCATCAGGCTAATGACATTTCTGTTTTTACGACGTACCTCCATGTATGTCTATTTGGAGTAAATTTCAGCTAATAGACGAGCGAAGTCGAAACGGTGTTAGTTAGTTGTTCTCAGTTGAAAATTTAATGACCTTAAACCTTAGGTTCGCTAATAAAACACAACCGTTTTATTGAAGGGGTGGCCTTTTCAAAAAATTTTATAGCAAAGCCATAATCCGTTTAACTTCACGTCGTTTAGCGAAACGCTATTGTTTTGCATCTTAAAGGGAACGTGACAATTGGACCAACTAATTTACTTTACTCTAATAATTTATCAGATACATACATTTTTCTATACAAACTTTTTGGTGCCCATTCAAAATAGCAAAAGACAAAATAGTCCAAAGACAAAATAGCCCACGAAATAGCTTAGGATAGCTCAGACATCTCGTAGTACAAGAATTATCACAAATCATGAATTTGTCGGATATTTTTAGGACAATCATTCATTTTATCTTCACCATAGAAAATGAATTAATGATTTTAATGAGTGGTACTCACCTACCATTGCAGGTAGAAACAACATCAGGCATCATAGTTAAAATTAAACGAATTATGTAATATTGCATCAAATAAAAAGAAATAAGAAATATCAATGAATGCAAAGATGACAAAATGCAAAACCATCATCTAGAGACTGATGGATACAATATATGGGAGTTTATTTCATTCTTTTTTCGATATTTTTCGGAAAAATGGTCGAATGTATTTTCTATGATATTTCTATTAATAATGAATGCAACTAGAATTGTATTTTTGGATTAAACTAAAAGAAATTATACTCGTTGTTTACCACAAAATAGAACAGAACGAAAAAATGTCTTAGAAACTCTGATTTATAGAAAATCTAATAAATAAAATGCTTCCTTTTAATTATTTTAATAACTGTTTTGCCTCAGGCTATTTTGTCTAAAATTTTTGTAAAATACTTATGTTAATGGTAACTGTAAAATACTTATGGCAATGTTAAAATACTTACATAGGTATACGCATACACATATACAAAGAAATAAGATCTATATAGAGTTACGGTTTTAATAAGAACCCTCTAGTCCAAATGGCATTCAGCCACTAAACACCCCAAAGGTATTAAAATCTGTAATACAAAGCGAAGATCAAACTGCACATAAAACAGAATATCAAACGGTTTATATTGTAATATTAATACAGTGAACCATAAACACTGTAATAGTTTCGGGTATGTTTGTAATTTGCGAGATTAATTAAGATAATGCTGGCGAAATTTGCGGATGGTTCGTTCCAATTACCGGAGTAAATCAAATTTGTCACGATTTTTCCAGGAAAATGTGGAATAAAATTACACTGGTATAGTTTCGCGTGAAGGAAATCGAAATTATTGTTTCATTTTGATGATCAATTTGAAGATATATTTAATTCGGGTGTACTTTTAGCCAACATGTGAGGTATGTCTTTGTTTGTGTGATTTTCGGAATTAGTAATAAATGAGGACTTGACAATGGCAATAAAACTTAGTCGAGTAACCCTAGTAAATATCGGGAGGTTCCAATTAAAATTTTTTCGTCAGAGAATGGGGTAATAAACCGTATATTGTGCATAGACAGAGATTAGTGTCCCAATATCCTGTCAAATCAACCGCCCTACAGGAAATACCACGAAGAATTATACTCATTACTGCGATCTAAAAATACATATGCACCCCCTGATTTCAATATTTCCCTCGGACAGTATTAATATGTTATCCCGAAGGTTTCTATAAGCCAGGATATTATGTCATTTATTTTTTTACTTTCGCTGCCCGAATCAGGCTCATTTGTTTTCCTTTTTACGAAAAGTACATGCACAATGGGACGGTAGAAATTACCATCAAATGGTCATCATCATTTTTATCGAGTTTAATGAGACGGATTGTTCGCCTGTATGGAGATTTTATGAAATTAGGGGAATGCAAACGACCTAACAAAAGTGATAAATTTTCTATTATTAGAGCAATTCGTCAACTGCTATGTAAGTAGGTACAAATTTTTCATACAAGACTTAAAAGTAAATAAAAAAATGTATCGCGTTGTAACAAATTTGTAGATAAAAACTTCTTTGGCAAATCTGTAGTAATGAATTTTATGGTCTAAATAAAGCGCGGGATATTTTCACCCCGAAAGTTATTATGAGTTGACCAATGTCAGTAAGTCGAAAAGTGACACAGACAAATGCAAGTAGCAAACGATGACTGGGGGGCATAAAGAACCTTCCTGTAATCAAAATTTGACGAGCAATTAAAACAAAACGAAATGATGGACATTAAACAACTTACAGTTATGTTTGATAGTGTGGGGTTGGTCCCTCATCCTTAAATTCAGAAATGAGATTAAGATTTTATGGAATTTCAAGATATTACGACACGTAGCGCAGTGCTCTTTGTTTTAAAAATCCTATATAACGAATGCGTTTTATGGCCTTTTGATCGCATCAGGAATTAAATGAAATTAGTTTGTGCTTTTACAACCGGATCGATTTTTCTAATGTTAATTTTAGGAAAGTGCCTATTACACATACCGGCAAATTTAAAGGAACAGTTAGTAAATGTAATTTGTTTCTATATTTTGTCTTATGGCCTATATCTAGGTAAAGTCATAATTAAAGTTTATTTAATAACAATTGCATTGATTGAGGAATGGGACTGATTGCCTCAACAACTGATTGATGGCCTCATCATAACACTGAGCCAAAAAAGTACGTGAATATGATTAAATAGTGCGTTGAAATAACAAAAAAGTTCGTTAATTTTAGTCCAACGTATGCGTTTGTTGTTACAACAAAACAATGATTGTTAACCAATAAACAGTTCGTTATGACAACGCTTATATTCGTATATTAACGTACCTTTTATTGAAATTTAATTCATTAACATAACGCACTTTTTCGTTAAATAACGAAAGATGTTCCTTATAATAATGAAAATCTGTTCGTCTATTCAACTAACCAATTACGTTAATATAATGATTTTATTCGTTAACGAACGAATGGTATTGGTTAATAATATGAAAATGCGTTCATTGATATAATGAACGAAATTCGTTAATACAATGAATTTATTTCGTTAATCAATGATTAATTTTGGTTAATAAATCTGTTCGTTGAATTAATAAATAAAATTAATGAATATTACAATTTATTTGTTATTTAAAATTTTTGTCCAAGCAAACGTCCACATTATATTGTAATACAATAAACTATAACATTTGTTTGGACAAAAATTTTAAATAACAAATAAATTGTAAAATACATCAATTTTATTTTTTAATTGAATTAACAGGAAAACAAAAAAGTTATGATAAGTTATGATAGAAAAGAAATAACAATATGAAGTAAATAAAAAGAATATTTTATTTTTTGAACAAACATTTTTGAAAAAAAAAGAACAAAAAACACAACATCCTAAACATAAATAAGACAGGTAAAGAAATGTGAACTGCCCTTAATATTTTAATGAATTTGTATTTTGGTATCTTCACAGTAAACATACATTTCTTCTATTTTCAGTGGGTACACAAAGTACCCATGGAGCGCGTATAATAGTAGGCCTATATTGTTGCATCTCGTCCATCTAAAAAATTCAAAACTAATTAGATCCAGAAACAAGTCTTTATAATAATGTTAAATAGTTATGTATCTATAAATATTTACTCACTGGGTTGAATATGAATTGTCTATGTCAGTCACAAGACATTTTATCATTCTCTCAATAGTGGACTCCAATTATCTAGTAAACCATTTTTATTGTCGAACAACGCCATGTTGAAGTCTATTTCTATCTGTAATATGTAAATTTTAAATTTGAAATTAGTTTAAATTACGATAATACGATAATGAATTAAGAAGAAACTTACCAATCGAAATCCAGAAGGGTTAGTTTACATGGGCATGGGCCATTTCTTAAAAATCTTCTACGTATCGGCATAGTCCTTAATATCAACGTACCCATTAGGTTTACTGTTTACTTACTTAAATGCTTTAATTCTTGTGTTCGTATTCACAATATTTTTTACTAGATCACTTACTTATACGCACAATTGCCACAAATTGAAAACGTGAATGATCGTCCCAAACTGCGACTTTCGCGTTGGAGATATTCCCCTTCCTACATTTCTTAAAAGCTTCTTAATAGTTCCCATTCTAGGAAAAAGTAGGTAGTTTTTTTACATTTTTCATTGTTTTAACGAACAGGATACGTTAATACAACGAAATATTTTTCTGGCTCTACTATTTGTTCATCATTGTAATGAATCAGGACGTTAAACAGCGTATACTTTTCGTTAATTTACGTACACCATACGTTAATACAACGAAATTGATACGTCTAATTTTCTACATAACCCAATCCTACATAACTTTTTCAAAAGTAGTTCGTTATTATAAAGAACTCGAACGTTGAACAACGTACCTTCTTCGTTAATCTATGTACAAAATTACATTAATACAACTAAATTATTTTTAATTTTATTGAATAATAGAATTATATGTATTTTTCGTAAAACTACGAACGTTCATTCGTTAGTAGAATGAAAATATACATTAAATTCACAATACAAAATGCATATTAAAATCAACGAACGGTTGTTAGTCGTAATAACGAATTACAACGTTGTTTAACAAAAACAATTTAACGAATTTTTAGTAGTAACAACAAATCTTTCATTGAGCAAACGAAAAATCAGTTAACCAACGATGTTCGTTAATATTACGCACAAAATTTTTTTCAGTGAAGTATAAGAAGAAGAATGACTGCACTTGTAAGGAAGGAACAGAAGGAACAAAAGGAAAAATGAATTTAATTATTGAAATAAGTCAAAATGTACAATAATTTTGATTCAATATCGTGTGTTCCTCCTACGAGCCCTTACAAGTGCAGTCATTCTTCTTCCCATACTTCTGATGATGCCATCGATCAGTATAGTTGAGGCAATGGGTCCCATTCCTCAATCAATGCAATTTATTATTAAATAACCTTTAATTATGACTTGGAATATTGAAAGCTACCTAGATATAGGCCACAAAATATAGAAATAAATTACATTTACTAACTGTTCCTTTAAATTTGTCGGTATTTGTATTTTAAGCCCCCTTGTGGATGACCTAAGTTAACCCTTTCACCTGTTTATGATCACCGTAATGAATTATTTTCGTTTTCTTTTTGCCTTAGATAAAAGTAAAATATTCACGGAAAAATTTCTGCACGAACTTATGCAGGCATTCGCGTTCAAATTTATAGGTGCTCCTACATTTCGTTGTTCGAGAGAATTGAGTAATAATACTTTTCTTTGATAGTAACACTACTACATTTCAAAAAAACGATTCTATCACCCTATAAATTTCCAAACCCTCTATTACGCATCATTTTATCAGTATTAAAAATCTGCGGCAAGATCACATAGTGCTAACATTTTCAAATTTATTTCAAGTAATCTTAATAACCACCCGATAAATATTACCCAAGAGTCTGAATTCTTCGGTTCGCGACCCTTATCAATATCGAATTTCCGGGCACGCATTGTTATTTTTTTCTCTTTACTACATCAATTTAGTCCGGTATCATAAAAGTTGATTTGTAAATCTGGGACTCCTTGGAGACGACTAACATGGAGCGAAAAGAGAGACAAATAGTTACAGCGAAATACAGTGGCCGTCACTAAAGATAAGTTGAATCATCAAGTTGAGACAGAAACGAGACACTGAATTGATAAGAGATGTCCCCGCAAATGGATAGTTCAAGAGGAGATTGTTAAGGGATGACAGAGCTATTTTTTTATCTCGCTGGATAATTTAATTTCGTTTAATTCCTAAGGAAATTCTTTTATACAAAGTAGTCTTGCTATCTTCGTTAGTTATATCTTATTTCCCGGTATAAAAATTGGACATAATTCATAAAAATGCGAACAAAGGGAACGCGTACCGTTATTTCTTATCGCATATTTCGGCGAAAACTAAGTTGTAATTCTTTATCTCCGAAACGTCGTGCTATAAAATTATTAATATCTTCTACTATAATTGACTCGGTTCTGATAGGTGCACCTCATATTATAGCTCTTTAACTGCTCCGGCGATATTACGGATCATTTCTATGTCGTTCATTTTATTTTCTTCTCGGAATCATCCTTGGTCAGTGCGTGGTATGATTTATTACAGAACAGCGGCAATAGAACAAAGGAAAATAAATCCTTATTGATATGAATAATCATCACCATTTAAATCAGCTGCTACTGTTAACTACATTAAGTTGAAAACAATATTTTGTTTAATTTTATTTTTATTAATCGCCATTTCCTGCTTAACAACTATTTAAATATTATCTGAAGGAAAGAATCTATCAAGAGCATACATACCAGCATAAGAAAGGAGATATGAATACATCCATAGAAATTATACGGTTACAAGCCAAGGATATTTCGAGATAATAAAATTTGATAAGTTGCGTCTAAATAAAAGCCGCGGAGAATGTCGCGTAACATGATGAGATTTTGATGTCGACTAATCCATCAGCCGTTGACGGGGATTCATCGACGTAGTGTCGGCGTTCGTTCTTGTTGGCTGCCATTCTGCCTTCTAATCAGCCATTCAATTGCAAATGCAACGATGGGAGATCGATGGGATTCCGGTGTAGGCAAAAGGGTTTCCGGTATAATGACTCACTCTGGTAGATTCGCTCTCTTGCATCGGATTTGCTGGATTCGAGGTGTAACCGCTATATCGAAATTGGATGGAAGGTGCAAACAGAAACGGAGCTTCTCGATTGATTAAATTAGTCACTCGATTTACTCTAAACTGTTTCGTTCAAATTCTATTCATGGACAGAGTTTTGCCCAGCATAATCTATTCTATTATAACAAAATGAGAACGTATGAGAATATATTAAATATTCTACAAAGTATACAAAACAGGCTATCAAAACTAGTGCACAAAAATAAATTCGAATTAAAGAAGCCCATGAATTTGCATCAACTTTTTAATTACCAAAGCCTAATTTATTATTATAAAGACTTACAATGTATATATATATATATATGAACTATGAACTATGATATATATATGAACTCTAATAGTATTACGAGAAATAAAAATATCATCCTGCCAAAAATGTATAAAAGGGTAAATTGCAAGAATAGTTATATAAGAGCGGTTGGACTGTTTAACGGATTACCAAATGATCTCAAAACTTTGGACATAAATAGGATTGCATCTAGTCATAAGGTGAAGGAGTGGATTGCCAGAAATATTTTGTAATTGTTTAGAACTAAAATACGAATTACATGATACATGAGAGCGTGTGTAATGTAATATATATTGTTGCAGATATACAGTGTGTCCACTTAAGTTCGCACCATTAGGGAAACTTTTTTATTGCTAATATTACGAAAAAAAGTTATTCTGCATAAAAAGTTCTGCATTGTCCAAAACCTAAAATGCAATCATCAGATATTAAAAATTTTCAGTCGTATACGAGGTTTGTCAAAAAATGTGATTTTTGCCCAAGAGTAAAGTACCTTTATTTTTGAAAATATCAAAAATTATTACAAAGAAAAAATGTTTAGAATTAAAAATAACTCTCAAATATTCAATATTGTTTATTTATAAAAATATTTTTTTACATTTTCTCCGTGAAAACTTTGGAAAGTGAAATGTGAAATCCGGTACTACTTTTAAAAAATGCCGGTGCATCCTAAATTAATTATGCAAAAAAGTGCAAACTTAAATTTTCAACATTTTCACGAAATTTTTTCAAGAAAAAATGCCGAAAAAAATATTTTTATAAATAAACAATATTGAATATTTGAAAGTTATTTTTAATTCTTAACATTTTTTCTTTATAATAATTTTCGATATTGTCAAAAATAAAGGTACTTTACTCTTGGACAAAAATCACATTTTTTGACAAACCTCGTATACGACTCAAAATTTTTAATATCTGATGGTTGTATTTTAGTTTTTACACAATGCAGAACTTTTTATGAAGAATAACTTTTTTTCGTAATATTAAAAATAAAAAAGTTTCCCATATGGTGCGAACTTAAGAGGACACACTGTATTTAGATTACTGTTAAGTTTTTTAAGTTTTTTAGAAGAATCATTATCTCTTGTTTGAATTTTTAGTGTTAAGTTAGTTTTGTAATTTGTAAATTTAGTTTACAGACCTGCGCACAGAGAAGCCTGTTTCTCTCTGCAGGATTGCTTAATTTTACCTGGCAATGTCATATTATATACTCTGGATAAATAAAATAAATAAAAATAAATAAAAAAACGGTTACACGAAAATCTAGTTTGCATATAATATTTAAGTACCTTATAGCAAATTTTTTTGAGTTAATTTTCCTTCAAAATGTGTACTACCTATTATGCACCAAATGTATCTATTTTAAAATTTTTACCTAACAATAATTAAATTAGTAACACATTTCAGCAACTAATTAGTAAATTCCTGCAGGGTATAAAACTGACGGTATTTGAAAAATGAATTATCGACTGGGGAAAAAGTTCATCAGCGCCGTTTAATTGTCGAAAAGTTACATGGCTTTAGTCGTTAAATGGCGTTTAATGTTTCATTTAACTGCGGTGACAATACTTTCAGTTTGTGTCATGACTTGCATAAAAAAACTGGGAACTTATTATTATCGTAAAAAGGCGAATGATTATAGTAATATCAGTTAAATGCCTTTTAGGGAGTGTTCCAAAGGGTAATTTTATTGGGCTATTTTGTCACCGTCAAGACAAACCTTTGTTTATAAAGAAATATTCATAAAAATTATGTGTATTAATGCAAAATCGATAGAACTGTTTGCTGTTTGAATTTGGATACCAGATGTACACTAACATTTAAACGGTATTAATTTTGAACAACGCCAATAATCTTCATGTAGTTAAAATGGTTAATGATACAATAGCATCAAAACCTTCCAACCATATATTATTCAACAGATGCGATTTTAACTTTTGGGGTCGCGATTATTGAACCGAAGAACAACCCTTCACATCAATCAATTTAATACGGATTTTTTTAAGTTTAAACTCTTACTTAATTACATCGATACAATAAAGAAGATGAAAATATTTATGAAATATTTTAACCCAAAAAATGGCACAGTAAATATAATGAATTATACCTGATGCATTTTAATAGTCAACGTTCATCTGTTATGCGTAAATTAATGGTTTGTTTATGTAGCAAGTTGTTCGTAAAAACTTAACTCTGTCGAAACAAAATTTACTGCAGTTATCTGAGATAAAACAAGCGTACGCAATTAAAATATATAAAAACTGACTCGAGTTTAATTACTAATTTGTCCTATATTAGAGCGACGCTTTTAATACTAATAGAAAGAAACCGTTCTTTACAGTTAGCGATTTCATTACTTATTCAGAACCATATAGTACATTTCGATAAGAGAAATTTCAGGTCTAAATTGACTTTTACGACATATTTAAATGTGTGTTTTTAAGAAACAAATAAACATCACTTCTGCGAAATAAACAGGAAGCTCCAATAGTCGTTAAGATATAATTTGAAAGGAGTTAATGATGAAAAAAGCAAATTCAAGGCTGCGTCAATTACGTTGCAATAATGTGCAAAAAACAATGTTATTTAAAAGTTGCATTTTTATCTTTTGGAACATCCTCATAATGTACGAAACGGTACATTTAAGAAAATTATATTTGTCCGATCTAATTATGACCCATTTGTAATACTGACATTAATAGCTAATACTCTAATTAAAGAACTTTATTATTGCAGAGTATAAAATTTTAATCCTCTATGAAATTTTAGTAACAGCCTGACCATGTCATAAATTACAAATAATAAATTACAGGTTTTATTGCCGGTTAAGATTTAGCCTTAATGGAGGTCGATTAATTTGAAGCCCACCGACATTAATAAGTAGATCTTTCATATTCGGTAGTAAAATTTGTGAGCCATGGAAGAGAACAATACGCGGTGGTGACAAAACGCATTTGAACGACGTAAGAATAAGAAAAGTAGACGCCTAATGACATTTTATGACATCTATAACGCTGCGCTCAGGTGTTTGGACTCCCAAGCAAGCGATAACAGGGATAAGCAGCGTTCGGAGCACGCGTTCCAACTAATCTTATTGGTAGTTCATTGCAGAACACGATATATTGTGAAATATCATATCCCAGTGTCAAATTCAATGGTAATGATTGGCATAAATTTTGCATAATGAAAGCACTTTGTGTACCGGATATGTAAGCCCTCTCGGGTGCCAACAATTTAGCCTGTAATAAAACGCAAGCCTCGGTTTGCTCCTTATTTTGAACAGGAATTTAATTTACAATAAAATTTGCGAACGCCTTTTACCGCACAGTCTAAAGGGGTCATCTGCAGAATTTTCGGGCGATTGCTTTTTCCACACATTTTCTTTACATACAAATTACACCTAAACCCAAATTTATAACTAATTAGATATTTTCTCTGCGTTTTATTACTAATTATTATTTAAAAATAAAATCATCGCAATAAAAAATACAATTCAATTTTGACTGTTGAGAATGTTGACAAGTCTCGTTTATTAAAATTTACGCTGGCAGCGTCGACGGAGCGATGCAGAAAAACGCGAGACGTTCGAAATCTTTTTATTTTTCTCTCGTTGTCACGATAAGCAAGAGGGAATATGCAGCAACGATTCTTCGTAATTAATTCATGTGCATAACGAATGCATTATTCAGTGGCAACCCCAAAATGGAAGTTGTCAGTTACAAAAGCAAAACGATTAGCTCGAACCGACACACTAGCGCTGAGGCTAGAAGAGAAGAACGAGAAATACAAGTAGATGGTATAAATGATAATCGTAATCAGCGAGTCAAATAGAGCGGCGTCGTGTGATTTATGGACAAGCGAAAACGTCACCTAGAGGACAATG
This sequence comes from Phyllotreta cruciferae, assembly GCA_917563865.1. Taxonomy (NCBI): domain Eukaryota; kingdom Metazoa; phylum Arthropoda; class Insecta; order Coleoptera; family Chrysomelidae; genus Phyllotreta; species Phyllotreta cruciferae. Next base: position 1,515,789 of record OU830615.1, on the reverse strand, counting down.
TGTTGCGCGACTACAATAACTTTAACTTCCACTCGGCGGATCCGATGAACTACGTCGGCACCGAGACATCGAGAGTGCCGGCACTTAACTAGAGGATGCAATTCAATTATTAAAAGCGCCTCCCATTAGTCACCGTTGTGAAAGTGGATTGTTGGAGACGTTCGAATTGACCGGGCAGATCTTCTGATAAATTTCCAGTATTGTTTTGAATATGTGGATGCCCAGGAAGCTGAGTGTAGTTAGGGCATTCGTCCGCTGCTGATTTAATTCAACGATATCCATCACTCTGACTGTTTTAATAATGACCTTGTTGAGGTAATATGCTGGATTTTAGCCAGATATCTAGTTTCATGATTAATCATCATGTCATTAAACTAGATATCATCTCATTTGCGTATGTCTTCAACGAACAATAATGCATAAATATATCCATTATTTCTCCAACTAAAATCCCATACCTATACAGGGTTTTCAAAGAAAACTTGAGACCTGTCAACTTTTGTTCATCCCCCTAACCTCTAGCTTTAGAATTTCAAACCCATATAAATTTCAAATACATCATTTGAAAGCCATTTCCGTTGCGAATATTCTGGTGCATCGTATCTGAAAATCGGTTAAGATTTGACAAAGTTTTTAACTAAAATCGAAAACTTTAACTTTAGTATTTGAAATGGAACTTCCCTACTTCCAATACATCATTTGGAAGCCGTTGCGAATTTTCTGGCGCGGTGTTGGTCAATTGGTCCCCACGGTAATTTTTGTCAGCGGGTTTCCATAATCCTACAGGTCGATTGGTCCCCAGTTTCAAAATTTAATGGGCTAATTGGTCCCCGCGGTCAAAATATTCCTAATCCGATTAGATAAGATTTTACATTGCATGAATAACTATCATTTGGCTAACATCTTCTGGTGTACTTACATAGCTGAGAGAATTTGGACAAAATGCAGCTTTTAGTGTTAAAAAATATTTATTATCTAAGCATTAGTAATTTAAAATATATACAATTGGTACAATATATATTAAAAGAAAAATTCTGTACAAAAAAAGAATTATTTTAGTTTTAATATACGAACGGATTTCAAAAAATAGTTGGCAACATATGGGAAACTTTATTATTAATTTTACGAAATAGTTATTCTTCACAAAAAGTTCTGCATGATCTAAAATCCAAGATGCAACCATCAAAAATCAAATTTTATCAATCTTATACGAGGTATGTCAAAAAATGTGAATTTTGCTCAAGAGTAAAGTACTTATACCTTCATATTTTACAATATCGAAATTTGTTATTATGAAAAGTACACCTAATTTTCTAGAAGTATACTGGAAGCGATGGGATTTTCCCTATATTGAAATGAAAAGAAAAAAAGACAGAAGTCAAAAAATTTCCCCTAATCATAAAATCCTCATTAAATTGAACTACGAAATGAAAATTCATAATCGAAATTTGCCAGAGAATTTTGAAATTATAAATATTCCCATCGGTCCTTCCTAGAAACCCTTAATCCGGTATTGGGGACCAATTGACTGATAGCTTTCGAGTCGAAAAAGGATTATATTTGGGTAAATTTGACCGCGGGGACCAATTGAATTCCACCCTTCTGGCGCATCGTATTGGAAAATATGGTAAGATTTAACAAAGTTTTTAAATAATATCCAAAAATTGACAAACCGATACTTGCATTATAATAACAGAATTGCCAAGCAATTAATGAATAGTTTTTTTAATTATTAAAAACTTTGTCAAATCACTGATTTTCAAATACGATGCACCAGAATATTCGCAACTGAAAGGGCTTTCAAATGATTATTGGAAGTAATGAAGTTCCATTTCAAATACTAAAGCTAAAGTTTTCGGTTCTAGTTAAAAACTATGTCAAATCTTGCCAGATTTTTAAATAAAATGCGCCAGAATATTCGCAAAGGAAAGGACTTTCAAACGATGTATTGGGCAAGAACAAAAATTGCCGAATCTCAGCGAATTCAGAAAAAACATTTCTCTAGTTATAAGAGGGTCAAGTTTTCGTTGAAAGACCCTTTACAGACTCTTTTTTATTATTAATATAACAATATAAGGACTTATAAAATGATTGTATTGTTCAGGTGTTAGAGTCTTTAAATGATAACTTTTTAACAATTGAAATTTAATCAAATTAGTAAAGTCCTATAACTCCTGATCATTAGGTGGGTAAATTGAATTAGGGCTAATAACCATAAATACAAGGGTATAAGCCGAACGGAGCAGGGTAGTCGAATAAAGAAGTGACATGGGAGATTTTTTCGTAGGCGCGAATTTTGCATAGATATCTCGTTAGAAGGAATTATCCAGGAAAGTAATTAACTGGGGATCTCTTATGCAATGGTTTCTAACAGACAATGTGACAGCTCGGAGGTGACTTCTGTAACGCCGGATCATTAATTTATTTTACAAATCAGCTTACTCGAACCCCTCCAAGCTGTTCTGCATTTTTCGACTAGTATCTCATTATAGGGAAGACGGGTAAATGAGAAGAGCCGCGATAATCCCTGAGACACCGCAGTCCTGGAACTAATTACCGACTGCGTTCGAGGACTTAACCCTTTTTCTAAAGGGCTTCGTTCGCTCTCCCATTCATTCTGATAAAATAGAACGATCTTTTACAATACCGACCCTCTTTATAGGTCACATTTATTCGAATTATGGGTCAATTATTTATAATTGCATTTCATAAACCAGTCCTATTCTATACCTTTTTTTGATCAAATATAATATTGAGACTTTAACTTTTTATTTAGATAATAAATTGATAATGTAAAAGTGGCTTTAAGTACGAAAAAAGTAAATCAATTTTTATTATTGAACGGGATTTTTATTATTGAAAGTGTCAGACAATTGCGTCGATTCCATTTTCATAACGAGCCGTTTATTAAAAATGTTCAATGAAATAGTCATTTACGGAATTACTTCGGCAATTTAAAACCGATCTGTCATTGAATTGATGACCCAGCTATAAAATCCTTCTGATGGCTGTATATACGATCGTTTCAAGAACTTTCATGGTATTATTAATTTATCATGCTCGATAAAATTTTACACAAAACAGAAGAATCATCTTCGTGATTGGATTTAGTAGCGCTATCTAATTCAAATAAAAAATAATGTTTCTGGCTCGATACGTGACACGAAACCCTATACTTTGGCTTTTGTTCTTGGAATATTCTTTTACCTCCATTAAATCATATGTCTCTATTCAGCGTTGAAACCAACGTCATTTAAGCCGATTTTATTATTCATAATTTTATCAGACACGTCAATTTTAATGGCATCACATTAATATCACAGAGGTCACTATTTCATGTTGGATTAAGAAGAAAAGTTCAACTATGCAGTTATAATTAATGTAATAGTAACTTTCAAGGATTTAAAAAAAATGATAAATTTTTATTACCGTTGTGTAACAGACAAGTGTGTTTTTTAAATTTTTTATCTTTAAACACAAATCGTTCAAATTTATATTAATTGATACAATTCCATTAACAATATGTAAGCAATTAGTGGTATGATTTATAGTGAGAGAGTTTTCAATGAGAAAATCAATGTAAATAATAAATTTCTATATCCAAATTTACATGTTAATAGGTAATATTTATCCAATAAAAGATTTAATGTAATTAAATGACGTATAGTCTTATCCAATTTAGACGTAATCATTTACCGGAAAATAAGAAAATGGGAAAGGATGTCGAGCTCTCTCACTATTTTGCCCACAATAAACGCCATTTATATCCGACTTATTTGTCGGAGATATAAAGATATAAACCAATAACGTTCTCTGAGGTATATTTGATTAATTTGTCCGAAGTTATTAACGTCTTTATTAGTGGTATCCTCTATCCTATATAATACTTTGATGGACTAGGCTTAGTGAGTTATGTCGTCCGCCGTAATATATAGGAAGAAATGAAAATGTATTAAAACGCAAACCTTATTACATCTAAAATATTATTATATGTGACCATAAAATAAAATAATTACGCGATTATGTTATCACAGATGAGTTAGTTCTCTTTTATGTAAATCGATATTAATTAATAAATGACACGCGCTTTACTAATGGTTTCCTTTAATGCTAGATGATTTTTGTATTTTTATCTTAAAGTCGACAACTTTGCATTTAAAAGCTTTACTAAAAATTTTATCTTCGCTTTATGCAATATTACAGTATGCTTTTAGTAAAATATGTTTATCCTATTAGATTATAAGGATTTCTGAAATATTAAATGGCTGGTTAAAAATATATTACGCTTTAAAACGCCAAATAGCGAATAGATTTAACACTTCAGAACAGCTTTTATGTTAAGCATATTTTACATTTTTAAAACGTCGCAAAAGTTTACCTTTAGTCATGTCTGCGAGGAGCTCATGCTGGACTCGAATTAAAAATCCCCACATCTGTCCGCAAAAATGATTTTCCGTACGAAATATTGGCACTTAAAAGTATTGGATGAATCAGTCATTCCTATATTCGATTTATATGTATGTATATTTATGTTGGTAGTAATTTCTTATTCACTTGAGTAAATATAAAGTGAACTATAAAAAAGTTTATTTCTCGAAATAAAACGGTGTTACTACTGCAATCCACTTTGAAACAAAAAATGACCAATAAAATATTTTATCAAAAGATCCACATTAATGAATCGCATAAATAAAAAAAGTGCGGGCGTTTTTATCCTCTCGGACAGTAAATATTTTATAACGCGCTTAAAATAATGAAAAGTATTCTTATAGAAAGCATAAAATATTTTAGTATACGGAGCCAAATACAGGGGTGAGATATGGGATATTCCTCTGTTATGGAAGGTAATAAAATATCTTGAAACTTATAACCAAGATATTTTAGTAAATGCAATTTTTTGATTTTCGTTTTATTTTAATTTTTATTTACCAAATAATAGAGTTTTACGTAAGCGGTATTTCTTGTTACCCATATAAATGATGTTAAATAAAATTGGCTTTCATTAATTTCAATTTTTTTTCTTCAATTCCTTCAGTGACGTTAATAACACTATAACTGCACAATTTAGAAAAGCAATTACTTAAAAATAAAAAGGTTGGTTTCGAGTTTAAAGAGGTAATACAAGATGAAATATCGACCTATTTAAATGTAATCTGTTATCATTTTTTATAGTCATACATTGTATAGTTGGCATAATGATTAATAGTATTTAATAGCACATAATTGCGACTTAAAAAATGTTACTCGGCGCTGCGTTTACCTTGCAGCACTTTATAATTGATAAGAACACATTTATTACGATGACTTCATCAATTTATGTGACTTCCCAAAGGGACAAATCGTTGTATAACACGTGAAACGTACTCGATCTGATAAAATTTATTTATTAGTTGGGAAAAACGTCATGTGCAACTTATGCTTCATATTGATATTTCCTCTCCTTTTGTTTTAACACCACCCTAATAATGTTCCGGGAATAATAGAGTGAACCGCCAAAAAAAGTTTTCGACAGTACAATGGCGATTAAAAATTTATAATGTCAATTAAAATGTGTCTGGTTACGTTCGTTTAGTAGTCTGGACGAAAGTTTTTATTGTCAGTCAGGTTGTTGAACAAGAATACATACATATAGTTAGTCACGTATTGTGCATTACTGCAGTTACGGTTTATTAGTTCAACTTTGATAAGTTTTAAGCGAACGGTATGTTCCGTGTAAAATAATTATTTAATCATGGTAATCAAATAAACGCTATTATTGCTTCGTGATAGATTTTAGAGTAGATTAGTGTTTTCTTTTAATTTGCCGAAGCGGTGAGTGCATCGAATGCATTTAATTAAATTTAATCACAGCGGCAAGGAATTCGCTTTGGAAAAATTCATTGCAGAAAATGTCCCAGCAGCATATTTTTCTGTGTCTAATGAAGCAAGGACACGCACCGCCCTCTATAAAAATACAATGCAACAGCTGGGGAGGTAAGTGACATCGTTGAGGGACTTGAAAAGGGTAAATTCGCAGCGGTCACGCTGTGTAACCTCAGTACAGCCTTCGCCTATGTATCTAATAGCTCTTTATGGGACAACTCGGGGACTTATTACTTTAGAACAATACTAGGGTGTTTCGTCATTTCAGATTTTAATCGTTAATATTAGCGCACGCTATACACAAGAGATTCATTTGGAGGGACAATTATAAATCTCGTACTACAAATTAGCGAGTTGATTATTAATGTATTTTTTGCCTACAAGCTCTCTTATTTATTGATGAATTGATGTAAAGAGACGGCTAAATTTAACGAAAAGTATTGGCCTGGTAAAAGACGGAAGCAGTGAAAGACGGATTAGTCTGTCTCCAATGCTTAACTTGGGCAAATGTCGCCGACTCCATTCTCCCCTGATTTCACAATTTTTCAACTTCACCCGTTGTTAAAATTATCCCTATTCTGCTGTCAATTGTGTAAATAATGCCAGCTTAAATAATTGGTTTTTTGAAAAATTGGTTTGTACTGTAATTGAGCGTACTTTTTTTCTTTAGTGAAAATAAAAATTAATTTTCTAAGGCATAATACAACATTAACGATTTGATAATGGGACACGCTTTCATTTATTATGCAAAAAAGTTTCTCATGAAATTAAATGACCATTGAGACCATTAATTTCTGCAAAGCTGAGGGTTTAAAAAACCCCCCCGGGCTTTACATTTAAGAGCGAGGATTCTTTGAAATGGTCAATTTTCCAGCATGATCAAGTGAATAATTCCCTGTGACGTATGTCACTTCTCCGCTTAACAATACCTCGATCCTGAGGGCAGTTAAGTAGCGCATAAATAACGAAAATAACAATCAATTCCACAAAAGCGACCGTGTGGCTATCCAGGATGACCGGCGTCATTTTTGTCTTTTGTTTTAGGCCACCCTTTCTGTCGTGACAACAAAAGTTCTCACTGGTCTCCGACCCTTTCGGTTTTTGCATCAGGGTCCCCAGTTTAATCAAGTACTTACGTTTAGCTCGTACAGATAGAAAAAGCTTGTTGTTAAGTTCATGAATTCTTAATGACCGGCCAAATTGAACTTTATCCAATTAATTTATTATAAAGGAATTTAAACCAGATATTACCGAACATTATCAATAAAAAGATCTAGAGTTGCACCGCTGATTTAATTAAATCTTTCACATATGTAATCTACATGGGTGTTAAAAAATAAATTACATGTGCGAATGAATGCATGTAACATCGGCGGTTTAAAGTGCTTAATCAATCAAAAAGGGGTGTTGATCGGTCGATTTCGCTTTAGATTACATTGCAGAACAAAACCCACAGAACGACATATGCGACGATAAGAACTTAGATAATGTTACATTCAACTGTTAAAAGCATTTTTAAAATTGATTTAAAGATAAAACGAATAAATTGAAAACCGCGTACCTATAAAGGCAAAAATATCAATTTGTATGTTCGGAATCCAGAAAACTCGTTGGGGAAACATAAATATAGCGGAAGAAAATAACATAACAACAAGACCAATATTTCAGCAGATTAGATTATTGACTATAAAGGCGAACAATATAGTTAGGGAAGAAAATATGAGGAAAACGTGAAACAGTAATATATTAGGGAAAATAGTGACATTTTAAGGATATAAGTAACGGATTGTGGATAGCGACGGAAATTCAGCGTGCGTATTCACCCGTGGGGATTGCAACAAGCAGGGTAAACCGTAGTAAATGGCAGCGGGCAAGAAAATGGTAATAATCTATTCAGAGATGCGTGTCCTGATCTCTTTATCATCTGCGAAAGAAGACAAGTTAAAAATTTGTTTGATTTATGTTTTATCCCGGTAGAATTGGATAAGATTCGGTGCGGCGTGGTGCGAAACGAATTCCAATTTTTGGCATTGTTTCGCCTTAAAGGGGGGAGTGATACAGTCCTCATAGATAACGCTCGTGTAATCACTCAATGTCAGTTGCTATTGTTTTGCTTACAATGATGCGTTACCAGTTAGTCAACAACTTTTTGGAGCCTATCTGTCGGGATAATTTATAGATTAGTTCTCCTCATGACGTACACCTAATATGTTATAAATCATTATAACCTATAAATTCATACAATTATTATTGAAACTTTTACACTGCTCTATTTACTTTATTAAAAAGTCATTTATAGTTAATCGATTATTTTCAGGCATTTCCCTTCATCGCTTTCCCGGCGACAAATCATAAATAAAAGCTCGCCCCTTTGTTCATCTACACTTCATGCAAGGTTTTTATCCGGCAAAATCGCAGTAACTAATTGCAAAGCCATAACAAAGGCGTTCCTCAAATCAGTCGCAAATCATCGTAGGTGTGGAAATGAATAGCGCGTTTTGAAAGAAATTCGCAAAAAACCGAATAATTTAATATTAATTAAACGTTTCTAAACGATCGACTGTTTGTGTTGAAAGTCCCAGTAATTTATGGGCAATTCTAATTAGTTCAAGACAGAAGTCACGAATTATAATTAGACACAATTAAAAAAAAACAAACGGCTTCTGATATCAGTTGTGACAAGTTCATTTATTTTATGATGCACGAGAGAAGCGTAAACAGATTTATGTTTTAATGAACTATAAGTATAATCGAAAAAAATAATAATTTTGCCGAGTTATTTAGATTAAAAAATATGTTTAAACCCTAGATGCAATTAATGGGTTTTATACTAAACGACGTGAATGGAGAACCGGCGACAAGGTCGATAATGGGCAGGCAACCCTTGTGTAATTAAATCTTCCAATCAACAGCTCGCTTTATCTGATATGGTAAAGAGAAATGGTTAAAGCGCCGGCCTCGCTTCAGTTTAGAGAATTTGCCATCGCTGTTGACCTAAGCTTATTCCCATATGGGCCATTTATATGGATTTAAGATGGACAGTCACTGGACCAGGATAGCCTTAAGCTTAATTGAGCAAGGGTTAGGCTTATTATAGATGCAAATGGAAGTATGTGGTCACAATGATGGACACTGGTAGGCTGTAGAGACAGACCTGTTAATTATTGAGTAGCCCTTTCCAAAAGCTTTGATTTTAAATTCAAATATGTTTACCATGTGAATAGAAGGCGAAGCAATTATCGAGGTAAATGATATTTTCACTGAGGGCTTCATTTGAGTTTTGATTATAATTATATTGTACCAGGGGAAAGACATTAAAGACATTATCGTTGGCGTAATAAATTTAAATTACTCGCGTTTAATTGTTTGGAACGATTTTCGAGCAATATTTATTGACATAAAACTGTTGGAATTAAAAAGCGGGCTATTTTAAGAATTAAGGTGTTTATTGAATTCGAGCGAAACTGTTTAGTTAAATTTAACACGTGATTTCAAACGATTACGATCCAACGAAAATAAATCAAAACCAAAGCCGGTGCCTACTATATTTGCACACGATGACTCCCGCCGCTTTTACGCGACTCGTAGTAAAACTTTCCCGAAATATCCACGAATTTTCTCCCGCGATGATGTTACAAAAGGAATTCCTGAGTGCTGCGGAGGTTATTACAAAAAATAGACTACCGGTGTTTGTTTTGACGACGTTCACTACCTTACAAATATTTCTAATTAAAGTCTCATTCCTATAGACAGGATCGCATTCGTTCCATTTGTAGTATATATTTTTCGTTAAAGCGGGAAATTCGACTTATTGAAAACTCATTCCGTTCCTGTATTTCACTTGTTACCTAATTAAACAACGGTAAAACGTATTCTAGTTATTTAGTTTGGCTTGTGATAACAAAGTGCTGTTTATTTTGGTTCAAAAGATCACAAATACGTCCTTAAAAATCTGTCCAGTTCACATTTAGGGATCAAAACCCTTTAATTGATGCAAATCCTCTTAAGATATATTTATTTATCATGATGTACTGCCCTAATGCCTAAACAAGCATTAGGGTCAAAATCATTGTTAGAATTTTTATTAAGATTGCCAACAATTACTTTAGTTAATTTGAAAGTTGAGCATTTCTAATTAAAATTGTGATACAATGAGTATATGTACAATAAAATGTATTCAATTTAGTAAGCAGCTACCTATAGAAATACAAATATTTATTCAACACGACCCCAAATGTTTCGAATCAAAGTCTTAAAAGTACCATTAGAAATGTATTGATAATATTGAATTAGTATTATAAGACTAATAAGAATGAGTACTTAGAAGCATTAGAAAATGAATGTAATTCTTTTTAATTTTACATATGGAGGCATTTTAATTAATCCTAATCTTTAGAGAATGAAAATAATTTCCGTTCAATTACAATGGGGAAATGAAATTTTGCGAAAACGATATTGATAGGTCATTATTAAAAGAGAACGCCAGACAAATAAACGGACTGTTTACTTTGAAAAGCGATGTAAGGGAGACAATGGTCAAGTACGGGAGAGATAAATATAATTGCTGTCAATATAGCGGAGCACTTGTGCGAGAATCGTGTTCGATTAGTCAGAACGTGCTTATTAGCGAAAACCATATCGGTATAAGGGCAAATTGGCATTTCAGTCCACTTTCCCTATTTTTGGATCCATACAAAGAGCGTAATGAAGGGATGAACGCTGACCGGAAAGTAGAGAGCCACACGATTGAGCTTTAATTCTGAACATCAATTAGTGTATCTAGCGAAGCGTGAGAAAACAAACAATTACATGCGACCGACTAGGTCGCCGAGGTTGAAGACATCCCAACCCTTAAGAGTGCGCTTGTCATGGTCATCCGGAGATGGTCAATGGTCACCCCTTTGGCTCTTTAAATCATCGCTACATGCTCGGTTTGCGCCCAAAGACCTCCATAATTCCATTTTCATTAAAGTAATTATAGATCATTTTTTAATTACAATAAGAAATATGTACTATATGTATATATGATAAATAACGTGTTCAACTAATTCCTATTTTATAAATTTACCTAGTAAAGATATAGGTTTGAAAATTCAAGTGATACTGTCCTGCGAATTTTCTATGTCGAAGCTGACCACAGCGTGCACGCTCCACTCACACATATTTATCTCAATTTGTTCGTTGCAAACTCTGATTCATAACGCTTGTTTACTTCGGCATTAAGGAATCCTTATAACACATCATTATTTTTGATGTGGAGTATTGCTTTCTGTCCGTCTTTGATGCTATCGAATTACGTTTTGATTGGGGAAACTGAACGTTCAGGTATCTCGGACGCGAGGATTTAACAAGGATAAGATACTTGATTCCTTCGGTCATTTATGTTTTCTTGATTCCGTTCTATCAGCGGTATTTCAATTCAAGTATCGACTTTCATAGTGTTTGTCCAGAAGAGCCGAAGCCTACGCAATCTGTAAATGGAAACTTGAAATTTCGTTTTGATAATGAATTTAGCAATACGTGTTGACTTTAATCCACTTGAAATCCTGTTTTATTATTAAATGATTATGGGAAGGTGCCTTGTTAACTGTCGATTACATGTTTTAAAAGTGTCTCTTGAATTTCTCCGTGCCATTTGAAGCCCTATGACCAAAGCCAATTACGCTTGGTGACAATCTATTCATCACAGCGAGAGAACTAGTCCCGAACGCAGTCCAATGGGGCACGCTATGTCGAATTAGAGACATCAAGTTGTAAAACACAGCGGTAAAGAGCGTACACGTGTCCAGACGAGATGCAATTGTGCCGAAACGCCAGTCCCACCGGGCTGGTATCAACAATGTTATTGAAATATTTTTCTAATCTAACAAGGGGAAAAATCAAATAAAAATCTCACATGAAAACGGCCCGACGGTGTACTTCAAAAGTTTTTAAGTCGCCCTTCGTCAATCATAATACAATCATATTCTGTAAGAGAATATGTCTTTATTTTGGTATTGTTTAGGGTCTGAGAGGGTATTGGATAAAATTGAAATCCGATCAGAAACCAGAAATTCAATTTATCTTGCGTATTTCACTTTAAATTGGTAGAAGAACTAGAAGCTAACAAACATTAAAAAAGGTACCATAATAAAGTTAAGTATCAATGTAGAAATGTTGTTTACTTGTGCAGTTAGAGTAAAACATATTCCAAACGTAATTTAACCTCACTACACGTCAATAGATTTTACGAACCTGTTTCTTAATTCCTTGTACACAATAAACTGATGACAGTAATTTACTTTACAATGCTGGACTATTACATGCAAAATCCCAACAACAATATAACCTTTTTCTTCGACAGTTGATTTTCCGTTAATGTCTCTCCTTTTACAGGTGTGCAACCTGCCCTATTCTGATTTTTTTCCAGCTACATCAGGGGTGCCTCTAAAGTCGAATTAGGGTCAACAGAAAATGATTGTCCAGACATTCGAAATAGATTATTCATTCTCTTTCCACGGGGATTACTATTCAGCGCGTTCATTAACCATATAAATAAAACCTATTTACATGTGAAATAGAACTACAAAGGATTTTTAAGTTTAATGTTATTTACAGTTTTACGAGTCACTTTTTCTATTTTTTTAAAGAGAATATTGATTCTTTGAACGAATATTGCACTATACTCATCTTATGTACTTTATGTGGTAGATTAATTCTTAGGATATTTTCTTTTCTTCCATATTCCAACCCGCATCGTTAACAATTCACCCGCACATTAAAGGGAAATCGACTTTTCTATTATTCAACACGTCTCAGTGTCAACTTAAGATTCGCATTCTTTGACGAAGGGGAAATTAAAACCTGTTATGGGTGCCCGTAAGGGGTCGCAGGGAAATGACCCTATATTATAGACATGAGGAAGCAATTTTTTTTCGGTAGATTGTTTGATTGATACTAATTGGAGATAAAATTACGACGAAGGGACGTTGAAAACAAATTAAGGATTTTTTATTTCCCCGGCTTTTGTTTGAAATACAGCCCTCTAATAGGCAGTAGCATATCTTAAATTCACATGTTGATAATAGCTTTAACACGTTAGCTTTCTGATTAAAGAGATATACGGTCCGATATATGGAGTAAACGGTGCCAGTCGGTAATAAAAGTTTTTCATTCGTGAGTTTAATTGTTGAAAGGGAACTAACGCTCCGGCGGGAAATATGGCGGTAGATTATAAGTGGAATGTTATGACTGAGTGAATAGGAATTCCTGGTTTCATGTCGAACACTAATTTGCTAAAACGGCCTTAACAATGTTTGACACAAGTCATGACAAGTGTCGACTACGCGTCGCGAAATTTAATTAATGCCTGCCGAAAGTTACAGGCTCGGTTTAGCTACCTAATCTAAGAAAAATATTTCTTAATAACGTCTTCACTGTAAATAATTTATTTGTAAATACGAAGCAAAAACCAAGCGAAAGGATGCGCTAATGAAAAACATTAATGCAACTAAGTGAAAATTAATTTGGTGAAGCACGAAAAATAAATTAAATTCGAGGAGTTTTATTAATTGAATTTTTTTGAACCGGAACCGGTCCTGTGCGATGCAATGGTCGAATGTTACGCGCATTAATTTTAATATTAACGGGCCACAAATTTTTAATCAAGCTGCTCCAATTAGAAATTTCTACTCGCAATTGAACATCAAAATTGGTTGAATATTCTCGAAATTAAAATGCCGTGGTATTTGGTGCACCACCCTTTGCGACACGTTAGTTTTTAAATGGAATTTCATATAAATTTAATCGCCGAATTATACCTACTGTCATACTAATGCCGGACAATAATAAACCTGATGTTTTATGTTGCTTACATTTGCGAATTTCAACCATCAAAGTTCGCTGCTTTGAACAATTTTATCCGAAACATGTGCATTCAATTTATTGTCATACATAAAATTTTTTTCATTTTTTCTAAAATTATACCTCGCATTTTATCATTTGATTTTTGCCCAATTAAAAAATTTCATACATTTTTTTGCTGTGTTTACTTTGTTTTATAATTACGATGCAACGTTTATGAGCTTGTTAAATTCTGATGATCTACTATTAAAATGAAAAATACAAAAATTCACTTTAGTTAATTAAAATTTTCGGCTCGTAAAAAAGATTCAAGTACATTTATTAGAAATGAAATTAATTTTGTGATAATTGATAATGAACTAGTTTGATGTAAGTAATAAAAACAAAACAATACAAGAATATTGAATTTTATTATAGCATAAAGCCGTAGGATACTAACAAATACTACTGGTAGCGATAATAAGCCCTACAAATCCAGGGTAATAATTTAAGCTTTTTTATGTAAACCATGTCAGTGACAGTTATGTCGAAGCGGGATCTCTAAAAGGGTAACCGCTCTGTTTGGGGGAATGCGAATTGTCGCTAACTATCCCATTTTCCCGCCGGTCTCAGTTACGCACTTCCATATAATCCCAGGCATTATCCCAGGAACCGGACTCGAACTATGCATCAAGCTGATTCAGAGTCTGAAACTCAATATTACACTACGTACTATAAAATCATATTGTGGGTTCATTGCGTGCAATTTAAAATGATTACCGCTTTCTACGGATTCTGCCAGGGCCGTTTGTTCCACCATCATTTCCACGGCACAATACTGAATAGCAAGCTCCTGGTTTCCATTGTCGCAATTATTGTTGACTGAAATTTGTGCATACGCGAATATTCACTATACCGACTTGTGTTCGTTGAAATAATGTCCAGCCACAACAGATTTTACCGGTTGATGGTGATGGCAAATTATACTTACCGTATAGTTAGTTCCGACGTTTATTTGCTTCCCTATCGAAATTTTGTTACAACATTGTCACTCTGGACATTGTTGCAAAATACACAAAAAACAGTATTTTTCGATAAATAAAATGCTTAATAAATCGCACCAATTCTGATAGTCATCTATTATAATACTATTTCCACGTTTAGTAGATATTCGCCATTTTTCAGGGATGCTTGGCAGTAATAAATTACTCCACTAAATAATAACAGCTTTCCACATATCCACCGATTATGCCAATACAATGCGTTGAAAGTGATGGAATACGTATAACGGTATGAATCGTTCTGGATCCGAGTATTTAAAGCAATGTTGCCTGCTTGCCTCATTCATTCATCAATTGCAAACATTTATACATTCATTAAATCATCATCAAAAGTAGGCGAATGAGTGAGTAAAGGATTCACAGGAATGTTCAATTATATAGAATTCAAAGATATGTTCCATTTCATAAGCTAAATTATTCTTATGTTAGAAATTAATTTACTCTATTGATGAGGTAATAATTACATGAAAGCTTTAACCCTCTTGTGTTATTTTTTAATGAAAACTATTATCTATCGATTTTAATCTAGATTTATATATACGTGGGAATAGCGGCAACGTCGTGTCCTGTGCTTGTTTAAATATTAAACTGATGCGTTCGTAATTAATCAAACGAACTAGTATTAATATCTGGACGCTGCAGTGACCGCTATCCCGCCAACCCTGATGTATAAACCTCATTTACATACTGACAAACAATATAGCAAAAGCCCGCATCCACGTATTCAAATGATTCAAATGTAATTGGCAATAGCAACGATGACCAGCATAATGTAAGTAAAAGTGTTGGGCATAAGGCGTCTTTACTCTAACGTAATGGTCACCACGTGCGCCTACAGCCCCATTCAATAATTAAATTTTATGTAGTCCTGATTTTTTAGCAGTAACGCTGAAACTCCAATTTAACACGTCGAGTGCCGCAATTCTGCACGACTAAAGATGGTCTACTATAAATTATCATTAATAAGGTACTATTTATTATCTACGAAGTTTGTTGGTACGCGTTAATTCCGATCAAACTTTACGCTCTTTTAACATTCATGAGCATGAGTATTTAATTTCTGCTGGCGCTTGCGTTATCTCTTAAAGCGTGAAAAAAAGGGTTACAAAACAGTTGTGAACAATGTGATAATTACAGTTGCGTAGCTAATTTTTAATAGTTAACCTGCATGTATGCACGTTTGGAAAAGAATCATACTTCTCCCTTGCGTATAAATAAGCCCCTATATTACAAATTAATTTCGAGAAAAAACCGTACGCAAGTTATCAGATTCATGTGCGTCCTTTCCCTAAGTCATTAAAGTTCATTTTAACTGTAACAAATGTCACGAAGTTGATAAAACGGTCAATAAAAATTTTCGCTTTCGTCGGAAATCATCGTGTGATATAAAAATGATAAGACATTAAATTGGGCGTGCATTATTTCGTATTAAAATTGAACTAATCGGACCATTATTAAAGTAGAATCGGTCCCGCAGTATTTTCCCATTGTTTTAGCAATTAGACGGTCCGTGTAAGTGGGCCAAGTATCAGAGTTTATTGACATATGAAAAGGGTTAGTCCTGCATAAGTTGCGCAGGAGAAAAATACACTCTCGCTCGCTCTATTAGTTCAGTTAGTCTATTATGTGCGTGATTGTAATTTAATACTTTAGACCAATTGCCAAGCCATTGTAAAAATTAGCCTAAAGCGACGGTCAACTTGCATATACGACGTTTGATTCAATAATAAATCATTTCTACGGGTACGAGCTACTTGCAATTCGATGCGTTTATCAATTAATAAAACGTTTCGCAAGAATATTAATTTTCTACGATGCACAGGTTATAAAGTACCTATTGGGAAAGTAAGTCAGTATCGCGAGTTAAAAATATAACGACAATATTAAGACATTTTATTTAAAATTTAACTTCATGTAGTTACTATTTATAAAACTTATTTATAGGAAATAATTTAGACAAGTATTTCTAGTTTGGTGATAATTTATTGTTTTTAGGTATGCTGAGTGTCCAGTAATTCAAGCTCAGCTATTTACAGCTCATAAGAGAATTTAAAGTTTGGTCTCATTATAACCTCTTAAGAGAACTTATTTTTCTTGACATTTATATACATATTTTCCTGTTTTTTATTATTCATTTTATCTTAATTAGCTTATAATAATATCAGTTGAAAGTTTAGCAAAATATAATACGAAGTAAATAAATATTTTGAAGTCCAAGTATGCATAAGTGTATGTACACATAATTTCAAATATTATTAAACACAAAATTACGATAAACTAGCTGTGCAAATAGGACTTTGTGGTCAACACTTTTTTACGAAAATAAATCTACTGTTAACTTGCAGACAAAGCAAATAGAGTATTGAACTTTACAAAAATAAGTGCAGTTAATTTACGTTGCATGTTACGTTACAAAGTTGCTGGCGCACTATACATCTCGTTATTCGAACTTTTTCGCTTTTTATGTACCATGATACTGGTATTTTCGATATCAGATTACTTACTATCTACACTTACAACCTATACAGACCAGTCAATCACTTTCAAGAATTTTTAAATTGTTATAATTATACCTACATACATTATTTTACTATTTATGTAGTACCTATACAGGATATTTCGTTAATAGAATTCATTGAGTGTACGAATTTGTCAGCCGCTTTAAAGTACATATTTCATCACATAATTCAAATAGATAAAACGGATATTTGTTACTATTAAATTTACCTACTGTGCATATAACAATAAAAAATAATTCATTTCTCATATAATATATTTCTTGTAATTGGTAAATGATAATTATAGATTCGACTTGGGGTAAGAGAGAACTCTAGTGACCGTATTGACTCAACTGTTGCATGCTTGCTAGATTGGTCGAGTTTCGATTTTCAATCGGATATCAAATCACGCAAGGTACGTCCCTTGAATACATTAACACATGTGTTTTAACAGGTTTACAATGGGTCTTCCACTGTAACCTCGTGTTAGTAGTAGAATTATCGGTGGTGATATCTTTGCATGTCAGTTTCTGTCATCTATTAGACTTGTATTTTTATGGTGTTCCATTAGAAAAAAATCGTACATGAGAATATTAGTAATTTTGGTACGATAGAAATCTGTTACTAATGGAGTAATTGATGTAAAATTTGTTGTTGCGAGCGGTATTGGAAATTTAACTTTATCTTCATCTTTTCATTACGAAAACTGAAATTAAACGTGTTTTGTGCGATATCGCTGTATGCATCTAGTAAATGAATGTAAATATACTATATTTTATTTGTGGGACATATTCATTACCCGTACAGTGGATGGGAAATATTTTTATCTTACTCAAAAATCACGTATTTTTACATGTACCTATAACCAATATAGTGCTCCATATAAGTTAGAAATATTGTAAAATATTTCTTCATTTACTCAATTAATACTTCTTGAACGTGTATTTTGTGTTAATACAGCATAAGAATATAATATATTCGTGTTAGTTTAATTGGTTTAATTAATGTTGAAAAATTGTCGCACGTTACTCTTAATTTAACATTTAGGGTAAGTGAAAAAAATGTAATCAAAGTAAATTAATATTAACTGCAACCCCTTAGTGATCATATCTAAGCATACCCACACGATGTTGTTGAGAGTATCTGACCACTACTGTTCTCAGGAAAATAATTTGTGGTAGGTACACGCACAAAAAATGTATTATTTTGGTCAACTAGTGTATGTACTTACCACTTTAATTATTTCATATTTTGAACATTTAAATTATTATTAATGATCGCCCTTATAGCAGCACTGCTAATTTTCAACTTCTCTTGATTTGTACAATATGATCGCTGAAGCGTTATCGAAATTATTTGTTCACACTGCAGAGACAATAGCTCCATTGTTTGACATTCTCACCGTGCTTAAATCATATCACGCCATCATAAGGGTAATTCCGAATTAAGCATTGTGTATAACTATATGATTTAAATAAATGAAATATTCGTTCCAGCGGCTCCGGTTGTTTTTTCGAATATTTTCTGTAATTGTTTCATAACTTTTTATATAAATGGTATCGCAAAGAAAACATGCCAGGTTAATACAATCATAAATATTTTTCGTATCTCCTGTGTTGACTTAAATAAGTTATATGTTAAATACTTTATGGCGTATTGCCTTAGATTCTTTGTTCTTACGTTGGCAAATGTCCAAGTTTTATCTGGAAATACCGTTCCGTTTTGAATTTATTACTTTAACCGATTCTACGGGCCACTTTTATTAGTTTCAGTTATCGAAATTTGATGGTGATGTATTTTTGTTTTATTTAAAAAATAAAATTCAAAATTATGATTATTTTGAATGTCTACTATTCATGAAGATAAAGGATATGAAGTCTTTAATGTTGCCGCATAAGCCAATTGATATATAGTAGTTTTTCTAATCTACATTAATGTAGGTAATATAAAATTATTATTACTACTTGTGTTATTAATAAATTGTGGAGTAACAACGCGCAAGTATAAAATTTAAAATTATTTGTATGTAGATAACATGGTAGAGAAAGATAATAGCGTATGAAAAATAATAGTAAGAGTGGTAAATAATTTGGGGTTTCCCATATTTCACGGAATAACGCAATCCAACTCAATAATCTACGATTATTTCTGGAATTGCGTGGCGGGCAGCGATATTTTTGTTATTACTACTAAATTGCACGGATTATCAAATGATGAATTAATCATAGAGGATGTTGAAAATGCACCGTGTAGATAGAGGCGTAAAGCTAACATTATTTGGTAGCTCGCTGGCACTAGCTCACCCACCTGACCGCATCGGCTATTAACAATGACTCATTATGTATCATTTATCACTATCGGTGCTTCATTACCTCCGTAATGAAGCTAGGCCCTGGACTCTCGACGACCGCACCGGCAATCCGTTTATTCGGATATAACCGGAGCCAAAGCTAGAGCGAAAGCTAAATCCTACGTACATGTTTTATGCCGCCATCTGGCCGCAACTCAACGCACTTTAACACTTGTTACTCAATATATCATGATAATCATTTTAATTAATCCGTAATAAATTTTTTGTATTAAATTAATGCAATTTTTAATGATCCAGCCAACTAGATTTCGCTGGTATAAAATCGACCGCTTGAATAGGTAACACCCAGTAGAAAATAAAATTGGAGTCGCGTGAGTCATCGCATCGAGAGTCAGTTATGTTGTTCTTCTACAAGTTCCGTAATGTCATCGTAATGACCGAAGCCGCTAAAGGGTTAAATGACGAACGAACATAGGGGCGGAAGTAAAAATAATCTTCAATATGCAAATTCGTATATGCAGTTATTCACCCGTTTACACACCCTAACTGGAGCTTGAGTTATGAGTTCTGTTTTTAATTTTATTAACATAACTTTTTTATGATTCGGTATAGTTTGACTATCTGTTGACCTTTGTTGAAAACTGTAGTAAACCGGCGTACTTGATCGCTTGCCGGCCATAAAATTAATTGGTTTTAACTCGTAAATCTATAAATTTATCATTTCCCGCCATTAAATGTTTTCGCTGGTCAGCATTTATTGTCATTCGATGGGAATGTAATTGCGAATAAAATGCTCAAAAAGATTTTATATCATAATCGCTGTTGATTAAATTCGAATCTCTGGCTGAGTATTCTTTGAATAAGCGATCGATGAAGCTCCGAAAAAAGAAATAAGAACATATCCGTACGAAAAAAAGGAGGAAATTAACGACACATGCACGCAAACAGTGATATAAAGAAAAGATGTATGGAATGAATGCATTAGGCAAATTCTGACATGGTTGACTGACAGACAATTGAGGGGACGTTAGTGCCGTTTTACCGGCGTCATGGATAATGGGATCTCTCGATATCTGCTCGCCTCCTTTAGGGTGGAAGACCGACGCTGGAAAAACGCGGAAAACTTTATTATCCTATTGATGAATTCTATTTATCCTTGAGGGAAAACATTTATATGCAAGCATCTCCTCGGCGTCATTACGACGTTAAGTATCGCATGCTAAAATCGAGGAGCATGTTTTTTTACTGCCTGAGTTTTCCAAAGGGAGAAATTGAATTTTTATTTAAGGTTGAAAAGAATCGAATAAAAAATATACTGATTTAAGTTTCTTTACTACTTTTTACAAAAGTACTCTTACCTGCAGAGATTGTTAGGAATTTTCACATATTTAGGTAGCAAATTTGCAAAATATAAATATTGGATTTAATATTTTATGGGCAAAATTGACTTTTTAGTAAGCATATGTGAGGGTCCGATATTACAGGAAATTGGTTTTCGCTGTTTCATATTGTCATATCCGGCTTTTTCCTTTTTGAAAAATTGCATACATTAAGAACCCCGACAAATTGAAAAATCAGCAATCTCCTGACAGATGAAGATGATCATCGATTAGTTCATCAATTACAAACAAGTTCTATGTATTCTTTGTCAACATTTACCTATACGTAAATTGCAATTCTACCTAAAATATGAAGTGGATAAATGGAAAATTTGAATACAAATGGTGTGTACCTATTCACATTGCAATTAGAATAGTCAACAGAACAACGAAAAAACCGGTTAGGACAACATCATCGAAATTAATTGAATCTGTGTTAATTAAACCGCACTATAATTGACTAGGTTTGTTCAAATATACTCCATGAAAATCGGGATGGTTAAATATCTCACGCATTAAGATAATTAATTTATGCATAAACACTGATGAACATTAGTTTATTCATGTGTATTAAAACTATAATGAAAATGTCGATTTTGTAATTAGTTATTTTTTCTTTAAAAATCACGTTGATACATTTATGGAAAAAAAGGAATTTGCAATTAATTGCGTGCTTAATTATAATAGATATACCATTAATCCTAAACAAGTGTATTTCCGACTGGGCACATTCACTATAATTCTTGCATGCTATGCAAGCGTTCACATTCGCATTGATTAGAAATGCATTTAGCTCTTCATGTTTCCGCCAATTATGAGTTAATGCACAAGGGTGGAATATGAGTTATGTTAAACTGTTAAACGGTAGAACAAATGCAAATACTCTATCAAAGTTGAGTGCAGTAGAGCGTTTTATTACACCTAAAATCGACGATAAAATTTCGATAATAATCAATAATGATTACAAAGCGAATGTTCTAAAATTTTTGATTTTGTATGTAGGGATAATTACATAATTATATTTTAATTAAATGAAATTAATGACTCCCTATATACCATTTTCAACCGCGGTTCGTGGTCTTTTCTCGTAATCTAAAAGTAATTACTGCGATCGCTAATTCCAATTCTAAACCACCCTGAACTCATTTTTACTGAAGGAGGGAACGACAGCATCGACAAAGCAGGGGTGTCTGTAATAACGACTTAATACTTGTTAATTAGTCAAAAGTCTCTAGATGGCAGTATACACACATCCAAGCAGTAAATCAGAATAATGAGTTAGGAAGCCGAGTTGAAATTCATTGCCAAAGATTTGTCGAGGTTGAGATAATTCACGCTGCCGGTTCGGGGTAATAAACTTCAGTCTTTGAATAAATAGATTCTTCAATCTAGAAAACACTAACAGTCATAAAAATCGTTTATTGCTTATACTGGAGACTGTTTGGGACCGGCAATTAATTTAATCCCTATCTGAGTTTTGACAGCTGTCGTAGATTATTTTGAAATAAACCCTATCTTTACTTACATACATGCATTTACTAACAGAATATTAAGATTTCGAGGCCGGACTGTGACAAAAATGCGAATATTCAATTATTAATTACATGTTAACGTTGCTCGAGACGCAGATAAACCCATACATAAACAAATTCTTTTAAGCGTAAGGTATGACTAGGTGTAAAAAATTACTTATTCATGTGTTCATTGTATATTTATTTTTTACTCCGGCACAAACAACAAAGTGTGTTTCTTATCCCTGATTTTATCTGCTAATCCGACCTATGTAACCCTATACGAAGTCAAATACCAGAAAATCAACAACAAAGAAATCATGCCTCACATGTATTAATAAGGTCAAAATGAAAGGTCGCCCCACCATACAGGTAAAAAATACACTGTTGATTAGGTTGATAAAGGTTATTTAATATGTCATTCGCAAAGGTCACCAAATAAAATCGCTTTTCTAACTGCACATTTCGTTGCATTATCAGGTATTTGAAAAGTAGTTGTCGGAAATTATAAAATTCGTGACGATGAATTTTTAATTCAGGCCGTATTCAACAACTATAAAGTGGTTGAGTGATCGGTTGTAAATTCGCTGTTGATGGTAACAGTGTAAAGCGTACAACCGATATAGGGGTTTGGCACGTCTTCATGTCGCCAAGTTCAGCCCTAGGGGAATGAAGCCCCAGGTGGCTTCGGAACGATACGTTCCCTTCTCCCAAAAGCATCGCTATCAGATTTACTAATTTCTCTCGATTTTATTAAATAGAAATTCGAAACGCTATTTAACAGAAACTGTTCGACTGTATCGAATTAACTCATTTAATTACCCTCCTGTTATTGTCATCGGATTAGAAAATTCGGGGTAATTGAAAAATATGTTCCTAAATGGAGAAGACCACGATGTGAGATACGCGGATTTCGGCAAAAGATATGATTAGAAATGTTTTATTAGAGCTCAAAACCGTTTTCAGTTGCTCAAAATGTGTTATAATCAAAAAGATATAGCCCTTCGAAATTTAAAAATTTCGGGTTTTGACTCATACCTTATCAACCAATCATAAACCACTCACGTCTTGTTGTATAGTAAATAGTATGAATTTTCGAACGCAGTAACAAAGAATACACAAACGAACAAAAATCAAACTGTCATTTGTCAGATTTTTCTGAAAATTGCACAAAACAAATTACACGAATTGCAGTTCGGCACAAAACACATTACTGATAATATTGAATTTGACAAGAATGTTGGCAAATAAATTTTTCAGGACCATTATTTGTGTTTTTAACATGAAAATCGGTTACAATTTATACAGATGAAGATGTTATTTCTATATTAATATATCGAATTATCCATTAAGTAATGGAAGAAATGGATAAATCAGAAAATGTTTATTGCAATAAATATACAAAAACGCACATTTTGCGGAGTAAAGAAGAGTAATAGGAAACGTGGCAGCTTGCTAAATGTGACTTCTCTTTGCAACTCTCGCTTTGATTGGAGCAGAGTGTATGACGATTGTGTGACGTTTTTCAAACTTTAAAAATTAATTGCGGCCTTATTTGGCCACAGAAAAAAATAAAAATTTCATTACGCGCCTTCTTAGACCACAAGGTTTAAAAAAAAATAAAAAAAAAATCGTGGTCTTCTCCATTGATTAATTTGTAGGTGAAGAAGATTTTTTTGAGAAACTCCACAAATAATTGAAATAATTATGTACGCAATTTCTTCACAATAGATACCAATAGAATTTTATAATGCCATTATCGGATTGCATTGTCTTTTATATACATACTTGTCGTATTGTGTTTATAGTACTAGCAGTATAAATCGTAAATACATTTGAACTCACACCCTACCTGCGAGGCAGTAACCTAAGAATGACTAATACTGGCAGAGTAAATAATGCTTATGAGAATAGCGCGTATTTGTGCAGGATATAAATAGTTTTGAACAATTTCAAATGTCAAATATAAACCTATTAACTTCTGTAATGGCTGGAGTTGCTTCTTTATACCTCCGCTGGTTTGACAACAACTTTTCGTCTTCGCTTTTCAGAATTATGGCAAACATAAAGCATATTCGATAATGTTCTTGTTGGAGAACATAACTTAGTAGGTTCAATAAATAGATAAAGTTGATATCTATTGAACGTATCTACAGAGAACGGCGTTCCCTGTTTGTAATAAACTAATTCCGCTGAGGAAGGTTCGTTTAATTTCTTTACGTTGCGCTTCCAGACATTTTTAATTTGAAAATAAAGCATCGCGCCGCAAAAGTAAATTAAATATTTAACATCTGAGTGTAAAATATAGAAACGTTATGACTATCATTCAGTAGTTTCGAAGTAATTCCATTATACCCAGTAATAAACTACATTGTCAAACTTGCTAATAAAAGTGCTGAAAATGCCGAGAAATTGGATATTATATTTAAAATTCATGAACCATTGTTGGTAGTCGGTAGTAAAAGTTTGCTAATAAAATTATTCAATGAAGTTTACCGTCACCTTTTCATTTAGCTTCTTAAAAACCTAAAGAAATAAGACTTGACTTCTTGAATGTAATAAAATGACACTTTATGGGCGCATAATGACGAGTGGAACCAATAGCGGCTACCGGATCTTTAAATACAATGTTGCTTTCAAAAAATTTGATTGCGCCGGTTTAACAGTTGTCAATAATAAGTACACTGGTTTCATCAATGTATAAGAATTTATACCAGAATAAATCGGTTTGATTGTGATACTTAAACCACCTGGATCTATTGCAATGAATAGATATTTTTTTATATTTTTAAACCGTCATTTGAGAAACAATTTCTTATACAAACAAGAGCACAGTAAATAAATTGTATTTTGTTGAAGCTCAACCCAAATAAACTACATACATTACGGTTTGCTTTTCTGAAATAATCATTAGGAGATGAGGTATATATTTGCTTGGTATGAATGTTAAGCAATTACCGGTGTATCCATACACCACCTATAAATAAACAAAACGACGAGTTTCCCGTAAGTTATGATCTGGTACGGTCAGTATTCTATACGGCAGAAGTCATATAAATTTACAAATTTTATTCGTACAAACCCGTATGGTAATATATTTTAACAAAGCTTGGGTGAAGATATTTATACGAGATTTTTTTCAGTGCAACATTGTGTGTACCTACACCTCTGTACGAATCCAGTAGTCGCTCTCCCTAATCTCACCACCGCTTTTTATGCTACCGGTTTGATCGGATCTCCGCGATTGATTTTTAATGCAAATCAAATCAAGAATAGGCTAATTTTAAGCAAATTCGACTACACGCCCCGTTCACAATGAATGTTTGTTAGGAAGCGAAAGGGCGTATCTTCGATATCATTTAATTCACCTACTACAAAGGTCGTCTCTAGTTCGTTTCGCATTAGGCCGAATGCTCCCGCAACTCAAATACTCATCATATTCGAAATCGCTGCCATTGTCACTATGCTGTGTTAGGTTCAGACCGACCACAACAGAACTATTGATAAAGTTGTTTGTGGCGCAAATACATTGCTAACCCAGG
Source organism: Phyllotreta cruciferae (assembly GCA_917563865.1). Classification (NCBI taxonomy): domain Eukaryota; kingdom Metazoa; phylum Arthropoda; class Insecta; order Coleoptera; family Chrysomelidae; genus Phyllotreta; species Phyllotreta cruciferae. The sequence goes on along the minus strand of OU830615.1, from coordinate 1,489,804 downwards.
GGACCATTGAAGCGGTTATTGTGTGACCAACATGACAGTTTTCGTAACCACCTAGTACAAATAACATATAAATAAAGATTCCGTCTTATTTAGGCGATATGTTACAAGTGAAATAAAAAATGTGGTAAGTGCTCTGCATAGACATATACTTAGTATGTTGATGGATAATAATATATTAATGCGTATTACCTGATTAAGTACGATTGTTAATCACCCCGGTGGTCGGGCAGTATAACGTCGACACATTGTTGCATCGATATAGATTAATGGTGATTGAAAGTGAGGGTCGATGGGTGACGGATCAACCCCATTCCGATCTTGGTGGCCATTGACCGGTAATGTTGCCACCCCTTAATAATATTATCAAGCTTCGATTGTCTTAGAGTAGCGCGAGAATACAGGGCCATCAAAGTGGCGACCGTCAGGGCAAAGATGAGCACTTAGAAGGGTGGTGTGCTGCGGTGATGGGTTTCCGTCCATTCAATGTTTTTATATCGCCGATCGGGGCTGCTATATGTGAAATGGTAACGATTATACATCTCCTGTGTAGGCATTATAAATCAATATTTTATTATCCGTCGAACTGTTTGTGAGTGACATGTTTTATACGGCATTTGTTAATTTAGTGAACTACGCGCATTACTTCCTGAATACGTATTTTCGGGTCATTGGTTTACGCATGCAGCGCAGGATAAATAAAATATCACGACTATGAGCTATTCTATTTTATGGTCTGTGGAAAAGTGCTTTTGCAATATGCGATGCAAAATTTTAACTCACTGGCTCCCTTCAAACGGCATCTCTAATGACCTTATACAGCATTACTTTTTATGTTTTCAGATTTTTTCGGTTTTATGTATATGCACTGTATCTGAAAATTATCATTTCAATTAGTTTGTTACCTACACCTATATAATTTTCAATATTATCTGCTTACTGCTATTAATATTACTCCCTATATAATTATCTTCAACATAACATACAATGCAGCGGGTTGGTCATATATATAACCAGGAAATCCTTTGAAATGCGAATTTCACATATCAAACCAAATTGTCCATTGATAATTATCTTCGGATCAAAGCACTGTTTCTAATACCAAACTGGAATAGTGTCCAAGCAGAGAACCTTTGTGTCAAATGAGTAGCATTCAATATATCCAACCTGTGTATGCGCAATTGTCTCATTTACCGCGAGAATACAATACATAATTATAAAATACTTCATATCTAAATTCCATAAGCTTATTTATCCTAAAATATCATAATTATTAACTGTGTGAACAATTTCCACAATATTGAACAATACATTCAATTCAAGAAAATTTTAAAAGTAACAATTAATAAACCAAGAACCCTATTTAACACGTAACATCGCAATCATTTATTTTTCACGAGCGATCATTAACAAGAACACAATGCGATTTAATCTTGTCCGACTCGATCTTAAACGTTCATGACTGTAAAGGTCACATAACATTGACATTTAAATCCTCAGGTTTGAATAGCCAGTTTCATTGTAAATTTTCAAGTAGATTAAGATATATTAATTGAAATACAGTCATTACTCAGGATTACCTGCACTGTGTAATTAACTTTTCAACCCTTCAGCGGATGAATGAATAAGGGAGAGACCAGACGCATGAACACATGCCTTAATTCAGTATTCCCATGCCCGAAACTCAATTTTCGTAAGTTATTTCACGTAAGGCGGAGTCTCGTATAACTTATACTTTGCAGGGCATGTGAAAATGTTCTTTTCGATTATGGTCAGTATTTATTTTTTATATGTAAAGGTTCGTTAAATGAGTTTAACGTTCCCGTTTTAAAACTCGGATGTTACAGACTGTAACGGTTTCAGATTTATACGTTAACATTGACCCAGCACTTGTAAATTTAATTTAAAACAATGAACTTGAACGATTTGAAATTCGATCGATTCACATATGCAGACGAAAGTTTAAAATAGACGATTTAAAGTATAGTTTTTTAATTGTGCTTTTCAAACTTCTATTCTCAATTGTGTCGACTAACTCAGATAAGTATACATCCAATTTTTAAGCCAGCAAAATGATAATAAAGTAAATATGCAAATGCGATGTTTTGCAGAGAACCCAAAGTGCACAGAAAATTATTGAGCCATGTTATTAATGAGAAGGAAATGGGTGCCACACCTTACATATGACATGATTCAGTGTAATTAGTGGCCAAGTTGTGCGAGAACACTAATAATCGCAGATTTTATCATAAGGTCAGCGACTCTGTTATTATTATTCATTTGCGTTGCACAAATCTGAGAAATTAAATCTGAAAAACTAATCGAATAATTTTAAAATGTACCCCAATTAAAAATAATTAGAATAAATCCTCTTCTCAGGTTTATTATAAAGAATTTATTATTTTTTACATAATAAAGTATACAAACATTATACCAAGTTATATTTTAATATTCACCTATATATTAATTTGAAATAAATTTTGAGTGAAATTGTCGTTCAGATTGCGATATTGTAGAATTATGGTCGAGCGGAAAAAGGGTATTGGAATGGGAAATCCGATGATTTCAGTAATGCCGTCTAAACCATGCTGTGTCCGCTGTGTTGCTCCCTATATGCATATTGGAAATTGAATCTGGGCAATAGCGATGCAATAGCTTTCATGTGACGGTGTATAAATACCCCTTGTGCTCCCTGCACTCTTGCATCACCGTTGCACTGCCGAGTCGATTCAATATGTGACAGCCTTGTTTACCGATAGAGAACGGATTATTCAAACCTGTCAGCTGAAATTCATTTACCAGTTTCCGACAAATGCTTGCTGCGGCTACTGAAAGAACTATTTTGGGGTTTTATTGTACATTCATCACCTATCAAAATGCCAATTATTTGTTAATTGTGATTTAACGTCCCTATATGTATTCGACTGTAATTAACCGTTTTCAGTTTTTGTTAGAATATTCATGATTTCAGTCAAATATTAGCTTTGCGACGCTATCGGTATTTACATGCGCTGCTCATATTATTTTTGTAATTTTATCGTACACATGTAAGCACGCGATTTATCTAAATCTTTAACAAATTCATTTAAATCCGTTCTAAAAATATTTACCTTAAGAAAAAAAGAACTATTTCTTTGCATGTTTGACATTATTCATTTATTAAACGCTCGTATTAATTAAGCTGAACGATTTATTTTTGGATCTGTCTCCCTTTTCATTTTATCTGATTGGTGCGTGTTGTTTCGGGAAGTTTGTCCCTTGTCACGAGTAACAAAAACACTCCATTAAAACATAACAACTCGCCAGATTAGTAATTAATAGCGGCTTGCCATGTAGAAAGCACCCTTATGTACCTACTATCGTTACCTTATGAGCAGGGTCGGTTCTACAACATCTTTTCATTGTTCTAAAAAGATGCGAAAGACAAACTTCAGCGAAATTAAATAACAACTTCTAAGTAATTAACAAGTTAAAAATTGTAATTTTTAAATATTAATAATGTAATAAACTGTAAGTTTAAATTGAATGTGAGGTAATATATTCTAGTCTGGTCCTGTATTCACTGCACATGCTTTGGGCCATGTTTCAAGATTTATGACCAAAAAAACGCTCATCATATAATGCAGGCAACGTTATGATGATGCGATAGTTCAGACATTGATGAACAAATATATAACGCAGGTACAAACAAATTTACATAAGATATACAGAAACTCAACAGTTCTAATCGAATTAAATTATTAGTAAACTAAAAAAAAGGCGTTACGAACCTACTGTTTTATTCTTTATCTGATGGAGCCTGCCAATCTTTCACCCTTACGTTTCGATACGTCTCGCTGGTTTTCTGACAGGAATTGTTTTAATCTGGATAATGGTTAAATGCGTTTTACATTCGATCAAGTGTTTATCGGAGTATTGTTCTAATAAGAAGGGCTCTTTCCTTATTATCCACGTCTCTTTGCTCGTTATTTCATATTTCGGGCACTTCTTCAGGAAAATCCTGCACAATATTTCATACTTAATAAATTCTTTTATACTATAGTACACTTTTAACAATAGTTTTGAATGGAATGCCATTTATTTTAAACGCAAATTATCCTACACTCTCTCGAATATCCAAGTAGAATTTCAGTACTAAACGGCTATTAACTGAAATAATGATATCCTGTTCGCAATTATATGTAAAAATTCGATATCCTTCGAATCCCATAAAATTTTAATTCACATGGATCGTAATAAAATAAAAGAGAAAATGCAGGAGTATATCGGTATTAAGTATACAGAATTTAATTATTCTGCGTTTGTAAATATTTGCCAGTCCAAATATTGCCAGTATAAAATACATATCGAAATAGTGAATTGGAGTCAATAGATCTGTTAACGAGACTCTGATTAAAATAGTAAATATTAATAGGTTTCATATCTAATGAATATTCATGGGAGTTCACGTGAAAATTTGCATAAAATAGTGAGCATATCGGTAATACACAACGCAACCAATGATTTGTAATACTCGGATATGTACGAACACCTATAGCAGTTTATACGAGTAATTACGTTTACAACTTTGCTGAACGTATAATGAACTGTAAGTCTATTAAATTCGTATGCATCTCGCGTAATCTAGCATATATTCTATGTTTAAGGCTATAAATTATTTATTATTAATAAAATTACAAAATGCTATGATTTTTCATTAATCATTCCCCTATTTAGTTATTCGAAATAACTTATAAAATTAATGCGCGGTTTCAACTTCAATTATTCCAAAGATTTCGTTTCACCCAAAGGATTTACAGTTGTAAATATTACCTTCATGTTAAGGCTTTTCTTTAAGAGCATTAAATATCTATAGTAAATCCGCTTATAAAAGCACGAGTGGTAGTTCGTAAAGACTTGCTTATTTCAAGTGTCCCAACAAATTACGATTAATCAGGAACAAAATTATTTCTGATAAAATCGAAATTACCTTTTAACAATTCATACTGATATTTATGCAAGAAAATATACATATTAAAGTGTAATAATTTAGATGCAGAATGGAACATTTTTTTCAACTAATAATCTTAGTCTTCTTGTCTACATTGTATATATGCTTACCTGATAGAAGATACGCCGCTACCATAATAATAGGTTGTATTGTAATATAAAAAGTAATCCTGCGATTATTACATAGACAAAAATTGTTACTGGTTGTGAAGAGCAGACACCAACCTAAATATAGGCAGGGAGAGTTATTCAATTTTTAATAACAATAAAAAATATAAAAATATTGAACTTAAATTTAAACCTCGTGATTAAACAATTTCTAATATCAAATCTAATTTTAAAAATCAACAAAGATATTGATTAGTCAGGTGATAATAAATAGAATAATCGGTGGCGATAAACTGATATAAACAGGTTCAGACATGCACGGTATAGGTATGTGAATTTCCTGATGAATCTCGGGTTAAATTAGATAGAGGAAATTAAGAGAAAAGTGGTGCAAATTATCTTCAGCTTGAACAGATCCAGCACCTTCAAAAAGCTAATTCAATTATGTCACTTCTGATGTAGTTTGCATGCGCTAATACTATATTTTCTGCGGCTCTTAATTCAAATGGTTCAATATAATGCTAATCATTGGAGATATATGGTCGTTATTTTCCGTCATACTTATGTTGATTTACGTTTATCGAAGATTTATAGCAGTATTAAAAACGGACAACAATAAGCAATACCATTGAATTAAGTCATTTTACTTGTTGCATAATTGTTGTAAAATAAATCATAGCCGTTATTTCATTATTTGTAATGTTTTAAAAGAAGTGTACAAAATAGGAAACAAATGTATACAAAAAAGTGTAGAATACTTTTGCCATTGTACACGTATAATTTTCAAAACATAAATTTAAACGCAAACTTTTATGCGCAATCTCCCAAGCATACACTAATTCTCAGCAAAAACGTTGACAATTTCGCGATTGCAGCATAAGTGGTGGAACAATCTTATGACGATTCATTGCAGGGTTTCAATTGTCTCGGATAACGCATAAAACACTCTAAATTAATTATCCTCTCCGAAATTATTATGTAAATTATTTGTTGCAACCCTTTCGAAATTTATGGCCTCCGCGAAGGTGTCGACGAAATAAATCGACTGAATTTATTTATGGAAACGGTTTTAATTTATTGTCGGTAAATTGCTTGTAAACTTACTCGTCTAAAGAGATGTAATAAAGGCGCGTAGTTAGCAGGTAATGTTTGATTAATATACTGGAAAAATACTATGTTTATCAGATATTACACTTTATAATCCAACATTTTGAAAATTGCTTTTTTATGGATCTTCCGAAACGAAATAAAAATAGGGGTATAATTGAGTTATTATTAGAATTTATAAACCAATTGCACATTGGTGATTAGTATACTCGAATGCACTTAATTTTCACTGCGTCTATTTGTTAAACACCGCGAACGATTATTGTAAAATGCAAACACGGTTGTAATAACCAGTGATTAATATGACAACTGGCCACACGTATTTCACGCTCAAACTAGCTGTTACGCTTTATGTAGACACTAGGTGACAACAGAATATTTTCATATAAATGGAATTATTTGCATTTTTAGTAGATCCAATACAACGCTACTTGTATTTCTTATAATTGTTAAAATTATTTTAGAAGTTTGTCGACATATCAAGTCAATTTACTTCACTTACTTTTATTTTCTTATTACATAAGTTATGGACAAGGTAAATTCCTTATAACAAGGCAATTATATTACCATTTTTCGAAACCACCTTGTAAATCTGATATTTATTTAATAAATGACATTTCGAATCTGACCCTCGTAATTAAAATAAATTTGTGAAGTCGTTACGCGTAAGTTAATAACACTAACGGTCGTGTATTATTCGAAAATAATTGGGCGAGTTCGATAAAAAATTGCCAGCTAAATCATTTCAACTTCCTGCGCTTGTTTATTAAATGTATTAGGAGTAAATTAACCCTCTTGATTTATGTGACAAATGACTCAGGATCAATGCATTACTTGGTTATGCTCAGGAAACATAAAACTAATAATTGCCTTTTAAAAGCTTCGTTTTTTTTAATTTATCCTGTAAAACTTTTTCTTTTCTTTGTAAATGTGTCGCAAGTAGGTAAAAAAGGAAAATGCGGTTTAAAAATCAAAGTCGTTTATTCAACTCTCTTTAGTTTGTGAATCAGTGCTTTTGTCAGATTAATAAAAACTCAATGTAGCATTTAAGATATATTCGGATAACCTTTGAATGGAAAAGAGTGGCTATAAAGAACGAAATTCAAGCTTCTGGAAGGAAATTTTAAGGGGTTCTTTCGACGCTGACCACTCGAATTGTCAGCGGCCAAGCGTATGGACGTTATTTTCCAACGAAGAACGATCGTATCTTGCACTTGACAGAAAATCTATGAATAAAATATTATTCCTTTTACGTGCCGTTTAGCATGGGTTTTATTACTCCGATAATATTCATGTCTTATGGACAATTTGGTAAAAAAATTTACTCACTACTTTTAATAAAACGGTACATTCCTCATGACTTACCTACCCATCTTTGATTACTACAAACATTTACGATTAATTAATACAACATCATACTGTCGCCAAAGTTTTATTAGAATATCTGCCATTATTTTAATATTTATGACTCAATAAAAACAGATTTTAGTCCATTTAATTATTTATAATTATTTTTACTTACTGTTCGGTACAAACCGAAGGATTTTATTAATATTAAAAACTTTTATTATCAATGTCTCATCAAATCAAAACGTCCTGTAATAAATTAAAATACGAAATTTAATAGAATTTACACGTAATTGATTCATATATCTTTAGAACAATATGTTTTACGATGCAACACGGCTTTTTATTACGTTTCAAATTAGTTATCTGAATTAAATTTAATGGAAACTGGAATATTAAAATCTTAATTAGATAGTGATATTATTTCAGTTCATGAAATTAGAAATGCTGAAATGATCTTAACGATTAAAACTGGTTTTATGGCTGATTTTATGCCTAATTATTGATATTAATTATTAGTCACTACTTCATATGATATCTTGAAAAAAGTACGAAAGGACATTAAGATCAACAAGAAATATTCGAAGATAAAACAAATCAAGGATATTCTTTCTGTGATTCCAATCTTTGTTGGAGATTCTATGTGGATGCGCTATTTGGCATTTCAAATGCAGCACACAATAAAATGTAAAACAGGTAGAAATTTACATATTCTATGGCGTTCTTCGTGGCAACATTTATATTTCCTTGTAATGACCTCTTATTTGCATATATTTGAAAATATTGTTTGATAAGCAACGAGCTTGACCTTTAAAATGCGGTAAAAATTGTAGTTTCGTACTATAGTCAGGTCGCTTTATACTCAATTTGTATACAATATTTTTATTGTTATTATAAAGGTATAACTTACAGTTTCAATAAAAAACCGAACTACATACATACTATAGTAAAACGTATTATAAAATTTGTATTTTACATTTCACATATTTTGAGTAGTGTAAACGTGTGTTGAAATTTAAGACTAAGACACTCGACTAATGCAATTTCGTCTACGTCCGTATCGTTTGGTACATTGAAATTGGCAGTTCAAGAATATCAGATGAGCCACTTTATATTCTAAGATAAAATCCACTTTATACCTCAGTAATTTTTATCATGGGTTGTAGACGGTACAGTAACCCAGTGTTATACAAACGTCGAATGTTATAGCCTAGAATTTATTACTAAAAATGGCTCATTTTGCTTTCCACTATCATTAGATATGTTCGTTTGTTTCTAAATGTAAATATGTAACAACTGAATTAAATATTTGTGATAATTGAATTATGTTTGATTTTATAATTTATGGATGGCTGCATGCCTTATTGGTTATTTTTTCATACTTGTCAAGGCCTAAAACTGAATACCCGAATACGCATATAGGTAGATTAATGTGCAAAATACCTTCAAAATTATCTGTTTAACAACCGTAAATGCATAAATAATCTTTAACAGCCCGTATAGAGACATTTCTAAAATGTGAACTCATTATGCTACTTTTTTATATTTCTTGGGTTGTAAAATGCCGAACACTTTCAAAAGCAATGAAACAACTTAGTCTCTTTCTAAAAGTCTTGTCGGAAAGAAAAATACATTAAAAACGTTGTATAAAGCAACATAGTAAGCTCCGAATGATCCAGTAGCGCTACTTAAACACTTTAAACGAAATTAATTAAGGTATTAGGCCTATTTTATTAAATATTGATTTTGGATGAATATTGGAAAATTGCATGAAATATGTTGTTAATCATTAATCCAAAAATTTATATAACAAATTATTTTGAAGGCAGTAATAAATAAATTATTGTATAGTGAGAAATGACACTTCCATTTTTTTAATTTAATTGCATTACAAATTTCATCACCTTGCAGAAAGTAACTAAACATATTAAAAATTAGGATAAAAAACAGAGAAATACAAATAATCTTTCAATCATTAGAACGCCCCTGTGCCACAGGAAAGCTTGGCTTCAGTGATAGATTTATAGGTATTTTGCCAGTGACAGTAGAATTGGTTAATCTATCGTATAAAAAGAAGCGACTTTCTACGGTCTCCTCTTTTAGTTACTCCAATTTGTTCCAAAACAAGGTAAAATCTACGATCGTAAAATATTTGTGTTGACGGCTTTGCTGAAGACCTACTACAAAAGAGAAGCCCCGTCTTTATGTTGGTTTTTCTTAATGGTGTCTTTTTGGACAGGGTCCAATAAACTAACAGACCCGACGACAAATTATTACCGATATTACCTATTCAAAATAATTTATTTCAGACGAAGGAAAAATGTCATTATTGCTACAACAAAGAGTCCTACATCAACATTTTAATAAGGATCTAATTAAAAATGGAGTGCTTCCTCCAGGAATTTAGAGATGCACTTCGTTACATAGTTATGTAAATGTGCATTTATGCCAAGTTGGTTGACTATGAAAAGGGATAATAATACCTTATTAACAGTTAGACTTGGTATGTGCTTTGAACGTTTAAAGTGCCATCAACATTGTTGGAAATATAATCCCCATAAAAATGCGTCTATTGAATTTTACGCAGCGATGTGAAGAGATAAGATCTCTCCGGTACGTTTTGATTGATATCAGGTGTTGGTTGATGTTTATTAGGATATGTTTGTTCACAAGAACATTTCATATATGAGGGATTATAATTATTACGATTGGACAGTTTGAATTTTTATTCATTTACCTACCCCACGTGACAAGTCTATCATGACTGTTTATTTTTTCCATGTTTTTATTATTCTGCATAATAGTCCTTCGACTATATAATTTTATACTATTCAGAAGTGGGATAAAAAAATTATTTACTTAGCTGTCGAAGACTTAATAGAAAATGTGTCCATCATCCTACACCCCTTCATTAAAATAAGCCTCCTATGTCAGCGGAAAATACTTGCGTGATATTAATTTTCTAATTCCGGATCTGTATTACGAGCCTTCATCTCCCATAGTAAGTAAATGGATCTAAAAATGCAGATAAATAACAGCTTTGCATAGACAATCTGCGTTGGATAATGGTGAAGTATTTCGTAATATGAAGTAATCAATTATAATAAGAATAGGCTTTTGAAGAAGCTTGACCTACATCGAGGCAGTGCGTCGCAGATGTGCATGCATATGCAAAAGATTACTATACATTGGACAAAAAGTGTCTGCGGTAATGAGTGACATAGAGCTCACGAAGCTTGTTCGCTCTTCAGTGTAAATTATTTCATGCACGTTGCATTACGTAATTTAATTTTCTATGGAACAAGGAAATTTCTACCTATCGCTAGTAATTTGTTAACAGAAGATATACACTTAATTGCTCACTGAGAAAAAAATGCATTTTCTTAATAAAATTTATTTATTTAATTACAGATGTTTTCCCAATGAGGTTTGTTATCAAGGTTGCTAAATTGGTTAAAGATTTGTGCGAATGTACTAAACAAAATAATTGTTCACTTAAACCTATTCTTTTTCGTTGATTTCGGTGATGCTTGTGTTTGTAGATTCGTCATTTGTAGATTTTTCGTTATCCGTGTGGATATCTAATTCAGTGTTTTTAAAGTCACCAGTCGACTTATTGTAAGTTTAGATGTTTCTTCATCTGGCAAGGTATTGTTTTGTGACTGTATTTTTAAAATTGCCAGATATCTAATTAAGGTGGCCAATTTTGGGTAACGGCTCGTACGGGATTAAGACATTTCGTTAGCCACCAGATGATTTTTGCATATGAAATTCATTACCCTTGTTTTTTAAGCCTGCAGCGCAAATTTCAAACATATTTATCTTTGAAACGGTGCATTTTAGCGACTAAAAACAAGTATACCTTTTTTAAAGCTAAAGTATTGCAGTTTTTGTAAATTGGTCCCTTTTGATCAAATTCCTACGTACAAAAAAGTTACGGCCGTTCAAAGGAAAAAAAAAGTGTGCTGAAGTAAATGTTAATGGCATTTTAACTAACAAATGAACGAAAAAATACGTAATTTGTGATTATTTGGAGTTTAAATAAATGATTTGTGTTATTATTGAATCATTAAACTCTTTTATTATTTAATCAGGTCGATTTTGTTCGGATCTTGTTATGAATGTTGCTATGATAACCATGTTGTTACATATTTAAGTTGTATCTAACCATATTTCCAAAAAATTCTTATTCTGTTTCGGTTAGTTTAGCAATGTTGGTTATCTTTTTAACACTTAACCATATTGTTAAAAACATTCTGTCAGTAGTGAAAAATAGAGCTGTCAACACTGTGATTATCTCAATATAACCGAGAAAAGAATTCAAACTCAAAATTTTTATTTTAATCGTCACAAATGTCACAATTACAGATGACAGCAACCTATAGAAAGGTATAGAAAGGTCTAATAAGGTTGAAATTTGTTTAGATCTCAAATTTATTCTATTCATAATAAAGAAATAGTCAAACTACTTCCCTATTTTCAATATTTTGGAATTCATAAAAAAATTCATATTACAAAAAATAATAATGGGAAAAGATAGGATTTGCCATATTGCTTTCAGATAGCAAGTACAAAAATGACATTGTTCAAATAGCAAGGTTTTTAGCAAGTTATCTTTATTAGTGACAGATCATATTGTTTAAATTACACGAACAAAATAGGTTATTTCTTTTAGGACATTGCTACGGTAACAATATCTTTACAAAATAGCCAATAACCATATTGCTAATTACAAACAGAATCGACCTGATTATTTTATTGCCAGGAAAGATCGTGAGTAGTACCTGATGTATTATTTACTTAAATTATAATTTGTTTAAAATGTGTTATAATAGTTAATGGAGAAAGTTTATATTTGTTAATATTTACTGTGTTGTGATATTAACCCTTACAAAGTATGTACTAATTTATAAAATTACAAGCGTGCTAAGATAGAACTGCTGCGAAATAAAATTAACTTGCATATTACCAATATCAAGTAATAACAGTAATTTATAGTTAGTTAATTTCAAAGTAACCTTGCCATCCACAGTAAATATTCTTAAAATAATTTGAATAAATTCATAAATCTGCTATTCCGTTTAATAATAATTGGTTTAAATGCATGAAGGTATAATTGTAATGGCCTTGAAATTAGCTAATACGCCTGAAGATATACGCAGCGCGCGCTGCACTATGTACAATAAAACGAGTACTATGCAAGGAGCTCGTAAAACTGTCCTTGATCTGTGGGTCGCGTAGTACAGGCTGGACTGAAGAAACACGTGGCCGATACACCCGCCCCGTCCCGCGACACATCGGTGACGTCACTGACATCACGCCATCCTGCATTCGCCCCCGCGCCGCTAATACACCCATTTTCGATTAAATGCGCAGATACAGCCTGCAACAGAGCTTGAAATCTGGTTCCATGTTGCCACGTTCTAGTCGATCGTACCAGAACCAGTACTAACAAAAAAAAACGAAATCGTATTTTTAGCTTCACAAACGACCGACGTCTTCTCCAAACAGGTAAAATTTATTCATGGAAGAAAATTTGCAGAAGTGTCTTTCATAATTAATTGTTAGCACTGTTTTTTTGCAACCAAACTAAACCAGGAACTTTTTAAGTATTTAAACACTCTGCTTTAATTTTGTGGCAATATGAATTACCTATATAACAAATATGGTACCTATATCATGTAGCTTCCTACGCAGGTCTTCTAGTACCTAAAGGAATTGCAGGAAAACCGGGAAATACTTTAGAAAGAAACCATAATCTAACGCTCCTGAGAAAGTAGGAAACTATGAATCTCAATTGAAAAGGAATTGAAGCATAGGTTTTCATTGCAACCTCAGCAAGCATCTAAAGTCAATAAGAACCAGAAGATATGTACAGACGAGGACAAACTATAAATATAGCCAAAAAACAGTACTTTTCTATTCAAATTATATTGATTAAAATCGATCCGCATTGCACATACAAGTTTATTTACAAATTACATATAAACTTTAGGTTTGGCTCCAAATACATTGTTGTTGTTTGTTCCTTTATTTATTTTTCCACCAAACAATAACTGATCTCTAATGTTTCCACTTTTTGTAACTATTGGACCTGGATTGGATGAAATACTATCATTATGTCATTTAATCACCAACGTGGCAACTAAGTGCTGGAGAAGATTACAGTGTGTATATCTTGGTCGTGTTCTGACGATTTGTGATGGTTAGCGGGATGAGAGAAGCGAAGGGGGCAGGACTCGCGAGAGCACGTTGCACGGGTTGAGGACAGATTCGTACCTAGGATCATTAACACTTAAACAACGGACTGAAATAGGCTTTTTCAATGTAAACACCATCCAGGGAAACGAGTGCACTCGCATTAAAATTGCGCGGCATTTAAGCAAATATTTATGGAAACGATTTTTACTTTATTAAAGTGTACATATCTAGTATTTGCTGGACCAAATCGATGGTTAATGTTGTAAATGGCAGGAACTTGGAAGTGCTTGTGGTAATCTTCTAGACCCAGTTTTTAAGCACCTACATTTTGATGATCTGTTGCTTGTATAATGCAAATTTGAATAAGCTACTAGCTGGTGCTTTAGGTAGAAATCAGAAGAGTACGGTACTGAAATTTGAAGCGAGTCGAGCGCCTGTTTCGTTTGCCCGATCGCTAGCTCCCCACCCTCACAAGGATACACACTGCAGGTGTCTGTTTAAGCAAGCGATGCCACGTTGCCATGTAAGAGAAGTTTCGACCTTTAGTCGACTTTTCGATGGTTATTGAAATTGCAAAACGGTTTGGTGGTAAAAATAGCATGGGATTCGTTGATAAGGCTTATTTATAGATTTCGAAATGTGTTTGTCATTTTGTAAGTAACGAAAGCGAGACGGGAAATGCAGTTTTTTGAGATAAGACAACATCGTTATGATTTGTTTTGATGGCTGATGCGGCAACGTTGCTGCAGAGGTGGTTGACCACAATCAACAGACAGACCCTTTTCTATGAAAATCTTTATGTAACACACCTCGCATGTTATGGATCCTTCCAAAATGGAATATTCTTTTATTGATGGATTGCCTAGATTTTTAGGTACTACTTACGTATCTACACATACGTTTACTAATCGATTCTGAGTTACCTCTGCTTACCAAATAGGTACGTTCTTATCAAAAAATTGATGCAATTGTAAAAATTTTATCGAAGGAAACTCAATACATAACCAGTACCTGCTTGCATAATTTCAAAGAGATGATTTCTCGTTAGATGCAGAAAACGGTCAAGCCTCTCAAGGCTATTTTTTTTCCTTGGTGATGCAACAACTCATAATCAACGTTTTATCTACCAGCGGCAAATAAAAATAACGTTGCATGCCTAGATTAGGTACTGCAGTTTGATAATTTGAATCTGCAAGTCCTCGATCTCCTTTTTTGCCCGGAACACCAGACAATAACATTAGCACCAGTAAAAAACGCAATCATTATTTTAGTTGAGGAAGTTTAATGATTTATGCAATTTGCAGGCGCAATTTAATTAAAAGATAATGTGACTGAAAAACTCACTGAAACAACTACCTCACCGTGACTTACGCTTATAAATTTTATTACTTAGTTTTTTTACTCGTGCATGTAGGTACTACAGGTTGTGCAAATGGACATTAACTAAAATAATTTCAAAACTAAGCTTAAGGAGAAGAAACTGAAGAAAATAGAAATTGTTATGATGTGATTGACATAGCCTTTAGTGAATATAATAAATTTTGAATGCTTATTCCAATACATATTTTAATATCTAGTCGATTTTAAGCCTAAACAAACATTAAACACGTTAGCTGCATTACTGAGATTAAAAATCTGTATAAAAAAATCAAATCTGACGATAATGCTTTGTATTTAACAAAAAGGCATGTTGTGAGAGATGGAAAGTAAGGGGGAGATGAATAAGAACAACAGGTGCAAGCAGCCGCCCTACCTGCTCCGGTTTTCTATTCGGGACAAGACAGGAACGAATAATTCACATGTTGAGAAGCAGGGTGTTTTTTTTATTACTAACCTTTCGCTAAAAGTACTCTTTTCGAACAATGACCGGTTTGTGAAGGTCTGCCAAAATACGAGGTAAAATCTAATATTATACCTATCATATTATTTTTTTTATGGCATGATGATGGTTACGTTCGGGTTGCTTATTTCATATAAAACGGTTGAGTGGGTACCATTGCCTAAGCGCAATTAATAGAATTAACCTAATAATGTCATCGCGGTTGTAGAACTCAAAAAAGGCTTGTGATTCTCTTTGATTAATTTAACGCGTTAGAAAAAAATCGTCTCAATTATAGAGTATTGTGTTGATACTCGTATTATATGCAATGTACTTTATTAGGGTCAATTAATGTTAAAAAAAATTCTCTTTAAAAATACACATGCGCTTTATTATAACCGATTAATTAGATTCGAACGAATAAATACCTAAGGAAATTTACCTAATTGATAAATAATAAAATTAATCTCCCGCAGTCAATCCGTTCGACTCAAGTGATCAATGCTACCCATGTTTTTTTCTCGTATCTAGTCATGTTTTCTTATTGCTTTTTTTGTACGAAGAGATTGATGAGGGACTGGACCTAAAGATGGGTAGACGAGAAGGAACACGTGGTTGTTAGGTAAGTACGACCGACAGCTCGATGCCTGTCAATTTTATATTTACTTGTACTTGCCTATGGTCCAAGAAATCAGGTCACTATTATAAATTTGGAACGGTTTTTTTAAACACGAACACATAGAAGTTCCCGCATGATTTTTAAATACCATAATCATTATTCAAATTATTCCTTTAATTAGACGTTATAGCCACAAAAATGAAAAATTTTATAGGTAGATTTACAGACAGAATAACAGGTGTCTAATGAAAATTATAGTGAAATCAATTGTAATGCACAGTGTTTCAATTTAAAAATGTATAAAATAATAAATGTGTAAATTTTTAACAAACAATCAGACAATCAAAACTTGTTTATTTTTAAACATCGATGTGTCGATTAGGATTCTTTTATTTACATAAGATATATAAACTGAACCTGCTTGGAATTGACTACTGAAATTGATTGTAATCTATATTGATTTAAAAAAGGCCTGTTAATTGGATCAGCATAACTGATGTCAAGAAGAAATCAAGCTATTTAAATGCAGTTAGCAATTCACTGAATTAAATTGGTATAAAAATAATTTATGCACATCATATCATAATTGAGTTAATATTAATGCAGGTTCTAGAACGTCCGGAAAGAATTAATAAAAAATTAATTCAAATGAGTTATTTAGAATTTCTGATTTTATGTAATAATTTGTATTAAATATATACTCGTATTCAACATTGACAGCTAGTCAATTAGCAATTTTTTTGGAGTACTGATTGATACACTTCACTGTTTCACATATCAGTCATTACACCAATAAATTTTATTTTTAAATCTACGTTTGCCCAATTAGTACTGGAACAATTCGCTTATAATTCGAAAATTATCGTCATTTCAGGTAAAAAAAATCAATAACTCAACTATAGCATACTCATTACTTTCTGAAAAACAACACTGAAAAAGGATTCATACTTAAGGTCATCAACATCTTAAAGCAAAGGCAGCTCAGATTCAAGTTCTTCGTATCGCTACACTTATAAATGATGGCTGGTGTACTGTGATGGCTGTTTTAAGTTGGCCTCAGGCAAGCAGAGGCAGCCAACACCGGGAGCTGCAACAAATAAACAAAAAACTCAACAGAACAAAGATGAAGTCAGATTATCCTCACTTGTATGACTCGTACACGTATCTACGACAGGGACGGAGTTTAACGAAAAATTAACACTTCCTACATTTTAGGAAGAACATCTGATTAAATTACACACAAATAAAATATGATTTGTAATTAATTCCTGTCGTTTTTTTTCTTTTTATCGATAGTGTATTAGAAAAGCGGTTTTTTTCAGCTAACTTCGTTGCAATTATTAAGAAAGGAGTCTCTGATGTAATATGCAACAATGTTTGTTAACATTTTTTTTATAACCTTGCACAAAACTAGTTAGTCTAAGACTTTATTAACTAGCTAAACAATGGCGTGCTGAATGGAAAATATTTCCTATTATGTACTAAAAATAAATTAGCAATAAGAAGATGTTTGATGCAATTATTCAAGTTATATGTTTATTATAAATGCAATAGGTGCCTGCGGGACAATGACAGAATTTAAATCAGTATACACATAAACTTGCACGGACTCGTTTAAAAGTAGACGTTTGGATGTTTAAAATGGTTTTTATTTTTATGTGTTATTTTATGTGATTTCGCTATTAACAATGTTTTTATTAGGCACTTATTCCCCGATAATTATGAATAAGGAAATGCACGACACTGTACAATAATTGTGAAATACTGTATGGCGTATGCCATATATATATGTAAATTGCAAACGTTCCATATTTATTAAAACTTGTTTTATATAACACATTAAATATCTTTTTTTTACTCTCGGATCATACATGAAGAAATAAATAAACTGCACAATTATACTATAATTTTCCATTCATATTGCAAACTTTATGTAGTGTTTATAAACAATTTGTTAAATAATAAATAGCGCCATTAAACGCGTTCCGTCGAGACTTGATCACAACGGAATATCTCGGAAACCAATGGTGCTTGTATAACAAGATAGGAGAGTAGGTATTGAAGAAATTTACATTTATGTATTCTGTTTCTTATCTCTTCTTTTATGAATAATGATTATGAAATTCAAAATTTGTCTAATTTACATACATATACAGTATATTGGTGTTATACCAGGAAATGTCGTTAAGTAAGTAGGTAAATCATCAAAAATCATTAAAATTGTAAAATTCATCAAACTTGTTGTTTATTTTTAAACAAAGTCGTTGCTTAAAATTTTATATACATATATGGAAAATAATTGCTAACACTAACACGTCCGTGAACTTAGCGAATTTTTCTGCAGTTATCAAACCATTTTTGTTACCGTAGGCAAAAACGTAAATCTGTTTTAATTCAATTTTCGTGCACGCTTGTCAAAAAATAATAAATATTTACGACATGATCCTTAGTTCGTAATTCAAGCTACGACCATCTAGTATAGTAGAAAGGTGCGTAAAAGATTGTAAAGCATTAACCATTTCGAATCGTGACGCCAAATGACACCGCTGGGATAAAGATTACTTGGAGATATTGAAACAAAACATATTTAAATTGTTTGTGGTTAACAGGCTTCTGAATTCTACAAATCCGTTGTTCTCTGCAGCTCGCTGTAGATAATTAGTTTTTTTTAATGAAAAGACACTTTTATTTTTAGTGAACTATTTTTTTTTTCGTTATTCGTCGTCTTCTTTGAAAACGTAGATAATGAGTAACAAAGTAAACAAAAACAGTCGGAAAGATATTTTAGTGTTATCCAAACATTGTCCTAGGCTAGTGCGAGTCTAGATATGTATGACGTATTTATTAACCACATACTAATAACTATAATACACAAATTTTAACCTCGCCCATAATGTAGTCCCATTGTCGACACCATAAAATGAACTGATACGGTGCGTTGAGTAAATAATATTCTAATAAAATTTTAGATAACGGTCACAGAAAGTATCTATCTATCAGTACGTCAGAAAATTTGAAGAAACACTCTTTTAATGAATTTAAAAAATATCTTGTCCATACATGATCATAATAATAATTATAGGTATGTATCGTTGTAAATGCCCTATTTCTTTATAAAAATTATAGCATATAAAGTAAGGTTGATTTTTAAAGACCACAGACCACGAACAAAAAATATTTTGTGACAAATTTATGATCATTAAAGTAACCTTTAGAAGTATAAAAGTTTTATTATCTCTTCGATTTTAGTGATAAGAGGCAGGTACGAACGTTAGCAAGTACTCTCATGATTGAAGTAAAAAAATCAGGTCAACGATATTTACGATTTCATTTCATTGCCTGGTCTATAACGGCTTATACCCAACCAACACACCAACTCATCGTCAAATCTTACTACGTAGTAGCAGTAGTTGTAGTACTACTAGAAAGAGAAAAGGAAGGCAACAAACACATTTAAACCGGTTTTTGAATCCAGCTGATGTGCTTTTTATTTCTGAAGTTTTTCTTCTTTTTTGTGTAGGTATATTAAACTTCGTGCATGTAAGAGTGATCTTGAGGATCCAGAAGTCGAATCGCTTTAACCGCACTTCGAATACTACCAGAATCGATTTGGTCCACTGGATCTGTATTTAGTATCCCGATGGTCAGTATCATTACGCTCTATATTTATATTATATACATGAAATATACTCTACCGTGTGTTTTTTGAATAATTAATATGCAAATACCGAGGTGCGTTGTATCATATCAAAATAAAATAATATGTTAATATTCCTTTTAATCGTTAACTAAACGAATACAAAATAGTACTAGAATAATACATTTTGTAGGTTCTTAATATCCCCAAATTTGCACATCATACTATAATAATTGTTTATTTCTATTATTTCTTATTATTGGATAATACTTATAGTTAACATTTTGTTTACGTAGATATGCGTAATCTGATCCATAACAATACAAACCGTTAAATTATGCAGCTGTAAAATAGTTTTAGACAAATTGGGAATATTCTTTAAGTGGCATTAATTTGAATAACAAGTGTGTAAAGAAGTTGGAATAAGAAGACTATTTTTAGTTTTCAACTCTAAACAGTTGTTATTTTTATATTTTGGATGTTTAAATCCAATTTGTTTATGAAAAACGTGACTGCTTTACAAAACCAATTGATATTCATAAGGCTGTTTACATAGTGTTTCTTGTTCCCTTTTAACATTAGCTCTATACCATACTTCGATTTTATAGTAATAAAACTCTCTTTAAAATAACAAATATCAGTGCTCATAAAGAACAGATGTTATACATAAAAAAATCTAAACAGAGAATCGGGAAATGCTATGATAATTTTGGAGAAAACATACAGAATTTTATAGAAAATGTAGAACAGTTATTTTTTACAATTTCAAGTAACGCATTTACCTTGAGCAGTGGTTGCATTTCCTGAAGTGAAACCTTGAAAATTTTATTTAGGTATATTACGAATGAAAGTACTATACGGGTACCTCTTTTTATTTGCAGAATTAAAATAATGCGCAAACACTTCACAGGTGCAAATGATTGTTTACGTAATCGTTTTACAGAATAAATTGAAAAAATTTTTACGAAACAAATACTCAAAAATTTTTATATACCTAACTTTATTGTTATTTTCATTTACCCTTCCAAAAAAATAATTCGAAGGAAATAATATTCAGAGGTCCCGTTGAGCTGGACTCATGCACTATGCACCCAACCGGCATGCATAAATGTCACACGTGTTAATTGTCCCATGTGACACATGTGCTAGACGCGTGGGAGAAGTCCGGCAAGGACTAAATGTTTAACAGTTTTCCCGCTATGCACCCTTCATAAGGAAAAACCCGCTGCACCGATATTTCAACGAAAAAATTGAGTACAATTTTCTCATAGGATCGAGCCTGCAATCAGGGAACCAGACGCAGCACATTGGCCGAGAAGCAACACATTGGCTGATTGTATATTGCAAACGTGCTTGGAATATAAGAAATAAAGTGAAACTGGTACTCTTCACCATAAACTAAACGAATGCTATTTCCAACCAACAGTAGCTCCAGGTGGGCGGATGAGTGCTAGTATTGTGTATCTCGATACGGTGTATGAATATCGTGGATTCTTTCTGAGTCGATTTTTTGAGCAATAATACAAACAGTAGCGCCGCCAAAAAATATTAAATCACGCTGAAAAATCGTTTCTTTTAGTCAGTCGTTCCTTCCAAAACATCTGCACGAATTATTCCTGTAAATATTCTACTATTTCTTTTATCGAAACAGAACTCTGCAATTTGGTTTTTAATACCTGACATTGGATAACAAAAATCGGTACGCGTAATGAAAAGTACCAGGAGTTAGCCTTTCAACAAAAAAATGAGAAGTAAAAACGAATGTATTCGTATCTGATTCGAAATTATCTATGCATCTAATCACAGGTGTTTGATAATCCGTTATGTATCTGGTGCTAATCATGAACGTACTTCAGGAAGTGAACCGTATCATCTTAATCGTAAAACTACTCATGGATATATGTGCCTGAATCTATTTCTTCGCCATATTACCGTAATCAAAATGGGCAATGTCTATTTATTCATTAATGAAAAAAATGTGCCGAGTTTAATTTTCCACTTAAGCTTGTTTATGTCTTTTCTGCCATATCTCGTTTTAACAAGGCAATATTTCAGAGTATCACTTAGAGGATTTACTGAATAATTCCTAATGAACATTACAGGTGTACGTATACTGTCTTCTTTTAATATAGTATTATGAATTCAAAATTATAGGACAAAAGTGCTTGTAATGTTTTTCGAAGTCATCAGGTAACAAAAATCTTGTATTATAAATCTAGCCTGATTATTAGTAAACATTTGGTATTAAAAATTTTAAATTTAAGTTTCTCATGGACGGTTCAGTTTGTTATATTGTTATTCTCCACTTGACCGTTAACGTGGCGTTGTTGTCTTAAGGAAGGAACGAGTGTTTTCTCGGCCTCACTTAATGTCAATGTAGAATTAAAATAATTACACGCCAGAGAAATTATCTCATTGTATTCTTCGTAATATATAGTAACATATTAAGTTAGTGTTATTTACTTCCTCACTAAATTTTCTGTGTTACTATTATTATAGCAGTCCGATCCTAATTCAGGGTAATTACTATAACAGTATAGGTCTGCCTCTAAAGTTAATACTACTCTCGATTTAAAATAAAAATCAGACCTAATTATTAGTTACTACGAGGATAATTTTGGTCTTTTTTCATGTTTATAGAACCTGTTTGAGTCCTTAAATAAATTCAAATTAACGTCTTCAAGATAGTACGTAACCTACATTATGTGTTTTTAATTATCTGTTATGAGCCATGATATACGAGTACCTATAATATCTGCAAATGAGAAATAGTTAAATAAAAGCAGAGACAACAGAGCGAGGCAACGCATGTTGTTTTTCGCTTTCTACATCCAACCAGCATATTGACATTTATTTCTGGTTTGCATTTCTAATTAGCAAAAACGCACGCTCGCATAATAAGTCTTATTAAATGAAGCGTAAAGGATTATAGCGCAACGCACAAAATATTCAATTTTGGTTTTCCCAGCACCAAGTTGGGGTCGAAGAGCCACCAGCTTAGATGTCAATATTCTTTGGGAGTGTTCGGGTTGTCTCCCGAATTCTAACATGCCATTTCTTATAGGTAGGTCGAGTTGTCTCCCTCCCTAGGTATAGTTTCCGATTAATCCTTCCTCATTGAATATTTAAATATTTATTAAACATAACCAATTTTTTTTTCTTAATATTTTATAAAATAACTTCAATTTAAATGTTTTTTGTAAGTACAACTACACACTATAAATGTATATATTTTAAAAAATATTCAAATTTAAATATAACAAAAATTTTCTTTTATATAAGTTGGCGGCATGTGGGGAACTTTTGTATTAAGTTTTCGAAAAAAAGTTATTCTTTATAAAAAGTTCGGCATGGTCCAAAACCCAAAAAGCAATCATCAGGTATCAAAATTTAGCAGTCGTATAAGGTTTGTCAAAAAATGTGATTTTTGATCAAGAGGTATTGAATAAGGTATTTTCAGTGTGCCAGAAACTTTACGAGCACTTTAATGATGACAATTTGTGAAACCCATGGTGATTGTGAATGATGATTGTTAAAGGTTTCATGCAAAATATACTTAACATTCCATCATTTTCCATCATACCCCTCATCCTAACATACGCCAATTTTTAAATATTCCTTTAAATTTTCAATTTGATACCTACATTAAAAATTATAAGTTGTTATTAATAGTGTAATTAAAATTGATATTCCCCAAACATTACAAAAACAAAATTTTCTTAATAAAAGAATTATACAATTGAAAGATGATCCCAATTTTACAGATTTTGATTTACTGAAAGTGAAATGTGAAATCCGGTAAAAATACCAGTGCATCCTAAATTAATTATACAATAAAGTGCAAACATAAATTTTCAACGTTTTCATAGAAAAAATGTGGAAAAAAATATTTCTATAAATAAACAATGTTGAATATTTGAAAGTTATTTTTAATACTTAACATTTTTTTCTTTATAATAATTTTTGACATTGTCAAAATTATAGATACTTTTAAATTTAAAATTTAAAGGAATATTTAAAAATTGGTGTATGTTGGGATGAGGGGTATAAAATGGGATTTAAAATGATGTATTTTGCATGAAACCTTTCACAATCATTATTCACAATCATCATGATGGGTTTCACAAATTGCCATTAAAGGGCTCGTAAAGTTTTTGGAAATATCTGGCACACTGAAAATACCTTATTTGATCTTACTTGATTCTTAAAAGTATAAAGGTATACAAATAAAAAACTAATTAGATATTTCAAAAGTTCTTAGTAAATTGGACTACTGCTGGACGTTGTGATATTATTTCTTATTTTAAATCAGCACAATTTATTTGAACGTTAAAGTGAAGTTGTGTCTAGTGCTTGTTATTTTGAGTCAAAATGAAAATAATTACGAAAAATTTATTAAATATAATTTTCGTGTCTCAATTTATTTTTCCACTATTTTCTAATTAATTAATAAACTAAAAGAATTGACAATATCTTAAGTACAAAACTTTTTCCATAGTTCAGCTCATATTGCACATTTTTGATATCTTTTTGAATATCACTGCACATATTTGATATTTTTTTGAAAATCATCCATCATGCATTATATTTTTAAATAAATCGTTGCATATACATGCGCATATATTAGCAATTTTTTTGCATATAATCCGCTCTTTACTTTTAAGCTACAACTAACCGTTAACAATAGACGGGAGACAACTCGCACATTGCCTTTTTTCGTGCAGATAAGATTTTGAAAATCAGGAGACAACTCGAACTGGTCCAATTCTTTGTGTACCCTCGAACAAACGAATTCTAATGACAGCACCTTCTGCGGCACGATGTGCCGATTTTACAGTTAAA
Source organism: Phyllotreta cruciferae (assembly GCA_917563865.1). NCBI lineage: Eukaryota > Metazoa > Arthropoda > Insecta > Coleoptera > Chrysomelidae > Phyllotreta > Phyllotreta cruciferae. The sequence continues at coordinate 1,465,138 of OU830615.1, read as the reverse complement.
CAGATTAGGCGCGCCAACAAATCCGGACCTGATGAAGTCGAGGAAGCGATCCCACTGTAGAAAGTCGCGAGCCAAACGCGCGCTACGTCCAGTCTAGTGTTGCACTCGGTGTCCTTGAACGATGGCGCGTATGGGTCCCACTTGCACTTTCCTGCAAAAACCGGAGCTCAATCGCTTCAGGACGAGAAACGAAGAGAAACAACGGCTCTCTTATCTTCTACTCGGTTGCCAATTTTCGGATCTTATTTGTTTAAATGTTGAATTTTCTTTTACAATTTCAACAATATTTATATTAACTACTAACATATTTTATTGGTGTCGTATTAAAAAAAATGTAAGTTAAGAATAATGGACGTAGAAGGGTTTTATTGCTGTAATTTTTTGCGTAAAATAATTGTTGCATATTTAAAAAAAACACTGGTGAATTGAGTTAAAAATTTGGGGATGGGAAGATGTGTTATCCTGAAGGTGCTGGTGGTTTCTGTAGTGGCAACATCGGGTGGCTAGTATTACCGGACCGGCTGAGAATCGTCGTTACCCTGCCAGCGGAGCTTTGACTCCGCTTGGACCTAGACGATACTCTCGAAGTCTGATTCTCGACCATCTTAGCTGCCGTGCAACGCGACAGACACGGAGTAGGCGGAGACAGTAAGAGTTGTTGACCTCAGGTCAACACAAACCACGCTCATGCTCTTCTATACACTTTTTATATTTTACTCGCTCGCCTCTATTAGACTTTTATATTTGTTTGGCTAATAGGCTTCGGATGAGCGTAGGATTTACGCGAAATTGAGGCACGTGCATTTCTAATTCTCCGTGCGTACGGACCGTTACACACTTCAATTCGATTTGTCTTCGACATTTTTATAATGCAACATAGATATATTTATCTGTTGTGCATTTAAATAGGTGCTCCGTATGATTTGCATTGTGGGATATTGGCGATAAATTATAATATACTGATCGAAATTAATATTCAATGCGTTATTATATAAAATAAAAATAATTTGCATTGAATAAAGTGTTAATTTTTTCAATAAAATTAATAATAAATTATAAAAAAACAACTACTTAATAATCTAAGAACCTCATTCTCTTTAGTGAAATATGATATTCTTATAACTTTTCAATACTTATCAACCATTTTGTAAATGTAGGTTATATACAACAAAACAAATTAAATAAACTATGCAGCTTCAAATTAATATCGTAAACTAATATTCATTTTGATCTAAAATCATATAAGTATTAATACAAGTATAACCTACCTACCTACTAAATAAAAAAAAATGGGCAACATTTTGTACACGTAGTCAGGTTAAACTATTGTATATTTTTAACAATACAGCATAAAAAACACGGTAATGATCCTCTAATGACTTGTGATTTGAAAATATAGTTTCGGATTACGACTATCATTTTACGTCGTTTCACCCCACTGCAATGCCACACAGTTACAGAAAATCCAGGTGTTTAGATAAAAGCTATACAACAATTTCGTTTAACAGTAAACCATGTATCACACAATGGTGAGTGGATAATGAAGCTTTATTCAAATTTGTCAAACACTACAGTAACTCTAACCTTTACAATATCCCTAAGTGCTACCCTTATTCCACTTTACATAGAATTGTTACACTCATCGCTGCCAAAAAAAGTTTCAATACGTTTCACGATGACACGATATCATTAATGATATAACACCTGTTATTTTAGAGCATATTCCAGGTCCGTGTTTCAATAGAGTTGGCATTTATTTGTAATTGAGAACTCAACAATGATTTTTATAAATTTAGATATTACACTTCTTCTTGAAGTAGTATTACACCTAGAAGTATTTTATTGCTCAACTTTTACTGCTGTGTTTAAAATAATTGTAAATGTAGACAATGAATTTATCTACTTTGGATAAAATACAATCCTGGAAGTTAATTTGAGAACTTTCAATTAAATTTCCGTTTATTCAGATTACTTTTATCGAAAGGGGGGTTAATAATTTTTATCTTGTAAATCTAGAATGCTGTTATTAAGGTGTTGTGCGGTTAAACACTACAGGTTTTCAATTATCTATGAATTAATTATACGGGTTGTGAGATTGAACTTAGGAATTTCGAATAAGTAAAATAAATACATTTCAGAAGGGTGTGCTTTCAATAGAACCGCATGTTTGGTTGTGTTGATAGCTACGCGATAAAACTTCTTAGGGGATTAAAAATTTTTCGCTCAATTAAATTTAATTTTCTTTGTGTAGATTATATGATTTTCAACGTTCATTTTTTATTCGTGCACATGAAAACTTTAATTCCGTTAAGAAACATGTTGAATAGTGGGTTATTAGATTATAACAAATTGAGATATATGTAAGTAAGTAGGTATTACTATTGCACTATCAATATCTACTATTAAATATTTTGTAATGGTAGGAAAAAAGCAATAAAATAGAGATTATAATATAGCAAGTTTTTATGCGTACGCCAAATATGGTAACAAGATCATAATCAAACAGTCTATAAATCTGTACCGATAAACACAATTCTCTTATTTTTATTCATTTGAAGTCGAGGCTGTTATGCAATATTTCTGGCCCTGAGTGTACTGATGTAGAGCGTTGGTGTGTACAATAATGTAGTGGTAGAGAGCGGGGGCAACTCGCTACTGTATACGAGAAAAGAACACCTGGTTGTGTTGACCTGTAGACTTCCCTTAATTACAATTATTAACCAGTAGCGTGTTTCTTACTTTCCAATCATCTCTTGCAGAGATTACTTTTATTAACCTCACAGGTTCATTATATTTATCTGATAGGTGCCTCGATCTCTGGCGTAGACCATAAAACAGTTTTTGTTGTTATAATTAACGAGTAAGAAATAAGACGATTTAAATGAAGATAGCGTTATGTGCCAAATTTATAACCACATAAATATAACGCGCAATTAATTAGCCAATTTGATTCGAGTGTTGATTATTGCTATGGAACAAATTTAATTTTTTTCAAATAACTAACCTGTAAAACTTGCCCTTATTTATTAGCGGATCTGTAATGTAATTCCTAAAGGAGGAAGGTTGAATTTAAGGGAGGCAATCTGATGAGATTGCTGTGTTTCGTATGGAAGTTAGTCGGTTGTAAATTTAGCTGAAATTAGAATGCGGGAAGAATTCGAAATGGAAAACTATAAAATTAGGCAGTTGATGAGATTGATGAAATCTTTAAGCCCCCTAGTCAGTCAACATATACGAATATTGACATTGGGTTGTCTTGTCTCCGCGTTGATTAATTTTATATTCGGGTTTTTATCTTCCTTAACTGCTACAATTCGCTTGATGTCGAAGAGAAAGTTAATCTATCCCGATTGAGCAAAAGATCGGATGGATAGTAACTTTTTATGGTAAATGGTTCTGCGAGTGTTCTGTCACATTTTAAATTTAAATGAAGCTAATAAAAGTTTTGTCTCCGTGTTGTAAAAATGTGGAATCAAATCAGACATGCTTTTATAATTTAAATCTACCAAGATGAGTTAGCTTTATGCTCGCCATTCGGTAACGACATTTTCTAATTGGGATGATAAACGCGGCCTGCGAATGTGTTGCTGCGATAATCTCTAAACGTGTATTTTACCCTACAACGGTAATAATAAAACGGATTTTATATGCCGTACAGCTTCTACATATTGACCATCATTTCGCTCCTGTGAAGACCCTAAACTATAACTACTGACATTACGAATTTAGCTTTGTTTATTGAGTGATAAACATTTTCACAATCTCATTATATACCAGCAGCTATCTTGCTTTACGATCTCAATTGCACCACCAGGGGTTCCAACTGATTCAAAAATCATTAGATACAACATTTTCTCGTTTTTGCAACGTATAAACAAAACTCAATTTATTGCATTAACATATGCACCTCTTCAGCTGCATAGCAAATTAATAAAAAAAGCAACCATGATATATTCAGAAAGAAATTAACGGTACTAGGGGTTAAAATGTGGCACGTGCAACCGTAATTTAGTAAACGATTTAAAATATTTGCGGGTTTCTTGACCACGTGTTCATTGACTAACGGACAAGCTTGGACAGGTAAGTCAATATGCGGGTTCCGCATATGGATTAGTTTCAGTTACCATGTAATGGTACTACCACGTGAATGAAGTCTCCTATATAAATACTCGTAACCGTACAGATAAGTATTTTCGAAACAAGTTTTTGCGCGAAGATGATGTTCGCAGGTTTTTGTTATTAATCATGGAACACAGTTAAACTTCTTTACTCTTGACGATTAATTAGGTACAATTTTGAATCCTCTTTTGGAAGAGTGAATTTGGTGCAATAAATCCTTCTTAACCAGTGCTGTTTTTTTAAACCTAATTTGATACTGTTCAGTACATTTTTATTAATTAGTAATTCGTAGTTAAAATGTACAGCAAATTAACCTGGACAATCTTGAAAATAGAGTTTATACTCGTACGCCAGATGTTTGATAGTCATTTCGAAATAACGAGCTTGTTGAAGTATAAAAAATGATCCAAAAAATTCAAATTGATTGATTAAGAAATTTACGCAGCAGTTACAGAAATAGACAAAATTTCCAATAATAATTGATAAATAAAATTAGTTAAACTGTCGGAATGAATAATTAGAACCCTAATATTAGATATAATTAGACGTTATTAATCGACACATTTGACACTGTCGTTTTCTATTCGGTAATTTAGCCATAAATATCTCAATATGACCAAGCTACAACAGTTGTGCCTTCTTTAAATTTAACCAAAGACATTGAACAAACATATAAAAATAAACATTTTAAATTGAAGGGGATTTAAGATCGTAAAATTTTCAAATTATATGTCTCTGTCATCCATAAAACGACGGATACTTAGTATTATGTAAGATTACCATGGCCCCGTTCGCATAACGTTTTTAGGGGGTTGATAGCTTAATACATCTTTTACCCTATTACTAATACCAACAAGCATCAAATTTTTGATAAGGCTATATTTAATCGCATTATTTGTAGAACATTTTTTGGGTATTAATAAATTAGATGAGGAAACGTTGTTAACTTTATATAAAATTTAGATCGCCGCTACGTTGAATGTGTTACAGTTCCCATAAAAAATTTCCCATGTTTTCTGTTATTAAGAATATTAATCTTTTAATACGGGTAGTGATTTATAGATATTGAAAGCGTTAAGTTTATAGTAAGGTTCTCTCTGTAATTCGCTTTTATTTTAGAAAACGTCTATAACATTTTTATGCGGCTATAAATTTATAAAATTAACCCACTAAAACGATGGGGTATTATAGAAGGTAGGCACAACCAATAAAAGAAGTGTCTATTTAACCGATTTAATTCCGTCGTTAGCAAAACGGCTCCCTCTCTGGGTTTAAAACGAGCCGTTCTTAATTTAAGCGGCGGTATAAAATTTCCCCGTACTGCTGAAGTATTCAAATGATATCTTTTGTCGTAATTGGAATCGTAAAAAAAACCCGAAGCAATATAAATCATGTTCTTTTTTACCTGCGATATATTTATTTCATGATTTTGGGAAATTCGGGGGTTCACCTTAATCCTGATCCAATTTTGAATGCGAGAAATTTATTGGCACTTTGTGCCATGTAACACCGCACAAAAATGATCGTTGACTGTAAGTTATAAGTAAATATAGGTAATTAGTGAAAGTTTGTAGGGTGGTATTATTTTAATAGATGCCACATTGACACGCTAATGCGGGGTCGAATATTTCGGGTGTTAAACGCGCCATGTGAAACAAATTGTCCTCTTCATGATAAAGTGACATAAAATGAGTTTGGAAATCAATTTCAATTGCACTATATTGACATCATTTGACAGCGGTAATATAAATCAAAATTGGAACATGTGGCGTTCCGGAAGTAACGCGACCGGGCAATATGTGACGAACCGACCATTACGATCTAATTTTATTCCGAACAGGCACGCTCACCTTTACGCTACCTCGTTCTAACCACCTGTGCTCTTCCGAATCTATCATATGGCCAACAAACGAATTAACATAATAAGATTCAAACGTAGGCCTATTTAAGATTCAACCGTATATAAATTGAGTTGCATATTATGAAAATATCGCGATTATCTATTAGACAACTTTACCTACCAATATTGGTAAATATTGGTAGGCTTTGTACATACAGGGAGCGATTAAAATTAAAATTAATAGAGTAGGAATCAATGGAGAAGTCCACGACTTTTTTTTTAATTTTTTTTTTCAAAACCGTGTGTTTTAAGAAGGCGCGTAATGAAATTTTAATTTTTTTCTGTGGCCAAATAAGGCCGCAATTAATTTTTAAAGTTTGAAAAACGTCACACAATCGTCATACACTCTGCTCCAATCAAAGCGAGAGTTGCAAAGAGAAGTCACATTTAGCAAGTTTGCCACGTTTCCTATTATTCTTCTTTACTTCTCAAAATGTGCGTTTTTTGTATATTTATTGCAATAAACATTTTCTGATTTATCCATTTCTTCCATTACCTAATGGATAATTCGATATATTAATATAGAAATAACATCTTCACCTGTATAAATTGTAACCGATTTTCGTGTTAAAAACACAAATAATGGCCCTGAAAAATTTAAAAAGTGTTTTGTGCCGAACTGCAATTCGTGTAATTTGTTTTGTGCATTTTTCAGAAAAATCTGACAAATGACAGTTTGATTTTCGTTCGTTTGTGTATTCTTTGTTACTGCGTTCGAAAATTCATACTATTTACTATACAACAAGACGTGAGTGGTTTATGATTGGTTGATAAGGTATGAGTCAAAACCCGAAACTTTTAAATTTCGAAGGGCTATAACTTTTTAGTTATAACACATTTTGAGCAACTGAAAACGGTTTTGAGCTCTAATAAATCATTTCTAATCGTATCTTTTGCCGAAATCCGCGTATCTCACATCGTGGTCTTCTCCATTAGGAATAAAAGCGATTTTAATGGTCGATTATGCTTAAAAACTTAATTACTAATATACTTACAAGGAAGTAGCAGTAGTAAAATCTTAAGATACAAGAACAGATTGTCTTAGTCACACACTAATAAACGAAACTAAGTGCCATGAATATACACTTGTAGTACAACCTGAGCGACCATATGCCCCTGATTAATATAGCCTATATTAATTCTAATCGAAAAAAAGCTCGACATGGCTTGATGAACACACGTGTAACCTGTGCATCACAACACCCTCTAATACTTTCATTTATTTAAATTATCCCAGTTTTACATATTGCATGTATGCATCTCGCATATGGCGCGTACACAGCAATGTTTTGCATATTCGTACTCTATCTGCTCACAGAATTATCTGAGGGGAGCTTCCTATCTACGTTCAAATCGGGTTTGTTGCTAAAAATTCCGACCGATCCACCGTTTCTATCATCCTTTTCGAATTCAATTCTCAGGACTTCATTATGAATACAGGGAGCGCCATGTGAAAACGGATAGATATTCATTTAATTGCTCATATCCCTAATAATTGGTTCGAATTAACATTTTATTTCGTGCAACGTCCGCAGGAATTTTTTTGTCAAATCACCGCCATTAATGTTACAATAATTGTTAATAAAATAAATTCGACCCCCATTTAAAAAATCCGCTAAAGTTGAGAACAAAGGCTGACTAATAATAGCATCCAAAAATGTATACAATAGTATATTGCTTGTTCGCAGACATTAGTAAACTGTTCGACTAAAAGGGTGTACGTATACCATCATTCGGGATCAAAGGAACAAAAAGGGTCCCTGCACACAACTTACGCATCATTTCACACAGGTGTATGCATGGCTGTATCGTCGCGTCGTCAAACTGAATGTCACTACATTCATCTGTTGATAGGTAGACCTAAATCTAAAAATTATGCATAAAATCTCTTTGTTTCATCACTTTATGTAAATAAAAATTTTTTTGGATGTTACCCTCCAAACCATAATTGAGTACTGGACCTGGAACGGCAAGTGTTTTTTTTGCATAATTTAATTCGTCCCTTTCATGCATTTATAGGGATTTCTTTCCGTTGTTTTGCACTGTCCATTTGAGTGGCCAATTTTTGATATAGAGACGATAAAAATGTCATCTGACATCATTTGCCAGCGAAAAGTTAGAAGGGAATGCGTTACTAACGGTCTTTTTGTTCTCACTGATTTCACCCCTCTTGTTTCAGGCCAAAAAATAAAAGACATGTAATTGAAAATTATGGTCCAGTGTGTCAATGGACGCTTGGTCACTTAAATTCTTAATAGCGCATTCAGCGCGCAAAAAATATTCCTGTTCCATTCACATGTGATATTTTCCATTACATAAAATAACGAAATTCTGATAATGTTTTGTATATGATTATAAGGGTCTTTCAACGAAAATTTGACCCCCTTTATATAAATTAGAGAACCGATTTTTTTTTCGAAATTAGCTGAAACCCGTGGATTTTTTTTCTTGGGGTGAGCATTTTTGACAGTCAAGATAACTTGATATATTGATCCTCCTAACGCCTGGCAACTCTAACTTTAGAATTTCAAATGGAACTAGGCTATTTCCAATACATCTTTGAATGCCCGTTGCGAATACTCTGGTGCATCATATTTGAAAATCGGTTAGGATTTGACAAAGTTTTTAAATATAAAATCGAATAGTTGTGAATAGTTGTGAATACGATGCACCAGAATATTTACTACGGAAAGGACTTTCAAATGATGTTTTGGAGGTAGGATAGTTCCATTTGAGAGTTAGAGTAACTGGGGGTTAGGGGGATGAACATATCGCACCTTTAAAACTAAAGTGACACAACTCAAAAATTGAAAATCTATAGTTTTAGTTTTTAAGAACAAAAATCCCATCAGGGTTCGTTGCCAATTTAAAATTGAACTTATGAGATCCTAAAGTTCCAAATCCAATTCTGCTTGTGATTTGGAATAGGAAAGAGAATACTGAACGGGTTCTAATATAATTATCGTTTTTTCTTCATTTCCTATAATCTCTATTTTTTGAATTGTGTCACATTACTTTTAAAGGTGCGATATCAAGTTGGCTTGACCGCCAAAATGCTCCCCCCAATAACAAAAATTGACTAGTCTCAGCGAATTTTGAAAAAAATTCCGGTTCTCTAGTTTTATTTAGTTTAATTTAAACATTCTATATAAATATTTTACCCCTAGTTTTACTTATCTAAATTGTTAATAATGATAGTAAAAAATGTAAATAATATTTTTACATAAAACTAATTTAAAAACCATTTACTGTAATGCTGAAAGCAATAAATAAAATAAAAATATTCCACGTCGTTACGTAAAAAACTGTTAGCAAATAGTGTACATTCTGCGGCGAACACTTTGCAACGCAGAATATTGAGGAAGTGGCCAAGAAATACGGAGAGTGGGATTTATATCGGACAATACTTACTTCCATGAGTTTCATGTCTATGGTTCACGAGTACGAGTAGTACCAACAACCAGTAAATAAAACATGTTATTGCTCGAAGCGTACCGGCGGTGTGGCGCCTACTGTTTAGAGATTAAAGTCAACCTCTTCTCTACGATTCACATCTTTTCCTTCATTTCTTATTAACTCCGCCGCTTTACGAATTCGAACGCTGATGTTTCCAGGTCATTTTTACTTCGAAATTTATCGCTCAGCTCGAGAAGAAAATATTGAACAACTATTATGTAATATGACAGATTATAATAATAGGGGCGGTTAGGGGTCGGAGTGGTGTGGGTGTATAAGTGGTACGAGCTATTCTCCGGGGGCTCTAAGGGTCAGTCCTACCTCACATCTGTCAATAGGTAATGCAGAACACGGCAATTAGTCATTCCGTGAATGACAACATGACATATTACATTTACTTGTATGGGGACAAACTGAAATCACTTTGGTAGACAGATAAAATTAATGGAACAAATATTCTGGTATTGACATATAAACTTGTTCAGTTAGGAAAGCGTTTTATAATCTACAATATTAAAAGTTTGAAATATACGTTATATAATTTAATGTTAACAAAAACGTGTCGAACATAAACACCCCTTATTATTAGAAAAACCAATCAATCAGGTGATTAATACTTACAGATTTATAGACCCATTCTTTTTAGGGAGCCCTCAGAAGACAATAATTTACCCCCAATTATTTAAATTTATTGTTGTTCATCAATCTACCTTAGTGTGTAATACAAAATCGCAGCAGGATCCAAAAAACCGACTTATTAGCTATCGTAAAACTAAAAATTACATTATGGCGGTACCAGCACTATTTTCTTAATAACCAGGGCAGGTATATTAAAAAGAGATCACAAACAGATAAGTGCTCGATGGTCGGGTGAGGGTGTAAAGAAGGGTAAAAAACGTTCGCAAAAAGGGAGTATCGCTCTATAAATAAGGGTTCAACGGATCTTTTAAAATTTCTTCTTGAGAAACCTTATGGCATTAATACAACAAGAGCACCACCTTAGGTATACAACTTGATTCGGGACGGTATAGTAATCTCTATATTGTTTATTTTTATTCTAATTTGTATTCATGAAATCAATTTTATTTGAATACTCTTGTTTAACAAGGAAATATTGTGAAATCCTTTTTGTATAGATACCATGCATGTTGTTGATCTTGCAAGACTTTAAGCAAACTACATAAAAAAGGACTGGGTTGGTTTCTAGAATAAACACTTTTGACCTAGTAATTTTAATCCTCAAGCTGCATTGTTTACCATTCGAACATGTGGGTATACTTGTGAACAACAAATAGAATAACATTGTTATTTTAATATAAATTTAATATTAGGAGAGTTTTATAATTTTCTGTTATTTTAAAACACTATTTATTTCATTAATAATGTTACAAATAAAGGTAATTATATCCTATTTAATCAGGCTTCATAATGAAAATTATTAGATATGGAATTATTCCGTTATGAAATTTTTACTGAACGGCTCGCACTAACGGAATTAGTTAAACTGCTATGAATATTTATGAAATCAAATCACATATCGAGGAAGTAATTAAATTGGACTATTTCGAACAATAAGTAATTAATCGTGACAAGATGTCACAGAAGGCGCTCTAAGTTAGGGAGACCTGCAAACGCTCCGAGATTAACTGGTTCCTGATGACCAAAATCTCATAAACTTATTAAATTCGATACAAATATGTTTGTACCTACTATAATCGCCTGAAAATAATTCGATCGTTAATAATTTATTACTATGTTGCACCTATAAAATGCACGCGACATATTTAGTGCAGTGCGTTACTACATTGAAAGCCATTTCAAGGAAACCGCTTTATTATGGATTCTGTTACGGTTAATGGCATTACACTTAACTCCGCTGCGATTTTATACAAATTTAGGGGTAGTGCGTAAATACATATGCGAGGCGGAAAACTTAAATGTCATACAATAACCCCGAACTCATTAATCAGGGGAAGGGATGCATTATCTCAATGGTTAGCGTTGTATACTTCACAGAGTGGAAACTGGGCGCTCTTTGTTATTATGCTAGGATAATTTTCAAAAATTGAATTTACTTTGTTTATTTTTAGTTCAGATAACATTATTTTATGGGCAGTTTTGACAGTTTTAGTATATAAAATCCTAAGTGGCCCATTATTATAAACATTATGATGTGTCGATATATTTATTTGGTGAAAAGCAGGCTAACTTTTCATTATTCAACTATTAAGTAATCTATCAATCTTAAAAACATATCTTACTCCGTATTATTAAACGATCAAAGCGACGACGTATTAATTTGTTTATAAAAAATAGAATTGATAAAATGTATAGCAAAACTGGAATATACACAAAAAAATATGCTTGCGTACCGAATGTTTTCGAGTCCATTTGAGTAATCGCATCCACCGCTTTAATCCATATTTATACGTAATTATTGCAAGCTGAAATATATTGCACCGGCGGGTCATAAATTCCTATTTAGTGACATATTATTTATAGGGCAATATACGTTTCGGCAAGATCCGAGAGGCGAAATGAAATAGTGATAGAAACAAAGAGAAGTGAATCGTCTACACGGAAAACAGACCAATAACAATCAATGGAAAGTGTATCGCTTAAATCAACTGCTCTAACATGGAAAGAGCTGTCGTCGATGATAACACAGGATTGGATTACTGAAATATTTAAGTACATTAAATTAAAACCTGAATTAATGCTGCTGCATAACTCAATAAACTATTTAGTACAGTATAATTTAGAGTTTTAATGCGCAGGATTCCACATATTAAATAACAAGTTAAAAAGATAAAGTTAAAGATTAATCGTATATACAGGGTGTTATTTAATAACATGCTAATACTTAAGGGGATGATTCTTGGACCCATTTTAAGAAAAAAACTTCATATAAACCTATGTCCTAAACTTCTTAACTTTTGAGATACGGGGTATTAAAGTTTTAAGAAAAAAAACAATTTTTTACTGTCATTTTCATACCACTTTCGGCGGACATTTCCAACACCTGATTTAAATTATTTCTATATTTTACTTTAATTTCATAATTTCAACGTTTAAAAATTATCCGCTTAAATAAATTATTATTCAGAGTTAGATGAATCGTTTTTGGTCGTCATTCGTCCAGGGTGATGCAAATGAATGAATTTAATTTTGTTTTAGCGAAACGGTGAGTTGTACGAAAAAAAGTCAAGAAATCGAATTTGTTCTAAATTGAACGAGAATTCGAAAAACAATTTTGATTTTAAGAGATAGCAGTGGCGTATCACTTTTTTATTCAAAAATATTTAGTCCAGTAGGGACGCCACTGTTAGAAATAAAAAAAGATTTTTAGGTCAAAAAATGCTCTTTAATGCATAAACGCCGTACACCAAATTTCATAAAAATATTTAAAATGGTATGAAAATGACAGTAAAAAATTGTTTTTTTCTTAAAACTTTAATGCCCCGTATCTCAAAAGTTAAGAAGTTTAGGACATAGGTTTATATGAAGTTTTTTTCTTAAAATGGGTCCAAGAATTACCCCCTGAAGTATTAACATGTTATTAAATAACACCCCGTAGAGCTTTGTATGTAGGTATAACTAAAAAACTACTTAGTAAAAATAAGGTGTTATCTATTTGGTTTCTGAGTGAGTACTGTCCTGATATAAGGGCAGTTATGTGTTTTAATCTCATATCGGTGAGGTAAGTGTTCCGCAGTCCTGTAGAGATATAATAAAGTAATCAAACCGAAATGTCGGTCGTTCTTAGATCAAGCTATAACCATAACTATAACTCATCGTTGGTCTGCCCTTTGCAATCAATACGAAGATCTCATCACCCAAGCCTGAGAACTTCTGCTACTGCTTTCCACCTGATAAATCAATTGGAATTCCCTTTTACTGCCAACTAGTCCAGTACCCCACGGCAATAACGACAGTTTCATCGCTTTTATGACGATTTTAATGGCCGGTTTGGTTTTTGGTTATTATTGTTTATGTTAAATAATAACAACATGGCAATGACTCACTGTCCGATCGATCGAATAATTTTTCAAATGGATGTCTCATTATTGCCTTCCCAATTAGCGCGAATAATGAAAAGTAGAATGGGGGGCATTTATCCGTATTTCTGTAATCGTGATGCGTCGGGATCACCGGTTTGACAAACCTGTGACAGTTAATCTCTGGATTTAAACCGCATTTGCATATGTTAATTCGATTCTAGAATGGCAATCGGGTATTATACCAATCGCGGTCTTACTAATCACATTAGCCTCCAAAATTCTAAATATTCAACACCGAGCCATTACCCACACTAATTTTGTAAAAATTATTTTGATACCTACATTTTATAATTTGTATGCTGTACCAATAATCCCAAAATTTCAATGAGATTTTTGGGTTGTATTATAACCTCCTGAAATATTTAATATAAATTATAGATTAAAATTAACTTTTCTAATCAACGCGCAGATTTCCAGAATCAATTTGGAATTGAAATGAATTAAAAAAACTGATGACGAATTGTAGAGCAACGTAAAACGGTTTAATTCGCCGGTATACAGCCTGGTAATTAATGATATTTTGTGGCAATTTTGATGTTCGAGCCCTTAATCCCTGCGCTGTTGCGCTCCGTAGCTTCGATTAATTCATTTCGTAGGGCTAGGAACTTTCGCAAGTGCTCGAATCCAATTAGGTATAAGTCACAATGGATTGTCGGATTCGTTCATCAATAAAATGACTTGCACCTTCTTCAAACATATTTTCTACATTTCACAGAGTTCAATCGTGAATCGGGGTTTTGCCCAAATGGCTTTCTCTCAGATAACGTTTTTTACTGGCGTGGCTGCTGCTTATCAACAAATGAAACGACAATTTTTTACACCCCAAAATTATGGCTGGTCGGTGATTGTTGGAAACGGAGAAGGCAAGATTCGTTGGTGAATGGGAAAACATGATAAATTAAGAAGAAATATTATGAAGGAAGCTTTTTGTTAACGCAACCCCTCGTATCCCCTTAATATTTTATTAAACCGAATAACATACCTTAATGCTTAGTTTATTTTATTAGTTCACTTGTTAGAAACAAATGATTAAACACGAGCATCCTTTTGCTGCATTAGGTAACTATTTCGTAATGGATCGGTTTCAATAGAAAATTTTTGTTTGTTTCATACCGATGAGGGAGCATGAAAGTAAACCTTGTAAAGAAGTCGTTGCCAAGCTTAAATATTTTTAGAATCAGTCACCCTAGTTAGTAATACCAAAGGGATATGACACATTCGCAGGTGTTCCTAGTTGACAAGACTTTTGAAAAATGCAAACGTTTGCTTTTAGTTCTCCTGTGAACCGTTATAATTTCTTTCTTAGAATATAAGGTCTTACTGTGAAGTTAAAGATTTATTATGTGAATTTTCTCCATAAGTAAGCGAAACGCCCTTGGAATGTTGCGAAATAAATTAGACAGATTAGTAATGGAGAAGACCACGATGTGAGATATGCGGATTTCGGCAAAAGATACGATTAGAAATGATTTATTAGAGCTCAAAACCGTTTTCAGTTGCTTAAAATGTGTTACAATTAAAAAGTTATAGCCCTTCGAAATTTAAAAATTTCGGATTTTGACTCATACCTTATCAACCAATCATAAACCACTCACGTTTTGTTGTATAGTAAATAGTATGAATTTTCGAACGCAGTAACAAAGAATACACAAACGAATAAAAATCAAACTGTCATTTGTCAGATTTTTCTGAAAAATGCACAAAACAAATTACACGAATTGCAGTTCGGCACAAAACACTTTACTGATAATATTGACGTTGACAAGAATGTTGCCAAATAAATTTTTCAGGGCCATTATTTGTGTTTTTATGTTTTTAACACGAAAATCGGTTACAATTCATACAGATGAAGAAGTTATTTCTATATTAATAAATCGAATTATCCATTAGGTAATGGAAGAAATGGATAAATCATCAGAAAATGTTTATTGCAATAAATATACAAAAAACGCACATTTTGCGGAGTAAAGAAGAGTAATAGGAAACGTGGCAAACTTGCTAAATGTGACTTCTCTTTGCAACTGTCGCTTTGATTGGAGCAGAGTGTATGACGATTATGTGACGTTTTTCAAACTTTAAAAATTAATTGCGGCCTTATTTGGCCACAGAAAAAAATTAAAATTTCATTACGCGACTTCTTAGAACACACGGTTTTGAAAAAAAAATTAAAAATAAGTCGTGGTCTTCTCCATTGAGTATTTTTAAATACAAGATTCTTAAAAATTCGACATAGTATATTTACTATTTTTTTAAATTGACCAATGAGACGTAAAATAATGCAACGAATGCAAGTATACAATGGGACTTGTTATTTTAAAAAACCGTAGTGGTATTAAATTGTGACCCTCTATTCATGTAGAAAGATTCTCCCTAAAAAGGCAACAATTTTGAAGGCTATATTTCATTTAAATTACTTGCAGATGACCATCTACAATGTTATAAAATGTAAATGTTACCAATGTTCGTCTGATAACCCTTGTAAGTCCAGTCATATCGCGATGCTTCATTTACCTCTTATGGCTCTAAATATAGTGTAGATAGCCACAACGAGGATCCATTCGTGGTGTGGACAATAAATATATATGACCGCGATATATTTATAGGGTTGGCGTAGATAATTCGGCAATTTAGGGTCTGTCCAGACACCGTAGTCGTCAAACTTTTGTTAGAGCACATTTTATAAACGTAACGCAATAAAATTCAATTTGTATCACTTAGTTTTATCTAAGTATAGAAAACTTTTATTAAACTAAGTACTATAAGTCGGGATTTTTATTACAGGGTACAGTCGTAAAAAGTAATTTAAATTGAATTTTGCTTCATAAAGGTTGTTGACTTATTAAAATAAAACAACAATAACGATTTTTTCGATTAACCGCATTAATTTTTGGATCATTTTAGAAAATTTATGTGTATCGTTACACAAACATAATTGCGCGATTGGTAGATATGCCGGTTTAATTTAGCATTTAATTATCAATCAACTACTTTCTTATCATCCTTTGGCTCGCGAAATTATATATCTGCATACTGTTATTATCTGTCAATACAGTAATAAATACGTATGGAAGTAAAACCAAAAGCCATTCGTGTAACAGTAAAAAAGAGACTTCTATAATCTCGAAACAGAATTATTCTTGATGACATACGGTTGTTTAAGAACCGGAGAGGCCAACCAGTAGGCGATCTTCTACATGGAAAGGTAGTTATTAAAAGTTAAGATCGCCCACTGTTTTTAAAGAACTCATTTCTTAGCTGCTACTTGAATTACCCAAAGATCTGGTTTTGGACTACGTACAGTTTATTCAGGATAGCCTACTGTGTTATATCAGTAGCGTAACACTATTTTTTTTTTCATTCGAAATATTTTTTTTATTGTAATAAATTATTTTTCGATATACTTATCGGTTATGTTGAAGCCACTAGGGAACATTATTCATTCAAAACGCTATTTGTAAATAATGTTGATTATTTTAGTAGGTAATACACGATGTTTTTTCGTTGCTTTGAAATGAAAATGCGATTACATTAATCGTAGAAATAAATGAAATATATATGACATGTTCAGATTGTATCATATTTCATGCGATTCAATCATTTTAAAATTTACAAGCCATGAAATTGAAACATGTGTTTGTCCACAAATCCGTAAATACAGCTTGCTCGATGTATCTACACGTATTTTGGCTTTGTAATGTTTTATTACAAAAGTATTTTAATAATTTGAGTGTGAAATTCATAATTTACTCCTATTAATTTTTAAAATATGTACTCCACTTTTATTATTTTTCTACTTCAGGAAAAGTATTAATATTTTATAAAAAAAATATTCTAATAAAATATTGAGTAATTGAGTTTAAATTTTAATCCTCTTATTAAGAGCGATTCAGTTCTAAATCAGTATTAATTTCAGTGATATATCAAAATTATCGGGTGCTATATTTGGGAAAGCTACAACTGGTCGCAATCTTATTATTCGATAATACTCCTGGTTGCCAATTTGTAATCCTGATGTAATTTCATTTAAACCGAACTCTGCCATTCATATCTCTCATGGAACAACTGTACAGTTATAAGTAGCTTGTAGATTTGCTGAATTCAATCAGAATATTACGGTAGTATGAAAATCATGAAAGGTAATATAATTTGGATAATAGTAAGTTAAAAAAGTGAGCCTAAATCGGATTATTTCCCTACCCAAGGGCTCCAGTTCCCGACAGTTTATTTATTTGAAATTGATGCACATTCCCTCAAATAATTTTAGCTACCAGGAGAATTTAGTTAATTACTTAATTAATACGAAAATATTTTGTTCTGTGACTTATGACTTTTTTAATCGGCTTATTTTTTAGCTGTAGGTGAGGTGACTAGTAAATTTACGATTCCTTATATCCTGCATGCATTTTGAAACGGTGCCATATTTGGATTTTACGTTTTTAATTTGTCGCATAAAAGTTATTTCATTCCAAGTCAATTATCCACCTTTATTTTAATTTAATTTTTCAGGTTGCTGCAAAAAGAGCACTAGAAGCATTCGTGGCAGTAATAAACTTATTTATTTTTTGGATTGAAATAGTGGAAGAATTGTAGAAACTTTATTACTAAATGAGAGACTTCGTGAAACGTACCTATAAAATTCGCTATAAACTGTTTATATCCTTTTTTCCTATGACAAATTGACTTGGCATTCCACTCTTTGTTCTGGATAATAAATACTTTATACCTTTTTCCCTGGAATGTATTGATTCGTCAATGAGAGTGTTAGAAGGAATTTATCGACCTCTTCACTACATATTTAACGAAACACGCAAATCTGAAGATCAATACATTCTTTTGACGAAACATCATTATTTACATTCCTCAAGTATGATTAAAAGAAAATGATATTCAAATTACGGGCAAATATCATGGCATTGGTACATTATTCAGTTTTTTTGTCATTAGTCAATGTATTACAATGTTTATATTTATTTTGTTGATTAAATATAGAGTACTTGCCCTACCTACTGACAAGATTAATCAAAAAAAAGAAAACGTAATTTTAATTAGAAACTATGTTTATTATTATAACACAGATACAGAGTAAAATATTTTGTCAATATTATGAATGTTAATTCATTTGCAAATGTACATAGAAATAATTTTAAAATATGAGTAACAACAAACGTGAAATGTGTTCGATAAAGTATGATTTATTAATAATTATCGCCTGAAACAGTCTTATAATACTGTCAAATCACCATATATTACTACATTTATCAATTTTATCTAATATTAGTGCAAAGTAAACAAATGTTTGCGTAACAAAGAAAGTTATCGTACATTTTATCATACTAGCGTAGTAAATTTTCTTTTGTAACGGGTTTGGTTTAAAAAAAATCAGAGGAAGGACACTTTCAAGGAAACCACTGATTAAATGCGGTCATTTAGATGTATGCAACAAACACGAATTTTTAATTTTTACGTATAATTACTCGAGATTAACATAATTGACGGTTTAACTTGACCTCTAACTGATAACTCTAGTTTTAGTTGAACATTTTCACAAGGTTTCAGCAGTCATGAAAGTTCAATTTATTGTAATGCACATTTAAAAGGTGTAAAATATAAGGTAGGTAAATAGTTAATTCCGTTAATTAATATTTACTGAATATTAATTCTTAGATAATTTTTTGTTATCTAATTTATAACGAATTATTGATAGGAGGAATACTTAAATTGCGCGAGTTTCTATGAAACGAATCTTATCTAAATTCTTAGCTTACCTTGAGTGTGTTTCAAGAAAATTTCAATAAAATCTCGTAGTATCAGATTTGTAGTAAAATTGTAACTTATAACACTCCTCGTTTCTATGAATTTTGTCTATACTAATTATCCTATTAATTAAAATAAATTTGCAATTGTGAAAACAATGAAAGTGCAAAGCCAAAATATTCACCGTTAATTTAAATGCGTCATAGCTAAATGATTCACCGCAGCAAACATTGGTAACAATAAAATTGTGGTACCTGTAGAGGAAAAAATATAGACCCATTACATCATCAATGCGTTTTGTTAATCTTGACATAATTAGGTCAGCAATAATTGATGCAATAATGGCAAAATCATGCAAATTTATTCTATATCATTGATTAGCTGCCAATGAAGCATAAATGAGTAAATAATAAGCGATCAAATGTTCAACCCTGGGTGTCAGAGTTATTTGACCTATTTGTAGCTATGCGTATGTATAGGGAGTGTCAAAAAAAATTACTAATGTTGCAATTTTTTAATGGTAGTTTCATGTGTTTTTAAACAAAAAGATCATAAAATATGTGTAGAAGCAATAAAATAACCCTAGTTAGAATATTACTTTATTATTCGGCTTTTGAAAACAAGCAATCATTGTTACAATGACACACATATAATTACGAGTTTTGTATAGTCAAGTTGGAGCGATTTGCTTTTTTTACCGAATACATAAACCATTGTTTGACGTAACACCCCCAATTGTAAAAAAGCTTTTAACAAGGCCATTACGGCCAACTGACGTTTCAATAATTAGTGGATACATCGGTATACCTCATAATTAATAACCCTAGTTAAAAACATAGCCAAGTATTGTTCACTTATTGATTTTGTGTAATTGGTATATTGCTTTTTTCCCTTATTCGCGCAACTTTAATATTTCATCAATGACGGACAATAGTTGTGTGAACCCCTATTTGACAAATACCGTGTTTATATGATGGCATGACGGCTCTTGCTCCCTATTTACCTACCGCAATTATTTTCTCGAAATACAGTGAATAAAAAAATAGCACCTATATAAAAATTATAATATGCTATATATCGTTTATGAATTCAAATTAGTATCGCAGGAAGCGAAGGACATAAAAATTGAATGGTATACCGTAATGGCGAATTTTGTGGTTTTCCTTAAGAACACTGAATTGTCTAATTATTATGGAGTATAGTTATTTATGAAAGAGCTCCGCTGAGTCGGCCGTATGAATTAATTAGAAATATCGTAAACATTAACCTGAACATGAGAGTTTTACGACTATCCTTTGTCTGTCGAACAAACATAAAATTTTAGAAATAAAATTAAAAGCGATTGCTCAGCATTATCTTGTAATATATCTTAATAAAATATATCCGCGGCAAGACATTTCTGTAAATTTTGATTTTTATTAATTATCAAATAATAAAGATTTCTTTTGCCGTTATTATTACAACGACATTTATCTCCCAACGTAAATTTAATTTTTATGAAAATTGACTATTTCAATTCAAAAATCAAGAAGTCATATAGCCTTCTTATAATGTACGATGTTACATCGAGTTTGCTTTATTTTTATTGAATAAACATATATATTCACACTTCGAGACTAGTCGGCAGTTCACTTGATGCTTAACACACAAGTCATGTATTAAAATATTACGTGGTATGGTTTAAGCATCATTTACTGTCTTTTATATCTGAATAAATATTGTTTAGTAAAATACGAACGTTTCAATTCCTATAGTATAAGCTATCAAAGAGAGGGGTCAATGCTATTAATTGATATTCCGAACAGATTCGCTTTATTACTATTTATTTGTGTAAACAATATGTAGCAAGCAGTTTGTTTGTATACATTGCGTTACGTTTGATTTTATTATTTGATATTATTGTACAAACCTACATATATCCTTTTACTTAAAGTAACATTAAAGAGTCGATTACTAAAAATCAATTCGAAATATTCCTTCGTGCGACAATAGAAGCAAAAAAAAATGATTTCAATTGAGCCTGGAACCTGACGTTTTACATTTCTATTGATCCTCACTAATATTTCTTCATATATTCTAAGCTTTGTGATTGCAGACGAATCTCCATGAGGCATATTTCAATGTATGATCTGAAATCTATATGCATCTCCAGGTACAAAAGGTCCGTCTTTTAAAAACGAACCCGCTCGTTTTGAATCGTACCAGTGGCGTACAAACCGCTAATTAACACAAAGAACCGTTAAATTTTTTTATCAAAAATCCTCGCAGAAAAATCCAAGTATTATAAGTGTGGTGATTAAAAATCTCAATTTGATAAATAAAAACGGGATAAATAATTTATCCAATGGAGAAGACCACGACTTTTTTTAAAATTTTTTTTTTCAAAACCGTGTGTTCTAAGAAGGCGCGTAATGAAATTTTTATTTTTTTCTGTGGCCAAATAAGGCCGCAATTAATTTTTAAAGTTTGAAAAACGTCACACAATCGTCATACACTCTGCTCCAATCAAAGCGAGAGTTGCAAAGAGAAGTCACATTTAGCAAGTTTGCCACGTTTCCTATTATTCCTCTTTACTTCGCAAAATGCGCGTTTTTTGTATATTTATTGCAATAAACATTTTCTGATTTATCCATTTCTTCCATTACCTAATGGATAAATCCGATATATTAATATAGAAATAACATCTTCATCTGTATAAATTGTAACCGATTTTCGTGTTAAAAACACAAATAATGGTCCTGGAAAATTTATTTGGCAACATTCTTGTCAACGTCAATATTATCAGTAAAGTGTTTTGTGCCGAACTGCAATTCGTGTAATTAGTTTTGTGCATTTTTCAGAAAAAACTGACAAATGACAGTTTGATTTTTGTTCGTTTGTGTATTCTTTGTTACTGCGTTCGAAAATTCATACTATTTACTATACAACAAGACGTGAGTGGTTTATGATTGGTTGATAAGGTATGAGTCAAAACCCGAAATTTTTAAATTTCAAAGGGCTATATCTTTTTAATTATAACACGTTTTGAGCAACTGAAAACGGTTTTGAGCTCTAATAAATCATTTCTAATCGTATCTTTTGCCGAAATCCGCGTATCTCACATCGTGGTCTTCTTAATTGGAGATTGAGGTAATATTCTATCTAAAACTCGATTGAACGCCACTGAGATACCCATAATGAAATTTTGGATATAAATCATATAACGCTTCGTGAGATGGAGCAACTTTTCATTGGACTATGCAACAACAAAATCTGTCTTGGATATTAGATTGATGCTACTGGGCTTACCACTAGCTAGCCCGAGGCGTTTCTTCCGAACATTATATAAAGTCTACTTTGATGTACACTCATAAATACCAAAGGTTGTCCGTATAATTTCTTTCAGGCCGGATTTAATTTGAATTTAAATACGCAACGACATTGTATCGTAAAGATCGAGATTATTTTTTTGTTTCAAAACCTTTAGGATCGTTTTTTGTTAGCGAGATTTAGGTCTCAAAATTATAAATGATTTGAAATTTAAATAAATAAATCGAACGGTTTTTCTGCATAAGTTTGGACCTCCTATTCGTTTTCAATAGCAAACTAGTTTGTTTCAGTAATTCTGGTTAGTTGAACAATTGTGCTTCTAGTTGAAGAATTCCGACTAATGTCGATTTCAAATAAACTAGATGACGATTATCAGTGGATATTCACATAACCTTCAAGCTACCCAACAAGTTCCTAATGTGTAGATCTTATTGCGTTCCCATAAGAACCACAGTACTAAAAGGTTAAGAGAAAAAAAATAACGGATATGCATTATACATTTTATACTTAGTACAAACTATGTTCATATTGATTAACATGTAATCCTTTAAAACAAATACTCCTGTTGTTATTTTCCCACACATTTATATAATGCAAACCAATAGGATCGATACTGCATGGATACTACAGTACTAATGAGATTATATAGGTCAATTTGGTTGGAATTTGCAATAGTTTAGCTTACAGAAATTCATAGTAAAAAGTACCTTGAATAATGAAAAGAAGTCACAAAACATTTGACCGAATAGAAGGATGGATACAACACAATGTTCAATAGAGAAGTGAAATATAAAAAATAAAAATTTTAAATCATTTTAATATTAAGAATTCAAGGTACAAAAAAATATACATTTGCATTTTTTCAAACTGACGTACCTTTAACGACACTATTGTGAAAATTAAAAAAAATAGAGACATAAAAAATGTACCTATTTGATTATCTTTCAACCGTCAAACCTCAAATCATTCATAATAATTCAGGATATTTTTTACAAATTCTTCATACCTATTTTTTTAAAGTTTATTGACACCCTACGTAATCTATGCATGCCTTATAAAAAATAAATTCTAACCTGTTTTGCATATAAGATTTTAGCGATTGTAACATTGTGTACATAAAGGTTCAACCTGCTCCTTTCTCTTACGAACACCTGAAGGTTGGCTTTTTATACCTGCTCCATGCTGATTTAAGTTTCAACCCCCATCAGTTAGACTGGTCGCGAATAATACCAATTTTTTGTCTCATTTTTTGCAGATTTTTTTCCTGAAAATTTCTCCACAATGACGCTAATAACTTGGGATTCGGCTTTATTAATTTTCCCAGATTGGTTATTGTTATGTTAAAGAACTACTAGAGAAATTTGTTAGATAATATATCAGGTGATTAACACCTGACATTTAAACGAGGATTTTCATAATTTATTAAAATTAACAGCTGCCTAACAAAAACGAAAAAAATCTCTTTCGTTGGGACTGACTATGTTAATGTTTGATTTTTCGTTAACTTCACTAAAAAAATAAATTTAAATATTTGTTTGTAACGACTAAATGTAGCTGTTCATAACAGTTATAACTTATTTAATCAGGGTTTAGTATATTTAACAAGTTTAAAAATCTAGGAAAGACCAATAGATGGTATTTTAATGTAGGTAATAAATTAATGTCTCGTTAAAACTAATAAACAATAATTACCGAATTTAATACGTTATCCTTCAGTAATTGTACAGATGTATTTTGATAAATGTACCAACCCTTATAGTCAGGTTATAATTACAGGAAATATTTGATATACGCTTTCTTGATTTGTAAATACCAACGCGTGCATAAATGAAATCATATTCGACCCTCTGTTAAAAAATTGACAGCAGGTGCCAATTAGGCAATATTAATCATACGATTCATGATACTTTTTTAAAAGTCAGATCTGTAATTATTGGTTAACAGTTATCAATTTCAGTTTGACAAATGACTAAATTAGCTTAATACCGTTTTAATGAGGGTGGCTACAAGTTTGTCACCCAACAAAAAATTAGCTTCTATTTAACGACATCCTATTAATTTAGAATCATATCACGTGCCCAACCTAAATGTTCGTTACAAAGGGTTGCTTAGAATAAAAGATGTCTGTAGAATAAATAGATAGAGTTCGGGTAAATACAGTCATTAACTTTTACTAGTCAACTGGGTATTTGTGTTGACCTCGTTCCTTATTATCCTCTTCTATATTATCTGAATCTACGCCTATGGGTAAAATTAGGTACTGTGTGTGACACGGTTGTACCTCCTCCTAATTTATATGTATAACTATTTTCACTTGTATACCTGAATCTGGAGGGTGAGTCATCTTTTAGAGAGTGCAGACGAATGGCAGACATACAAGAGCTATCGAATCGGTTAGAATGACTCAACTTGCAACAGCTAGTGGTCAAGGCCAATGGCCTCATCTAATGCTTCATTTTTGCCGATTTGTTGTTCTATACAGCAAAAAAGCGATGGCTTCCTAAATGATTCACTGCTGCAATGTTGCTAGAAACGAACAATACCACTTTTTTCTTTTATAGGGACAACGCAGTTTACCTGAGTCTTCGAGGCGAACACAAAAGAACTGGCTACCCTTTAGGATGGTAACAGCCTAGTGCTCTTCTTTTTTTTACTCTTAGGATGTTATACTTTTGACCGTAAATATATACATCGATGAGGTACGAATTTTCAGCATTTATTTACATAAAATATGTAACATATTTAGTGAGGTCCTGCAATTAACATCAAACAAATGGGCCATTGAGTAATTACGCGACACATGTAAAAAGCGGGGTACCGAGATAATAATCAAAAGCACATAAAGTCACTGGCTACATTGTAAAAGTGTCTGCAAGTTCCCTGATGGGTATCAGGTGTTCTTGTTCATATTGCCTCCGAGAAACTTTTTAAAATTTCTAAGAAAGGAATGGGGAACCTTTTCAGGTCATTTCAACCATCAACAGATGTTAAATCCATGTCAAATATTTGTAAACCATTTGTATTCGTATTTTGCATCCAAGGGACAAGAAAAAAATATATGGCGATCATTTGCAATCAGAGGCGTTACGTTCATTTTCGCTAAATCATTCTAATTAGCACAATTTTTAAAACATTTCAATTTACCCCCAGTCACATGCAAAAGCTTTTAGTGCATTTCGCGAGCTTTCATTGCAACATTACTATTTTATTAAAAGTAAGAATTTATGAATTTCAAACCTTTTCTTTTGGTACCTTTGGTACATTTGTTCGCTTTTGTCAAATATTCAAATGAATCCTTAAAGTGAAAGGCTCAGCGACAAATGCGGCTATAATTTCGGCATTAAAGCAGCATTATCAAAAAATAAAAGTGCAAAAGTATAGAATCGGAAGTGCCTCTTTGAGTGGGAGTTTAAAATGTCTGCTCTAATTTTACCTACAAGAGTACTAGACTCGTCCAGTAGCGGGGTCATTACAGATTTCGAGACAAAGAGCCAAAAAAATGTGGCTGCGCTTTGGAATTATTCCCGAATCAATCGCGTTTAAATATCAATTTATATTCCAAGGGTGTTTATTTAGTTTAGTTTCTTAGGAAAAAGGTCACACTACACCGTAATATGTAATTTAATTCGTGCAAAGGGGAGAAAAAGCAGGTATACGAACGGAACAGGTGTCCACTTGTCTCGCACTTGTAAAAACTTCTTTCGAACCATTCTGGCACTTCTTTTGTGTGGCTAAATCGTATTTTACGGTTACAATGGTTGCACACCGATTTCCGTATTTATATGGACAAATAAGAGCCATGCAGTAAAAATAAAATTTACTATTCATATTTTTTTTATTTTAACGCATGCTCTAGGTAAAATTTTATTATGTATGCCAGTGAATTGATATCGTTGATTCTTTGGAATAAGTTTTAACTAGTTCAATAATGCACAGAACAACAAATTGTAGTAGATGGGTGAATTTTGGCATCAACGGCTATTAACCTGATTATGTTCGAATAAATGAGCATTCCGTCATGAACGCATTGTCTCTCAATTCGATGGGGATTTCAGTTTTATAACGATTTATTAGCCCCGACGAAGGGTGGCTTAATTACGGCGATTAATATGCTCGAGAAGATTTTTAATTGATTCGCCTCCAATTAATGTAATTAAATCTTCGAATTGCTCGATTCGAATAATATGTTGGAGAAAAATTATTTCCCGTGGGTACGTCGGGTATAGCTTTTTTTAGATCCGGTCACTTGTTCGTGTTTTTCCAGCCGCTGGAAATAATAATTTCCAATGTCCCCTTACGGATAATAAGCTCAAGGGAAAACATAATGGCCGATCGCCGCAAATGACTAGGATGCTAGCTTTGTGCTATCCCTCATTAACTGTAATTATTTTTATACTGTGAATTCTGATGTTGCATCGGTGTCCCTGACGACAGGACCCCTAGCCCAGCTTTTGATACACATAATTATAGGTTTGTTAAAAAAATTTACCCGAAAAAAATCTTTGTTCGATAAATCCGATTTTATGCTGCGTGATTTTGAGGCTGTAATGATATATTTTCCGTTCGTTATTATTACGGTAGGTAAACAGCAAAAGAAAATGCGGAAAGCGAAAAAACGAATGAACAAATTAAATTATCATTGTGTGGCAACTGGCTAATCACGTTAGTCAGTGTACAAAAAAAATCCTGTGGAGTTAAGAAATTTCAAATAAAATAACGAATAAAGGAATTAGATTAATGAAAAAGTTTTTAATTGGAATTTGTAATAAAAGAAGATAATTATAATTTCAGCAAAAATCGAGTATAAAATTGACGAGAGTTCCTTCGCTTCTTAACGTATACCTCATTATCTATGTTCCAGAAAGTGTTGAAAAGTCCCCAAATAAACAAGGCACTCCAATCCCGAAGCTCTATGCCAAACAATGGAACGATACTTAACAATTCTTAAGAGAGCGTTTCAAAGATGTACAAAAATAAGATCAAAATGGCCACAGTCTATTCAAAAAGCTTTCAAAATCATGAGACGACAATTATCCCTCGAGCTTTCGAGGCACTTCATACTCGAACTTCAAATGTCTTAAAGGCAGTAGTTTTAATTCGAATTTTTGGATCATTTAATATCATCTCGAGCACCGCATTCATGCAGGGATCGGGATTATAACGAGAAATGTGCGTGTCGACAGTATTTCTCCGACCACTTATAATGAAGTGAAAGTGCGTTTCCCGGCTGGTTTTGACTGCTTTAAAAGACCCTTCAAACGAACGCCCGGGCCTGGTACCATCTACAATTTCAACGATAATTCATCAAGGGATAGATAATATTTGGATATAAGAAAAATCTGGCATCTGATTTTGACAAAATTGGAATAAAATTAAGAGATTTATGAACCAAATAAAAGGTGTAAAGTGCACATTTATGCATGAAAAGGGAATGTTAAAGAGACGAATACACCCCTGTTCGCGCGATTACCGAATTATGGGGTGTTCGACGGGCTAAGACAAATGATATTATGGATGCATTAGGTGGTAGTGCGGCTGCAATTTTGACCGGATAAGTAAATAAATACGGGAAAAATAACAAACCAAGATAAATGGTTTTGGCTAGTAGCTCGAAAAAATGTCTGGGAAGCTTTACGGAACTGCCAATTCCACTTTTCGCCTCATTGTGCACGAGATACACGGGACGGAATTCAATATGTGAAATTGTACATAAAAAAGTCATCTGCGAGAATAATGGCTGGGCAGAATGAGAAATAAATTTCTCTTTGACTAATAGAAAAATCTATTGTTGCTCGGCTCACAGTCTGAATACATTACCGTCAGAAATTTGCACATTAAAGTAACGGCGTGGAACGAACGTCATGAATTTTGACGGTCAATCCCGTATCAAACAGACCAACATTCCAGTTTTTTTTATTTTTAAACACTCCCAAAGACCAATATTCTCCAGAAGCGTGAAATTTACGAGTCGAAAAAGTGATTTTATTACACCAGAGCGCAAACAAAAAAACTTGATTAGCAAAATTTCGCATAAAAATAATAAACATTCGTTAAATTTAACGCAGTTTAAACGGAAATAAAACCGACCAATTAATTCTAAACCGGCAATTTTCTCGGACGCAATTAATGATTTTCTATAACTTTTCCCCATAAAGTATACGGCCGTTGCAACTGTGGTCAATTCAACTTTATGGTCCCAATAAATGTGTTTAGTAGTTTGCGCTGGTCCAATGATTTGGCGATTTAGAGGCCAAGCAGTAGATCTCACGTAACGTTACCAATTTGGTCGCTCTGTTGCCAAATTCAAACGCACCGAATATCATTAAAATAACCCAATTAGTTTTCAAAAAATTTAACTTTGCTTATTTTTATTCCATTATTATATAAGTATAACAACATTACCTATTTGATAACTAGTAAGAACATTACATCTACATTTATATTTTTACTAATTAATTTTTAATTAAACTTACTAATTATACAATAAGTGGTTTGAAAAATTTAGCTCATAGTAATTGATAAGCTCAGCAAGTGGTTTTTGCATTTGGCAACATAGCGTACAACCCTATGCGAGGTGAGTCATTATGTAGGAATGTCCGGTCGTCCGATATTTCCAAACTAATAGCACATTCTTTATCCAACGTAGGTTGTAAAAAAATAAATGAAAAATTATAGGATGCAAAGCTAAAAGGAAGATACTGATTGCACGTCAATATGCACATTTTATTGAACCGTACATTCATTTAAATTGCTATTCGAATACTTAGGCATGCTCAAGTAAATGTTTTCATTCCTAAATTATTTAAATTCGTATCATCAAAGCGATGAAAAGTGACATTCAATTGCGAATTGTTTTAATCTGAGCACTTTTGAAAAGGAAGAAGGCACTCGAAAAATGATTTTTCTGAATATTCTTGCTTACAACACATTTCTCGGGTTTATTGCATTTTATCTATACAAATCTCAACCATTCAAGGTTGTTGCTAAAACATATTTAGATACATTTTCTTTAAATGAACGTAGATATGGCAAATGGCCAAAAGTCAGAATTACACATTGTGCATCTCGATGCACTTAATGACGCAACAATCTATTTTGAGATCATGTTAAGTGCCCTTTGTTGGCTATTGAATAACAGCGCACAAATGTCTGAACAAAGAAATAAAACAACTACAGGGTAAACTTACATAATTAAATTATTCGTTAGGTCAGTATACTATGTACGATACCTGCAAAGGGTACAAAAAAAGCAGAAAATATTTTTTTAATTATCAATTAGGAGAAAAGTAATTAAAAAAAATTATCTGTTTATGTGTTTATTTGAGTACCGGCGATACTTTTGAGTGTAAGTCCTTGATGGGTGATATAAAGAAGAAAAGTTAATATCAAAATATATGTCGTAAATATCTTATTTTTGAGCTATAGGTGCATATACAGATACAGGGTGAAAAAATCAATTTTTTATCATAATTTTTTTATCACTCCAGATATTTTTATGACATTCTATACACACTTTTTAACATTAAGGAGCATTTTTTGACGTAAAAGATTTTACCAGTGACGTCCGTACGGGGTTTGAACTGAATATTTTTGAAAAAAAAAGTGTTACTCCACTGTTTTTTTTTAAACCAAAATTATTTTTGAAATCCTTTGTTTATTTTCACAGCAAATTCGGTCCGAAGCCCCAAAGACTTAATTTCGTACAACGCACTATTTTCGCGCACAAAAATAATAACCAGAAAATTTTTTTCCTAATACCTTGGAAATTTGGTAGGCGCCCACCCAGCGTGGAAACATTTTAATTAGGACACAAATTACTTATCTACTTTCAGAAATGACTAAAAGGTGTGTGCGAAACTTTATGAAAATATATGGAGTGATAAGAAAATTATGTTAAAAAAAGTATTTTTTTCATAAAACTGCAACACTCTGTATCTCAAAAACTATTTACGAAATACATTGATACTTTTCTTCTTTAAATCACCCAAGGGTTCACACCCTTAATATCAGCACTCAATTAATACACCCTGTATTGTGATTTACAACTGTACAAAAATAAAATACTTTATAAATAATAATAAATTCTTCTAAATTAATCCCTTATCACTTATCAAGTCTCTACATAGCGATATACTCACCCCTAAAGTAATCGTGTCATAAATATTCATATTTTATAGGTACTTCCTGAATTAAGAAACCAAGTAACCTAATTTTTTACAAGAAGCAAACACACGTTAAATTTCGATACTAACACCATGAGTGTTTAGTTTTACATCAAAACGTTTATGTAATTGATTATGTTAATTCCATTATTGTACACGTTCTGCTCCCTTGAGCAACAGCTCTTAAAGCTTAAATATTTCTATCGATAAAAGCTCATGTAGAAAAGATGGTTTTATTTGGATGCCAACTTTAATTTTTTGTCCTTGGGATCCTCGCAAGAGGCGCCAATGGTTATCGGACGACGGACTTGTACGAACTTGAAATTGTACCTCGGGTCTTTTTTGCCCAAAGTGAAACCTTTGTAGAGTCCACCAGATATTTTTATGGTCAAAAAAGCTTTGTTTGCGAACCTACTGCAATTAGATATACTATCTTTGGGGCGGTAAGGGTCATATGAAGGATACAGATGGTAGCAGATGCACTTTATTTTGAATGACAAAGATGATCGATTTATTGAAGTAGGGTAATTGCTAAAAATTAAGACGTATGTCTTTCTAAAATTTAAAAGTAATAAAAAAATAGTGAGAGGTTCATCAATAATTTTACTTTGAAAATTTACCTAAAACACTATATCGACGTAATTGCTAATTGGTAAAAATTTTAAATATAAAAAATACATTACATTTTTATTAACCTGAATCATTAACAAGCTTCAAGGATGTGTTTATGATCTTTTTAAACGTTCCTGAATCGTTAAAATTATATTACGTATTGTTTGATAGTTTGTCGTTATGTACTGATAGTGTGTTTTACGAGGGATAATCGAATTATTCCACTGACGTTTATGAAAATGCGAAATATAATTAGTATTGACTACACTTCTATGTTAAAAAAATATTCAGGTTCTGAAGGAGTCAGATATAACAAAAATCTCTCTTCTTAAAAGAAATATTTTTAATCAACACAACCACTGTTTGCCTTGAAACGCTTGTTGTGACAACATAGGATTTATAACTGTGCATTAAGATAGGGCACGGGCCAATTATGAGAGATAGGTTTAAAAAAGTTTTTCCGAATATCGAAGGGAATGAAGAGTGATCCCCCAGATGAACGATGCAGAACAATTTCAAATTAACTCTTTCTCATAATCTACCAATCTTTCTCGCTAATTAACCAGCCAAATTGCCTCATGCATACGCCACGTCCTAACCCCCAATTAATGAGTGGCGGGATTGTAACCGACTACATTCAGTAGCGTGCTCTCCAGGGAATTCCCAAAATCAATAGCCCATTGTGAAGACAATTATATTCAATATTCGCAATCATAAATTCGTTAGTTGTTATTGAAGAATTACAAGGCTATTCGAGCACCGCTCAAAACGTTTATTAGAGCAAATATTTTTATTATGGGATTTTTGACGGTGTAGTTATCAAAATGTTTGGTAGTGATAATTGAAATAAGATGTTGTTAAAATATCCGTGGAATATTTGCATAGAAAATGAGGTAGTTAAAGATCCGTGTTTATGATGTCTAGGTTTTTTGTCTCCAGATCATTTAAGATAATGATGGAAGCGTTCCGCGTGCGATGTTTTACGAATGTGGGTAAGGAAGTTAGGGTGTTTGGGTCAATCGTCGGGGCGAGGGTAACCGTTACGATTTAGCGGGACTCGACTTTTACAACTTTCGGAGGTTTATATCTTCTTATAATACCCCGTGTATTAGACTTTAAAATGTTCATTTTACTGCATTATTTTATAAACATAGCCCCGCGGCTATTAAACAAGAACTTTGAAAATGCTATATATTTTTATGGTTATTGAACGGCAAATCCAATTTTTGGGGCTATTTAAGACGTTCGCGAAATGTAAGCAGAATATGCACACTGACGTTTATTATGCTACCGAATCACTGCATTTTATGTACGATATCCGATCCTCATTTTTATGCCCAAATTTCACTCTCGACTATACGTCTTATTTGCCTTCTCCCGTTTTTATTATTAGACGATCAAACACTCGAATCGTTTTTTATAAGAAACTCTTCGCCATTCCCTCAAACAATATAAAACTCACACATATTTATAGTTCTTTGTAGTTTATATTCTGTTTTATATACACTTCAGATGTATTCTCATTTTTCCATATGCAATAAAGCTCGCGAAATTTAATAGAAAAATAAAAATTTATTTCAATATTTCAATAACACCTACCTATCATAAATTTCCCTTCGTAACACAATTCTATTTCAAACATTTCGAACACGAAAATTAAACACTTAATTACAGCCTAAACAGTAGGAAAACGAATTTAATTAGTAATTAATGGTAAAATTGCGTTCTTATATGATAGGCAAGGAGCTTTTCGATTTTATCTGGGCGTAAACAGGTAAGCCTGCTATGCATAAATAATTAGTACAAACAAAAGAGAGCTTAACTGATTCCAGGTGTCGGTGACTTTCAATTTTGCACTTGAATAATCAAGTAATGTTCGATATCTTTGACGAAATACGCAACTAATTAGGGTGAACGCAGTGTGATTAATGCGATTAGATGGTTGGGGTTCGATTCCAGCATCTAGCGGAGCGACGAAATGCTCTCGTTAAAATAAAGAACAAATGGTTTTATTTTTGGTTAATTCCTTGATGTTCTTCACTTTGTTTAGTTAATCGGCTTAAACTTAAAACAAACATTTTCCGGTATTTTGATTACAATAATTACAAATTAGAGAAGTGCGCACGGTAAAAATGTACAATTTACTTAAATAAATATTTATATAGGTACTTATTGTTTATACTAATAGGATGTATGCACTTACTTTGACACTCTTATTTTTATTTACTAATTATCTTATCATCAATTTTTAGTAAGTATGAAATTATTCGTCTGTAAGTATTCCCAGAAATAGCAATTTATATAAGTGATTCACTATTTGTAATTATTTACTCTTCAGTTTTTATTTATTCAAGTTGTAAATTCGAGCCCCCCTGAGTGCACGCCAGTGGTAAAAAGGTAGAAGAAACCTCGGGCTACAGCGAAGATACTCTAGTGTGTAACACCTGCACTTGGTTAAAACAATCACAGAGTTAGGACAGGTTTGGACCTGTCTACTCCGCCTCAAAAGTGGATCTAGTTTATACAACAGTAGTTGATAGTGTTCTTTTAATATCCCTAGGACCATGGCCGAGACAAAAATATTGCTGCTTTACAAAAATATAGGTCAAAACATATTAATAAAATATATTCTTACAAAATCATCAATAAATGCAATTTGTTAATAATTAAGTCATTATGATCAAGTATTTACAAAATAATGGAATTAAAGAATATTATTTATCTTACATTACTCACGCTCTTATTCAATTACGCATTTTATCACACTTCATTTCATTAATAATAAATAATTAGGAATATTGCGTCAGATTCAGAATATCTACAAATAATCAAAATATCAACTTCAGCAAATCAGTATACCTTTAAATATATTAATTTTAATTCGCACTTTTTGGATATAATATGCGCAGTCAACAGAGTACAGAGTAACCTACCACATACTTAACTATGGAGGCAAAACTGTCCACGTGTATCCAAACATTAAATACAACAAACCCAACTAGAACCCCATGGTATTATCATATTTTTAATCGAAACCAAGGAAACTCCTAATCAAAACTTATTTTTTCCAAATGAATTGCGCAGCTCAAGATAGTGCAGCCTAACAACAAAATTAATGCGCGCGATAACAATCTTAATTCGCAAATATTATTTTGCGCTAAAAGTAAACAATAATTTTTGTAATTAGTTATCACTGCGCAACAATTTAGTATTTTTATCAATGTCCAGCATAATTTATTAGAGTGGCCAGTCGCAAAAGTTTTAGAAAACAGAGGTTTTAAGGACTATTAGTGTTTCCAATTGACTTTTCCTCGAGTTTCCATGGATAAATCCCATTATTTAGGAGAAACATTTTTCCCAAAATAAATTTAGGTCAAGATTTCGATTCATATTTGGTGTATTTGTTGTTTTTAGATAACGTGGAACAAAAAATGTTTGCCCCAAATTTATAGTGTCCGAGTTGGAATAAAATAAATTATAAATTATCAATGTCTATAAAACTGACAATATAGGTGCATAGATGACGTGTTCGGAAATATAATTATGAATTATTGAATATCGCCGCAATTGGAATCTCATTAATCGAAATAAGTGGCGACCCTCGGCGGATGGTAACAATAAATCGTTTCAATTGAGAGCCCTCTTAAGCGAGTTGCGAAACAGAGTGTAAATAATAGAAGTGGTCGTATAAAAGCGAGATAAAAGTATGATTGAGAGACCAACTCCCCGCTCTAGGGACATATTCAGGCTGTCACATTTCTTTCATAATGTAAGATTGAACCGCAACCAACAAATAAATGTTACCACTCGACACCCCCTATAAGAACAATATGACATTACGTATCTTATCTAGGTGCTGAAAAATCGTATCCGAATTCAAATTAAGATGTGCACCTACTTAATTAACTCACAAAATGTGCATGTATAATTAAATTCTCAAATAATATGAATAAAATAATTTATAAAGTTGAAGAGGTAGGTTTAATTCGGATAAGACCGACAAAAATTTGTAACTGGATACGCGCATAAATTCAGGAAATGTGATTGCAATCTCAGCTCACATGAAATATTTAAATAATGACTGTTCACTTATCCATAAAAAATTAAACTTCTTATTGTCCATTAAATTATTCCAAGATTATAAACAAGTGATTTTTACGTGTTAATGACCACGAAATAGGCGTTATCTCCACGATGCAATTACCATCACTAAAAAAATGAGAATAAAAAAAATTGATTCATCACCACAACGTCAAGAAATGATTTTCGAACAAAGAAATTAATTATAACACAATTAAGCTCACTAACTCGGCTCTATTGTAATAAAAACTTCAAATTTCGCATCGCTTTATTCCTGATAATTCGCATACCTATTAATAATAATATGTATGCATACATCAGGTACGGTTTTATGGTACCGAAAAATTGTCTATCTAAATATGCATATATTTAAAACTACTGACCAATTTTACCATTCCCTGTATATTAACCATTTGAGTTTTATTTTATTCTTGTTGGAGGTACGATGACTCACATTACTCAACCATCAGACTCCCAATACAGAAGAATTACCGTTTGATATTTCTTTATGCATCGCCCTGACTCAACCAAAACTTTTTGCTCCTTTTTTTATTAACTGTTACCTGCAATAGTAATTGCCCAAGGATTAGTATCCTATCAATAATATACATTTTTTTATCAAAATAAATATTTGTTCGTTTTAATCAGGTCTTTTTAAGGAAGTTAACTAAATTACTATACTATTTGTTGTACTGTGATACTATGATACTACTATATCACATAAAAATGTCCCTTGTCAAAATATCCCATCCAAAATATCCCCGCTTCGAAATCACGCATTAACCTTGACTATTTAAGAGCACAGCTGGCTGGAAATATATCTGTTTAGAAACATTTAAAAGCGATTCCGATTTTATAATTCACTCTATTCTTTTTGTGGACGCACGTGTTGTATCGGAACCTCAAACCACAACTTTTACAAAAAAAATCTAATTTTTATCCAATTGAAATGTTTTTTTTGAGTTTTGGGACTATTTAAAATTGCTTATTTTATGTTTTATTATATCTAGGTCTAGTAGATATTATTTTTTACCTACCTCAATATTCGTTAACCAAACTGCCTGTAAAATTATCTGGGATATGCCATATACCTCCTAATCATACCATACACTTGTATACACGTAAAAGTTAAATAATAATTCAATTA
Source organism: Phyllotreta cruciferae (assembly GCA_917563865.1). Lineage (NCBI taxonomy): Eukaryota > Metazoa > Arthropoda > Insecta > Coleoptera > Chrysomelidae > Phyllotreta > Phyllotreta cruciferae. The sequence continues at coordinate 1,428,538 of OU830615.1, read as the reverse complement.
TAATCTCGAATACCAGTGTCGAGTTATCAGTGCGTTTCCATTTCGCTCCGTAAAGAATACAAGAGATTGATTAAGCGACTAAATGCGCACTAAATAATCACGACTGATAAAAATAACAGATCATCAACAAAAACTATTTACCATATTGAGGTCAACAACATGGCATGATAACAAGCTGTAATGTTTGTTATCGAAAATACCTGTCAAAGAAAATAAATTTAGTATAAAAAAAATTATGAAGTCGTAAATAGACTATCTTCCGAGAGGGGCTTGTGGGTGAAGATTTTAACGAGAAAAACATGATTATGAATTGGTAAAAGGGTTTAATTTTAATTCGTATACTAACGTGTTTACATATCCTACACTCAATGCAAGTCAAAACATGTTTAAATTATATCCCTAAAGCATTGAAAATTAAGTGAGAGACTTGTAGGCTGTGCAAGGTAGTATTTTTTTAAATCGTAACTTTTAAGTAACAATACTTTTTAAATATTATTATCTATTATTAGTAGTACATTTTTAAGAACGACATTTTATTTCAATTCAATTCAATTAATTAATATAGGAAAGAAGTACAATTTGAAGGATTGAAGAAAGTGGACCAAGTCCAATTTTGCGATATATTTTGATAGATCCTGTATGATATGATATTTTTGATTCTCTTCTCTAGCTATTCTTTTCAGTGCTCTAATGAACCAAAAGTCCATGAACAGTCTAAATGATCGTCAATCGAAAAAAATAAAACCATGCACCATTACCAATAATACTCCTACTTTCCATTATTTTGATCCCGAATAAACTATTATTTATTGAATTAATTAATAAATAGTTTTATCACATTATGTAACTAAATTATTGATAAATGCTAGCACACGCTTATATCATATTGTTTATATTTAAATAAAATATTGTAATCAAACCGCCCACGTTTCAGTTAAATTATTTGATGGTGTAATAAAATATTTAAGCGTACGTATAACTCACTTCGCTCGCGATGACCAAGATGTAAAAAGTGATAACAGTCGGAATAAAAGAGATAACTAAACGTTGTGCTGCGTAATTATCAGTCAACGGCACCGAGCTGTCTGTCGTATTTCATAAGCCATAAACAATTTGCAGTTTTATTTGACTATCGATATCGGAGGTCAAGCAAACTTTTGATCAGCAATTCCTGCGTAATGAAACTAGGTGCATGGTATTAGAGGTACTCATTTTTTTATCGTCATTCTCTTCCGATTCTTGGAAAAATGATGAAAATTGTGAATTTTCTTCGGTTTAAATTGCATAATTGTATAATAAATTTTTCGGGGAGGTGTGGATAAAATTATTACGAAACAAATAGTGATTCATCACTGTGATTCACTATCTTCGAGCTCAGTTAAATATGCAGTACTACCTGTTTCAGAATAGGTATACCTAATTGGTGGTACGGTTTTTGTATTTCTCTTTTATAACAGGTTCTTAACCGTTCGCACTTTTTAAAGAAAGTTGTTAAATTTTATACTAAATTTAAGATGAGCAATTCCATTGAGTGCGATAATTTTTGAATTTATGGTTGTTTAGTTCTAATATTTACAAACACAAATAATCCATTATCATTAACAGTATAAATTATATACGATTGTTTTTCAATATAGTGGTAATTTGTTTCATATGAAATCGTTATTATAAGTTATGGTTAGCGTTAAATAACTAAGTGTTATTTCTAACCGTGCATTTATCACGTTTATAACATTTTAATCAGCCTGAAAAACGAAATGTCTTGAAGAGTCGAATTTCATTTAATTTAATCCAAAATTTCAGTTAGTCATTTTATCTAATCTCGATGAAGCGAGCCTGCAATGATTCATTTATTTGGATTTTTAAGTACTAAATTACAACAAATGTAATTATTTTAATTTAGACACTAGCTGGTGCATAAAGAACGTATGGCCGAGGTTGACGCCCTAAAAATGAGCATAATTATTACCACCTGATTTAGCGGCATTCTACAAATCATCTGAAAGACTTAACAGATACACTTTTCAGCGACACGACACGTTCCCTGCTTTTTTATGACTTTCAGTTTGTTTACAAGATAAGAAAAAGCATAGGGAACTCGAATCCGAAAAAACAACAGTGAATTTAAAAACAGAATAAACACAAATGTCTAGAAAGGGTTCGCCTCTCGAATTGAATTCATCAGAATTGAATTTATAAATCCACCTCGATTTTAAAAATAGAACTGATGAATATAGATGAAAAACCAAATATTTTCGCAAGTCAACAAATTACATATGGTTTTTATTTAACAATATAGGTACCAGTAAAATTTTATAGACGTTAGTGTTATTTTTCATTGACCAGCGTTATCACATTACATGCATTATTTTTATAGCGTAAGGACTACCAATAACAATAAATTTTGCAAAAATTAAAATACCCGTAGCTGCAGCAATAAAGAAAGCTAAAATCTTAAAACATACAAAGTAACAGTATTTTATTATGGCCATTTCTAAGGATTACAGCTTCTATGTCACTGTCTATTACTCCAAAGTTAGGAAAATTTTAAGTATCTATGATACAGTCAATTTAAAATTAAATAATTTAAACTAAATAAAAGCAAAGAAATAACGCTCATCAAAATGGATAATTAAATGGACAATTAAGTGCCAATTTGATAATAAGTACTTATATTTGGAAATTATTGAATCCAACACATATGGAGGTTTTTTTTAACATGAAATTATGAAAAAGAGAAAAAGTTGAAACAAGAAAAATTTTCCGGTCCCCTAGACCATTTAGATGAGTGTATTTATTTATTAGTATTACAGTTAAGGTGAGTATCACCAGTTAATTATAAGAGGTTTGATAAGATAAAGTAATTAAAGATAAATTACTCGTGCCTAAATGTTTACCAAAATTAAATTTTCGATGTTTTTAACATGTTTTTAAAAGTATGCAATTTGATCAATACAATTAACGATAAAAACGAAGCACAAGTTAACAAACACTTTTGCACAATATTTTAAACTTGGAAGTTTAATTTCAAGGTAAGCGAGGGTGCTCTCTAAGTTCGCATTTTATAAGCTAGTCAGTCAGACTTTCAAAAAACTGGTTCCGTATCCTTTTAACAAAATTTCAGAAAGCAATACGACTGATAAGAAAATATCAGGTAGTTTTTGGAGCCGACGATAAAAACGAAATTAAGTCCGAAAGTATAACCGTTACCGCTACAAAAATCGACCTAGTGCCAAACACTATTAATCCGTGTATTGAGCTAATAACAAAGGTAGTATAGTAGTATAGTATTTCTAAATATATTTGTCCAATATTTTGCTCGGTTTTTGGTAGGCACGCCTCACGTCGTCATTCATTGGTTGGAGAATCGTACGCGCGATTGTTGCTTAAAAAAACCTGTATTTAGGGTCGCAATTCGCTTGAGATCCTCGTGCGGGGAAGCCAGGAAGCAACCGACGCGGGCTCGCTCCTCTGGAAACCAGCGCTTTAGTTTACTGAACGCTGAAAGCTGAAATGCTGAAAGCATGTTAAACTGCATCGAACCGTTGCGCGGTACAGACGTGTTGGTGAGCTGGAGCTCTTCGTAGTTCGCGAGTTATAACGTACCATACCTACAACTGTTTTCGAAAGTGTTTGAAAATTTTTGTGTGTTCTTTTGTTGGACAATTGTTCTGTATTATTTTTTTTAATGAAAAATGGCAGTTCCTCTTAATTTGCCGGAAGATCATAATGAAGTGGAAAATATCATCAATCAGTTGCAATATTTGCTGACCAAATTGCAGGCGGCACTTCGACGATCTCAAAGAGGAAATTCGCAATTTATTTCTACTTCAACACATGCCACTCGAGGTTAGTGATTTTTTTTTGTTTTATAAATTTACACAAATTCGGCAATCGGTAACCTGTTGCGCAGATAAATAAAATACTGTGGTATTATTTCTAAAATTTCACTTTATGGATTATTTTCATCAGTGCCCGTAAAGTGTTGGGTAGGTTATACTTAATTTCTAAAAAATCACAAAAAATAAAATTTCGTTGAAGTGAAGTCACATTGGCTTGGTATCGAAACCGATTATGTTCTGAAATTGTGAAATGAACCTTTTACGAGTGGCCTTGTAAATTGCAACGTGCATATGCAATCAATACGTAGTAGCAGAAAATCAAACAGCTGTGTTTACTGCAACAATATCGCTTACGAGTCAAAAGCCTCGAGCGAACCATTAATGCATAAAGCGATAAAACGGGCAACGGTATATTAATTTCCCAACTTATTTTTTCCTTCCTCTCGATCTCAACTTTTTACACACCCTGTAAAAGACATGCCTAGTTGCTCGATGGAAGACAAGACAAACTCGCGGTGATTGGCGCCAGTTGTGAAACCACTGAAAAGATTCAACACGTTAGTCAGGTCAACATAAATAAATACACTTTCGTGTTGAAGATGCTTTGGGCAAAGTGTTATTTCGGATAAGCGCGACCTTGGCCGTTTTATTTTTATTAGAAATACAGAAACCACTATAAATATTTTTTGTAAATATTTCCCTTTGTAATTATTTACTGTTTGAAATTTTTTTTATTAGGTTAACACGAACGTGATACAATCTGTAAAATGGAATATTGATAACTTTAGATCAATTTTGGTGCAATTTTTGAAATTTCTTACAAGACTATATTTTTTTATAAATTTGTATTATAAATTATTTGAACATAAAATTTAATGAAATTATTGTTAAAAAAATTAATTGAGGTTCATTTTGCAATTAAGTTACGAACTATAAGTAGAAAGCATGCTTATTATTTCTAAAAAAATATATCATTACTTCCTTTCAAGAAGTTTCAAAAATGTTGCCATAATGTGTTTTAATAATAATAATAATAATTTTTAAATTACCTATTTTTAACTATTCATAAATGAATCTCAAGCAACATAAATAAATTGATATAATAACGCAATCTTTTTTTTTCAATATACAAAAAAATATTTTTGGTAAAAATTAATACATTTTTTACAGTAATTTCACGTATTTTCAAAAACAAACTAAACCTACTTTATTTCTCTTAATGTTAGTATTGACCCATCCAGAGTACCTATTTATAATTAATACACAATACGTGCACATTAAAAATTCTTCTTTTTCATAAAAAATATTCATCTCGCATCATCGTTCACGAAATAAATATACCTAATATTAGATATTCGTTTTTTAAAATTCTATTATCATTCTGTATAATAGACGAAATGACAAAATAATGACCTTGAAATATAGTGTATAATAAAATCCATCCTGGTGCCTATCCAGGTATTATAATTTATATCCAACTAGTTTATCTGTTCAGAACATTATCAGAAAGGCTATCACAATTTTTATCTATTCGATTCGACGGAATAAGTTGAACATTTCGATATCATTTAATATAAAAACCTTTAAACGTAATTCGAATACAATATGACGAAACGTTTTTACAACTCGAACCCATATGGTAGTTTCAAAGGTCAGTAAACTAATCCAAAGAAAACAAAAAATACATCATAACTCTGAATGTTATTTTGATAGATATATTTATTATCAGCAGAGACAAACTGTCTCCTATTTAAAGCCATGTGATAAACATTATCAGAATTAAATTAAAAACCCAATCTTTGACATTGGTTTTACTGTAGATAGTCATTAAATTAAAAAAAAATAACATCAAACCATAACTTGTTTGTTTTGTTCTTTTTCAGTTCGAACGAACTGTTCGAATCGATCTCGAACTAGAGAAGGATCGTCATCTTCCTCGCCGGCATCCTCGTCAACTTCGGTAACCTCGTCAATTCCTTCTTCTATAAACATTTCCGATGTCCTTCTCAACAATTTGGCTTGGTTGGCGGCGTCGATCGACTCTAATACCGAAGAAAGCAAAATGACCGAAACAACCGCCATTAGCCATGACGATAGCGTACAAGACTGGAACCAGGTTGGTTGCATTCTTCGCAAGATTACTCCAGATATTCCTCAGAATTCGTTACCCAAGGTGGGTGTGTGTCGTGTCTTTTATTTTTAGGCCGTCGCACCCCTCCTATTGCATGCTTTATCACTCTTAGTTTCCACTCTGTAGTATATCGTAAATGAAAGTTCCACACTTCTAGCGATTAACGGTCTGATGCACTCATAATGTTTCTTATTTATCGTTCTTATCACCTACTGACTAATTTGTTAATAATATCTATCGAAGTAACGCGGTTGTTTTGTAATAACCTCGCGGAATGTATACTTACTTTACCTACATCTTATAGTTCATGCACTGGTTTTCTTTTAACTATACTAATTTGCTTATGTGAAATAGTAGTAACATTTGATAGTTTAAATAAAATTCGTACTGATTTTGCTCCACAATATTGAACAATTTTAAATAGCATCAAGTAAATAGTTGATAATTTTGAAGGTGAAAGGAATTCTTACTTGTTGAATTTTTACGGTGAGAGTTTTAGTACGCATGTATAGGCAACCGGGATGCTGTAGTGTAAATGGCATAGGAATTGGCTTATGAAATATTTATTAATTTTCGATTTGTGGCGTTTTCGCGCGAGGTAAATCTCTCGCGTCGCGATTGCAAAATTGCCAACTGATCTTTAGCTCTTTTATTTATTGCGTTTTACTTTGCAGTAAGGACACTATTTGCAACTATTAATGTCACTTCTACTTGTTTATAATACCCTATGCACGGTGACCTTGTAATATACAGCTTTAAAGATAATTATAATGTAATTATATTTATTCCATTGTTCATATTAAACGTTCATGGTTTTCCTTTGTTTGGATCAAGATTATTTAATATTACTTTCTATATATTTTTCTTTTTATGTCGAGTTGTTACAATTTTTCCAAATTTCCATGCATCGATACAATTAAATAATCTTTTATAAACGATATATTTATTATTAATACTTTAAAATTTTACAAATCATTTATAAGTTTATTTTTTCATTGCAATATGTGTTAAATAGCGCAGATATTATCTTAATATTTCATACTAAAATAAAAATATTTATCAGGCTATTTAATACTCGTGACGGAAATGTTTTTTAATCTTTTATATATTTTTCGTCCGAATTAAAAATTGATTCAAGTTGTTTTATGAAGATATGCATACGCGATATTTTGACCTCCACTTTGTAATTCTAATATCTAATCTTACAGACGAATTTTACGAAACAATTTGAGTTTTTTTCATTAAATTAATTATGACTAATTGGACGCGTGAGAGACATCACGTATTACTTGCAAATTGTGGTCGACAATTTATAATTATAATGATCATCACCGTTAATGCAATGAAGGTTATTTGTTGGCATTTAAGATACACAAGTCTCAATTATTTTAGTCGTATTAGTCCATATTGAATACTTACGGGTATAGCGAAAGAATGAAGCGTGTTTATGCTTATGCCAGTTTAGAAAACAATGTAGTTAGATCCTAAATATCACAATTTCTTTATTCGTTTATTTCCAATAGGAGCATTTGAATAATAATGAAAATTTAATTCCAGGATACCGAGAGTGAGTCGGAGAACGAGGAGCCCTCATCGTCGAAAAGTTTTTCGCGAGAGGGAATCTTCTCGAAAATTGTGCCAGGACCTGTGTCGGCCCCCATATGGACTGCAATGATATGTTTCGTGGGTTGGCATATATTTCGAGCACGGTAACTGCCCTGCCACTACATAATATTTGTACTTTATCCAAAGAAAAGTGATCATTAATCAATAGATTTAAATAAATGTAGAGTTACGCTACATATATTATGTTTGCTTTATTACTGTTATTCTTTCGTTCTTTCGGTGTGTTTTTATTTCATATACGCTATTGTACATATTTTATTCACGTTGTGAGTGTTTTAGAATTAAGATTTATATCATTCATTTTTTTACCTTATGAAGGTGTGCGTAGGTCATTTGTGCACAAGTTTGTTCCAAAGAGAGAAAAACAAATCAAAGTATTGATCTCATCTTGCAATGGCCAAATAGTGATTTTGGTCTGCTCTCAGGAATTCGTATGATTAGAAGATATTTTGAGTTTATAAATTCACAATTCGGTAGTCTTTATTTTTTTTTTTTTGTAAATGCGTTGTATATAAATTTAAAGTTGGATTTAGTTTAGCCAAAGAATGAATCGTGCCAAACGGCCAAGAGCAGAATCAGAGCCAATGTGCAGGTGGGCGCGTCGGCGTCGCGTCGAATCTTTGTTTGCTTTCGCTAGAGTCTGACTCTGTTTTAGTATGTTTAAGTGGAAAGAGCAGCAAACGTTGAAATTTGCAGCTCTAAAGGTTTTCAAATGATCTCTGTAGTTAGAATAGTGCGGTGCGGCGAAAGCTGGATGTGTGCCGCAATGTGCCGATCAAGCCCGCACCTGAGATCTGTAAATAAACGGAACAGGTCAAGTCGTGACAATTATGTGATTTGTTCATAGGTTTTTTTTTATTCTAAAATTAAAACTTTATAAGGTTGATTTGTGGAACGACTTGTCTGGCTACATGCATGTTATATAGCTTTTTTTCATTTTTTACGTACATCGTAGGATTATATTAAATATAAAAGCTGATATTTTTAAAGAAATTAAAGCAATTTAATTAAGATAAAGATTAGATATAAGTAGTAGTTTTTAATAATGTGCTGTAGACGGCTCTTCAAAGCGTCACTGTGATTATGCCGAAGAGGCAGTTATGAATGTATTTAGCACTTCAAAAAAAAAAAAAAACTTAAGGGGTGCTTTTACATTAACTCCTGTTTCCACTGATCTCCGAAATACATTTTATGTTTGTTTTTAGTCACTAGTCGTTGTGTTTTTAGGGTTGGCTAGGATAATTTTTATTTTTTTTTCTCATATTTTATTGTAGTAGTGTGTTATTTCTTTGACTGTTTACTGATTTTATCCAACAAAATCAGTGGCGAATTTTCGTGCAAATATTAATGAGGGGCCCATTCTTATTATTGCATAAAAATAGAGTTCCAATAATTAAATTTATTACAAGCCGTAATTATGAGACCTATTATTTTGAATATTAAATTTTTCGTATATTGTGGCCCCCTAACATATAGTTATAAATATACCATTGCCATATAATATAATTAAATGTATTCACCGTCAAATCAGTTTGTCAGTATTGTTCATATAACTACAATCTCCATCAATTTAGACAAGTATCAATTTAATATTTAATTTGGGTAAATTCTATTTTGATTTTAATCTTTTACAGAATCCAACAAATTGCACAAACATTGTCAATTATTATCGCGTACCTCTTTCTTTTTCTCATTAGTAAGATGTATGGATTTTTGCATTAATGTGGCCTAAAAAAAATCTATTTTCAATAATAAAAAATTAAAATTGATGTAAAATCTGTATATGCATAGTATTAAGATTTTCAAAAAACTAAAATCATCTGTGATCAATTCAAAAACCTATTTGGTTACGTTTATTTTGTTACAAAAAATATTAGAAAATATCAAAAACAATATTTTTCTTATCGGATTTCATGTTAAAATCCAAATTTCGTTTATTTTCATTAACAGCAGGTACCCACATAAAATATTGTTGGATGAAGTAAAGGATGTTAGTATGTTTTCGGAGAAGCCACTTTTTGAAAACTATCCTTTTATCAAAAACTACAAATACAAGTTATTGATAAAAATATATACCTATATTCCAAAATAATTTTACTACAAAAATATATAAACTAAAATTTAGGCAAATCAAGTAGCATTCTTAAAAAATAAAATATTTTCTTATTTTTTAAATTAATTTTTTGTTATTTTTATTGTCAATTATTTTCATGATACAATATTAGCTGCAACTTTGCATTATAAGTCCGGAAATGTTGTGAAATCATAGATAATGTAATCAAATTATTTTATAATCAGTTTAGAAAGGTTCGAAAAAGGTTTTCATTCTTTTGTAGTTTTTGATGATATATTGCCGCGTTATACCGAATTTCGCATTTCGATGTCTGGACCAAACAGGCTACCGAGGCCAGTGATAAGCTCTCGAGTGACCAATCCATTTTAAGAATCGCTTATGTAAAATTATATTGCCTGATATTGTAAAAAAAGCGAAATTAATATTTTTTTGCTATCTGAAAAGAGGATTTACAATCACTAGAAACGGTTCGTTTGTCCGCAATTGATGGATAATAAAAATACATATTTATTTTCAGATATAAATGTCATAAGTTTTATACATGTTTATAAACATATACCTATTATAATTATATATTTTTTGTGATGTATGGAAGTAAGTTGAATGTTCGTCAGTGGCGACTTCTGGTCCAAACAGAAAAAAAATATTTATATTAATAAATGTTACTTAGTCATAAACGATATTGAGTGTTTCAAAAAAAATCCCCCGTGAAGCCGCCGCTGGTTATTGCTGTGAAAAAAAAACAGCCAACTGCAAAGCCATACACGCATCTACTACCGATGGTCTTTCACTTGTAACTTTTTCACTTTTATATAGTTGATTTGAAATAAATGTAAACATGCCGAAAAATGCAATTTTTATTTACCTTTTCCTAATCCAATAACACCTATACTCACAATCAAAAATCATAAACTTAAGCCTCATATCAACAGTCAAGTATCAGAAAACAATAGAGACAATATACAGGAAATGGCTGTTAACTACAAAAATACGAAATAGTCAATACAAGATAAAAAATCACTATTTTATTTATATTTTTTGTCAATTTTAATAATGTTTTACTCATCAAAACAAATAATCTTAACATCACTTCCTATCACTCGTCATCTCTGAACTCAACACGCCAATAAAATCACGCTAGTCAACCCGAGTTTGAGGTAAGGGACCGCTGTAATTTTAAAATTGAAACGAAAAAGCCACAAGTTGTTGGGAAATTGGATTTATTTTTCAATATAGTAGGGCATGCATGCGACATTATTAGATTTAGGTAAATTGAACTCCGTTGGAAAACCCACACCTGACGATTCGAATGAAACACAAAACCCCTCTTCTGCACCGCAAATAAGAAAATATACGCTTTTATTGCTCGTTCAATTTGATTTGGAAACGTCTTTTGCAACAAGAGTTATTCGAAGTCGATTTTTATTAATTTGTAACAATAATATTAGCTTTTGTTAAAATGAAAAATTTCATTATCGATTACTTACATTAATTGAGATATGACTAAAATTTATATTAACCAATAATATAGTGAATTGGAACAGGAGAAATTAATTTAACTCGTGTTATAGTTATTTAAGCAGCTAAAAAAGAAAAACGATAATGTCTTTCAAGAGTAAAATAGCCATTTGGGATATCCTTGACATTGTCATTTTAAGGTCAAGCATACAAAGCGGGAGTCAATGGCATCTTAGTAGAATATGGAAAGATAAAGATTTTTGAAACTGCTCTTATGAAACGAATGGCAGCCAAAAATAGCACCTTACGTTTTTAAATACGTTTTACTATTCTCATTGAAAGTATCATAAAATTATATTTAAGTAAGTATTTCTTTCTGCTATTACGAGTAATTTAAGGCAATTGCAGATTATAACTCTAGCTTATTGATTCTGATTAAGGTTGTGTGTTTCAACCACTGTCCGTATAATTCAATACGTAAATAGATTCGTCACATAACATGTTATTATGTAATTTAACTGAAAATATTTGCGTTTTGCGGCCATAGCCAGGTTTTTTAAAACACTGTATTTTCATTCCTCAATTGCAGTATTCCTCTATTGTTCGGCGCTACTTTACCCTTAATTTACCAACGATATTCTTTATTATCTATGAGGGATTGGCGGCTATGCATGCAATTTTACTCGCTACCTGCACGGACTAGGGTTTCAATAAAACACAGCGATCTAACAAAGGCTACCGTATTTATTGTTTAGAAGGTATAATTATTATTTACGAAGAAAAAATATTTAATATGTATATGCTACTCATATAGTGTATGCAATAAATATTGGAGGTTTAATGAATTTACTGGAGGATTTGAATTAAAAATATAATTTGTTGTGCAATGAGATTGGTATTTACACGAGATTCATAAAATAGTTGGAAGCGCTTAGGACACAGAATGGAATTCTGCTACTAGGTGAATTAGAGAGGAAGAGAGTTTATGTTATTAGGTTTTCAACTTGCTTTATCAAAATTAAGGAAATAGCTGACTTAACTTTAAATTGCAATTTTCTCCAAACTTCCACGGAATATTGTATTTCTAGGAAATGAACGTTTCTTGGAATCCAGCAGAATTGGAAATTCTTATCATGCGAGAATAAATTGAAACAACTTACGGCCCATATTTCTCTTGCTTTGGAAAACACACTTCCATCTGCAATTCGTGCGATATTTCTCAACCGATTGAAAATGATTTGATTGCCACATTGATTTGACCTACAATATTTCTTCTTCATTCTGGAAAATACTTTATGAAATAGCGCTTTCAAATAATAGCAATCTCGCATTGTAAAATACAGGAGGAGCGCAAAAATAATACGTGTCCAACGACCACGCCTTCTGTGTGTTATGAAAAAACCCTCGAATTGACAGTTTAGTCCACTTATAATAATTACCATTTATTTCGGGGCTTTCGCAACGTCACGAAGCCATGTGGTGTTGATGACGTTTCGGAGACGCCTCTGTCTATGGGCCTTGCGACGGCTCCAACCCACAATGCAACCGACGGCGACGTAATCATTACTTTTACACAAAAAAAGATTTAAGCGCATTTAGCAGACCATCATAGTAGTAATTTTATTTTAATCTCCACGTTTATGCAAGCTCTTACAATACTGGTTATTTTTTTATAAATCTTGTAGAATCGTGTTAATTTAATGTTTTACATTTATAAATCAAGCGGATAAAATAAGCAAGGGAAAGAGTACGGATGACAAATAGATTGTTTTGTGACACAAGATACGCAGGATAATTTATGCAAAATCTCTTGTAACCCTAAAGGGATTTTCGGAAATATCGGCGCCTACGAGATCAACTACGAGGCAACAGATCGGTTAACTCGGTCTGTAATTTGAATCATGATGTTGACATTAAGCCCTACAGTAATCCGTCACAGCAAAACGCCAGTTTTTGTAACTTTTCGGGGAGGGAACGTTCGCGAGCTGCTGGAGATAATATTAGATTGACACCGGTTTCGATTCCGTTTTAAATTGTACGCTTCGCAGATTCGCGTCTCTTCAATGCTGAACCCTATGACGAAATTAATTCGATATACCCGCCATTGTAATATTTTATTTCACGGTGCAGTCGAATTAATGACCTCTTTGACGTTTGTCACTCATTCGTTGTTTGTGGGAAACTACTACTACTATTTTAAAATTAGAAATGTGTAATAGTAAATCTAAACGGTGTTGGTCAATTGGTCCCCACGGTCATTTTTGTCAGCGGGGTACCATAATCCTACAGGTCGATTGGTTTCTAGTTTCAAAATTTAATGGGCTAATTGGTCCCCGCTGTCAAAATATTCCTAATCCGATTAGATAAGATTTTACATTGCATGAATAACTATCATACATTTGGCTAACATCTTCTGGTGTACTTACATAGCTGAGACAAAATGCAGCTTTTAGTGTTAAAAAATATTTAATATCTAAGCATTAGTAATTTAAAATATATACAATTGGTACAATATACAGTGTGTCTACTTAAGTTGGAACCATATGGAAAACTTTTTTATTAGTGGTTTAATGAAAAAAAGTTATTCTTAATAAAAAGTTCTGCATGGTCCAAAAGTTAAAATGCAACTATCAGATATCAATTTTTTAAAGCAGTATACGAGGTTTATCAAAAAATTTGAATTTTGTGTAAGAGTAAAGTACCTTTATTTTTGAAAATTATTTATAAAAAAATTATTATGAAGAAAAATGTTTAGAATTAAAAATAACTTTCAAATATTCAATATTGTTTATTTATAAATTTTTTTTCGCCATTTTCTCTTTGAAAACGTTGAAAAGTGAAATGTGAAATCCGGTACCACTTTTAAAAAATGCCAGTGCATCCTAAATTAATTATGCAATAAAGTGCAAACTTAAATTTTCAACATTTTCACAGAGGTAATGTCGAAAAAAATATTTTTATAAATAAACAATAACGAATATTCGAAAGTTATTTTTAATTCTTAACATTTTCTCTTTATTACAATTTTCGATATTGTCAAAAAAAGGTACTTTACTCTTGAGCAAAAATCACATTTTTTTGACAAACCTCGTACTTATACGACTGAAAAATTTTGATATCTGATGATTGCATTTTTATTTTTGGACCATGCAGAACTTTTTATCAAGAATACCTTTTTTTCATAAAACCACTAATAAAAAAGTTTTCCATATGGTTCCAACATAAGTAGGCACACTGTATATTAAAAGAAAAATTCTGTACAAAAAAAAGAATTATTTTAGTTTTAATATACGAACGGATTTCAAAAAATAGTTGGCAACATATGGGAAACTTTATTATTAATTTTACGAAATAGTTATTCTTCACAAAAGTTCTGCATGATCTAAAACCCAAGATGCAACCATCAAAAATCAAATTTTATCAATCTTATACGAGGTATGTCAAAAAATGTGAATTTTGCTCAAGGGTAAAAAGTACCTTCATATTTTACAATATCGAAATTTGTTATTATGAAAAGTACACCTAATTTTCTAGAAGTATACTGGAAGGGATGGGATTTTCCCTATATTGAAATAGTAAACAAAAGACAGAAGTCAAAAATTTTCCCTAATCATAAAATCCTCATTAAATTGTACTACGAAATGAAAATACATAATCGAAATTTGCCAGAGAATTTTGAAATTATAAATATTCCCATCGGTCCTTTCCTAGAAACCCTTAATCCGGTATTGGGGACCAATTGACTGATAGCTTTCGAGTCGAAAAAGATACCCAATCTAAATATTGTATGTAAAACTACTTTTCTTCTTTTAGCAGGTTGGCTTTAATTGAAATACATTCAACAGTGAATTGTTGTGGGAGATTTTCCGGATGGTTAAATGAGCGTTCGCATTTGAGTCTAATCAATTCGCCCTACGCACGAAACCAATTTTTTTGGGAAAACCAACAAAGAGGAATCTAAGCAGATTAACATGCTCTGGCCAAATATCAAACGCAATCCAAGTATAATAAACACGACGAATCTTTGTGGTGAAAAACCGAATGAAACGAAAACAGACACACGCTTCTCAGCGTCAAATATCTAATACCCTCATTCTTTCCCCACGGACAAATAAAGTTTAAGTCACGTGCGTCTCACGCCACCATTACGACATTTCAATAGGGTGAAACGGTTTTTTCGGTCGCATTACAATTAGAAAAAAATTGGACTTGTTATTAGAGAACATGATATTTATTCGAAATCACAGCTCCGCGTAATCCCTCATCTAAATAATAGGCCCTTTTCAAATCCACTACAAAACAATATTAATTAACAATCTATTACCACAATTTACTTCTAAGAATAAATAGTAACAACACAACCTCGGATAAATCGTGTTTAAAAGAATTCCAAACACATGGTAACTGAAAACAAACAAAAATTGATGCATTGAAGGCTCTTAAGGAAAGGTTTAGACACGTGTCACGTCGAAAGGGTTGCATGCGACAATTTGTAAACTGTTCGCACTTGAAAGTAAAACGTCGGAACGGAGAATGGAGAGAAGCAAACGAAGTATTATACAAATTCTGTTTCTAATTGTCGCGTCGCGCGATTCGAGTGTCGTATTTACATATCTATCAAAATCAGGGACTCAAAGGGTTATCATGCTAAGCAAGAATAATTAGATGATTGAACTGGGCATTTTGTATCAGTCACCCACACACTATTTCGTTAATTGCCATCAATTAATTATAGTTATTGTGCGAGAACGCTATTCCAAATTCAATATTTATCTGATTTGCATAATAGAATTTCAGTTTTGCATCAAACTAGCTACCCCTAAAATTAATCAAATCAAGCATAATATTTTAATGAATATATTAACACGATTGTTTAATTTTCATAAATGATTCATACACCTGATAATATTTGAGAAATTATAATATTTCAAATAACACGTTTCCTTTCCTAATGCGAGTCAGTATAACCGCAAAAGATACAAGATTTGTTTTTTCACCTTTTGTGTTATTTATTTATAGTGAACATATGGCTTTCTACGTCTCAATTACATCTTATCGTAAACGTAATTATAACCTCATAGCCACAACAAAGCGAGCGATGCGTATTACATATTAGCAGTCTTTTACTAAGGAAAAACATGTTTTAACTTGTTTTGTTATAAATGATAGCGTTCAATTTTTGTATAAACATTTTTAAAAGTAAATAATGGTTTATGTGCGCATATGGGCCAATCTTATCGAATATAAATATACATAAATTGTAGGTCGTTACATAAATTTTTGAATATAGGTGTAAATATTGTTTGAAACAAGCCTGATGTAATCAATGACTTGAATCTCATGGCAATTAAATATAAACAAATATGCACTGGTGTGGTGTAGGGTAGTTAACGCTTGGATTATGTACACACGTACAAGCGGATTGATTGAAATTTTTTAATCAAAAAACCCCAGGAGCTATTTAGTCAGAAGGCTCGTTTACCTCATTATAAAACCCATTGTTCGCAACATTCCTATTATTTAAAAACTAAAATGGACTGTGTTTTAGCCAGCAATATACAACTAGAAAGCTCGGTATTTGATGTTTTTTTTGCATTCTTTTGAAGGAAGGAAAAGGAAGGACAAAAAAGAACGGAAAAATGTACTAAAAAGCGAAGATCAAAGCTGCAGCGCAAAGGGTCGCGAGATGATTATACATAAATTTTAATAAAACCATTTAGAAAAAAACATATAATTGGTATATTTCGAGAAGGGAAATAAAGGGATGCCGAAGTCTCGATGTACATTGTATTTTCTCCAGCAGTGGAGGAAAAATGTGGCATAGGGTTAGATTAAAGTCGTGAAATAATTAAGCTCAAAGGTTTTTCCAGTAATTAAAAAGCGGCAAGCGATAATTTATTATCACCCGTATAGACGAAAAGTCTTAAAATGAACGTAATAATAAGTAAAAGTCGACAAAAGGATCCCGGAGGATCTCGAACTTCAAAGTGTCTCTCTGGTACGAATAACACGTTGAATCGGGACCCTCTTCCGCTTATCCCTTAATACCGCACAAATCTGGGCATGGATATTACAAAAACTAGGGTTTTGTTACGACTTAGATATTGTTCTTTTTCCATTTCGCATGTTCCCTTACTGCATAGGAATCTATACTTCCCATATATAAGTAGCTAACATTAAGCGAAATTTTTTCTTTTTTCAAAAATAATTAATTAACATAATAGGTAAATCATCAAGCAGTTAAGAAGATAAACATTTAGCCGCCCTTATCGAATTGAAAGTGAACAATAGCAAACGCCAGATCGACCTCGAGTTCCTGATTAAAGTCCATACGATCCCCTTGATTAATTTCGGATGGACGTACGAATCTGGCGACCAGCAAATCGCCGAATGCATTAAAATAATACGTATTAACAGAATCTGAGGGTGGATAAAAAAATCTGTAATACATGAAGCAAACATCATTCGATTGTTTCACTGACATTCTGGGCCCCCTATTATTTGGCATCTCTGCGATTGACACGTGTAGAGGACAGGCGCGAACAATCATTCGATTCGAAGTTACTCATCTTTTTAATCTTTTTATTTTCTCTTCCGATTTTCCGGCGACGTCGATTCATCGAGGGTTGGACCGAATTAATTTTCTATATGGACATTCCGTGCAGTAAGTGCAAAGCGCATTTTCTCCCTGAAAACAACGCTTCCGAATAATTTCGCGCATTGAAAGCCTTTTTAATTCGAAAATCTCCCGCAGACCACTTCTGATTTTGACAATTCTTTTGGCTTTCGGCGCTCGTTATTGAGCCGCGTCTCAATTTACGCTCTCGCGGCGATACTCCTTCGAACGTCTTTAGACCACTTGAGTATTTCAAAGGGCCAAAAAATGCTCGGATGTTCGTTTCATTCCATATTTCGAATTAATGAGGCAAGTGCAGATTCGGACTTTTCTACCCTCTATACTTCCTATAAAACATAAAAATTAACCAGAAAATAAACTAATTCTAAACTTAAACTACCATTTGACTGCATTAAAATATTAGGCAAGAAAAATAGACCTACATTATAATAAGCACAGAAGCTAAAAAAAATAGTTTTCTGGTCAGGCGAGACAAAATTATTGGCTAGTCAGGCCAGAAAACTTAATCCTGTTCCGATCCTGGATTTCACTTCGTATAGTTATATAATGAAAACGAAAAGGTCTCGCCGTTAATAAAGAATCTCTACACTTGATACAACAGGTGTGAGGTGAGCTCGATACGAGACTTGCATAATTATGGGGCTTTAAGGGCTCGTTAAATTTTACCTAAAAAATGGGAGTTGTTTTTTTTACAAGACAAATTGTTACCTTAGGTGAAACTATATGTAATGAATTTGACCTTCGATCTTCACAAGTTTTGCTGTAATTTCTTGCTTCTTTATCTCCCAGCCCCCTGCATTTAACTCTAATTGTTATATTTTACACTATAAGTAGTCAATCAAATCACAATGTTGTAGAACGAGATTTTTTGAATATCTATTGATTGACTGAAAATCTAGAGTGCATCCAAAGAGTGCATCTAAAAACCATCTTTAGAAGAAACTTAACCTTGAACGGCAGACAGCTTGACGCCTTCGATCGAACGACCAACCATATAGCATTGGTGCAATTAAATGACTGGGTTCCAGAGATGGGATGTTGCATGGCAGTGGCGCATCTTATATTTTAAAATGGCATTAAATCCAAACCTTCACAAGAAATACCTAGCAATGAAGGTAAAGAAAATAAAAAGGTACCTAATGAAAAGCAGCGAAAGAAATATTGGTAAGTACTTAATCTAGTTTCCCTTTAGAAGAAGAATATTTTTAAGTAGGAAATTTTATTTAAAATTAAATTTAAAATTTAGAAGCAAGAGCCCGAAGCTCTTGGATTTGTTACGTCCTTTTCACAGTGACCTAAACGTTCCTACTCATGAGGTATCGTATAACACAACAAACCTATTTTAAATCACAGCTTGAAATATTCAACAGATGTTCCGAATATATTTTCGCACTTGCATCGTTTATCAAACTCTCGATATTTTTGAAAGGTAATAGTCTTCAGCATCATGTGTTCGTTGTTACTGAAATAATCCATTTATTTTAAGTTTTATCATTCTTACTGGCCGAGATGAAATTTTATTTTTTCTATATTCTGTTACAGCCGATTCGTTACGAACTCGAGTTCGGTTAGGACAGCTCTTTTTGTACTATTTGTCTTAGGTTTAGTAGTAGTTAATCTCTAAAAAAGACCATTAAATGTAAATACTATTTAAAATTATTTAATGGGATTCATAATGTCCTACTAAAAGCGTGACTCTGTTGTTTTATTATTCCACCACCTGTTCAAAAAATGCATGGTTTGATTAGGTGACTTGTATGTCTTCCAGAAATAAAAGCAGGTAAGTTCATAGGCGTACATTAGAACCCCGAGAAATTAAATAAAAAATATCGTTATACATTTAATAAAAATGCACGAGGAAACAAACAACAGAAAAAAAAATCAGGTCAGTGTGATGTACCTAATTATTATTTACTGATTGAAAATGAGAAAAGTCCGTATTATTAAGTCCCTTTTGACCCACAAAATTAAATATAGGATACAATTTAAGAGAGCGAGATTTTCTAATCTTACATCACAATCTAAATACCTACTATATAATAGTAGTTTAAATATAAAGAGCGGTCATCATGGGATTTTCCAAGAAATAATTCTGCATCTGCCAGAAAATGTTAATGGCGTTAACCATTTACACTGGATAATGTAATGACACGAGTGTGTTAATTATAAACCTAGGTACACTGAGAAATACTATTTATTCAGAAGCTTTTTTAATTTCACATAATTATTACTATTAATTATTTAATAATGCTTTTCGTGTAATGTAGTTACTTACTAAATAATTCATAAAATTAAATATAAGTGTTGTACTAAAAATGTTATAAATATAAAGGGAATCGCTTAAACAAATAAAAATCGAAAAATATTTTTCTTCATCCTGGTGACAGATAATACGTTAATGTGCCCTAAGAACACCAATTTGTTCTCGAGCACGTGGTATATAAAATGTCACACTAATCTCAAAATTCGAACACATGTTCACTAAAAGATATTTTTGGGTTAGTATAGTTATTGGATATGATTTACAAGGCATTTATTAGCGAAAAAGACATCAAAACGAGCTTCTTGGTGGCAAAGTAACAAGGAGTTTGTTGAAAAATTCGTTTGCCACTTTAGAGATCAATTGGAGGTCACCAAATGAGTATCTATACAGGGTGAGTCTGAGTAGGAAAAAAACTACACAAATTTTAAAGAATATGAGAAAAACTCATTCGATTTTTGACTTGTTGTTCCGACTCAGCCTGTACAGTTATCCGCAAATATTAAGAATCTAATATGTTAATTTGTATTTGTCTTGCAAATTTTATTATTGCATGATTCATACAAGTGAGGTCGATGACATCTATGCATGAAATGACGCAAAATTTTGTAAGTTTACATTTTCTGATTTTACCAAAGTATAATTTAGTAAATGCAGGTATAATTTAAAATTACATCAATTAAAATGATAGTAATGCATTTAGTAAATAGTAGTGTGAACTAACGTATGAATTATTTATTTCAGCAATGCAATGGTAATCAATAGATTTAATTAGGTATCTTAATATAGGCACTGGTTATGTATGTTATAATTGCCTGAAACACGGTGTTCCGTATTTCTCTTGCTAAACCATATTTACATTTAAATATTAGTTGCTTTTGTGTTTCACAACTCCAAGCATTATGAAAATAACCATCAAGGAAGAACGTTCCTGACCTACTTTATTCCCCTATATCAAACCCTTCACAGTGCATAAAGAATGCACCGCTCGACCTGCAAATGTGATGAAAATCTAAAACGCATAAAGGGACCTTAAATGCATCAACCGGATATCACATATCAGATTGAAGCGGACAAAACGGATTTAATATTTTCCCAATCAAAAAATTGGATGGGACATTATTTTTTTAAATAAGTAAAAATAGCGATTGTCTCAAAAGAAAGTGACCTTTATAGACTCTGTGGGTTTAAGAAATATGGCAAATCCTCTTCCTACAAAAACTTTCTTCGTCGGTGAAATTCGTATTTATAAAATAATGTATCCCGAGTGCTCGCAATGTAAACAGTCCTATTAGTAATACAAAATGTTTAGTGAACACATAGTTTTAATTGTTATAATATTATGCTTTCCTAATTTTATTTTTTGCATAAATAGCAGAAACAGCAGCATTTATGGGTCTCGGTGAGTTAAAGTGTTTAATAATAAATTGCATCTAATTGTGTAACGTATGTAACAAGAAAACCGTTAAGTGCGTGAATCATTTTGGCTATTTTTTTACAACTGAAGGTCAAAACGAAAATTCAACGACCCGATTCCGAAATCGTACTTACCGTTATTTGAAATACTTAGACAGTGACACATTTTTCCTTATATTTCTAGAAATATAAATTCTTATGCAATTCAAAGGAAACGGTTTTACGAGTATCAGCCACAGTTTCACCCAGGTTTTATTCCCCAAGGATATTACGGATATGATCGATACACAATGCATGCAAAGCCCCATTCTTATAATCACATGATACACAGCCCGAATATAAGACCTAATCCAAGTCTCTACTACTCAAATCCTCATTATCAACAGTCTACTGAACAAAGCTTCGGATACAATATCATAAACGTCCTGAATTCGATTACAAAAAACGATGATCTACAGTGTGTACCAAAAATCGTATGCCAACTCACATCAGGTAAAATTTTAATGATTTAAAGAAATCACATTAATCTAATTTAAAAATTATAGGTGCCATTTCGGGTCGCCAATTAGGAGATAACTTACCAATAAGTGTCAACTTAGATTCCCTAAAAGGGTGAGTATATGAAAAATGTTTAAATGAAAAAAATGTGCTTGTTCTTCTAATTTTAGTTTTCTAAGTGCATTAAATGGTGCACAAACATCGCCTTTCTTATATTTCGGGAAAGCAGCACTTCTTGGGTACACAGCGAATGGAAATTCAAGAGTGTGCTCTCAGCAATATCCAGAATGTCCTTCGGAAACTGATAAATTGGTTCAATACCTCAACAATTACAACGGAGGATTTTTCAGATATTTCAATGGAATAATTCCTCAAAACCAAAAAGTTTATCAACCATCATTCTATAATGATAATAGTATAGCGAAAAGAAGAATTCAAAATACGCCTGTGCAATATATATCTACAAATAATATTGCACCACATAAAAGCTTTATATTTCCCAGGGAAGACGACTATTACAAGCCAATAAAATATTTCAAATTTCCTGGGGAAACTTTTAGAACTTCTAAAACACTCAAGGTTCCTGGCAATAAAGAGAATTTCGAAAAGTTCTCATCAAACCATAAAGCACCACCGTTTATCTTTCCTGATAGAACTGGAACAGGAAAATTAATATTTGATTCAAATTATTTCAATAACCAAGTATTCGAGAATAACCACAAGGATGAAAATAATTTTAGATTTCCACATTTTAATCGAGGTGTTTATAAAGATGGTAAAAGTCTGCATTTTCCAGAAACGTGAAAATATATTTGGATTCCAAAAAGTTGTATTGAAATAAGACGGCTTTCTAATATACCTGACAAAATATGTAGAGATATGTATAACAAATATTAAAGGCAATTTTTTTTCAGGTTAAATTCTCAGTGCTAAATTTTTATGAAATATTTAGTATATTTTAACAATCATGTAAAAATAATATAATATGGCGTTTGATGAATAAAACAATTATGAAATTTGAAAAATTATTGGTGTGTCATTTTTCAATGATGTCTTGAACAGTACATCAAAGAAACCATTGCAAATAGTAAGTAGGTACTACATAAGTACCCTGTAAAGTGTTATAAATGATTGACTGTTATAATTTACATTTAAAATTAAATCTATAACAAATTTAAATACTGCTTAACGACTCTAAATCATCTTTGCACGATCTTCCTCTCTTTACTAACTGGTTACAAAATTGTTTCGATTGGATAAAATCACCCAAAAATACACTAAGCAAGTAGAATTCCTTGTGCTTTTGAGGAGATGACTTGTAGTTTCTGAAACACAAAAAAGCAAGTTTAGGAAAATTATTAATAATTGCAATTATTTCAAACGACATTTTTACACACATTTAATTGGAACACTCGGAACATTGGAAGACTTTTAATTAAACACGACTTTTAATTGGAACCATTCAAACGATCGAAGACCATAAAACGGGCCATTTGTTGGCCAATCTAGCGGCGCACAAATAAAAAGCCGGATTAAATGGAAAAAAAAGTATTTATTTACCTGAAAACTTCGTCCCAATCAATGACCATTTGTTCTCGTCCACTTGACCTCTTCGCCTTTTCTGCGTGATGTAAACAAACTTTCGGATAAATGCAGACATTTTCGCCCAATTCAGAAACTAATCTTTTCTCTGCTTCAATCATATTGATCATTTCCGAGGATATTTCACGTCGTGTTCGTCTGTATGTACCTAATTATACATTTTCTTTAGTTATACATACTTCATCCTTAAATATTTTACTATAAAAAATTAATAAACAACTGACATTCACAGAAAAATAACTATACAAAATCTGCCCATACTTTTTCTATTACATTTAAGGCGAATCAAAATCAATAAATTATTGAATCAGTGAATCAATGTAATGTATGCTCGCAATAAAATTAATCAATAATTTTAAAGGTTCCACAGGGATGATACCAAATTATTAACGCCTAATAAAGCCAGCTTGCCCTTTGAATTAAGTCCTATTAGTATACATCACTTGCAACATGTCACCAACCAATCATAAACGAAGCGGAAAAATACTATTAAAAAAATTGCTTCTAAAGTTACATCTGATATGTTATGCTAATCTAGTTTATTGATCCAATAGAATCAATTAATCAGCTTGAGTGTATGTTGGAAAATGCCTGTTCAGTTCCTGGTTTTGTTATCAAATGAACTAAGTTTAACGTATTGGTTCGATTATTTCAAGGCATAAGTTTCATCACTTCAGTGCTTTCTATGTGACGAAATAGTTTCTTTCAATAGTGTCATCGGATATATTAAACAGTGTAATTGTTAGTTATATAAATTCATTGCAATATTTTTTAACCTTTGCTGTTCGTAGCGATGGTGAACTAATATGATGTAAAATTTTTGAATTTTATGATTTTACCTAATTTCATTTGGTATTATACAAAATTAATTCAACTTTCTAAATATGATAGAATTTTACGCAAGTTATGTTTATGTGGTTGATGCGCTATTTTTTTCGGCAAAATTAATTCGGTACATTACTTTCAATTCTCTGCAAAATTTTTATTAGCTTAACGGTGCTTAAGAATAATATCTTAAGAATTTCGGTGTATTCTTGAATTCAACAACTTTCTAAATCGGTGTTTTATTTATTTAAATATCACATTATCCTGAGACTTTCAGAATAAATAATGGTTATATTCGGTTAAACATAAAGAGTAGAAAACCAGATTAAGTAAAAGGCAAGTCCAGAACCACCGGCAACAAAGAAATTAATAATATTCAAGGTTTGTAAGTCTTAAATTACTTTCTGATACAAAAATTAACGCATGGTTTGTTGCATTACATATGTGGTAATCGTATAAATCGGTAATAGTATAGTATAGTATATTAAATTGAAAAGATACATTTTTTACTCACTCTTTATGAACAAATTAAGGGAAATTTATAATTACAAAATATACATATAAAATATTTACTTACTAGGATTCAAAGAATAGGCTAGTTTCTTCACAAAATTCGACAGTCGAACTGCTACTATAATAACAGGAAATCCTACTAATTCTACTGGAAGTTCAAAGGCGGGTTCTTGTGCAGCCGTAATAACGGGCTGATCCAGAAATACAATAAACTGGATTAAAACGAAAACAATCCACAAGAAACCGCGATTATTCATTTTAAAAACTCGTTGAAGTAAGGTGAAACCGACTAAATAATCTAAGTATAAAAGCCGAACTGGACTATTAAGAGTGAAAGTAACCACCTCTACTTAACATGGGTCTCCGACGGTATATATATGTAAACTTTTAGTCAAAAGAGATTTGATAATGGGCACCAAATGCTGTTAGGTAAGTGGAAGAATCTTCCAAGCAAGAATTTTTATTCATTAAGATGCGGTATTGTTCTCGTTTGTAATTACGCCGATATAATTAACTTTTATATACGATATGTAAACCACACTATTGTTTTATTTAAGGAATGAATATACTGAATAGAACAATCCCATATTAATGTAATAAAAAAATCTATAACACCTTGTTATTTATACAAATTGAGATTAACGATTCTTGGTTAATATTATTGTAGACGATGTATTACGTGCATAGATACACTGCACTATCTAGTAATGAGTGTTTACATGTTATCTGTAATAATATTATGATGAGCGGTTATTACAAGATCTCCTGCGGAGGTATGAATTTTAAAATATTTTCGTATAAATTCTATATTAATTTCGAAGAATAGCTCGGCGCAAATAATAAAAATGATGTAAAATTCCGGAGGAAGACTTTTTAGGGTTAAGAGAGTCGAGTAGTTTCAAGTTTCAATGAGTTGTTTGTATTTATAATGCCGAGCACGTCATGTCAGGCGTAATCCAAAAAGTCTAATAAAACTTTTACACCATCCAGCTCCCGGTTTCTTTATGATAATGAAGTAGTTTTCATATACATTTTGTTTTTAAATTAACCCAAATATACAGATGTGGAAGAAGGAAGGCTGCGAGTTAATGTTTTAGAGAAAATAAATTAAGGATAGCACAAGGAAGTTTTATGACTTGTCTGCATAAAAATAAAGAATATAAAAGTTATATTAACCGAAACATCTCCTGAATAAATTTTATGTTACATCTTGAAAATTGGTTCTTATAGACTTATCACTCGAACAGTTTCGCATCTTTGAATTATTAGACCGCGGTAACGCCACGTCGAATTTTCTTTATGACACGTAATATTGTACACGGTGATAAAATAGATAAGTGTTTATATACAGTATTTTCTTTATGACTTTCTTTGTTACGACCCACTTGACTGCTTTTTAATCTTGTTCTTATAACAATGTACTTACTAACATCACATGCCATTTTTCTCAATATCTTTGTAAACAAAAAAAAACAATATTTAAAGTCCCTATAGGTAAACTTTATACTTATACTACTAGTAATTGATTTTTAAAGAGTAATTTTCAAAATTTGGTTTTTTCCAAATAATTTTTGCGACGTTGATCTTTTATTGAGACATTTCTGCAAATTTAAAGTTTAGTGTGTTGTCGTTATGCCGATGTATCCTCATTAATCACTTTATATTGGTTACTAAAAAGGATCCGATAGAGACGTTCTAGAATCACTTAAATTTAATGGTTATAGCTCTTATTTACGACCAATTCGTTGATACCTGCAATTTTTTTAAAAAGTAACGACAACATAAATTTTCAAAAATATCCATTATTATTCCAACCTACTCATTAACTGTACTGGAATAGGTTATAACTGTACAATATATAATAAATCATAGGAAAATCCAAAACGCTATCAATGCAAGTACTGGTTGTTTAAGGAAAGTTGCGATAATAATGCTGGGGAAATTAATAGTTCTTCTTGACAAATATAAGTGGTTGTTGTAATTTAGTGGAAAAAGTAAAAAAGTAGGAACAGTTTAGGAATAGGTTTATGAAATAGTAGCTAGCAAGAAAACAATTAAATAACACATAAAAAATATGTCATAATAACAAGAGTTCATAAAATTCAGTTGCGAAATTAACAAATTTATTTTGGAAATATAAAAATATGTAATAATTAAGAACCATTTCCTGATGCAGAACTAATGGCATCAAACTTAATTACCCAAATTAATTTCTTTTTCATCCTTTCATAAAATGTGTATGCATGGTAAATGTAATATTATGATAATATTAGTTCTGCATTAAAGTGATAAAAGAATAATAAAGCAGTAGAGGAAGAAGAAGGAATAAAAGAAATAAGGAGATAAACAGGAAATGGATCCTTTCCTGCATAATTTTTTGCCAATTTCATTTACAATATAAATAAAAACATCGATTTTATTACACTATTAACAAATGTACAATTCTTACAAATTAAATTATCACAATAACTTAAGTGGCTCCCAGAGCAGTTTCTCATTGATTTAACTAATTATTAAAAAGTCAGTCATTTATTTCAAGTCAATTGAATAATCGTATAATGTGTCGAAACAAATTTTATTATCATTGTCATAAACTTTCTCGGTCGATCCCGTCCTGAAAAAAATCGAATCATTAAAGGGAAATGCTTTTCTGAAATTGAAGATGTTTTATAAAAACGATTTCCTTCTTTCATCAAGTAGGGGATCCCGAGCGCTAGCGCATTCTGACTTTTTTCATCATCTGCAGGACCTGTAATCCTGGAAAGGGACATTTCGGGAAAAAATTATGGCAACCGTTTCCGTCGACTCCGTTTATTAGTTGACCCATGTGTGCGGCGAAATGGTATTTTGATGTCAATTCCGCAGTCGTGCTAATCGTCGTATCCCTGAAAACAACGCACATTAAATTAGATTGGCAGGGACTCGCCCGCACCCATTATGAATACTTCGGATATGAAAGAGCCCAACGAGCAGGAAACACTTTTATTTTGCATGAAAGATAAAGAGTTCGAAACTTTTGCATCCGCAATAATTTTTTTATTCGATTATTAAAAAACCGTGTTGTTCTTAATGGCGTTCGCAATAAATTTTTTGCGCCAATTATTGAATTTTAGCCGTTTTACTTACGAATTATCCTCGTTAAAATAGCCTATAAATTGCCGATTTAATTAATGCGACAAAAATTTAAAAGGGCTATAAATAATTCCATCGGCGATAGCCGGAGAACGAGTTATGTAACATGTAAGTAGGTACCATTCGACTCATCGACATCATTGTTAAGAAAACGCGGGACCGGCATTACAAGAGCTGTTATATAAGCGAAAGTGAAAGCTGGGATTTAAATAATGCACGCGCGTTCGTTCTACTAAATAAATATTTCTTTCATTAACTAACCCGGTTAGGAAAAGTTGGACGGAATTCTTTGGCCTTAAATAATCTTAAACGAAAAATTAGCACCATTGGAAAATTTTTATTTAATTTAATTTAATTTTTACGTAATTGTAGAAAAATAATTTACGAAATTAACTCACCTTAGCAAACTTAGGAGTGACTTTTCGGAGTCCGTGAGCTTTTCCGGAGTAGCGGAAGAAGTCAATTCACAAATCAGCTTCGGCAAACATGCTTTCTTAATGGTCTTCAATAATTTCGATTTTGATGATTGAGAACCTAATAAATAATTTACGTGAAAATAAAATACGAAATATGGAATTGATCGTAACTTAAAAATTAATCCCTCGCTTTTGGCATGCTCAGCTTTTTGTTCGTGATTATAAAATAGATAAAAAAGGAAACTCATTTTATTATCGTCTTATTTTCCTATTGTGAGAGTTCGCGAACGCGCCATAATAAAATAAGGGAAATACCTGGAATTTACATAAAGCGATTTTGCCATAAACATCTTAATTTGAAATTTAAATACATTTTCGACTGACGCCGTTACGGCTTTTATATAATGCATAAAAGATTTTTCGGAAAATTAACGTTTACAAGTTCATATAGAAGCGACCATAAAATTTTAAAATGACTTAACAAAAACATAACAAGTATAGATTACGCCCTTTTCACGGCTAAATGTAACAATAAAATTAATCGTCGAACGTTATTTTCCTTTAGCATTCTCATCGTTAAAAAGACGTTAAAGATCATAATAAACATTCAATAACAAAAGGAAAATGTTTTAAATAGTGAAAATGAAAGAAAGAATGTTTTATAGTTCATTAAAAATTAATATCTTTACATTTTAATACATATTAAGGGTAAAACTTTTATGTAAAATCAGAAAATTAATGTAAACTGAAATAAACTATTTTAAACTATATGAAAAAAATATTTTCTTCTCGCAAGTACACTAATAATATTTTTACTTGTTTGAGAAAAAAATATCTCGTTATTTTTAAACAAAAATGTTAAGAACCTTGCCTTTAGCATTTTTTGACACCTTAACCTTTTTGTATGATATACAATACATAATTCATGCTACACATTAAACCTATTTTGCAATTCTGTAAATTAAAAATAATCCAATATTGGAATTGGTGACCTTGGAAAACTGTATTTCTACCTTCACTTTCAACAATCGCTTGTCGCAACAGGAAGGTCACAAACAAAATACGAAAACAACCTTTAATTCTTCAGCAGGTTTAAAGCAAAAAGTTAATAATTAAAGCGTATTCGTGAAAATTTTCTAAGGCAATTAATTAGTTTGCAATGCATATTCGTTCGCCTTTCTACAAAGTGATTTATTGATATCATACATATGTATATCTTTGTATAATAGAAGCAATTCGTGCATGTCGTATTTCCTTCATTCGATCATTTTTCCTTTTCATTATAACTAATTGGATAGTCTATGTAAATAAATAATTGGCAAGTAGGCAGCTAAATACATAAGTCAATTAATTAATTGGCGATAGCAATTACTCGATTCCTTTTGTAACCAAATACCATGTAATTCACATTGTTACAATACACTGAATTACGACAAATATTATTTTCTAAAAAAATTTCACTACGGTCAGCGTTCAATTTCCTATAGAATTAAGCAAATAAGCGTTTTGAAGCATATTCCAAAAAAATATGAATGCATTTGTGTCTCAATGGTGAATTTATAGCTACTCAATCGACCAGAGTTATTAAATTAAAGAAGCAATTGTGCAGTTTCAAAGAACCAGAACAAATTTGACAACATTCACTGACTATTTAAACACAATAGTGCGCATCGAAATGAATAAATGTCGTCATTGCATCTTGAGATTGAATTCTTATGATATATAATCAGTTTGTTTGAAAATTATTGCACAGTTTTATTTGCCTGTCAACCCAAACTTTAATGAGTAATTTAGTTTAAGTACTCCAACAAAGCTTCAATGTTTAGGTAAGTAGATAGTTGGTGTGTTGAATCGAAATTATGTGAAAATGCGTTTTTTTAAATTGCATTAGAAAGTATAATGCTTCCCTGATTATATTATAATATTTATGCGCAACAAAAAAGTTTATGTATAAAAATTAACAAGCGTTAGGTTATTTTCTTTGGAAGTGTGTAGAGAATAAATTATGTAGTATGAATTATCTATTGAAAGTGAAAGACAATAAAATATGAATTTAGAAGTTTTAAAAGTAATAGAACGTTACCTAGATGTTTGACGGAGTCCTCTTCAATATCAGCATCTATATCTATGTCAGTCTTCGAATCCCCATAGCCTGGATTAGTAGGTCGTGGCGAAACAGTCCTATCCTCCGATGAATTACCACCGATCAATTTGTGCAAAATTCCCGAATAATCAGTAACGATAAAAAACAACAAGAATACAGCGAAAACCAGCCTAAATATTATTTTCCCTAACACCATGATTTGATCACACTTTTGAAACTTTTAAGACATTTTACAACTGATTATAGTTCACTTAGTGCCGACTAAAATTTGTTCTTTGACTAGATTACCTTGTAACTCACAACTGTGGTTCCCCGCTCTTTTCTCGTCTCCCAGCCGAGTTCGCCAACTAACCAACCATACCCAACTGCAGTGAAAGTAATGCCAAATGTTTAGTTGTTGTATCATAACACTTTACGTTAACGTAACCCAGCAAATTGACTGTGTCATTAATACGAACATGTTCCAGTAAACTTATGGTAATTCGTTTGCATCACACTGTTGTGATGTAAATGTATGTCAGTGGAACTTTAAAATATTTTTAATTATTTAATTTATAAAATAACCAGACTCAATTTGAACGTGTTTGTCTGTTGGTGAATATTTTCATGTTGTATTAAAAGTTGATGACTGAGCTGGAATTGCAAATTTTACTACTTTTAACTAGTTAACAAATTTCTTTGGAAATAAAATTGTTTCAGTTGAATAATTTTAAATAGCCTTCTATACTTTCTAAAGAATGTTCTAAATAGTCCTAAAAGCGTTCTAAAAAGTTTTAGACTAGTCAGTTCTAAAATGGTTTTAAATGATTCTGGATAGTTCTAAATGGTTTTGAAAGTTTTAAATAATTCTAAAACTGTCTTTAATAATCTGTAAACATCTCTCTCCCTTTTGAGAGATTTAATTCTAAAGTTCTGAAATCGTCCTGAACTGTTTCAAATGGTCCTAGTCAGCTCTAAAATGGTTCTAAATGGTTTTGTCTTTATAATTCTAAAATTGTCTTTAACAATTTGTAAACATCTTCTCTCCCTCTTGAGAGGAATTACAATTGTTAAATACACTCTCTTTTTCGCACTTGTTTTAGTCCTATCATGCACTGCAGACCGATCCGGTACACCAATTTACTTGGTAGATAACATGTAATTATTAAATACATTCAATAAATCGTGCATTGTATACTATAAATAAAACGTTCCCTTTCTAAATAAATAATAATTACGCTACGTATATTTTCCTTATTTAATTCATTTTCGATACGAACATCGATAGCAAATACATAAAATCGTTCGAGCGATGTGACATACTTCCGATTCCTCGTGCCACATAATTGTTACGAAAGTGAAAATACAACTACATTTCGTTATGCCACTATTACGTGGAATACCTCTATAGACAGCTTCCTTGTTTAATCTGATCGCTTCGCAGGAGAAAGGTAAGTTACGCGTTTATATTATTTATGTATTCACGATCCAGCGACACCAACTTCGTTTACTGCTTTCAATTGAACGTTTCCTCACTTGGCCGCGGTACCGTGAAAAAAATTAATGAGGAAATAGAAAATATATTAGCACCTTATGCATCTCTATTTGCTTGTAATATAATGAAATTTGCTAAAAAGATTAGGCAATGAAGGTGAAAGGAAATGTGTGCGACGAAAACTGCAGCAAAAAATATCATGTTTTCGGTGGATTTGATGGGATTTGTTTTCAATATATTTTTACGATTGCAATACAGAGTAATTGATGACCAACCCCCTAAATGTAATTTAAGCCATGCGATCTATCCAACTGATTAGTATTTGGTGAGAACCGACAAGTGTCCCGCATTTATGATGGACATTTGATACAATAAATTGTGTATCATTATAAGCATATCATAAATTTGTTGATCGCCGATTTACCGATATCAAACAATTTCCAACGTGACTGATTTAGTTTCAACGGAAAATTTCCCAACGGAATCGCTTCCCAGCGGAATTACTTTCCATTTGGTTCAGACTGAATTTATCAAACAAATAGATACACTGCGATCGGGCTGCGTTTAGGGCCGATTTATCTTTTTCGGTCGCCTCTTTATTAGCGCAGTCATTTCAGATATTTATTGGTTCCATTCAACACATCATAGATGAAAAAAATGCATTTTATGCAACCGCAAATGGCACTGCCGAAAGCCAAATGCATTATTCTTTGTTTTCGTATGAGATATGGAGCTCGTCTATTTCGATAAATAAAACACT
Organism: Phyllotreta cruciferae; assembly: GCA_917563865.1. NCBI lineage: Eukaryota > Metazoa > Arthropoda > Insecta > Coleoptera > Chrysomelidae > Phyllotreta > Phyllotreta cruciferae. Next base: position 1,395,770 of record OU830615.1, on the reverse strand, counting down.
TGCAGATGAAAGATTAAACCTCTCATAAATATCGCCAAACATAATAAAAAAGTTTAAATTACTAATAACAACAGTAACCAATACGAGCAGGTGTAGATGAGTTTATAAATTATTGTTATGCAATAAGCTCTACGCCGATTAATTAAAATTGAACCAGTTATAATTTTTAATTATATAATTTTATAGGCAATTCTAAAAAAAACTTACCTAATCCAATATGCATGAGGTTGGTCGACGAAGAAAGTTTCGGGCACATAAAATTTTTACTCGCTTTTTGCTATAAAATGACTGTTCAATAAAATAATATGTGACAATAAAGGAGCAAATCAAAGTATTCTTCTATATTGAAAAGAGAAAGTAATTCATCTAATTCAAATTAGAACGATTTAATTGAAGCAATTATATACCATCGCTCCTTTTTTATAGCCATAGATTGTTAAATATTGTTAATCAATAATACATTTCCATAATTTCCTATACACAACAGGCGAAATTTGACCATTTTGCATTTAAATTGGAGTTTTATATCCTCTTGATTTTTTTTCTTAATCAATTTATAACATGTTAATAATCTATTTGAGTTTAGTGGTTCCATTTAAGGGCCCTCAGAGAACACATTATACTTCAATTACTACCATCGCACAGAAAAAAAAATGATCTGTTATACGCGGGTTTAATTTATAGGGTGGTCCCTTTCTTGTACATTATAATTCGATGATGGCAAATTTGCATGCAACGGTCAAAACGTACATCATAAATTGACCCAAATTGATCTCCAAAATTCGGTTGACCACGAAAAATTGCGTCGTTGAAAATAAAATAAAATAGGACGAATATTGGTCGATATACCGATAGGGAATAATTAAAAAAATTCTTAACAACGACAAGTTTTATTGTGTTGTAGATCGCAAATGAAATTTTCACAATTTCCATATTTACGCTAACATTCGAATGGGCGTAATATTTCGTACAAAATTTTCCAGCTGTTCAAACTATTTGTCGACGAAATTGGATTTTTCGAATGACCGTTGGGAATGAAGCTGATAAAACTAAATCCATTCGCTTTGTTTTATTATCCGCAAATAATTTTTAATTTAACGGTCGTATTATTGAGGTAATTCATTTCCTACTGAAAGACATTCAAATTAACGTTTTTTTTTTTATAAAAATGAAATCTCATTCTAAAAGTAGAACACATATGCGGGAAATAATGGAATAAATCACTTTCCTAATTTCCTGAGGCAGGATTCGATTCCGCAACAATTTCTTCCAGTAAATACCCTATTAAATTTAAAATGAAATGATAATGTGCTTCCCTTTCACGGCATTCAAATAAGATGTGAACCCCTAATTTAATCTATTTTATTCATAACGTCGTTTGATAAATTTTTAAGCCTGTGCGACTAGATTGAAGACAGAGGTTGTAATCCCGGTAATATTTCATCGAACCTCAAAAGAAGAAAGCAGGAGAAGATTGATAACCGAAGGAGATTCGTTCTATCAAAAACTTTAACCAGTAGTCAGTCCATGTTCTCAATTGCATATAGAGTCGACACAATTTGTTGCGTGTGCAAATGCTGAAGGGTAATCCATCATCTGGAACACTCTTTCATTTGCTGTGATATTATTTTTAATACAGGGTCGCACTTGTCGATTCGAATAAACTCGATAGGAATTTTCATTGATTGGCAATAATTTACAAAAAATAAACCGTTTAATGAATCGCCAGTAATCCTGACGAAGATGGATGGTTTAATTACCGAATCGATTCAATTACTTAACTTATTAAACCGAACGCTTAATCCTTTCAAAAAGCCTACGCCGGACTTTCCAATTGTTATATTTCTAACGGACTGCGAAACTCCGGGGTCCGAGTCCATCGGCGCTATAAAAGAGTCATTTATTTTAGTTTTCCGACGGCTCGATTCCGCCTAGTGGTCTCGTAAATATTTTGGCCGTCCACCTGTCAACGGAGGTGATCAGAATATTGAAAGGGGACCGGGCGAACAGAGAGATGTGACGATGTGAAAGCGTGACACCGCGGCAGTTGGGACAATAGCAAACAATTGAATTTCAAACCTGGGATGTATGTATTCCCATTATCAGCAACAGATTACTATTTGCAGAGAACAAAACACGTTCTGTAACGTGTTAATGTTCAAATAGACACGTCTATGAAAGGCCAACCTGTAGAATATTAATGGAGGTCTAAAAGGACCCGGCGCGAAAGGGTGAACCAAACACTTGTCAATTTGATTTATTCAGTCGAATATGGGGCATTTACCGCGACTAATTGATCGAATGTGCTCCTTTATTGCCAGACGAAATTGCATTAAGGACAAAAATAATTACAAATTTTTCCTATTTATACAAACTCTATACTCGCATAAGTTGCAATATCTAATACATACATAGTGTAACTTAAATGAACATATTTTCCGAACAAAAGTTCATACAGTTACTCATACAGTCATACAGTTATTTTTGCCCAAGAGTACTTTCAAATATTATTCAATATTGTTTATTTATAAAAATATTTTTTTGACATTTTTCCTGCGAAAATGTTGAAAATTTAAGTTTGCACTTTACTGCATAATTCATTTATGCACAAAATTTTTTTATGCACCGGCATTTTTTAAAAGTTATACCGAATTTCACATTTCACTTTTCAATGTTTTCAGAGAGAAAATGTAAAAAAAATATTTTTATAAATAAACAATATTGAATATTTGATAGTTATTTTTTATTCAAAACATTTTTTCTTTATGATAATTTTCGATATATAGGTACTTTACTATTGGGCAAAAATAACATTTTTTGACAAACCTCGTATACGACTCATAAATATTGATATCTGATGATTGCATTTTAGGTTTTGTACCATGCAGAACTTTTTATGAAGAATAACTTTTTTTCGTAATATTAACAATAAAAAAGTTTCCCATATGGTGCGAACTTAAGTGGACACACTGTATAAACATGTGTCTTAATTTGCTTCAATAGTGTGCAATAATTTTTATCATATCTAAATATCAATCATGTAACCTCTGCGACTGGAAATAAAATTCAAAATCTTATTTCGGGACAAGAAGCCCCTCTTGGTACTGCTAACAAGCACACCAAGTTTAAGCAAAATCAGTGAAAAGAATTTTCAGTATAATTTATGAAAAACAGATTATTTTAATAAACCTTTAATAACCTTTAACAATTCGGAAACGAAGCAAATTAGAACACATGTTTATATGAACTTTTCTTCATAAAATATGACAAGGAATTACCACCTAAAATTAACTACATCATTTAAGTTACTCCCTGTATATTGATGGTATTTTACAAACTTTAATTTCACACAATCTCTTACTTAATTGATCTCGACAAAATCAGTTTTTGCTGTAAAAGTTTAACATGAATATGTCGAACAATAAATTCATATTAATCATTGTCGAGGAAACGTTTGCGTATAATTTCAAACCATGTTATGTAAGGTGCAGCAATAAATAAGAAATAAAAAAATTTAATTAGAATAGGTAAATGATTTCTCTTTACATATTGAAAGATTGGCCGATAATCTCGATCTTAATTTCAATCTTTAAAAAGTCAGCCCACTTCGAGATGCATTAGGAGAAAGTTAATACAATTTCGTTTGTTTAATGCACAATGAAAGTGCATATAATGATGCATTCGTTCGCTAAAAAATATTTAATTTACTCCATTATTTTATTTTCGTGGTATAAAAATTATGTATAATTTTCCAGGAATTACTGAATGTGAAAGGAGTATAGTGATTTTACTCTAATTTATTGGTAAAAAAAATTGTCAGGGAAAAAATATATATTCAACAATTCCATTACATCTCGGAAAACGTAGGGAAATTTTTACGGTAACAAAAGGAAAAAATGTTTTTTATCCAGAGAAGCAGAAAGGAGTATCGAAAGGCATCTTAAGTTTCCCCGTACAGCTATAAATTAAATGGAATGCGTTAAATGGAAACAGCACTGCCTTTTATTGTGTCAAAAACATCCCACCATTACGAGGGAAATTTTGAATAAATTCGAAAATATGTGTGTTAAACGTATGTAAAAGCTTTCGTTTCGCCGATATAAATCTCCGAACGTTTTAGATCGTGTAAGCGAAGGACTAGAGCATAATAATTCTTATGGAAGGTTAATAAAATAGAGTGAACGTAAAAAGTGCATTAAAACATCGCTGGCAACCTTTGCATGAAGTCATAAATTTGAAATTCAACGGCTTTAAAAAGTTGATATGTGCCATTAGTGTTTAAACTATCATAAATCGCCGATTGGTATTCGATCCTGCCCGTCCGCATGGGAATCAGTTTGCTTTCAAAGTAAGTGCTCGACAACATTTAAGCTCGCCCGAGTATGAAAGTTTATTTGTCGCTGCGAGTCCGAGACAGAGGCCCGTGTACCCGGAAAAGTGTAGCGCTCTGGGCGTGCGACATCGACAGTTTTATTTTAAAAAGGGGATTGCACCCTACTGGGTCTCTTCAAGATCACCCGATCGTAATTATCAGTTATCAGTCAACCGTGAAAGCACACGAGCTTTTTAGCACGCTTTCTTTAAACATATTTATGTCAAAGCTTTCAATTTCGCGATGTCGATTCGCATTTCGCATGCAACGCTTCAGTGCACTCAATTTGACAATACTTAAAAATTTATCAACTTATTTGTCCGGGGTTTTCGGATCGCGATCCGCCAATGGTCTCATTAAAAATTTTAGAATATTACGCCACGCACGCGGCTCTGAATGAGTTCATTAGGGCACTTATCTTTAAAGCATATAATATTTTAATTGCATTAGAATTCTATAGAGGATTAACACACCACCCCTAGTTTAATTAGGGGTGGTGTGATAGTGAAATTTTACCTGAAGGGTTTACTAACGAAGTATTAATTTTAGAGATATTTTTATAATTTTGGAATTCGTGTATACAGAAGGTGATAAGTCAATTTCAAAATGCACTGATAGAATTTTAAATAGGTGCTTAGTGAAGCGAACAATTTCGTTACGAAATATTTTGATAGAGCCCCCTCATCAATTACCTATATGTCGCGTTACGTATATACGTCCACGGAGCTGATCCTATTATTCTATCTGCATAGTTACTCGTCACAATACGCTAATGGGTTTATAATTTCGAATGCAAATTGCGTTAGCCGAAAATCAAAAACCATATAAATACCTAGAAAATTAAAATAGAATTTCAATGGAAACACATCCGATGAAAATTGACATCGGTTTTGTGTGGATTTTCGTGTAATTTGGATTATGGAAACAAAAAAATATGTATAAAGCTACATAAAAGAATTGGCAACAAATTTTCGCTAAAATACTTTAGATTTTAAGTACCCTGTATATTATTATACGCATGTACCTTCTAAGTTATCTTCTGTATAGACAGGAAATCATTATTTGTGTAACAAATCGAACATTTATATATTGAAAGATTGATTGATCTAAATCGGATGAAAAAAGTAATATTCTTTCCCTTGACAAAACAATAAAAAACATGGAAATTGATGAATTCGCGTACGTGGCCCAACCGTAACTTTTTGATTATTGATGTTCGACAGTCAAGAAAAAAATACAATGCATCAGCGGATGCGTTGATTTGGAAAATTCCTTCGTGGCAACGTCTAGGAAACCGCTGTAAACGATTTATTGCAGCTTTTCCGGGCTGATCTTCCGGAAATCCTTGTGCATCACATGTTTAGAAACTAACATTGTATTATATTGAATTTCGTTTTACAAACGTTCTAGTGTTTGTATACTAACTTATACCAGTAAAACAAATAAAGGGTTTCGACATGCAACATCTAAACCACATATTTTCTTAATAACCTTTAATGTACAGAAGCAACCTTTGGCAGGTAAACTGCTCAATATTTATTGTGTTTAAATGAAGTCAGAGCTGAATTGTGGGTAAATATTGCTAGAAAATTGAGTGCACGCGATTTCTGATGGGACTTTCGAACTGTTACAATGAATCTTTCAAAAGAAAATCGCCTTCACAGAAAACGATTTTCGTGAAATTTTTCCCTTCTTCACTTCAATCAAAGTCGATATTAGCCACTTTTTGAATTCTTTTCGCGGTACAGCGCAAACTTAGATTAAAATTATATTATCAATGGAGAGGAGTACGATTTTTTTTTATTTTTTTTATTAATCTTGGTACTCTTATGAAGTCATTTCTGAAGTTTTAAATTTTTTCCGTTTCCTATTAAAGCCACAATTAATTTTTAAAGTTTGAAAAACGTCACTAAATAATAACCAATCAAATTTAGAATTGGTAGAAAAGATCGTTTTGAGCGACGTTGTCAAATACCTTGTTACTCTGAAAAAAGAGCGTTTTTTGTATGATATAATGCTGGATTATATTTTTTGTATTTCTTGATACAGTTAGGTATAATTTATTCGAGAAGGATAGGGTGATTTTGTTCTTGTTACATAATATCAAATGCCTTTCTATACGAATTACAGTAAGGGCCGGTTTATCAATTGTGAGTTAACTCGCCGGGTTAGCTAGCCCTGGGTTACCTCTAACTCTGGGTTAAATTGCGAGTTAAGAAAAAAGTGTTTATCCAAGCTTTTTTAACCTAGGGCTCGCAAACCCACGAAATGCTGTGAGGTTGGCAATACAATGCAACCGTTGAAACTTTGGCAACGTTGTATTTTGTTCATTTTTGACATTTCTCGTTATTTTCAAGAGTTCAAATTTGACGTTAACACTTATTTAACATTATGGCGGAGAGAATCAAAGGTGCTAATTTTTCAGAGCAAGAAGTAAAAATACTTTTAAAAATATGCAATTGTTCAAACGGATTTTGTCGAGGCCTTACAATGTAGGGTTGCCGCTGATGTTCTAAAAATTCTAGAACGTCTTGGTCGTCATCACTAAAATCTAACAATTCTTCCATTTGGATTTTTGTTAAAAACAAAAACAGCTAGTTTTAGTTTCTCTCTAATGAAAAATGCATTTGGCATTTGACAACAGAAAACAGAAAAATAGGTAATTTTTAGGTTAAACTCGTTAGCCCAGAGTTAAATCCACAAACCTGCCAAATTTGCGTAGGTTAAGATAGCCCAGGGGTATCACTCGAGTTAACAGATAACTCGCGATCGAAAAACACTTTTTCCATTTTGACCCAGGGTTAACTTTAACTCGAGGGGTAACCTTCAATTGATAAACCGGCCCTCAACCTCTTAAATTCTAAATTATTATTTGCTTAGTAAAAATGTAATATGGCATCATCGAATGACGAATGTATACTTTTGTCTTGTCAAATTAATGTGTAAACAGAAATATAAGAACCAACCAAATCATAATTTCTACATTTCTACAATTTTCAATTTTGTTTATTTTAAAATGACGCGTTCGAAGAGAAACAAAACCTGTTTTGTGCCGTTATGTGGAAATTCTTCATTGAATTGTGGAAATAACATAACCCTAGATATGTCATTTGTCATTTGATGTTAGTTTCACTTTTGTTCGTTTCTTCTATTCTTCTGAACAGTTTGTTCGTTTTCTTATGCCGCTAATGATTCAATGTAATGCGGTCGTTTTGTGATTGGTTAAAACTTATTTACGTCACGAAGCAAAATTTTAAAAAAGGGCTGTATTTCCTAAAGTATTGAATATTTTGAGCAACTGAAAACAGTTATGGGTTTTAATAAATTGTTTCTAATAATATATTTGGCTAAAACCCGTATATCTCACATCGTACTCCTCTCCATTAGGTTAAATTATTACATCAAATACACCGATACTTATAATAAGTGTTTTGCAGTAGAGTTGCGAATTCCCATTTTGGCACGAAAACGACCCAATAAACACCGAAATGAAAACAAAAGATCGTATTAAGGCGACAAAAAAAATAGCCGCATAAAATTTAACTTCTGGTGTAAATTAAAAAGTGTGTTGAATTTCCCAATGCAAAGCCCGGAATGGAAGAGATAAATCTCAGTTTTATGAAACCGATAAAACGTCAAAGGACCAAATTAATTTTAAAATTTGTTTCCTCTATTTGGCAGTAAGCAATAATTTTCGGCTCCTCGGTTGTCGTTTTATTCGAGCAGCCACATTCACAAGCTTAATTTAGGAGCGTATTGTAAGAGAGATATAAATACTGGGAGCGGGGTTGCGAGGCAATTCTTCCGAAGTTATAACGTCCCTTGTAGTCGCTATCATAGTGGTAATAACAAAAGAGCTGCTAAGGGTTGCCGCTAAACGTCACCCAAACGCAAATCTGAATTCTAATATGTTCACTCGTCTTTTCTTATAGTTTTAGTAGGAGAATAAATTCTGCACCTCGTTTTATTTCATAATAAAACGCGACTCACGGTGTAATTTCGTTCCTCCTATGTAGGGTGGAAAAATTCGCCTTACGTATGAATTTGTTATTAGAACCTACATGAAAATGTGGTAAATAAAAATCCTCACGCAGCGATGAAAACTGTCTGAAATTATTCGAAAAGGCATTTGTAACCGAATCACTTATCAAAATGAACGACACACTTACACGGAAATCCAATTAATCATTTCAGATCCATCTTAACTGAAAGGGCTACTCATTTAATCAATAGAATGACGTGTGTGTATTTCGGTGTGTTTAAGGGAAAATATCCCTGAATAAAATTAGAACACATACATTAATTAGACCTAATTTATCATTTAGTGACAGTTGAGAGCATATTTTTCAGGAAATTAAATTTTGATCTAATTGGCGAAGTTATTAAACTGCGTGAACTTAGCACCACCACCATCAAAAAAATTAAAAATCATACACTATAATTTTGTGCTAATTTAGTGCAAACTTAGTGCTAATTTTGTGCGAATTTAGTGAGAATTTATTGCGAATCTAGTGCTATTTTAGTGCTTTCGATTGCACTAAGCAGATTTTAAGTTTAGGTAGATACCTTAGAGATTTTACCTAAGATATGTTATAAAAACGTACTACAGATAATATTAGAAAAACTGAAGAATATAGAAAAAATACTTTAAAACATAGATAGATAGAGATAGATTGATTTTAGTGCTTCTAAAGTTGGATTTTAGTGCTGCTCAATTCTTTATACAGTGAGAGTGTAAAGGTTGGAACAAATTCGCTAAATCCTTGATTTGTTCATTGGGGAAAAAAGCTCAGTCACGTCGATTTTTATTTTAAAAAGCGGACCAGAAAAGGTTGTGAGTTGTGAGTGTTTATACATGATGACCCAAAAAAAGTTACATATCAATGTTATGGTTTTTTAAATGGAACACCCCGTATATTATTACATTTTTGGATTCTACTCGATGAGCTGATTCCAAAAAGGGGTCACACTTGGTATCTTGGTCTCATAATAAAGGCTATGCAGCCACTCAAAAATCACAAAATTTTGAAGTTAGGCGGCTCTGAAAGCCAAACAGTTGAAAATCGAGAAAACTGTATTATGTACTATGTAATGACATGATATAAAATGTATACAGGGTGATCAAAAATTTCATAATTTTTATCAAATTTTTTTTGTACCCTTAGATAGTACTTGAAAAGGATAGGGCCATTTTTATAGGGTTAATTTTAACCTTAAATCAAATTCTGCTTAGTGCATTCGAAAGCACTAAAATAGCATTAAATTCCGATATATTATTTTTTTAATTTTGTTCAAATTTAAATGTATGGGTGCTAGCTCTATAAACTTGCACCGCAATTGAAAAATTGCAATTTTCTGCTCAACCAGTTGAGTACTAGAATTAGCAATTGGGCACTAAATTAGCACTAAATTATAATGCATAAATTTTCAATTTTTTTATGATGGTGGTGCTTGAAGTTCACGCAGGTAAGTTATTACAGATTACTTTATTTTTGTAATAATCAAGAAGATGAGACTGAGTCAAATTTTAGTCTATTTTATTGTAATACAAGAGAGTTTATAACTATTTGTATTTGCATTTTAATTTACTTCAAATTTTACCATAGTGAAACTTGAATTGTTCGTGGAGAAACTCCATGGAAAATCCTCCAAATTCCAGTTTAGTCTAGTGATTCGGTATCATTAGTCATCATTACGGAATTCATTAATTTAAAAAGCAATCAAACCGTACTCGATCCGGGATTTCTCATAAACCGAAAATTTTTCGTAGACGCCGTGTCCGCACTAATGACAATTTTAATTGAGTCGAGCCGGACACGGGAATCCGAAAGATTTATTATCGCTCGAAAGGGAAACAAGTATTGGGCGTTCACTCAGGATACCGCACGCCATCTTGAGTGACACTTCATTGACATTTCATTTAACTCCTACACTGGTTGTCACTCAAAGAATTGCTGGTGCAAGTGAGCGAAGAATGCCGAGAGCGGAGCTCAGGAGTCATTCGTTTTGCGACGCTACTCTCTTAGATAATTCCCTTTTCCTGCGGATTATCCCGCGGAAATTCGCTTTGGAAAAATAGCGAAACTGATTTAATGTATTCAGTCGTATTGATTGGACGTCGCTGCATCGTTGCTGCGAACTAATTATTCGAATGGTTTTTCCTTGTAACGCGTGAAAGGGTGGATATAACGAAAAACAATTGTATTGAGAGAATACCTCATCAAAACAAACGTGCAGGAAAAATGGCAAATGAAAACCATTCAGTACTAGAGAATAATTTACAAAACGAATGGCATGGCAGTGAACTTTTCAAATTACCGAATCCACTGAATATTTTTCGAAAGATCCGGATTCGAATTATTTCCCATTATTTAATTCGTGTTGTTATATCTTTTATATTTGCTTATTTTCCAACAAACATTTTTTTGTTTTCTTATATACAGTGTGTCCACTTAAGTTCGCACCATATGGGAAACTTTTTTATTGTTAATATTAAGAAAAAAAGTTATTCTTTATAAAAAATTGCATTGTGTAAAAACTAAAATACAACCATCAGATATTAAAAATTTTCAGTCGTATACGAGGTTTGTCAAAATATGTGATTTTTGCTCAAGAGTAAAGTACCTTTTTTTGACAATATCAAAAATTATTATAAAGAAAAAATGTTTAGAATTAAAAATAACTTTGAAATATTCAATATTGTTTATTTATAAAAATATTTTTTTTACATTTTCTCTGTGAAAACTTTGGAAAATGAAATGTGAAATCCGGTACTACTTTTAAAAAATGCCGGTGCATCCTAAATCAATTATGCAAAAAAGTGCAAACTTAAATTTTCAACATTTTCACGAAATTTTTTCAAGAAAAAATGTTTCCCATATGGTGCGAACTTAAGTGGACACACTGTATAATTTCTTATAATTATCTTGGAAAATCCCTTCACTACCAATTACTCTACAAATCCTTATTAACCAATAATCGTGTCAAATTAAAGCGATTTGAGTCCGACTCTGGAGAATCCTTGGCACTTTGTCCTAAAATATAGTACCTCTATACGTTCGAGCCAGTAACCGGCACCAAACTGCTGCCCATGATTGGCATGTATTTGATGATAGACGTATTTGATTAGGGCGGATCTAATGATACGTACAATTTCCTCGTATGCAATGCATAATATACATTCACATAATGTCGTATGAACCAGATTACTACATTCACTCCCTGCGACGGGGTCGCTAACAAACAGCGTTTGATGAGTGGTGATGTTTCCATTTCTGGTTATCGCTACGGAGTTTCGTTGTTTTGGTAATATTCCTACCTTTATTCTCCCTATGTGTATACACTGCATTTTAGTTTACCCGACTATTATACTTACATAAGCGATTACTTACTGAACGTATAGTTTATCTAGTACAATGATTTTGGCGTATCCGAATTGTCCTTTGTTCCTTCTCACTACATGCAAAAAATTTGCTATTATGGGTATTTCAATTAATAGTAATTTTTTAGATATGTCAGTTCGAATTTTGTCATTGAGATAAAACCTTTTCCTGGTTGAATTTCAACGAAAATTTCATGTCAAATTAGTTACTCACTGGTGCGGAATATATGCGCAGGCATGTTTTCTGTTATTGTCTGCTTTATTAATCAATTTTGAATAATTAGATTCATTGTGAACAAGACAAATTGAAACGAAATTTTCGTGTATTCGTGTTCTTGAATATATTATTATTTCATTTTGACTTGTTGTGTGCGCGAAGATTGCCCTTTTTGCAAAATTAAGCGGAATTGAATTCGGAATGCTAGATATTTACAAGTAAAAACAAAATCTTATAATAAAATTCAGCATGGACAAATAATAAGGAAACGAAATGTAGAAGGAATAAATCTGGAAAGAACAACAATTTGTGAATTGTAATAAAGAATTAAATAATATTCATATTCACATGGCATCTCGTATAAATATATATTTTTTTAGAAGAATACTAATGTATAAAATAAAACAATGGAACAATGTTCACCATATGACAGTTATGTAATTATAGAACAATTTACATACAAAATGTGACACGCGTAGTTGGCTGTTAAAATTTTTCTATTCTAGAAGAGGGTAGCAGATAAAATAATGCAACTTTAACCCTTTAAATCGAATATGGCGAGTTAATAAACTAGCATATTAGCAATGGTAAAATATTCATGGGGTTAGTCAAATAAATATTCATGTCTAAAACAATTATTCTTTTATTGGATTGCGAATTTTTTTCTAAGTACTCCGGAATCGAGGTAGTGGCGGTTCATAAAATTCATCAAATGCAAATTGACAATATACAAACAATTAGGGATCCCTTGTGCATTAACACAATGCCTATTCCATTATTAGTATCAGGAATGCCCATTACAAAACGACACGTCCAGCTATGCCTCGCCATCCCGGCAAATTCAATTTACACACAGGCTCACGCTTTCGAAAGGATTAAAAAACTCGTTTCAAAGTCCTTTATTACACCTCTGGACAATAACCAGTCATGTGGGTCCAGGACATTATGCTCGCAAGAATTCAACCAAATCATTCGTACGCATTTATTTGATTGGAACTCTTCAAATTAGAACGTTTTCCATTATTAAAAAGATTCCATTCGACTTAGCTGCGAAATATTTCGCTTTAATTAAAATAGAACAAACTGAACTTTCGCGTTTTTCAGCTACTTCAATTTCGGCTTCGCTCGAATATCGATAATTAAAAGCTTCGTTAATTATCCGAAGCTCGCAGGCGGTGTAACAAGGATCGAAATATTTAATAATCTTTATCCCAAAGGACCACAACGACATTGTATCCTTTGATCTTTGCGGCGGAGATTAATATTTCACACTTGATGAGATTCTTTAATACCTACAAACCGATGCAGCGGGGTAATCCTTTGACGAGCGAGCAATCGTGCGTACGGACAAATATGCATATTCCAAACAAACGACACGCAGATGACTTCATGCGTCGTTTTTTTACGCAGGCAAAAGATGCGGGCGATCGAAATTAATAGAAGCGCGATTGACATCGACCATATATCTTTGTAGTAGCATTTAATTAAGTCTCATTTCGGTCGACCGCTGAGCGGTTGACACGGTATGGCCGTTACTAATTTATCAGGTGCTAAGCTCGAATTCGGTAGGGTAATTGTAACCTTTTCCGGTCGAAACAGATTATACTTCCCGCGATGAGTCGCTATTATTCCCAACAATAGGGCACTTGTGGATGTATAGTGATCTAGGAGCGGGGGCGCCACATGGTGTATTTTATATTAATCTAATAAAGTACTATTCTGATACATTTTGAATTAATTAAATGCGGAGATGCGTTCAACTGACAGGGACGTTCAACCCTGGGAACTATTACAGATACATTTAACAGGGGCGGTTTTTTTTCATTGAGTATTAAAAAACTTAATACTAGGTATTAATATAGAGTCGCAAAAAGGTTGAGACATGGCTTAACTACAGATTTTTGAGCCGAAAATAACATGATTTAATCTAACTTAACTATATCCGAAAGTTTAGTAAAGAAGTTACAAAATGTTAAAGTTAAGGATAAAAAAAGAGATTTTTTGATATTGGGCTAGAATGGCTCAATTTATATTCGTGAATTTTTTTACAAAATAACTCTTTTTGATGACACATTTTTGTGTAAACATTTTTTTAATTATCAATATCAATAATAATAATCTCAGGGTGGTCAAACCCTTTCAAAGCCTTAATTATTCCGCCCTTGTTATTCACCTAAGTTTTGTTATTTTATTATTTATTTATGATAATTTTTTTCTCTTTGCAAATTTCCATAAAATCCACATTTTTGGAGATAAAAGGTTTTGGCATTAATACAATTTTTGAAATCCATCACATTTTCAGCACGTTGTTCATTATTAATAAAATAAATTCATAACACCTTTTTAACAGAATAAGTTATTTTCAACAATAATCTATTTATTAATCATAACACTTGTAGAAAACAATTAGACATTTCATATTTCAGATTAATCTTAAAAAATTAAATTCTGTGATTTATAAAAACTGTTCAATATGGCCCCCATGAATGATTAATTTGATTTGCGATTGTGCATCACCCTGTATGCATAAAAAATTGAATGATAGGTATCATTAACATTAACTCTAAATAAATAATCAATATATAAAGAGTGTTTCAGAATTATGGGATAAAACTTCTAGGAGACAATTCAGCGAGACATTTCTGGACAAGGGTTCTTATACTCACATATGTTCTTTCGTTGCCTGTATAATCCCTAGATGTTTTATCCCATAATTCTGAAACACCCTATAGAATAGATTATACAGTGTGTCCACGTAAGTTCGCACCATATGGGAAGCTTTTTTATTGTTAATTTTACGAAAAAAAAGTTATTCTTCATAAAAAGTTCTGCATTGTGTAAAAACTAAAATACAACCATCAGATATTAAAATTTTTCAGTCGCATACGAGGTTTGTCAAAAAATGCGATTTTTGCGATTTTTGCGACCTATATTTTTGACAATATCGAAAATTATTATAAAGAAAAAAATTAGAAGAATTAAAAATAACTTTTGAATATTCAATATTGTTTATTATAAAAAATATTTTTTCTGATATTTTCCGTATGAAAATGTTGAAAATTTAAGTTTGTACTTTATTACATAATTAATATAGGATGCACCGGCATTTTTTAAAAGTAGTACCGGATTTCACATTTCACTTTTCCAAGTTTTCAGAGGAAATGTCAAAAAAAACCTTTATTTATTTTTCAAAAATAAAGGTATACTCTTCGGCAAAAAATACACTTTTTGACAAAGCTCGTATACGACTGAAAAATTTTGATATCTGATGATTGTATTTTAGGTTTTGGACCATGCAGAACTTTTTATGAAGAATAACTTTTTTTCGCAATATTACCAATAAAACAGTTTCCCATATGGTGCGAACTTACGTGGACACACTGTAGATAGTTGATCTATAGTGGAGGTCTTAATTTTTCAATTCGAATAAATTTTGATTATTCCGGACCTGATCCCTAATCAACCTCCATATTTATGGTGTTGCGAGCATTAACAGTTTTTACTGAATTACGTTTTATCGGGCCTTATTTTGACGCTTCACTGAATCTGGTAGGTTTTAAGTACCACCTGTTTAGTGTGTCAGAACATTATTTGATTTAGGTGTTACCAAGCCGTATATGGAGTCGAAGGAGATGCAGCTCATCATTTTAAATACACATCGGACGATGAAGCGTGACAAGACAGTGCAGAACCAATCAAATTAGCCATCATTATCAATCATTTTGTAACCGTAATAACCGTCTTTATGTTGAAAAAAAACGGATAGTTCGTAACGATGTGATTTTATTACAATTTGTTTCCAATACGGAATTAAAACCGAGTCCAAAATTCAAGTTAGTATTGGTTATTAAAAATGTACGTGAATGGATTAATATCGAAACAGGAACAATAATTAAAGAGAATGATTTTTAAAAATTCTATAATATCGACGAACTTTCTCTCTATTATCCATACTAATTCGATTTTATTATCAGATTCTCTTACTTGTTACATTATCGAACGCGTATTTCATTTTTAAATCAGTTCATTTTCACATTTAAATTGCATTTTATTTCTGGAACTTCGTCTGCGTTTAAACAATAATTGAATTTAAATAGGGATGCAAGAGTCAAGTTTTAATATTCCTAAACGCTTTTCATTCGGTTAGTTGAAGCGGTGTCACTCCAAATGTAAAATAAGGTAATAAATTTCCGAATTGCACCTCAGAGTCCCATAATTTAAGTTCCTGTCGCTGAGTCTCGGCTTGTTATTCTAATGGATTTCTATAAAGAATTCTAATCAGAGTATTTTATAGGCGAACTCAAACTGCTGATGTCCTCGCTGCTACCGAACGAATATTTTTATAGCTGCATACGGGAAAAAGTTAGCGAATTTCCGGCGTTCATGACTCCAATAATTGTGTTTCTGTGTACGTAAAATCTTAATTTTTATAAATTCAATCGCAGATCTGATATACGTTTCAATTAAGTTTCTTTCTCAATAATTGTATGCATATTTTGTATTGGAAAATTCTTATAGTATTGGCAGTTTTTAGTCTTCTTAAACGGAAAATTGTTGGAAGTTCTCGTAAATATCGGGTATTAACGGGTATTTAAAATTTACAGCTAATTTTTATTTACAATTCAGCTGTCAGTTATTTTAACATTTTCGAAGTGTTCTCAGCAGCACAAAACGTTTTATATGAATTTTTATTATTTTGTCACACTTTTTGTAACTTAGTTCTCTTGTATACGTTGGTAATAAATCAAAATTCATATCCGTGCTATGACGTATGTTCCTTGCATACAACATTGTAGTAATGAAAACTCAATGATACATTGTCATGCAAATAAATAGTGTATTCACATAGTCGAATTGCGTTGTAAACTTTTAGGTACTTATTTTTGTTTATTGTGCCCGTAGGCGTCAAATATAGCGTATACATAATTTATAGCAACCCTAATTGAAAATCGTCTTGAAGGTGATTTTATATGTACTATTATTTACATTTTTATGGGTATTTTGCTGAACATGAGCACATGTTCCTTATTAAAAGAGACATTCAATATATAATTTAACCATTTAATTTTTTTGGCACTTTATTTATCATAATTTACTCAATTCGAACCGATCGCGACAGTATTAGAAATTAATCAGTTTTAAAGGATTATAAGTAATCCGTAATAGCATTTGCACAAATCTGCAAATTGTTAATTACATAAATAATTAGGGAGAAAGGTGTAATGGTGAATTGTACAATAATTACCATTTACATATCCGATTAGTAATCTGGAATCAACGCAAATATCAACAAATCTAATTAACATTACACCGGTGTTTAATTCTTTGTTTGATGTAAACAGTCATATTTATTTATTGCACACGTACGGAGTTCTTTGAATACGTTAGGGGATGAAATTTGGATTCGTCTCGTAATGGCTTGCAATAAATTTGCGAGTTGATTCAATTGTATCATATAAACGAGTGGTCTTTAGGCAAATATTTTTTATAGTTTCACCGTGATCATCTCCATAAATTTTATGCGTATCAGGACTTAAACAGAAGAAGACAAATCGTCTTTTCACCTAGTTCTGTGACAAATGAACCCACTTCATCAAGCATCTTTTTTTTCGAGAGTATATTTATGAATATAAAGTGCTCGGGAGACCAGTTTTCAAAACAATTTTATGACTTTATTTTATATTCAAAAGGGGAACTGCTTTAGCAGATATGGTGGGCTATATCATAATAAATTGATACGGTAGTATATGGAGAGCGCAAAGTTTTTTTTCTTTCAATTACAATATGTCATCAATCATAGCAACAATAAAGTGACGATGTTCGGAGCTTGATGACTGGCGATTCACATATTATTGATTTAAGCCATCATGACAGGATCCAGCATGTTTCGCAGTTTTACGAAATTATTTTTTTATCACATTACTAAAGGAATTATACAGTGTGTCCACTTAAGTTCGCACCATATGGGAAACTTTTTTATTGTTAATATTACGAAAAAAAGTTATTCTTCATAAAAAGTTCTGTATGGTCCAAAACCTAAAATGCAATCATCAGATATCAAAATTTAGAAGTCGTATACGAGGTTTGTCAAAAATTGTGATTTTTGCATAAGAGTAAAGTACCTTTATTTTCGAAAATATCGAAAATTATTATAAAGAAAACATGTTTAGAATTAAAAATAACTTTCAAATGATCAATACCTACTGTTTATTTTTAAAAATATTTTTTTTTACATTTTCTCTATGAAAACGTTGAAAAGTGAAATGTGAAATCCGGTACTACATATATACTATTAAAAAATGCCGATGCATCCTAAATTAATTATGCAATAAAGTGCAAACTTAAATTTTCAACATTTTCTCTGTGAAAATGTCGAAAAAAATATTTTTATAAATAAACAAAATTGAATATTCGAAAGTTATTTTTTCTTTATATTAATTTTCGATATTGTCAACAATAAAGGTACTTTACTCTTGAGCAAAAATCACATTTTTTGAGAAACCTCGTATACGACTGAAAAATTTTAATGGTTGTATTTTAGTTTTCACACAATGCAGAACTTTTTATAAAGAATAACTTTTTTTCGTAATAATAACAATAAAAAAGTTTCCCATATGGTGCGAACTTAAGTGGACACACTGTATATTGGTAAATTTGCTATAATTATAATATGCGCATAAATTTGAAAACAACAACAGCAAACGTTGGGTTTTAATATTGGAAAAATCTTCATCAGTAAAATGTTGATCCTTCACTCGCCTATTTTTAAGGACAATAGTAGCTTGGTTTTTGTTTGCATGGTAATGAGAAATGCGTTCAAATTACTTGGTATGCGCGGTTGCAAGGGCGGCCTTTTTGTGCGAAATTGATTTTTCCCCCGCTTTTAAAAAACGTATTGAGAAGTAAATTGGTACTTGTAACTCGATGAAATGACCATAGTTTTAGCTTTTTATTTTTCGACTTCAACAACAACCGTCGCATTTTGCTTTACGTTTCGCTGAAATGTCTACGATCGAAATTTCATTACGCCCTAAATTCGGTTATCCACAATTCCCTTTTACGTTGATTGTTTCGATTAAAGGAACTTTTACACGAATTGAATTTATTTGTTTATAATTTCGCCTTTTATTTGACTAAAACTTCTACAGAAACTAACGAAGTTTTCAGTGTACCACAGTTCAATAATGTATGAATAGTAAATTAGTCTCGTTGAAATAGCTGGATTAATTTCATGGGCAATAATTTATATGCATTTCGATACAATACGAATTGCAAAAAAAGCGAAAAATTATTCCATCCACGGAATATCTTGATAAATGATCCATTAAACGCTGCGGGTCATTTAATAGATATTAATGAATTCGCATTTTGCTAGATATTAGGATGATTGCCGGTCATTTATGCCACCATTTTCCATGCGAAAGAATAGCGCAAAATATATCCGAACAATTTGACTGACAGCGTAATCTTTCAGTGACACAAACCGACTTTGTTTATAAATGACCAGTGATCACCACATGCAAATGTATTTAAATTTGCTCTAATGTACGAAGAGTCCGGCCATCCAGTTGACAACAATTAGATTGGGGGATGTTGAAAACGCATATCGATTAGGCTATCAATTACTCGGAAAAACAAAGTAATACAAATTCCATTCTATTACAAATTAATATTAAAATTTATTATATTTGATTAAAAATAAACACACTGTATGTATGTACCAGCAAAATGCGGATTAATTCACCCTAACCATTTGTATGACGCACAAAAAAGATTTAAAATTTCCACTTTCCAATCTTCTGTTAGACTTTATTGTCGATTAGAGAAAAGAAATGGTTAAGATCTGAAAGACTTCGACTCGCAAAATCAATGTTTATTAGGTTGGTTTGGCGCTTTGATTAAAAGGGGAGAATCTTATTCCAGAGCAAATCAAATACGAAACAAAGTGAAATTTTTAGTTTGATAATGATTTTATTGACAGTTCCCTTCTTTTTGTTGGAAATTTCAATTACCGGAAAATTGCTTACCGAATAATCAATACATTGTAAATAGTTCAATATCAGTATGTCTGAAAAAGTTGGCAACATATGGGAAACTTTTTTATTTGTAATGTTACGAAAAAAAGTTATTCTTTATAAAAAGTTCTGCATGTCCAATTAAGTATAAAACGCAAATGTGAGATGTCAAATTTTTAAATCGTTTGTCAAAAAATATGAATTTGATACAAGAGTAAAGTACCTTTATTTTTAACAATATCGAAAATTATTGTGTAAAAAAAATGTTATGAATTAAAAATAAATTTCAAATATTCAACATTGTTAATTTATACAAATATTTTTTTCGACATTTTTTTCTGTGAAAACGAAAAGTGGAATGTGAAATCTGGTACTACTTTTAAAAAATGACAGTGCATCCTGAATAAATTATGCAATAAAGTGCAAACTTAAATTTTCTATATTCACACAGGGGAAATAATCGAAAAAAAATATTTTTATAAATAAACAATATTGAATATTTGAAAGTTATTTTTTTCAAACATTTTTTCCTTATAATAATTTTTGACATTGTCAAAATTATAGATACTTTTAAATTTAAAATTTAAAGGAAAATTGGTGTATGTTAGGATGAGGGGTATAAAATGATTGGTTGTATTTTGCATGAAACCTTTCACAATCATTATTCACAATCATCATGGGTTTCACAAATTGCCATTAAAGTGCTCGTAAAGTTTTTGGAAATATCTGGTTCACTGAAAATACCTTATTTGATCTTACTTGCTCCTTAAAATATAAAGGTATACGTATAAAGGTATACAAATAAAAAACTAATTAGATATTTCAAAAGTTCTTAGTAAATTGGACTACTGTTGGACGTTGTGATATTATTTCTTATTTTAAATCAGCACAATTTATTTGAACGTTAAAC
Organism: Phyllotreta cruciferae; assembly: GCA_917563865.1. Lineage (NCBI taxonomy): Eukaryota > Metazoa > Arthropoda > Insecta > Coleoptera > Chrysomelidae > Phyllotreta > Phyllotreta cruciferae. The sequence goes on along the minus strand of OU830615.1, from coordinate 1,374,875 downwards.
AGTGAAGTTGTGTCTAGTGCTTGTTATTTTGAGTCAACATTTGTTCTTTATAATAAAAATGCCAATGCATCCTAAATTAATTATGCAATAAAGTGCAAACTTAAATTTTCAACATTTTCTCTGTGAAAATGTCGAAAAAAATATTTTTATAAATAAACAAAATTGAATATTCGAAAGTTATTTTTTCTTTATATTAATTTTCGATTTTGTCAAAAATAAAGGTACTTACTCTTGAGCAAAATTCACATTTTTTGACAAACCTCGTATACGGCATCTAAATTTTGATATCTGATAATTTAATTTTAGGTTTAGGACCATGCAGAACTTTATTTCGTTAAACTTACAATAAAAAAGTTTTCCATATGTTGCCAAATTTTTCAGACATCATACTGTATACATTATAATATAAAATATTTTAATTAATAGAAATTCATTATTCATTTTATTGTTTTTTTAGTAGTTTATCCATTAATAATAAAAATTTTTCGAATTTATCGAAAACAACGGAATGTGATTAATTGTTCAAATCGCAAAAACAATTTTTCCACCAATGATTTATCGATGTAAAATAAAGGGACACAATGACAATTTTGACTGCGTTATATCGTATCATCAACTTCACTGTTAAACCATTCAATGCGAGTAATGTCCGAATGGTATCGAAAATGATAAATGCATTCGCACAAAGTGATCCTTGGTTAAACATTAATTTATATGAATAGTGTTAACACTGGCCGCAGATGACCATTAATCATGCATGTTTCCGGCTCTTACCTTCCCGCATAACGCACGCATCTCTCTGTTGCATGCAATAAAATCACTTAAATTCAGTTCGCATAAAATAGATTAAGAGTGGACATCCATTCATGCATCCATTACAAAAATTGAATGCTCGTTTAATTACTATTATTTGTACCACTTGCACCAAGTATGAAATCGTTTCAGTTTCCAAAAAAAAATCTTATTGAAGTAATTTGCTTTGTTAAACAACATTCCAAGGATACCCTTATTAAGAAAGTATTTTATGTTAATACTAACATTATGTGTACCTACTTACATTGTATTGCTAAAAAAAATATTTAAAAATTTCTTTCTAATAAAGTACATTTCTTTTGCTTAATATTCCCTTTTAACTTCAGTAATATGATACTCTGATGTATGTAATTATTCAAAAAATTACCGTGACAGTGTTTTTTCTCACGAATATCTAACGGCGATTATCATCATGCATTTAAGGTGGGTCTCTTAAACGAACCAACTGAAGCTTGACAGAGGTAATCAACGCTTTATTCAAATAACTGTTATTAATAACGATCGAAATTACATTCCGAAACAATACTACGTTCACTCTTCGTCTAATTAATTATGCTGCTACAATACAATCGCTCAATCAAAGTTCTTGCATTTTTAATGAATCTGGGATTAACTTCGTTATTTTGTCACAGACTAATCATAAAACTGATTGGGTGTAGCAAATTTTAGGTATTAATATTGTGCTTATTTTTAGATAACTAAATCTAAGACACAAAAAAATGTAAAATGTGTAAATTGCTAAATATTCTAGTAAAATTTGTTCTAAGCACGTTCCGATACTAAAATTCCTGCAGCATTAATGATTAACAACAGTCGCCTATACTCCTATACGGAGATTGTGTTTAGGGGAACAATGGCTACCACGCGTTCTGCCAATAAATTAAAGGATGCCACGAACCTGGTAATTCGAATAAATTGTACTATAATCATAAACTGAAATGCCCGACTAAAATGGAACCGTTATCTTGGTGGACATAACAATTTGAAAGTTTAATTGTCGAGTTAACTACGACTTCGTCCATTACTGGAGGTTAATGATGGGATAGATGTCATTTTGTGGGACATAAAAAATTATAGCGTATTGACCAGTACTCTCAATAAACAGGTAGTCCCGGCCACTGATTCTTATCTTTACCGCGGAGGATGTACCGAATTATAAATTCAAATTTTAATGATAATTTGATACCGATACTGAAGCGTACGTACAAATTGGAATTACTTTTTAATGGGCAACCTTTGTCCCACAATTTTAAGTTCAACTTAAATCACCATAGATAAATTACCCAGCCAATCCTTCTACATAAAAACTTTATAGTTAAATTAAAAGTTAATACGAAACTTTTTTGCTTATCCTTTTGTCATGTCGCATCGTCTCATTTCCTCTACAGCATGATTTGTTTTGAAATTTACCTCATTCATTTTTCGTTAGCTCAATGATGCTTGCACTATTAATCTCTATCCGACACTCGAATACTCCAAGCGTAAATTATAATTAATAAAATTCTTCGCCCGACAATATCTTACAGTTTAATTCGTAAAACAGCTAAAGGAAGTGAAGGGGTGAAACGGCGTAGCATTCGAACTCGAAAGTTAGGTAAACTTTAGTCCAGGATGTGTATCGGAGCAGAATGGCTCTAGTTCAACGACTATCTACTGGAAGTGTCGCCTTCTTACCCAAGGGCACAAACTTATTTTGATTTAACTGATACGGAAGTGTTGACACTCGGTTAGATTTGTGTTTCGCATTGGGGCGTCTCCAATAAAAACAAAAGGAGAACAATGCAAGAAGTAATAGCAGTTGAATAAGAAGCTTTATATTATATATTTTATGGAAATGTAGAAGTTATTGTTACAATTTTTTTTAAATACAACAGTGCACACGCCAATGATGTTTCATCATCGAATTAGATACAAGGATTAGATACATATGTCAGGGCGTCTCAGTAATCGGCCCTTTACGGTTGTCAATAACCGTACAATAAAGGTTGTTATCAGTGGAGATAGCACCGATGACCATTGCGGTGCTATGGATACCAAGCTCAATCCGAATGTGTTATTTACCCAACCATTCTGCGCGATATACAGGGCTTCTTGAATTGAAGCAGCAGCATTTTCACAAATTAATTGATTATTGAATCAAACTATTGCATAGACGTTTGGAAGAACTGGTCAGAATTTATGGTTGTTTTGATATTGAAATAAAAAATTAAAGGTAGGTTACCTGAAGGCAGTTGTAATATCGCGAGTAGATTAATCAATTTTACCCGTATTGTCATCATCGTCACGGAGCTTGGACTTGGCTTTGCAACATGTTGACAAGACGAATTAAAAATGATGTCCATTACTTATTTTGTGCGTTAGGCAGTTCTTACGGTAACAGTATAATAAGACATTCGGCTGCGACCGGTATTTATACAATAGAAGAAAAATCGACGCTGACCCTAAATTCAAAAAGGGTCAAAATCAAATATTTATCCTCTGGAGTTAATCTACTAACCAGTTAAACTTCACAACGGCACATCAAAATATAAAATTACATAATAAATGAATTATATTATGTCCACATTATAATGGTTTGATTGAATATAGCACGTATGGACGAACAGGGAGGTGATCAATATTTCATCTTCATTGTGTATGATAAATCAAACGTTTAGGGCTTATGAGGGACTACGAATTTCTGCATAATTAAGTCTTCATGGGATAAACGTTTTTCAATGACTCCTATTTATATAATTTCCCATACAGGATCAACCAAATACCTTCATACAAAAAAACATTGATATATTGCTCCATTAATGGGTACATTGTTGACAAAATATCCTCTAACGGACAGTATTAAGCATTTTTTTAACCTTTTACACATCATTTAATAACGTAAAAGATATTTTAATAATTTCATGATTTCAACTTCATTAAATTTATGTTTTTTTTGCCTGTAATATCAGGAAAATGTTTTTATTACACTGTTTCAATGTTTACTTTTTACGATTGAACTGTTAAAGAATCATATCTGGTCTTCATCACTAAAACGCATTTTGCGATAATAGGACAACCCTTAGGGCAATAATTCTCTCCACTATCATTATCAACATTAAAGCAATATTTCCTATATTTAACTGTCATGTCATGATGATAAGATTCAACAGCAATTTACCTTTTGTATTTTTATGGTGCAGATATTAGTATGAGCATTTTTTTCGGAGGCATTTCCGTATCTTTTTATTGCCGTAATTCAGAATGCTTTTGTTTCTATTCCCGTAGCATATGGAATTATACATCAAGATCATTATCTACTCGGACGAAATTTCATACACGAGGGAAGATATTATCTGCTTGTCAATCAAATTAGCTTAGTTTTCATGAAATTAACCGTTTTATTTCCACCCCTAACAGTTTTTTCCAATATTTACATTTACGCTATTTATGGGTGGTTTTATTGTTACAACGATTTAGTGAATTACTTCAAAATTATCTGATAATTAATGAAGCATTTACTTATAGTATTATATCGTCTAATTAAATTTATTTGTTATCAAAGAATTGTGAATATAAATTAAACACAAATCTCCTGTATATTGTAATAAATTTCTTGTGCGAATAAAATAACTACTGTGTTGTCCTTTTGCAGCATCCGCTTCTGAAAAGAAATACGCACGAATGCCTGGGGGTTTCACATTTCCGCCAAACGTCTTATATACCCACTATAAATGTGGTAATTTCATATTACTTATCGCTTGAGGCGCACAACCAATGCTCTTCCTCGATGAACCGCTATTTTATTAGGGAATATACAGCTGGAGAAGTTTCGGGCCCTGTTAAATTCAATTTTCGCAAGTCGTGTAGCATTTACAAATTGATGAAAAATTTCATTTTTTTCTACGGTATTTTTTATTGCAAGATTCTCCTGAATTTTATCGCAATTATAAATCAAAGTGGACGTCCATCGAAAGGGGTAAATGCTTATTCACAATAACAGAGAAGGAGTAGAATGGATGTGGCGCTGCTGGATATTTTACGGTTGCTGGACACCGCTTCCGTGATATTTGCATTTTGAATGATGTCCCTAATTATCCCTCAGAAAGCGAAAAAATACCCCTTGTACTTTTCAGTATTTTGCGGTCGCCGGCGCACGGACAATAAATTTAATGGACACACGCTACTTCGTAGGAAAAATATGCCGAAAGCCTGCTCAGATGTGGGAACATTCATGGATTTTAATAGAATCAGAACAAACAATCGTAATATTAGAGAAATTTATTTAAATGAAATTTATAGGACCAACCGGCATACATATAACGGGTGTCCAAATAAGAGAGGTCGCCGGCCATATCTCGAAAACTAATAGTCGTAAAGACTTGCGGTAAAAATTTTTATAACTAAACTGGCCAAGAGAAAATGCTGGAAATAATTTTGAAGTCTCTGAAAAGGCCACCAGTACGAGTATTCGCCATCTTGATTTTTAAAAGGCGTTTTTTTTTAAATTTCCCTAGTAGAGGTATCAAAAATACATTTTATTTTAAGAGTTGAGATAAATGCGATACTTTTTTGTTATATATTTTTGACTCTAACTTTTAAAATAAATTGGTGGAGGAAGGTTGAATATGTTTAGAAATAAACGTTAACAACTTCAAAACCCCTGAACGGATTTTCATAAACATGAAATCGTTGAAAAGGGCTTTCCTTAGTCTATTACTCACACATTGTAAAATATTATTTCGAGTGCATACTTGGCCACAAGAGGGAGTTTTCCGATATTGCCTCAAATAACATCGATTTTCTCAAAAAAATTAAATGCAACAATATAACTTTTTATTTAGCAAATGATAGTCAGGGAATTTCCCAAGAAGCCTTTGAAAACCGCATCTCGATATCTCTTTCCTATCCTAAAATATACGTAAAAAAAGAAAATTGTTAAAAAACGGTAAGAAAACGGTAAAAAAATTGGATTATGGGGATATTTTCGGCGCACCTATTATTATAAAAGCCTCTAATTATCGTTGTTTTATGCACAAAATTATTTAGTTTGTTATTAAACTCCATATAATGCCCCGTATTCTGCGCTCCATTTTAAAGTTAAAGTCATGTTTACCGATCGCCTTTAACTTGACAGTTCTACATTGTTGTTATGGAGTAACTAAGGACATTGTTTACGTTAAAGTCGATCGCTTAAAATGGGATTAACGTTAAAATGGGGCGCTGAATACCGACCATTATATTTAAATCTTCAATCTAATTAATAATCATTCAACAATATTATTAAATCTTCACTTCCGTTTTTACTGAATGCGATCTTATAACAAACCAAATAATTTTGTACATAAAACAACGATAATTAGAGGCTTTTATTATAATAGGTGTGCCGAAAATATCCCCGTAATCCAATTTTTTTACCGTTTTCTTACCGTTTTTTAACAATTTCCTTTTTTTACGTATATTTTAGGATAGGAAAGAGATATCGAGATGCGGTTTTCAAAGGCTTGTTGGGAAATTCCCTGACTATCATTTGCTAAATAAAAAGTTATATTGTTGCATTTAATTTTTTTGAGAAAATCGATGTTATTTGAGGCAATATCGGAAAAGGCCCTCTTGTGGCCAAGTAAGCAATCGAAGTAATATTTTGCAATGTGTGTGTGATAGACTAAGGAAACCCCTTTTCAACGATTTCATGTTTATGAAAATCCGTTTAGGTGTTTTGAAGTTATTAACGTTTATTTGTAAACATATTCAACCTTCCTCCACCACTTCATTTTAAAAGTTAGAGTCATAAATGTATAACAAAAAAGAATCGCATTTATCTCAACTCTTAAAATAAAATGTATTTTTGATACCTCTACTAGGGAAATTTTTGAGAAAAACGGCTTTTAAAAATCAAGATAGCGAATACTGGTACTGGTGGCCTTTTCAGAGACTTCAAAATTATTTCCAGTATTTTCTCTTGGCCAATTTAGTTATAAAATTTTTTACCGAAAGTCTTTACGACTATTAGTTTTCGAGATATGGCCGGCGACCTTTCTTATTTGGACACCCGGTACAAATAAATATTGTATTGGTGTCATTGGTGAACTGTGAAGGACCCAATTGTGTTAAACAGGCCTTAAATCAACTATAGGATTAAGAGCAATTTCGCGCCGATTATAATCTGGTGCGAACGGGTCTCTAGAGTAGTTGTAAATTTCCTGATCTGTCGCTCAGCGTTGACTTCCAATTCAAATTCCCTATAAGCGTTTGTCACCAGCTTTAATTGTTACCTGTGACCGACTCTATCTTAATCAGAGGCACCGTCAAATTACTAAAATATGATATATATCCGTTCGACCTAAAGGCAATTAACGGCAGTTTGATGCATGTATCGTCCCAGCTTTAGACGTGTCCAGTCCGATGGGAACGTGATTTACACCAATGCCATTGATTAGCAAACGTCACATAAGCTGAGATGCAACGCACTATTTAGCATAATGTACTTTAATCGACAAACGGTAGAATACTGCTTCATGCTCGTCAAAATCAAAGCTATTAGTCGGACATAATCTCATTTTACCTCACCTGCTCATGTATCTAACATATCACACATCACTATTCTCTGTGTGCATGCGTTCATGTTCATGCTATTACATATTTATAATGTTAATTTAGGTACATCAATATGTAAGTAATTAAAAGTAAAATGTTCTACAGATTCCTGTTTCACCGCTGGCATTGTTAAAAGGGACATACGTCTCCACCGGAGGAAATTTACATACCCATTAAATATCTATAGAACGTTTGATTATTGGAAGGGATGTAAATATTAAACCTGAATTAAACCAACTGACATATAGTTAATTCCGGTATTGTTTGCTCAGATTGAAGTTTTCTGTTTTCGTGAATAAGAAAAATCATTAATTCATTCGCATGCTAATGGCCGAAACGATTTCATGGGTCGATAATGCATGAATTGATGGAAACAGCAAATCATATAAAGGGTCGCAGCGAGCTGCATCAAGGGAGGGATTTAGCAGGTGTGACTCCATTAAAAACGTGAAATCCCTCTTAAACAATTGCTTAACGAGAATATTAATAAATTGTTTCGTTTCTAAACGAGTTGGTAAACAAGCAATGATAGTTGTTAGTCGAATTATACGCGTTTGCACTCGTGTTAAAGTGAGTTATATTAGTTCGTGTGGGTAAAAAACTATGAAATGTGTAATGGTGTCGTTTGCGAAGATGAATGTTGAATTTTATTCCTTCGGTGGTTTATATACGATACTACAATATCAGAAACAGTAAGCAGAATTTTATGATTCTGTTTTGTCAAGCTTCGTAATTCAACATTTTATTTTAGAACGACTTGCTTACTATCATAAAAGAGATTTAGGACCGATCAAATGTATCCCATTGGCCTAAAATTAAATAACTATTCCGGTCATTCGCACGGTCATCACCCTCCATTTTTCATACGAACCAAACTTTTATTGGATTTTTATTTCGATATTCTAAACATACTACTCATGAATAAAAACTCACTGCAATCGGCTGCTAGTTTCGAGTATTTTTAATACACATACATGCGAAACATGCTACTTCGGTACAATCGGTATATACTTTTTTGTATCAATCAGAATCATCAGCACAAAACATTGGATGGTGATTTCCAACATAGTCTAATACGCTGTGTCAAACAATAATCATAGAAAGCACCCTGCGGTGTCGTACAATAATTTGTCCCTTTTACAGCTCTGTCATTTCATTAAAACGGAAGTGTCGAAAATCGTGTATAATAACAAAACCAAACACAATACCCAATTAAGCTACCAAGAGTTCAATCGGAATTAACACCTACCATAAATTCATAAGCTTGGCAAATAATTAGTCTGCGACCGTTTTTGTGGTATATGTATGCGAACCCCTTGAATTTATTAATATTATCAACACAACGGTCTAATTAAGAAAGCAATTTCTCTATTTTTTTGTAACAATATTTGTACACATTTTATTCGCTTTTGCGTCTTTGTTTATTCAAGAAAGGAATAATAAAAATGCAATATAAGCGGTTTATAGTGGTGCGACTTGCAGGACGATATAATAAAACGATTGTCTAACTGGCCCTTAATGTTTATATTAAAAAGAAAAATTTAATCAAAGAAAGTAACACCGGTATAAAATAAGTCAATTATTTGTCTAATATTTCACGAGGACTATAATCTCCAAGCTCGTAATGACAAAAGAACGAACGTATTCCGTAATAAATTCAAGCTGTTAAAAGTTACGTATAAAAATAAAACGGGTAGGGCATTTTAACGTTTACTTGATATATGCGAAAAGCAGTTTTCCTTAAGCTATTTAAAGCAGATCTTTTATTACTTTAATGTATGTTTTGCACAATTGAAAACATTTTAAGTAGTCGTATATATAAAACAACTCTTTTAAAAAATACGGGGTCATAAGTACGTGGCCATAAAGCTGACATAGTACTTAATAGTATTTCTATGTGTAGACTACTAAATTTCCTATATAAAAAACCCTTTACTGTATCATTCCCTTTCTTCCGAAAGCCATAAAAACGTTCCTTTGCGCAGTTATATAACAGGTTGCTGTCATGATCGAGAAGAAATTATACGGTTTGAGCATCGAACTAAAAATTAATTAATCCTCTTATACACGAGCTTGGAGCTACGAATCAATTATGCCAATAATTACGGCACAAGATCTATGCGATAATTTACTTACCTATACAAAATAATTGTCAATTTTAAAACCGTGCATTCTTAATAAGTACCCATATTTATTTTAATTAATGATGAGTCTAATTAATTATACTGTAATTGATTAAAGTTTAATTGCCAACACACTGTCTTTGAAGATGTTAGTGGCTTAGGGGTAAGGAAACAAAAGCCCATTCAACCACGATGCAAATGTTTATCTTCCTTAATAGACATGACATATACATAGACCCTATTTACAATCGATGTCGTTCTCCTTGTCTAATTAATTGCTTAAATGAAGCCTAAATTACATGCTTAAAGATCTGTAAATGGACGCAATTTATCTTTAAGGAAAACGCCGTTGAAACTGAAACCAAGAGTATGGTGGATTAAAAAATATGTTGAAAATGCGAAAATTAATATTCCACAGTACTTCAATCGTACTAATTTGCAATTAACGCGTATATTTCATAAATACCGTAATGATTTTTAACTACCGTTCCCCTTTTTAAGCTGCCACGTATAATCAGGAAAAATGTAGGTTGAACGCTCATTCTAAAGCATATCTGTATGCAATCATTTCAGCAAACTTCCCCTAGCTGATTTTTTTTTACCGCGTAACTGAGTATTCTGTATAAAAAAGTGAAGATCCATTACAACCCTCTCTTGAGTACATACGTACGTACACATCAGAGAAAGGGTGGTGTAACCCACATACCCACTGACATAGAATGCCAATGCACTCTGTGCATAGGTAACCATGGCGACGCAATTAAACGCGTATGTGCATCCCTGCAGCTTAGCGCCCTCAACCCCTGAGTATTATGTACAGTCTGTAATAATGTCTTATCCGTATCGTGTTGAACGTATAACCGTTCGACGTTAACCACTATGAATTATTTAACTGCGGATTTGAACATCGAACGCCAATTAAGCACCTATACGGAAAAGTTGGAAGAGGATTAAAAAGTCAATTTCGTTTCTTCCACTTTCCTGCGATTCCATCATATTCGAATATTACAAAAGTTTGAATGAAAAACTTTACGGCCGTTTTTAAAAGGCATCGGAGTGACTAATAACGTGTTAGCCCTAATGACCGAATCAAGGCAACATTAAAGTGCATTATCGAAACCATTAGCTCATCAATCTATTAATCGTGAGTTGGAGACGATCGGAGTTGGTGCACTTTTACGGTACATAATAGTAAATGGGATGGAAGTCAACTTGGCGAAATCATCAATCAATAGAAAAGATAATTTCATTGTCAATTTTAATATTAGTTGGAGTATTTTGAAGCGCCTGTTGAAAAGGAGCAGATTTCCGATGTGCTGGTATACAGGGATGGATTTCGTTTATTATTTTCGTTTTTTAATGGTGATGTTCATGAATAGATATTTACTTTATTAGAGTATTATAGCAAAAATTATAGTATGTATAAAATTAGAATCATAAATAAGCAATATGTATTTTTTACTATCTTAAAAACACACTTAGAAAACAAATATGTAATAGGTGCATAGGAATACTTCTCTGTATTAATGATGACCATTAGGAGGGTAAATACGAATAAGCTAGTCATGCTTAAGAACATTAACTAAACATAATTGAATGTTGATAAATAGCTTATCGGCATGCAATTAAAACTTTAATAATAAAAATCCCATGTTTATTCTAATTATTGACGTCCACTAATACGCATTGTTCAACATGATTTACCGCCCTAATGTTACAGTAACGAGCGACAGAGCGTAAACGCAATTTGAGAATACAGTTGATTACCTAAACCCCCAAACATGTATAGATTTTGATGAATTATCCAGGAAATGGTGGCGATGTACAATGCCCATGCACTTGATTGTCCGCGTTGCCAGTGCACTCGAGTTGAGTGTAACCTAGATTAGTAATCCGACAAAGATTCGCTTGTCCACGTGTTTTCGCCACTCATTTCCCTGTCCGGTTCAGGAAACATTCCATTCCTGCTCGTGAGTAACGGCCGAAAAAGATTTATGCGTCGCCAGTAATTGTACTAAATATAAATAAATAAACCTTCATTAATAAAATAACTAAAATGTTTAAGTATCTAGTACCTAATTTCGTTTAGTGGATAATGATGTTTTCAATTGAATTAGTATTTTAGCTGAGGTTTGGCCGAGCGAGATCGTGATTAAAAATCGACGATTTTCAGATTTAAGAGTTTTTTGTCGAATCAACATCTAAATAAAGTTACTTCTTGGGTGCAGTTGTTTATAACCACTTGATAGCACCGTTGAATTATTGACGTCCACTAGGGTGAGCAAGACAATTTGATGCATTGCTCCGAATGGGAACACAGGCTACTAAATAAATGTAGTCACGAACAGAAACAAAGTATTGGCATCCGGGGAATTAACGAAATTCTTCACTTTTCCACTTTGTAAATACAGCTAATTTCACTTTACAATCAATTTAAATAATTTATAGTAGTAATTGCTAACCAATCATATCACTAATAAATTGCTAACTTCTAATGTTAAATAATTTCTAATAAAATTAATATTTTTTTAATAATTAGTATTGTATAATAATGAGGAAATTATCTTAGTGATACGAAAATATTGAAGGTATTAACACATTTTGTAATGATATATGCCTATCTAGAAATATACATTTATAGACGATTGTGAATGGTAGAATCTTTATAGGTCTTCACGTTGTCCGTCTCATATTGGTATTAACATAAAAATGGATAATGACAATCGTAAAAGAAGCATTATAACGAATCTAAAAATATGAATAATTTACGTGTGAGTAGGAGTAATCGACAGAAACCAATATACCGAAATCGCATTATGCAGATAATAAATTTTATGATCAATAAAATGATGTTTTTATTAAGAGCCACCAGCCTCGAGGGGTTAGAATATCTTCGGACATTTGATCACTTCAGAAAATATACCGGACAATACTTTAAGCTCTTTCCTGGGTTTTTTCTATCAGATATAACGTATACACCCCTTGTTTTCCCAAACTTATAGCTGTGGGCAAAGGAAATCCGTAAAAATTTGATTTACTACCTCGTATGGTGATTTCCGATTTTACGTATCAGCGTATGTATTATAAGGATAATATTATCCTTATCGAATAAGAAAAAGCTAGGGGAAAAGCCTGCAACAACTGTATACGATCCCATCTATCATCCCTCACATTCGATATATTTATGTAAGTATAATTTGGAAAAACATGTAAACATACATTAAATATATTGCATTTTGCATAGATTATAGTTTTCAATAATAATCTGAATTGTGGCAAGTAATTATCAAATTGATGGAACATGTTAGTAAATTAGAAACGCATTGTATGTACATAAACAGATCCTTGCAAATTGATACAAGCTATCTTAGATAGTTTACCTTACATGGCTCCAGGGGGCGGCATTCATACGATACAATGTCATTAGACTACGTGATTTGATAGTGTTGTACAATATGTGATATGTGCGGTACATATGTGGCCAATGTAGATACCTAGATGCTGATGTCGTCATATGTTGCAATCCAATTTTACTATCCTATATACCGATATACCGAGTGAATCGATAAAATTTACATCAAAACAATAGATATAAGATTAAAAACGTTTGTTTTATCTAGCTTAAAGCACATTAAATCAATTTAATAGTGTCAACAAGACTTTATTTATATTTGAAAGAGACATTCTATAGTATGCAGTAATGTAGTCTATTTGCGTTGTGATCAAACGCTAATTCATACCAAATTGCCAAATGAACCCCTAGGATATAATTTCAACCTGAACCGCTTGTTTATGTTAAGGATTATACGCGGAGTTTAGATTGTGCGAAGAGGAGTGCTCGCAAAAGAATTATTTTTGTCGCTCTTTTGATGTTTCGATGATTCTAAATAGGCAAATATTTATACAAAATATTAAACGGACCACTCTATCGAAATAACATTCCATAAATTAACTCATTAGACATCTTCAGTGTCTCCACTGCATAATGTTGTTTGGACAAAGGGAGGCGATAGCTTTCAAGGCTCATTTACATAATGCTCAGAGAAAAGCACTTACTAACGTTCTATTATAAATACAAACAAGTGGAATTAAATATTGCAGGGCCTATTGTCAATTTTTGTTTTACTAGTATCGCTACTAATCAAACTGAAGTTGTTAAAACTAAGGGAGTCGAAACTCGGGAGTTTATTACCGGTGTTGGTCAATTGGTCCCCACGGTCATTTTTGTCAGCGGGTTTCCATAATCCTACAGGTCGATTGGTCCCCAGTTTCAAAATTTAATGAGCTAATTGGTCCCCGCGGTCAAAATATTCCTAATCCGATTAGATAAGATTTTACATTGCATGAATAACTATCATTTGGCTAACATCTTCTGGTGTACTTACATAACTGAGAGAATTTGGACAAAATGCAGCTTTTAGTGTTAAAAAATATTTAATATCTAAGCATTAGTAATTTAAAATATATACAATTGGTACAATATATATTAAAAGAAAAATTCTGTGTAACAAAAAAAGAATTATTTTAGTTTTAATAGGTATACGAACGGATTTCAAAAAATAGTTGGCAACATATGGGAAACTTTATTATTAATTTTACGAAATAGTTATTCTTCACAAAAGTTCTGCATGATCTAAAATCCAAGATGCAACCATCAAAAATGAAATTTTATCAATCTTATACGAGGTATGTCAAAAAATGTGAATTTTGCTCAAGAGTAAAGTACTTTCATATTTTACAATATCGAAATTCATTATTATGAAAAGTACACCTAATTTTCAAGAAGTATACTGGAAGGGATGGGATTTTCCCTATATTGAAATAGAAAAAAAAGACAGAATAAGTCAAGAAATTTCCCCTAATCATAAAATCCTCATTAAATTGTACTACGAAATGAAAATACATAATCTAAATTTGCCAGAGAATTTTGAAATTATAAATATTCCCATCGGTCCTTTCCTAGAAACCCTTAATCAGGTATTGGGGACCAATTGACTGATAGCTTTCGAGTCGAAAAAGGATTATATTTGGGTAAATTTGACCGCGGGGACCAATTGAACTCCACCCTTTATTACTACTATTCACAAATTACTTACACAGAAATAATACACAATATTAACTAAGGTTTAATGTTCATATACGTAATATGCAAGCTTTAACGTTAATTTAACAAAATCTTGGAATCCCATTTGGAGTTTCATATTTTCCACTTACCTTCAATTTACTAATTGGAAACACTTTACGTCTGAAATGCGTTTTGTACTCTGCATGCATCTAATTCGATAAAATTCCCGTTCCGCATAAAATTTGCCGCTCTTAGTATGCCAGGCGGTTAATGTGATTATCAGGGGCGCATTCAGGGGAGCCCACAATTCAGTTCACAATTCTAGGGTAGGTAGTATACAGAGTGGCAAATTTTTGTCGGTACACTACTAGACTAATACTACAACATAAAGCAGGCGTTGCTTCAGCGCTTCATATGCGCTCTTTGTTCGATACATTGCAAAATAATTAACTGTTTCGTCGACTCAATGTACCGCGACGACTTGTGGACGACTTGTATGTAAAAAATATAACAATGTTCTAATAAGCATGTGTCCTTGGAGGTTTCTTTTGGGAGTTATGAGAATTGGGGGCTTTGAAGATGGCATCTTTAAAGGGCTCGATGCAACGCTTGCATTAAGGCTTCTGGTGGCCGCTTTCAACATTTTATATAAATTCTTCCTAACTATTAAATTGATCTAATAATTACTTGGTAGTCAAACAATGCGGCAAAAAAAAGGTTCTCTTGAAAACGGTGCACCGCAGAGATATTGAACAACAGTACCTTTTTGTTAGTAAATATCATGATTTTTTCAAATTTGATGAGGAAATGTAAAAAAATTGAGAGATAAAAAATAAATCATAAAATAACCCTCGACCTCCCCCCTCCCCCTCCCCCCAATGAGACGTTTATGATTACTTTACAAAAACCATTTCTAAAGCTTAAAGACACTTATTCAATGTTTATTAATTGTTTCCACTTTCAAGTTCAAAACTGGTCACGTACTGGAGATATTCGAGAAATAATGAGTCGAAGACATCACCATCTTCAAAGGGTTCTAGGTCCCAAACGAAACCTCCCAAGGCAATGTTTATTAGAACTTTTCGTCTATTTTTACATATTGTACCAACCCTAGGAGTTTGTAATACGTATTCCTTAAGTTATTTTTTAGTTGCCAACTTTTTTGTTGGTTCTTTTACAATTTACCGGACAAGAAATAATTAGGTGATTAATTCGTACCGAATTAGGGACTTTCAGGTTTACATTCAGGATTTAGTGCTGGTAATGCTGCATGGCGGCTGAAATGGAAATCTGGCGGAAATTAGTCCTTAGAGCGCCTCTGGAATTGAGTATGCTATCAGTGATCTCATTTAATGCAGCAAACGCACATACAATTTACCGCTTCTATCCTGAGCGTTTTCAAACGTTAATAATAAAAATTCAATTGGATCATTATGAACTGTAGAAAATTACATATTAATCGTTTAAAACGCTTAGTCGAGAGTAACTGTAACTTTTAAGTGATTAAAACAAAAAAAAAGAACCAATTAGACATCGATTTTCTACACAACCTGAATTCTTCCACACTACTTGTTACAGGATTATAAGTAGTTAGTGTGCTATTTTGGTATTCTTTTAACGAAATTCTGGAACTATTGAAATCTGATGAAAATACACTGCTCAACAATTGATAAGGATCACAATTATTTTTTGACTATTTTTAATTTAAATTGATGATACAGCTTTTTATTTTTGGTTGTTGCTAGAAAAATAATTTTTCTATGGAATAGGAACAAATAAAAAAAAATAAATCATTTGAGCCAGAAGTAATTGTTTATTGTAATAATTTAACAAAAAGTCGTGTTCCTCTAAATCAAAAATAATCATAAAAGAATGAAATAAGAAATTTTAATATATCTTGT
Source organism: Phyllotreta cruciferae (assembly GCA_917563865.1). Lineage (NCBI taxonomy): Eukaryota > Metazoa > Arthropoda > Insecta > Coleoptera > Chrysomelidae > Phyllotreta > Phyllotreta cruciferae. The sequence continues at coordinate 1,358,400 of OU830615.1, read as the reverse complement.
TGGCCCTCCTCGAGCACGAATGAGGCTTCTTACTCTATCAGGCATACCCTCTATCAGTCGATTCAAACTTATTTTTGATTTAGAAGAACACGACTTTTTGTTAAATTATTACAATAAACAATTACTTCTGGTTTAAATGATTTATTTTATTTCTGTTTGTTCCTATTCCATAGAAAAATTATTTTTCTAGCAACAACCAAAAATAAAAAAGATGTGATCAATGATCAATTTAAATTAAAAATAGTCAAAAAATAATTGTGATCCTTATCAATTGTTGAGCACTGTCATTTGATGAATTTTGTATGATTGTAACTTTTATATTCATAAAATAAATAATAAATTTATTAACCCTCGAAAATTCTGTATGAAACCCGACTCTATTATAAATCTTTTAACAACTGGCGTATTTTGATCTCATTAACGAATTTTGTTTATTATCATCACATGCCCCGGGGGAGGACATATTTAGTTTAATTGGAAAAAATCCCCACATAAGTTGGAAATTCTCCGGGCAATAATTCTAATGATGTTACAAACATGTAACGCGGGGCTTTTAGTGCCTTCTCAAAATCCGTATCAACTACAGGAGAAGACGAACATGCAAAATGGCAAACAATCGTTCGAATTATCCATTCCATCTTTGATTCGAGAATACATTAACGAGACAATCGTGAGATGCCCTCAGCTTCCATTACCTTGATGACAAAGCCATCTTAATCCGAGATACGCTCCGTGAACAGCCTCCAGCCAAGGGCTCTAATTGTTATCATTTACCGCGGAGCTGGCTTTCTTCCCTTTAGTTCGCGGCGCGTTCGACCCTTCGCTCCCTTCATTCGAAACGGCTTAGTCGGCGACGTCTTATTCTTCGACCTACTTAATATTAATACAGCCATCGGTTTGAGAGCGCTTTTGGGCAACGACCATGACTCGCGGACATTCCTCCTTTGATCTAACACCTCATCCAAATCCAATCAAAAGGGTTGAATAAGTGATTCTTACTAAAATCTAGCTTTCAAAAATCAAAGAAAGAATTCTTAATAGTCCTTTATATTAATTTCGCAAAACGTTTTAATATCTTTCTAATTGACATAATATTGACATGTTTGTAGAATACTTCAAACAATCTAATTACCGTAATTGGATTCTTCTGTATAAAACCATCACTATTAATTGACAGGAAGGTTCATTTAAATCAACGATTCGAACCACTTCGTTACTACTAAATATCCTCGGAAGGACAATGAGGAAACAAAGAAGCGTTTTGTTTCATTAAGTACAACACACGTGGCTTTTTACCCCTTCAATTCGTATATATGAAAACTATGGTTTGATATACAGATGGTCTGACGTTTCATGCACGTGCCGCGACAGCGAAAACTACTTTACCTACGCGAATAATTAATTCTAAATGGACACTTCATTACAACGATGCGATAAATGGTTGGCCAACGATTGTGATTCTTTATACACTGATTGTATTCCTTTGTGAGTCGTAACACAATAGCTGCAGAGGATGGAATATCGCTACTTGAATATTTTTTAAATACAATAAAAACTTAAAGCGTTTGTCCAAATTGTTCGTATTTAGTTAATATCAGTTGCAAAATGAATAAATCTAATAGAAAATAAATTATTTGTTAACTAGTTAACTGGACGTTGTTTGACAATATTGTGTTACATTGTATTTTTGACTAACAATGAATTTGACACTACTTTTATTTTCATAATAAAATTTAGATGTTTACAACTGCCTATTATACGAAAGCCATTTGGTCAGATTACTCCATAAGTAGCGGCAATTAAAAAGTTCATTTTCCACTTTTATTAGTTTCTACAAATTGCTTATTACCCTATAAACCGAAATACGTAAAGCACATTAAATATACAAATTTGTTACTTTGTAAAATTAAAAAAAAATCGATTATTATTGGTGATTTAGCGATTGTAATATTCTTGTGGCAAATAATCTTGATTAAATTACCTAAATACTGATGAAATAAGGCGTTTCTTTTTTCGAATGCAAATGGGTGTGATTTAAAAGATAAGGTGCGATATATTCGGGTTATTTTTCAATTTCTATTCATATATTTCAATTTTCGAGTGACAAAGTTAGGGTTGCGAGAAATGGGGAATGCTTTAGCTTGCTTAACTCCAACGGAAAGGGGAATTACAATAACAAAGCGCATATTCTCGTTGAGAAATCACCACCATAATTTGATATATCGTTCGCTTTTATCACCTTAAATTTTTATACTTGCATATTTTTCAGCATCGACATCACAAAGAACTATAAGCGAATTTCCTGCTGTAGGTAAATGAGACGAATCCCGCCCTTCTAATTAAAATGCCCCAAAGGAAGGACCTAAGCAATCACTATAAAATTACAAAACGCGAATTAGAAACACGGAACGAAAAAGGTTTAATTTCATGTTTTAAAGCACCAATTAAAGGTCGGGGTAATACAGAGAGAACATATAGTGTGATGGACCACGGTTAAAACCATTCAAAATCGTAAAGCTACTGAACCTGATGCCCTTAATTTTTTACCCGCGGGCCTTTTTCGCCCATTCAAGTCTAATGAAAATTGAGTTTTGTGTCCTGGGTAATAAAAGTTATCTTGCCTAATGTTATAAAACAAATTGGAAAATGTCCTTAAACCACCGAGTTATGTTAATGGAAACGAAACAGGACGATCAAAACATATCTAAATATATATAGGTATTTCACACTCGGCTCCTGTTAAATTGCGTAAAACAAATTAAGACTATAAACAGATTTGTAACAAATATCAAGACTATCTAGTTAATATGTAAAACGGCTATACATCACAGGCATGTAATAATGCATCGGTCTGTCCAAGCTTAATGTGCTATTAAATGCTAGATTTTGCTATAATTAAGTTAGGGTATTAAATGGAGTAGGTCGCGGCTAGCCGTGCCCATAAATTATTAGTACCTACTATACGACCCCACGTATAATATGTATCTAACACATTTCGATTAACATATCGAATGTTACGCCAATAAATTATATAAATAAAGTCATCAAAGTAAACAGCGGTTATTTGCGGCGGGTTTTCATAATCTGCAGTTTTTATGAATGATGGAATTTTAATAGGATACCTAATAATAAATTATAGTAATTGAGTCATTAATGTAATAACTATAATACAATAGTGAAGTTAATGGATTGTAAATAAAAATCCCACTCATACATTCACCTACTAATTTAAATTATAATTAATTGTATTGTTTATTGTTATTTTAAAGGAATGCTTGGTATTTGGAGAGCATCAATGCACAAGCTCCGGTCCATTTGTTTTTAGATGCGAATCGATACATCAGGCTTTAGTTGTCGTTAAGTCTGTCCGTCCGCATTAACCAGGAACTGTCACGTCGACAAATCTGTTTGTACCATTAGGATATTTCCCTAAAATTACATTTGTCAGGTGGAATTTAATACCTATATCCTTTAACGGCATTTCGGCATACATCTCGGCATAGACGCGTAGGCTTCATTTGTTTTGACAATGATTAGTCGCTAATTCTAATTAAATTCTGTACACAAACAGACCAATTTCAGTCTCTTGATAATATTCCTGGATCGAAGCATGCGAATAATGAATCTCGTCGACTGTTTTCTAGTTTTCCTGAGTCCTTGGAAATGCTCTTGTTTTATAAGAATAAGATAAAAATGAGTACCTACAAGCATTATTAAATTATAATAAATAATATCATTAATATTTTATTTTATAGAGTTATAGAGAACTTTTTGAAACACCTCGTAGTAAAAGAGAATAGATAATATAGTTCGTCCAGTTTACTAATACGATATCCTTGTGAGCTTCAATTAAAGGAAATTTTGTTTACAAATCTACTAGTTTTTTTGGAAGCTCCTTTTTTAATATCTACCTAGTTTTAAAATATTAGTTTTGTGCAGTATTGTAAATGCCGAATACATAAAATGACCAGGTGTTTCGTGTACTATTTGTTCATTGTAAGAAAAAAATAACGGTTTTCATTAATATATTTAATTACTTAAATGTTTTTCCAGTTTCTTTATTTTCATAATGTGCATAATTTGGATGTTAATCAATACTTAGATAGTACATTGGGAATTTTAAAGGATATTGAAGGAGCTCCTATCGGTCCTGAGGATAGTTTCAAAAATGGTAATTATATATTGTAATAAATTTTTAAACCAATTTTAAAATGTTGCTTATACAGATTGTTAATTAATGCAATGTACTTATTTTAATGGATGATTCATGAGCTAATTTTGAGTCGAAAAGTTCATGTGATGTCCTTCGAAGCTCGGTTTTCGATATACAGGGTGTTATATAATAACATGCTAATACTGAAGGGGTTGATTCTTGGACCCATTTTAAGAAAAAAACTTCATATAAACCTATGTCCTAAACTTCTTAACTTTTGAGATACGGGGTATTAAAGTTTTAAGAAAAAAAACAATTTTTTACTGTCATTTTCATACCACTGTAAATATTTTTATGAAATTTGGTGTACGGCGTTTAGGCATTAAAGAGCATTTTTTGACCCAAAAATCTTTTTTTTATTTCTAACAGTGGCGTCCCTACTGGACTCAGACTAGATATTTTTGAATAAAAAAGTGATACGCCACTGCTATCTCTTAAAATCAAAATTATTTTTCGAATTCTCGTTCAATTTAGAACAAATTCGATTTCTTGACTTTTTTTTGTACAACTCACCGTTTCGCTAAAAAAAATTAAATTCATTCATTTGCATCTCCCTGGACGAATGACGACCAAAAACTATTCATCTAACTCTGAACAATAATTTATTTAAGCGGATAATTTTTAAACGTTGAAATTATGAAATTAAAGTAAAATATAGAAATAATTTAAATTAGGTGTTTGAAATGTCCGCCGAAAGTGGTATGAAAATGACAGTAAAAAATTGTTTTTTTTCTTAAAACTTTAGTACCTCGTATCTCAAAAGTTAAGAAGTTTAGGACATAGGTTTATATGAAGTTTTTTTCTTAAAATGGGTCCAAGAATCACCCCCTTAAGTATTAGCATGTTATTAAATAACACCCTGTACAGGGTTGTAAAGTTTTATTATTATTTAGGTTCTTCTCAATTTTTTTTTAACTAAAATATTACTTAAGTCAAATAGAAATGCAAAGCCAAACTAATTAGTCAACAAAATGTGTGGCACTTACTAACTTGATTTGATGCAAAGAATTTACTCAAATTGCCGAAATCCATGTATAATTAGTTTTTTCTTTAAAATGTGAATTTCTACGGCAAAAACGCAAGAAACTTTTTTTGTTTAAAATGAAATGGTTATCAATAATTTTTAAAGAAAGTTTATAAGAAACAGTGGCGTAGTATTTTTTTTAGAAAAAATTGTACCAAGACCTACCCATATCTACGCCACTGGTTTAAAAAATATTTTCTGTTTAAAAAATGCGTATTTATACCATAATATGTTATCCTAGAATTCAATGTAATATCGCAGTTTTTCAAACTTTTGAAGAAACCCTAAATAAAAATAAAACTTCACAACCCATTGCATTGCATTAATTAACACTCTGTATTAAATTGCAATATTTTTGAACATCATCGAAGAGTACTAAAACTAAACTACGATATTATTTCAAGGTAAAAATCAAATTTTATTAAAAAACTACAAAGAAAACTCCCTTCCTGAAATCAACAGTACCACAAAAATGATTTCGATGTTTAATAAAACGCACATTTTCACTAAAGCTGGAGTATTTTGTTTGAATAACTCAACAATACTATCGTACCAAAATGGCGATAGTATAAAAAATATTGAGGAATTCGAAAAATTAACAATATTCAAGGTTTGTTGGAATTTAACAGATTTTATTCGCAAAATTGATAGAACGCAACTTTTTTCAGGGCGTCATGTTCGGTGAAATCGGTTTTGTGATAATTAATTTCGGATTTACGGGAGATTCGTACATTTATCAATTTACGAATAATCAGTATAATTTCATTCAAACTTTATGGACACCTGACGCCAGCGATGTCCATTTTTTTATTAACAGTAATAATCTGTATCTACTCGTTGCGAATAACAAAGGAGACAGCTTGGTCGAAACATCGTGAGAATAGTTTCCCTTATCAAAAATATAAACCGACTGAATATTTTTTACTTTTTTTCAGGATATATAAGTGGCTAGGGTTTCATTTTGATGAAATTCAAACAGTTTTTACGACTGGAGCAATAAAAGTCGAATCTTTTACTACCCGTACTGCAGAAATTATTATTATTTTACAAGATATACCTAACAAAGCAGTAAGTTTAATCCTTTTAATATTTAATATTTTAATAGATAAATTTTTCTTGTTGCTTTTAGTTGCAGTCAGCGGTGTTTAAATTTAATAACGATGAAATTAAAAAGATACAATTATTAAATATTCGCGAAGGAATGAACTTGGTAACTCACATAAACCGGGAAAAAATATTCGTTTTAATATTTGGTTCGAATAAAACCAACTTGGTGTATGTTTGGAATGGTAAAATATTTTACACATATTCTCAAAAAATTTTTTTGACCACTTATTGAAGTTCGAAAACTTAAATATTTTTTGTAGGTTACCAGCTGGTTCTTGTAAACAAATTTCAAACTGAAGAAGCAATTACTAATTTTGGACTATATGCAGTAAATAATAGGTCTCTTTTAGAAATACCCCTTGATGTAAGAATTCAATTTTCTATAATCATAAAATATTTGTTTAATTGACTAAAATTGAATTTTATTTTTGTAATTTTGTAATGCTATATTCTATTAAAAAAATATAATCCGTTGCAGAACAAACTACAAATATATGAAATTAGCAATGAAATCGAATTATTAAAAGACATCCAATATCAGTCCAATTTATCAAAAATTACAGATACTCTTATCGCATTCGATGGAACTACTTATATAACAGGAATCGATGACAACAATATTACAAAAATAATTCGTATTTCCTTCACATATAATTTTACTAACTCAGGTAAACGAATTTTCAATTTTTCCTTAATGAATATAAACGAATTTATTTTAACAGAGGAATCGACATCAGACAGAGACGTATTGAAAAACTGTTATAAAAATATCGAATTTAAGGTAGATCACATAAATAAAAAACTCAACTCAATTAAAATACCCGATGAAAATTCTTCCCATGGACAAGCTGAACAAAACGATGTTAAAGTTAAACGTGCTACAGTACAGGTTTGATTCTAAAACTTCGTTAGTAATTATTTCTATTTAAGTTTCATTTTTTTCAGGAATCTGTAAGTGACAGTCCAATTAAAAATCTGGAAAACTGGTTTTCCAGAGTCAATTCAAGTGCAAGTAAATATAAATTTGAAAACAGTACCAATATTGTAAGTATTATTAATAGAAATTTATTATATATTTTAATCTTAAGGCGAAATTGTCTAAATTAGTTACGTCTATTGATTTTTAGACGATTAATGGTAACGTGATATTTAAAAATAATATTTCTGCTACGAAATTAGAAGCACATAATATATTACTAAAATCAGTAAATAATCAAAAGTGGACACCGGAGCAATGGTTAAGATATGATGCACCTCAAACTATATCAGGACTATCTAAACTAAAAACAGTGATAGCAAATTATTTAGAAACTTCTCCTCTGGATTCATTATTTAAAGGTATTTTATCTGTTGGTAAATGTTTACCCCTGTTCTTATATATATTTTTAGATTTGTTGTTAAAAGACAAAAATCAAGAATTCGCCAAATGTGTGTCCATAAATTCACTTAATGTGCCCAAAATGTATGTAAAAACTATTAACAATGTGTCTATGGAAGTTGGTTCGGACGACAAACGCGGTAAAATCGAAGGAATTCAAACATTTATCAATTTGAATGTTGATGATATCTTTACTAGAATGAGTCAGGTAAAGAAACATACATGCGTAAATTTAAATCAATTAATAATCAATTTAAATGTTTTTTTAGGTACCACCTGATGAAATTCTATCTTCGCCCAACTTCGATTTGAATTCAAACATCACCATAGAACATTTAACAGTTGAAACCATTAATGGAATTCGTTGGGAAGAGTTTAAGAATTCGGTATTTAGAATTAATCGCACCAAGGAAATCGAAGGACCTTTGACATTTTCGAAAATCAAAACGAAACATCTGGTCACCAAAAAAATTAAAGGCATCGACGCAAACGATCTATTTACAACAACAACGGACCAAATAATCGAATCGAACATGAAATTTTCTCATATTTTCTCCAACCAACTAAAAGTTGAAACTGTAAATGGCATTCGAATACCTGAAGATGTAGTTCTGCTAAATGAAACCACAACTATTGAAGGTGAGTGATCCATTAAACAACGTAAAATATGAAAATCAATATTATTTTTGTTCCAGGACCGGTAAAAATGAATAAAGTTGACGTATTGGGAAATTGGAGCAAGTCTGAAAACAAATCCTTTTTGGAAGAAAATAATAACATTGTCGAAAAAATCAAATCAGATCAACTACAAATTTACAGTGGAAATGTAACTATAAATGGTAATTTATATGTTCCAAGTTTGACGTTGCGGTCTGCTGCTAAGTTAATGGTATCTGATATCGAAATCAATCCAGATTTCGGCAATATTTTTTGGATAAAAAATACTCACCAGGTATAAAAAATTACATGATTTTATCACATGATGCAAAATAAAATATAACCTATTATGCTTTTTAGAAAATTCCCGTTCATGTCAACTTCTTACGAGGCATTAGCACCCCGCATCTCTTGACTAAGGTTTTGAACAACGTCAAAATAGATCAGTACCTGCTAAACGATAATGCGAAGAAATTAGAAACTGATTTTGAATTCGAAAATGTTACTGTTACTGGTGATGTTTTGCTCAGAGCTGCTTCGCAACACAAACCGAATTTACAAGACTTATTGAAAACTGCTGTGTTAACTACTGGAAGGTTTGTTTTTAAATATATTTGCCATTTTTGAAAAATACTTTTATTGATAAATCGTATGTTTCAGTTACATCATTCACGGCAAAAAAACCTACTCGAATACACTGAAAGTTAAAAATTTGCAAACGAATGAACTACAAGGAATTAAAGTAGCTGAAGCTGTGAATAAAAGATGGAATCAAAATATTACTGGTAAAATATACCTATTTATTATGAAATTTTTAATTTAATATATTTTTGGTTTTTAGGTACGAAAGTTCTAAAACATCTAGTGGTTAAAAACGATGCATTCTTCGACATTGATGGGATTGAAACCATCAATGATGTTTCACTGAAAGAATTCTTTGAAAAAATAATTTTTATTGATCGTCCAGAAAATATTTCCCGACTAGATTTCGAAAGCGTCACCGGTAATATTATTAATAAATTAAGAACAATTACGCAATTAATTTTCTAATAATTCTTTTAATTCCAGTTAATCATCTTAATATCACGAACTTAAACAACCATAACATCAAAGATTATATTTCATTCCAAGAGAAATTACAAAATATAAGCTCGCTGAAAAATTTGATAGTAAAAGGAAACCTCCAAGTTAATGATATGGAATTGGAATTTTTAAACAACATTCCTTTCAGTGTTCTTCTTAAATTGGTAAGTGAATCATTCGTTTCTTGTACCCTCATTAATTATTCATTGTAACATTCGAAGAGACCAACTACTGAAAATAATACCATTCAAAATGATGTCGAATTTGCGGGAAATATACAAGTGAAAAACCTTATAGCTCAACATATTAATGATGTCGACTGGAAAAATCTCACAGCTAGAATTCTTAATCGGCATTATCCTCAAATAATTCCAGCTCACTACACTTTCTCTGACATAAAAACGGGTAAATATTTTCATAAGTAAATTAACCAAAACGGATTCTAAACTACTCTATTTCCAGAAAATATTTTCACCAATAAAATAAATAACGTTATTGTCGAGGGTCTGATAGACACACGCAGCATGTCCCCGCAGAAAATTTACCTTCCCAACACACCTCTGTTTCTTTCAAACATAAGCTCAAAATATTTAGAGGCTTCTAAAATAGCACCGTGCTCTTTAAACGCAATTAATGAGGTTTTCAACGATCCACCAACGAAATTTTGGAACGAAATTTCTGTCAAAGGACATGTTACAGCTTTAGATGATGAGTCCAGTTTGCACCGGTTATTTGAAAAAACAGTGAAATTGAACTCTAAAAACACCATACACGCTGAAGTACATAAGTTTATTGACTTGGCTTCAAACTCAATACAAATATTTTTTGTAATTGCAGGTGAATTTTTCGTCACATGTTTTTATTAAAAACGTTAATATGCATGGTTTTCTTAATGGCGTGAATATTCCATACTTACTAAATGATGCAATTCTTAAAAATTCGGCCAACGAACAGGTAAGATTTTTAGTCTAATTGGGTTATATGTTTCTTCTATAATATAAAATTTTATAGGAAATTACTGGGAAAAAACAATTTAATATGTTAATAACGAAAAGCGCAAATGTATTGGGCAATGTGGAAACAACATTTTTGAACAAAGAAAATGTCAAGGCTCTTAACAATGATATCGTTGATAAGAATGGAGACAAATTTATTAAAGGGAAGAAAACATTTTTCGGAGGACTACAAGCAAATCGATTCAATGTACTAAAATCAATTATTTTCCTTTAATTTGCTAAATATTAATAAGCTTTTTTCAGAGTAAAACTATTGATGGTGTTGATCCCGAAAATATAGTTAATTTGGACTATCCTAAACTCATCCCTGAAGCAATATTTGATACCGTTGAAATTACCGGAAAATTTAACTTTAATTCTTATAATGGAAGAAACTTTACTGAATTTTTAGAAAAAAGGTTACTTACAAACAGTCCTACTCATAACCAAGTTGCTACGGGGATGTACTTTTTCGAACATTTAGAAACTCAAAGTAAGTTATTACGCAATTACAATACAGTATGTCTGAAAAAGTTGGCAACATATGGAAAACTTTTTTATTTGTAATGTTACGAAAAAAAGTTATTCTTCATAAAAAGTTCTGCATGGTCCAAAACCTAAAATGCAATCATCAGATATCAAAATTTAGAAGTTGTATGAGAGGTATGCCAAAAAATGTGATTTTTGCTCAAGAGTAAAGTACCTTTATTTTTGAAAATATCGAAAATTATTATAAAAAAATGTTTAGAATTAAAAATAACTTTCAAATATTCAACATTGTTTATATTGTTTATTTTCTTCGACATTTTCTCTGTGAAAACGTTGAAAAGTGAAATGTATAATCCGGCACCACTTTTAAAAAATGCCAGTGCATCCTAAATTAATTTTACAAAAAAGTGCAAACTTAAATTTTCAACTTTTCACAGAGAAAATGACAAAATATGAAAAAATGAAGTATTTTTATAATTAAACAATGTTGCATATTTGAAAGTTATTTTTAATTCTTAACATTTTTTCATTATAATAATTTTTGATATTGTCAAAAATAAAGGTACTTTACTCTTGAGGAAAAATCACATTTTTTGGCATACCTCTTATACAACTTCTAAATGTTGATATCTGATGATTGCATTTTAGGTTTTGGACCATGTAGAATTTTTATAAAGAATAACTTTTTTTCGTAACATTACAAATATAAAAGTTTCCCATATGTTGCCAACTTTTTAAGACATACTGTATACATATACATTTTTTTCAGATTTTACAACTCCATCTATCAATAATATAAAAGTAGACGAAATAGTTTTTGATGTAGATACTCAGGAAATTTTTGGAGCTAAACATTTCAAACAACCCCTAGCAATACATGGTAATGTAACTATCGATTTCATTAACGGTGTTAATCTTACCTACGAATTGATTAATGCTATACCCCTGGAGGGACATGCAGAGCTAATTGGCAATATCGTAAGTAATTTTGAATTTCTTTGATTTGTAGTCTTCATTTATTGAATTTTGTAGTTTGCGCAGAGACCTGTTGTTATCAATGGTTCAATAAATACTAATTTCGTAAACGGTATTCAAATTAGCACGATTAAAGATATATTGACATCTAACACCACAAAAATTGAAAGCGAGAAAATCTTCCTTCTGAAGGAGCAAATAATTAAAAAAATCGAACGCAGTGTTCCTCTAATAGAAAGTAAGTTGATGTGATGATAATCGAAAAAAGGGAGACTACAATAATTTCTGATCTTCCCTAGGTTTGCCAACGGTATTTATGTATCTAGAGAAATCAGATGACCTACAAGTAACAGTTCCTAATGTTCTCAGTGCCTCTACAATAGAATCCAACGGCTTCGTTTTGATACACGTCAGTAGTAAAGAACCTGGAAGTTACTGTGGATTGCCCAATCACTGCTCCTGTCCTGTACAATACACAATCGAAATAACCCCTCATAATTCCGTTTCAATATTACCAAATAAGGGATTTCAAAGAATTTACAGTTATAATGACGAATCCATTTTTGTTAACTTCATTACTAATAGCATTAGTGCGAGTTCAGAATGCAGGTAGGTTACAATAAATTCAACAATAGAACTTATAATTAACTACCTGCCTTTCCATGTAAACAATTCGATTAAATTAATTTTATTACCTGATAATAGTAATGTTGTTATAAATTTAAGGACTAATCGTTCGAAAGTATTCAATGAAGTATCTATGTTAACATGGAATACGAAAACTCGAGGAAACGAAATGGGTCAATTCTTCCATTACGATAAATTCTTATCCGGTTATATTAGCAAAGTGGTGTTCTTTACAAGCGATGAAGAAACGTACGCTGTGGTAGGAAGGTATTACGATCCCGTCGCCGACACGTACAACTTAAATTGTAGCGTCCTAAAGTTTAGTAAAAATAAGGTAAAAATAAACTGTTTTTTATGAGTTTCGATTTACTTTGAACAAACATTTTAGACTCGCCTGGATGAAATTCAAGTGATACCCACCAAAGGATTACAGGAGGTTTATGTATTCCAAACAGCCCAGGGAGTTGTACTAGTGCTAGGAAGTAAAACACCTTTCGACGTCCATCACAAAGAGGAAGAAACAAAAATATACAGATTTAATACTACAGAAGGAAAGGTAAGTGAATTTATAATTTTTTTTAATCATTTTCTATTATTTTATATATTTTTGTTCAAGTTTGATTATTTGCGCACTGTTCCTTCGTTTGGTTGTTCAAATGCCGTTGGAATCACACAAGGATCCGATAGTTTGATAGCTTTAACTCACAGAGAAGCGCCTGTACAAATTCTCAAATATGATCCAGTATTTGATACATACTATTATTACCAAACAATTGACTTAGGTGAACTTGTCGTTGGAATTTCCTCATTTTATGTAGGAGGTAAATTACACAGTCTTGTCTCTTATTTTGTCGTTGAAAAAGAATTTAATCTCTATGAAGATTTTTGAGGGTAATTAGGCAGATTGATAAATTAGTTTTTTTTTTGTAGAATTTGGAATAAGTGATGTCTATTTATGTTTAGTAACGTCCCAAGAAAATTATTATATTTACACTTACCGATTTTTGGAAGGACTCGTTTTAAAATCCAAAGGAAACCTGGAAGGTCTGAAAGACTTCGTTCCCTTCGAACTTAACAAGCAGTCTTATTTGTTTGTTCCCTCTACGAATTACAGTTCCTTATTAACAGTTGTAAGTAACGGTTCTCGGTGAAGTTATTTATTATATTTAAAGATTGTTTTATTAGATATTATATTAGAATTTTAAAATTAATGAATATTCGAGTTTTAATTAAAAAATCTCTTGCACTAGTCATTTAAAAAAAAATGGTTTAAAAATATACACAATTGTACACACATTCAAAACTCCCAACAGCCTAATTATAAAAATGATATGATTTTTGCAAAATATAACCATAAAAAATAATGAATCATCCCTATACTAAATGTAAAACGGGTTGCCTAACGATTAAATTGGTAAATTCGATTTGAATTATGTTGGCAACAGTGCTTTAGTTGGCAACACTGGCTACAATTAAATTTGCAACAAGTTGAAGTTAAAGAAAGATGGTCGGTCGATAGTAGCGTCACAGTCATGTGAATAATATTTGTTTGGTTAAGTTTATTTTGTTGTTATTAAAAGCAGTTTATGTTTATATCATGGCAAATAGGAAAAGAGGGCCGCTCGTATTGCCGGATGAATTAAAAACTGATGAGAAGCATTCTACAAAAAAGGTAAGTGTATGGGAGTTGATCAGTTCGTCTACAACACAAAAGGATTTTGTGTATATATCGAAATAACGGTACTTTACTTCTATTTGTTATTTTAGGAATTGGCACAACGAAGAGTACGGCCGTGCCCACCCGTTCCTATTAAGGTTTTTAGGAGAACTTTGTTGGGTTCAAGTGGTGTCTGTGATAAACCAAAACCAATATATTTCAATAAAACTGGTAGGTGGCTACATCATCATTATATTTGAAATATTTTTGTTGTTACAGTGAAATAACATAATTTGTTTGTTTTAGTTGCACTAAGTCCAAATTACAACCCAAATTTAGAAACTTCTTACTTTGAACAATTGTATCCGAAGCATGCGTTGATTGGTGAAGGTAGTTTCGGGAAAGTGTACAGAGCCCGTGGCACCTATGACAATAGACAGTACGCTATTAAGAAATTAAAATCTATTGTTAGTGTTCATGACAGATACGCCGAGATAAAAAACAATGAAAAAATCGGTTTTCACCCAAATTGTGTTCAGTTTTACATGGCCTGGGAAGAAGGATGCGAGCTCTTCATGCTGCTAGAAGCATGTCAAATGAGCCTATCCGATTACGCTAACAAAAACAGTAATATACCTGAAGAATTACTCTGGGACGTTTTGTATGACATGTGCCAAGCATTGAAATATTTACATAGTAAGCGTTTTTTACATTTAGATGTGAAACCTGGAAATATTATGATGAAAAATGGCCATTACAAGTTAGCTGATTTTGGCGTACTTGTTGATCTTAATCTAGTAAGTACCTACTTTCTTTCGACTTTATTCTCAATTATGTACCAAATGGCCCGTATTTAGCGCCCCATTTTAACGTTAAATGCATGTTTAGCGAGCGACTTTAACGTAAATAATGTCCTTAGTTACTCCATAACAACAATGTAGAACTGTCAAGTTAAAGTGAATAAGATGTGTATAAGCTGTGGTTCTACATTGTTGTTATGGAGTAACTAAGTACATTGTTTACGTTAAAGTCGTTCGCTGAACATGCATTGGACGTAAAAATGGGGCGCTGAATACGGGCCAATAGGTATAGTACATTTTTGTTCGCATTTACAATGTTTGTCCACTAACTATCAGACTTACGAGATTGTGAATGAAGCTTAATATAGTTTATTTATTTGCACAATATTATATTTGCCAAGCATTGTGTCCAAATTTTAAAAACACATAAAACAGATAATGTTTAATACTTATAGGTCGGTATTCAGCGCCCCATTTTAACGTTAAACCCATTTTAAGCGATCGACTTTAACGTAAACAATGTCCTTAGTTACTCCATAACAACAATGTAGAACTGTCAAGTTAAAGGCGATCGGTAAACATGACTTTAAATTTAAAATGGAGCGCTGAATACGGGGCATAGAATTTAACTTAATATTAACAAGGTATGATGGAAAATATTAACCGTTTGAGTGCTAAGCGGGGCAAAAGTGATGCGATTATTTTTTATATAAGTATCACAAAACATTGTTCATTTTATTAAAAAAAGAATTATAGTAATTGATTGATATTTGTCTGAATTGGAGTATTATTTGGCACCATTATTTTTCCTTTAAAATAATCAAAAATGTACCTATAGCAATTTTCATATATATTCACAAAAATTGCTTAGCACTAAAACGGTTAAAATGCAGAATTAAATTATCAAAGAAAAATATATATTACAAAAATTCAACATTTGTATATAAAATAATAAATTTTTTCTTATGGTAAGTTGGTAGGCACTGACTGTCAAGTCGCATAGTTGCCGTTGTCATCCGATCAATACTTTTTATTTTCAATTTGTTTTTGTCATTTTGTCTTGTGGTCGTTGCTCTATTCATTCTTTCTTGTTAATATTTAGAATTATTGAACAAAACTGTTCTATCAACAATTTTATATGAATGTTTACGAGAAGTACTACTTTTATGTACTCCATTTCTAGAAATCTTTCTTGACAATTTTAGAAAATTCTTAGATTCTGTAAACTTTATAAAAGTTCGGCAACACTGTCTATTTGTGACGTAGTAAATTGATGGTGACGTGCATATAACTTTGTTTTGCATAAACTATAAAGCTTAAATAATGCAGTAAAATAATTCGTCAATGATTTTAGTCGCCCATGAGTTGTACATCCACATTATCGGATGGTGATGGGAAATATTTAGCTTTAGAAGTTCTAAATGGTACTTATACGCCCTACTGTGATATTTTCGGACTTGGTTTGAGCCTACTAGAACTTGCAGCTGATTTGGAACTACCTAGTGATGGACCCTTGTGGCAGCAACTTCGTCATGAAATTCTTCCTGATGTTTTTTACAAGAGTAAGTGCAATTAAATTGCAAAAGTTTCCAAACAAAACTATACTTTTGTAATAAATCAATATCATCGTTACTTTTATTTTCAGAGGTTACACTAGGATTTAAAGTTATTATAGAGAAAATGCTTAAACCTGAATATGAAAAAAGACCGTCAGCAGAAAAAATATTAAAATTTGAAACCCTTAGGTTGATTGAAAAGAGGGATAAAAAGAAGCCTAGGATAAACTATGCAGTGAGTATTTAATATTGCAAACTAATAGAAAAATTGAAATATTTTTGGGAAACATGATTATTATAAAGTATTTTTTTCAGGCCGAATATTTGAATCAAGAAATCGATAATAGTGACAATAATAATGTAATACAAACACCCAGGTGTCCTTACGAAAATAATATTGAAGACTTCAACACTAAGTATTCAACTCCTAATGAAGCTTACAGGATAACCTTGAGCCCGAAGATCCTTTTCCAAGACAACCAGAAAGGTCGCTGTTTGACAGCTGAAGAATATTTTGCGTCGCCGATAGGAAGCCACAATTTGAACAATACATATGACAAGGATAATAGCACCTTAGCTGTAACATTACAGGACTCTCTTAACTCAGAATCGCAACCCATGGAAACAGATGAAATCAAATTAAATGACGAAAGTGATGATTTCTCTTATTTATTGGATGATGAAGAGAACATAATGACCTCCACGCCTGTCGTTAGGAATAAATTGAATAGAAGAGTTTTAACATTCGAATAACCTGTTATTATCAGTCTTTATTTTTGATCTCTCGCTAAGTGGTGTAATTTGATACGCCCTTGGTTATCTACATTATTAAGAAGACTGTTTTTACACATCTGCTTATACCGATACATTGACATTTTTGCGGAAAACAAATTTAACCTACAACCTCATTCGTTTACATAAATTAGCATTAGCTTTAGAGATTATTTTATAGGAAGGATGTGTGGGAGTGTATTTGTGTTACTCTCACTACTGATATCCCTAAAATTTTTGTCATCCGTAGCTATTTTCCAAAAAAATATTAATGTATCGTTATATTTATATGTGTGCATTTATTTATTTTCTTGAGGTTGCAATTTTGTTAAAAGATAATTACGGAGTTTATTAAGATTTTTTTTTTCAAAAAAAAATTGATTATGAAATCAAAAAATTACAGTCACTACATTCTATTTTTTTTATCCTGTTAAATTCTTGTAAATGCATCTTCATTGCTTAAATTAATAGACCATATACTATAGTTGGTAGATGCGTGAAAAGGTACTTTTTTCCAAGAAAAAAGTCGATATATTTCATTAGAATTTCAATTTTTATTACTCATTTAAATTCAGAGTATACTTTTAGACTGTAATTTTTATGGTTGATTCTAACTTGTTTTTTGTTAAATTTTTAAGAAACGATAGTGTGTGGATAGAGTCAAATATATTATTGTTCTTATTAAAATACATATGTTTTAGCATCGAGACTTTGTCTTGAATTTAAATTTTAATTATTTTAATTTAATTTGGCCGAGTTATCACGCTTTCGATTATTTTACGAACATATAACGTTTTTAATATATCTTAGTAAGGCATGGTATTGATTATGGAAATTTAAATAATACATTTTTGCAATGGCTAAAAATTAACCATATATCAATTTTTAAATAGGGAGCACTAAAACTTCTCAAAACTAATTTGATTTTGTAACTCAACACACAATAAATTTAATGTCTGGTTAGCTTCTGGTAACGCTTTTGTAATTTTTTATGTATTTTTGTATTTTTGATGTAATTTTTAAATTAATTTGTTTTTAAAATATGTATTACTAATATGTTCAAATTGAATTGAAACCCGTATCGAATTCTGTAAATATTCCATGGTATTTTTAGCCATTCTTTGTTTAAACTTTATAAAGGTGTACTTGTAAAGCACCGAGACCTCAAAAAAATATGATTTTCTTCTGTTGCCATGGGATTTGGGAGTTTTTTTGTTCTGAAAATGCAATATCGGGTGCTTATATGTTCCTTTTGTAAGATTGTGATCTTTACTCGAATTAACTGTTACAAAGTAATGTTTTGATTTTTTTATAACTTCAAGGCTTAGCCTTGCTTAATCAATAGGAGAAAACGCAATATCAAAATAACCACCGTTTAGATTATTAACAAAACAGAATTAAAGGTAATCAGTATTTTCAATTCGGCGGCGTTTAAACTGTAAACATCTCGAGCACAAACAGTATTTTGTACTTGTTTCATATTTTAATAGATTTTGTTTGTAATTCTGGTGGTTTATGTGATTGTAATATAATTTAAATAGTTTTAATTTATAATGAAAGTTTATTTAAAGTTTTTATAACATTTATTACTTTTTTTATTAGACCTTTTCAACATTTCAAATTTTTGTGTTTTACATTAAAAGATTCCTGCACGACTCCTGATCCTAAAATAATCGCCTTTAGCTCCTGGAGAAGTTCATTCCATCAAACGATACAAATTACATATCAGTGTTTTATCAAATTATCAATTGAATTTAGGTTACTAAATCTCGAATTCAATCAACCAGGTGATTAATCAAAATGCTTTATTCAAAATTAAAATATTTTGAAAATTTTATCTATCAGTTGACGTAACTTTAGTCACTGCGTACTATGATTCCGGAGCTGGCTTCGTAACCAACGGCAGCGCAGTAAAAGTCAAAACTCACAGAACAAAAACGATAACTTATGTTCTACGTCAAAGTAATATTTTTGTTAATTTTTTGAGGATATTTATGAATATAATTGAATTCAATATTACCCTTGTGCAAAAAGCAAGCGAAACCTTTTCTAAAAAGCCTTTTAATGGTTACAATTTCAAATTTCCCGCCATATAATAGGTCAAATGGCTAGTCTGCATCATTTTTTTTACCTATCGAGAGTGGCAGGTGTAAGGTCATGAACCTTATTCTATGCACTCGTTCTATTCTTATTTGATTTTCAATGAAAGGTCACGCTGAAATATATTTTACGTAAAGACAAATTAGAAACCAATCCTCTATGTTGTAAGGTAATGTGCGTTTTTATTAGCGAAACACGTTCACTCGGATGTTTTTGAAATTTCGACAATATTATGGAAATGGAGCAGACCATCAAAACAGAAATGTTGGGTGACAAAAATAGAAATAATTCCAACAACATGTGCCTAACTGTAGAACTTTGCGTGGTTTGCGGTGACAGAGCATCAGGTAGGCATTATGGGGCCATTTCTTGCGAGGGCTGCAAGGGATTTTTCAAAAGGTCAATTCGTAAACAACTTGGATATCAATGTAGGGGTACCCAAAATTGTGAGGTTACCAAGCACCATAGAAATAGATGTCAATATTGCAGGCTACAAAAATGCCTCGCTTGTGGCATGAGGAGCGACTGTAAGTTATTCCAAATATTTACTATTCAATACATATAATTGACATTCTTTTCAGCTGTCCAACATGAAAGGAAACCAATCATTGATAAGAAAGAGTTTCCTAATAATTCAGAAATTAAGTTCAATCAGAACACTGTCAATGCTGTAAATAAAATATTTATCAGAAAAGACTTGAACTCAGAATTTGGGCTCCTTCCTCCTTTTTGCCCTAGCGACTTAGGCCTCCAATTTCTCAACAAGCGAATCGGTAAATATGATATGATATGTTATTATTTCACACAGTTTTATGTTAGAATTGAAATTCACCTCTAATTCTTCGAATTGCTTATCTTTATAGTTCCATCCTGTTTCTTTAGACTTTCATCAGTAGAATATTCAATCTATCACTTTTATTATTCCTTAAATTTTTTCTTTCGAAAGCCTATCTTCAACAGCCTTCCATTCCACGAATACTATTAATTATTAACGAAACAAGAAGCATGATTAATAATTTATAAACTATCTCTTTAACCTTTTGTACTTTAAACTAATCTTATCATATTGTTTGTATTCCTTTTACTGTTCGTTACTTTAATCGGATCAATGGGCAATTTTGTGTTATTATTGTTGCAGCGAACAGTACGACTGCTTCAGAGTCTTTTCATTTATCGCCGAGTCAAGCCAGTGTTGAAGATGATGTGTCTATGGACAGTACCAATACAGGTGCTGAACTTAACGATGCCCTGTCTAGTGCTCGAGACAAGCAGCTCATTTCGAAAGCTCTAGACACAATGGCTAAAGTGCAATGTTTAAATGGAACGGATTTCAATCCTTTATCGAGTGATGAAAAGTGCATAAATTACAACGGGCAAATCCTCCAGGAGCAGAATATGACTTTTAATTTAGTAATACCCGGTCCTGTGCCGCCTTATCTCAATATACATTACATCTGCGAAAGTGGCTCCAGGCTTCTGTTTTTATCCGTTCATTGGGCCAAGAATATCCCCGCATTTCAGTACTTAAGGTAAGAAATAATATCAATTTGTCTACAGAATATCTAAAGATTTATATTTATTCCAGCCCAGAGACTCAAATCTCACTGTTGAAGACTTGCTGGTCAGAGTTATTCACCCTCGGTTTAGCCCAGTGTTCACAATCATTGTCGCTGTCTACCATTCGTTCAGCTCTAATTAGTCATTTACACGCCTCAATCGCTCAAGACAAAATGTCGGCCATTAAGGTGAAGCAAGTCACTGATCACATAGTTAAATTGCAGGATTTCGTGACGAGCATGAACAGGCTGCATGTAAATGAACAAGAATACGCCTACCTAAAGGCTATAACATTGTTTTCCGCCGATCAAACGGATATTTTAATGAGAAAATCTATAGAAAAGCTGCAGGAAAAGTCTTTCCAAGAATTAAGGACATATTTAGGGAATAGCGCACCTGATGATCATGATAGGTTTCCTAGGTAATTTTGAGTGATTTTTTTTTATTTCTGCATAATTAACTGTTGTTTTAACTTTTAGGCTGTTGCTGTGCTTGCCACCTTTAAGAGCAATCGAACCTAATATTTTAGAAGAATTATTTTTCGCCGGTCTAATTGGCCAAGTACAAATTGATAGTGTGATTCCTTACATATTGAGAATGGGAAATACGATGTCTTCCTCTAATAGTAACAGGCACGTAAAAACCGAACATTTAGACGAATTTTTGTGTAAATAGTGTAGGTATTTTTTGGTGTTTTGTATATGAATGGAAAGTATTTTTATATACACTGTTCTTCGACGTGTTTAGTACTTAAACAAATAATTTTAAGTGGTGCAATTATTTTATGAACGTTGCAAACTGCTTTGCAATTGAAAAGCAACGAATATATTATTATATGTGTATTTTATATGCTTCTGTAACCAAAATAAGATGAACTATTTTCCTAAAAAATATTAAAAATAAACATATTTTTTTATACATATATTGCCAAAGAATTACGAGTTTTTAAACTGACAATATTGTATATTTAGCCAAAATTTCTGGAAAAACAATTTTTAGTCTAGTCCAGTAATGAATGTCTTCAAATACAAAACGTAACGTAGCTGTTGCCAAAAAATACGATTGGTTTATAATGTCTATTCCTTTATTCCTAATGTGTAATATTAGTTGTAGTTATAGCTCTAGGAAATATGTATTACTACTTAGCATATAAGAGTTTCCTATTCAACCTTACTAAATTAAACAATTCTTAACAATGAAGCCGATAAATTTTGCATTGGATGAAATTGGTATACATACAAAATACTGGGAACTTTGGAAAAAATACGATTAACCATTTTAAATTTTCTTGGAAAATTTTACATACATACCTACAACTTTTACATAATATTTACTTCATTATTGATTATTAATCGCTACACTTTATTACATTTAATTTCAATTAGCAGCTAGCTTTTAGGACGAAAGTTATAGGTGGCAAATTAATTTATAAATTTAAAATTTTATTTTTAAATGGTAAATCATTGTCATAAAATGTATAAATTGAAACACGTTATTTAGATAGGATTGGTATTTTCAATTCCTTAAAAATATTTTATCCTGTTGTTTTTTTTAATTTTATTTTATTGCACTCAATTTTCTATTTTTGTGTATGTGATTTTTTGTCATGCTTACTTATTTTGAATCAGTATTTTATATTTTTTATGTTTATTAAGATATACATATATATATTGTAGAACGAAACGATTTTTATATATAATGATATATGCAGGGTAGATGAACAAATTTTTGTATAAAAAATTATTTGAAGCCCCTGTATACTATGAGCTATTAAGAAAAGAGTGTTAAGTACTTAATTGGATTTTGAGATATGACTAGTTTTGAAAGTATTCACTTGAATTTACTAGTTTCCTTGTAAATGAAAATAATTTAAAATAAAGGATTACCTACCCTAACAAAACAATTTGAAATACGACAGGGAAGGAAAATTATGAGAACATTTAATTTTCTCGCCAACTAATAGATCAAAGAGCACGTCAGCAATATCATTTTTTTCGTTGTTCAATTACTTTCTAATAAAAAAAATATTTTAATTTTCAAGGAAACATCAAGTTTTTATTTATTGGTTCACCTGTTAAGTATTGATGAGTATGTGAATTTTTAATCAGCTGGTATTTTAGTAGAAACAAATTTTCGAGATTCTTTTGATGTATATTGTAAGCAGTTTAAGTAAAATGAGTGGAAAAATTTGGTCATTGATAAAATGGGGTGGTTTACGATCGGATGTATTATTTATGTATACTTAGCAATTAAGGTTTTTAACTAATATTTATTTAGTGCAATGCACATTTTCACTATGTGATATATATGCAAAAAGGTGATGTGCCTTTAAATTCAATATATTTTATACAAAATTGTGTATGTATATATATAACTTGGAAAAGTCGAAAATATTTTTTTCAAACTGTATTACATATTTTCTACCAATATCACATTGTTTAATTTACCTCCCACCACGCACAGATATATATATCTTATCTCGCTTTACCTCAGTTGAAGTTTTACTGTAAACCATGTACAATTGACTCGCAATTTAAAATAGTGTCTGGCATTTTTGTTTTTACCGATTTCAATCAAATTCTTCCGAAAAAATGCGGTACGCTTTGTCTTATATCGCGAGTGCCCTAACTACTGTAGTCCTTAGTATTTTCGGTAAGTTTAATTTGAAAATGAAAGTGCCATAGATAGGTGTGTATCGCAAAGCATGTGACCTGATAGTAATATGTAATGTTTTTTCATATTTAGTTACCTATTATATTGTTACTGGAAAAGGGGAACAACTCAGTTTTTCATGGTAAGTTTTACATTTTATCGTTAATAAATATTTTTTTGCACGGGAATACCTAATTATTTTTATTTTGAGTTCATATATAGGTGACCAATAATATCGAAATATTTTCTTATAATTTATTTATAATAATCCATCCAAGTTATTTTGTAGTTGAAAATCATTTTATTTGCTTTTATTTGGTACTTTTTTATATGTAGACGATATATTTTCACATCACATGCTTCCATCACAATTAAAATAATGCAAACAGTTATAATTACATCAATGCCGAACATAAAAGGTTGGTTCAATAATTTTTAGCAAAGTAGCTTCAACCAGCTGAAAAAATAATCACATTCGATTTAAATCAACACAACTATATTACTTAATAACTTAGACTTTAGAAGCACGTGATTTTCAATGTTCTAAATGCTTTTTAATTAATATCTGCAGAAAATTAGGAAATTTATAAAAGGAGTCTTTAAAAAGAATCCTGAATATCTCGTTTTATACTCTATAAAAACTTTTCAACGACTAATTGCTACTGTAATTGTTTCCTATAGGTTTCTCCTAAATTCAACTCCCTATTTGTGGGGTTCTTTGGGTATAGGTTTGGCAGTTTCGTTGTCAGTAGTAGGAGCAGCCGTGTAAGTTTCTTTTTAAACGGAGTTTGAATATTTTTTAACATTAAATAATTTATAGAGGTATTCATACTACAGGAGTTAGTATAGTAGGAGGTGGTGTGAAAGCACCCAGGATTAAAACCAAAAATTTGATTTCCATTATTTTCTGCGAGGCAGTCGCAATCTACGGCTTGATTATGGCCATCGTCTTGAGTGGAAGTTTCAAGGTAGATTAATTAATAGCGAATTGAATATCAACTTACTTACATTGCTACTCGGTTTTAAGGAATTCAAAGATGTTAGATTCGAAAACGATGAAAAAGTCTTCTTTTCTAATCACTTCGGTGCTCACATTATATTCGGATCGGGCCTAACAGTTGGATTTGTGAACCTTGTTTGCGGATTTTGCGTCGGTATAATCGGCTCAGGAGCGGCGATTGCTGATGCCGCCAACCCTGCACTGTTCGTGAAAATTCTTATCATCGAGATTTTCGCCAGTGCTATTGGTCTTTTCGGTCTCATTGTAGGAGTCTATTTGGTAAGAATCATTTTAATCCTCATAGGGTATTGCGATTTTAAAAATCTGAAATTAATAGAAATCTTTTATAGGCATCGAAATAGTTTTTCTCCAGCACCTACGAAAATTTTATTATTAACACTTGATAACATTTATAGATACCTCAAAATCGGAATAAGTTTTTAAAAATATTTCCTTCCTTGTACAGGGTGTATCCTAATAACACCGAAAAAATTTAAGGGGCGATTCTGTGATGAAAATTGTGGGTACTTGGTATAATTGTTTTTGAAAAAAACCCTCCCCTGAAAAGTTACACCCCTCCGAAGATTGGAAAAAATTGGCTTTTCTTCTTTATTTTCTTTAGCTTTAAGCTAAATACACGAAACTTGGGGAATATTTTTTCAGTAAAACTACATATTTTGAATTTTTTTCAACTCTGAACTAAGCTTAGAATGGGTTGAAATAGTCAACCCCTAAGACATTTATTCTTACTTTTTTTTTAGTTAAAAATATTTCTTTTCAAATGCTAAGCTGAAAGCCCAATTCATGCATTTAACTAACTTTTTCAAAAACTAAAAGCTAAAGCAAAAACTAAAGCATTTACGAAAAAAATAAATAAATGTATTGCAAGCTCGTAGCATTTTATTGAATAACAGCCAACGAAATTATATTATCCAATATTATCCAAGTTTCGTGTCTTCAGCTTAATATACAGGGAAAATATAGAAGAAACTTTTTTTATCATCAGAGGGATGTAACTTTTCCAGGGATGGTTTTTTCAAAAAAATCATAATTATCATTACAGAATCACCTCTTACATTTTTTTCGGTACAAAACCAGTACAAAAAGCGAAATCATTTAAACTACTCCTCGTACATTTGACATCCATATATTATAGTCGCGTAATTTGGCCTGGTTAAGTTTTCGTTTTAAAAGCGAATTGTCTGGTGAAAGAGAAATCGATGCTTTTAATGCATGAATTGTTCGCTAACAAGCCATATGAAGCTAAGAGAAAAATTATTTCGACAAATGTTTACAACAATAATTTGTTGCTTGCTCGTCGATTTACAATAAATTTATTTTATTTCAGACTTCCAAAGGAAGTATGGGTTAAATGTATCTGCACACATACATTTTGTTTTGTATATAATTTAAAATAAAAATGTAAGTAGGAAGATAGTTGTACATTTTATTTTACAGTAACGTGAATTTTATGTTTATTCTTTATGTAAAAAGTTTTCAGAGGTAATATTCGGTTCGAGTAAATTCGTAAACACTGAAAAGGCATAACATTCAAATTACTGTATAAGGGTCATCTTTAATAGTTTAGAATAATTATATGACCCAAAATAATAAAAATCTGCTGTAGAATTCATTACAAAAATAAATTTCTTGCGAGTTAAAAAATTATTCATGTACTCTGGTGTAATTAACAAATTGTGTAAAGTAATTATGATAAACTCAATTAATAAATAAAAAGATTTTACTGTTTTTACCTATTTCAAAAATTATAATGCACAATCACAAAATCATTTCAAATTCAAATTGAAAAACTAAGGAATTTTTTGACATTTAGATGTTGACAACAGAACACAGAACGTGTGTTTGGATTCAACCTGTCTGTCTTTGTCATTCTTGTGATAGTTGCATTCACTGTCCTTGTATAAATTATTTAGAGGGTTAGGTGGAGTAAACCAAATAAACGTACTTCTTTTCACGTGACAACGGGTGGACGGCGAATTGTCACTTGGCAAAATATTATCCATTTTTGGGATAGTGATCATTTTTAATTATAATTTAGATTGTTAAAAAGGAATATTTATTATGAGATACGCCCTAGGAACGTCCTTTGTAGGACTACTAACTGTAGCGGGCACAGTATTAAGTAAGTAATATTTTTTGTTGTGTTCCAAATGTTCTAATACGTATTTTTAGCATTATATCATGTGCTTACTGGAAAAGGCGAAAAAATCAGCGTTGGATGGTGAGTTAAAAATCCTCTTCGAAACATCCACATAACCTTACCTTTTTCAGGTTCCTCGAAAATAGCAGCCCTCATATGTGGGCTCTGCTAGGTATAGCTTTATCGGTAGCCCTTTCAGTTGTTGGTGCTGCAACGTAAGTGCATATTAAACTCATTAATTGTCACTATACATTTATATTTTAGCGGTATCCATACCACTGGCACTAGCATTATAGGCGGAGGTGTGAAAGCCCCACGTATCAAAACCAAGAACCTTATTTCCGTAATTTTTTGTGAAGCTGTCGCTATCTACGGCCTTATTACAGCAATCGTTCTCTCAGGTTACCTAGAGGTTAGTACTTTTACTCTTTTCTCTTACACCTTTGGTTATTTCAATTGTACGAATATATGTATGTTGTTTATAGAATTTCAAGTGGGACGTAGTTTGGACCAATCCAGCCTTAAGAAGTAAGAATTGGGCCGGAGGATACCTTATGTTCGGAGCGGGTTTAATGGTTGGATTGGTCAATTTATTCTGCGGTATGTGTGTGGGAATCGTAGGAAGTGGAGCTGCTTTAGCTGATGCTGCCAACGCCTCCCTCTTCGTAAAAATCCTAGTTATTGAAATTTTTGGAAGTGCCATTGGTTTATTCGGGCTTATTGTTGGAATTTATACTGTAAGTTTTGCATTATAACTTCATTTTTATAGGATTGTACATAATTTATTTGTTTGTAGGTATCCAAAGTACAAATGGGAGAAAAGATCAACTAAATGGCAGTATTAATACATACATATCACTATGGCATATGAATAAATATAATTTAGATCCTTTTACATTCAATTTTAAATAAATGATATTGTAAATAAAAGTCATATATGTTTAATACATTTATTATTATACTTTATAAAGAAACTAATTTGTTATAACATCAGTCCATTCCACATTGTTGATACCAATAAATTGTAGGTAAATTTATTATTCGTGTATTCTTTTTCCCAATCCGTTAAGAATTTTAAGATAAAAAACTTCATAGATAAAAATTAGAACTATTTTTTTAAACCGGAAAATAATAAATTTAAGATAGGTAGATATGATAGAAAATTAACTCCCCCTCAAAACCTTTATTAATAAATACTTGTTTATTCTGACCTTGGTAAATTTCAAATTAATTCTGATAGACCTTTATTTTCGGCCGAAGGGTGTTATGTGTCATAACGAGGAAAATGCAGGGACATGTTATCAAGAATATAAATAGAAAAATCAACTTCAATTACCACACTTGGAAGAACACAACGTTTTCATACGGGGTATAAACAAAATTCAAGGAAAAAAATATCGGCGACTAGAAGGTTACGAGATTGCCAGATTTAATAAATATATTTCCTAAAGAATTATTATTAATAACGATTATTTAGTATACACAATAATTTTGGTGGAACTTCTCTTGAATTCTTTAGAAATAATTTCTTTGTCGAAATCTGCATTTTCTAAAAATCGTTCTAATACCAATTTTACTGAAATATTCATCGAACTGGCAACATTGTATGCGATTTTGCACAAGATTTTCCACTTTATAGGGAATTTCTCGCATGAACGAGCTTCACAAATTTACAAGGTTGGTAATACTTCTTGTCATCACTGTCAAACCGCTCCGTACCAAACCAATAAACCTATTAAAATGTCAGACCGAATAATGAATCCGGAATAATGTGAATTAAACCATTTTCCAGATCATGGCAACACAAAAGCCAGGAGAATGGGCTAATACTCTTATTGTTCGGTTTGAGGAACAGGTTAGTGCATCGCATAAGTGCTTTACTTTCGATTTATTGGCTACTATTGTACTACCCACCTTTCAACTTCAACAGCTCAATCAATATTTACATGATACCCGGGATCATTCATGTACGCAATGTTTTAGCTAAATTGTGCGCTTTATTTTAGTTGCCCTGTCGAATTGGTCCCCAAACAACCCACTCGATTATTAACGAGGAACAAAACAAAGCCTGCATTATTCAAATTTCCAAATATCGTTTCGCATTGGTATTGGACGGATTTGTTAAAGTCATCAAACGGATCCACGAATTGGTATGATATTTATTATTATTATTATTGTGTATTTTTAATAATTTACGTTTTATAAAAGTGCGGTGAAGCTTTAATTTTTCATGACAGTTTATTAGTATACCGTAAAAATAGTTTTCGTTTGTGGTACGTACTATGAACAAACAAAATTGAAAATTTTATATCTTGCACTGAAATATTTTTGTATAATGAGTAGTTTTAAATCACCTATCGTAGAAATATTTATTTAAAAATTATGTATGCATATTATTTTAGTTTGCATATTTAATTTTTTGCTAATTGTACTTACACAAAATTATAACTGAGCTTATGCATTCTCTATCAATTTGACTAAAAAATTAAACTTTTCTAGATTATGTTCCCGAATATTTTTTATTCTCATTTAATTTTTATTAGAATTAATAATTTTGAATTGATTTTAGTACCAAACAGGCGCTTGCGGGGCCACTCGTCAGCACGGTCCAGAATTGGAAAAGAATTACTACGATAGTTTAATAATTGTATTGGAAACGTTAGAAAAATGTTTCAGTATTCAACCCAAAGACTCGATAAGTTTGACGATGGAGGAAAACAACAATTTGAAATGTTTGCTGAAAGAAATTTGTTCCTTCTTGATAGCGAGAGGTATGTACTTTATTTTCTTTCTGTTTCATAGGCGCCATTTTTGCATATCTCTTTTAGATTTACCCAACGATAATCCTAACGTAATTGCAATAAAAATGTTAGCAAGTAAGGTACTATTTGCATTGAGCGTTAATTTCTTTAACGCTGTTTTCAATCGAATATCATCAAAATTACAAGAGCTAGCCTCATGTCCTGATGAAAATCCGGACTTCAGTGACATAGAGTTAATCCAGCACATAACTGTCGATGTGTCTAGATTAACGAGATTATTCCTGGAAGCCATATCCAAATTTAGATTGCTTAAGAAGACTGCTCATTTGGTTTTGGTAACATCACTAGAGAAGGCTATCTGGAATTGGATGGATGGATTTCCTTACGAATTTTCTGAATTGCAGAAAAATCCCAATGAAGAAATGAGCAAATATGCTGAACAACTATTCGATATTTTAGATGCTTTTGGCGACAACAAGAAAGGAAGATCAGCAGTTTGGTCCTTGCAAATAATGCTGCTGATTTTAGCTCCAGTATGTATTTAAACTCTATTTAACAAACAACATAGTACTAAAAATGTATTCTTCTATTGTAGAAAGTTTTGGAAGAAATAGTAAATGCTGATAGTGGAGCACCTTGTTCTCCTCGCCATAGCAAAAAGAAAATTTTCATTGACAACATGAAACGATATCTCAGCCCGCACAGCAACAAACAACTAACAGAAGCTGCCATAGTGGCAAGTGTTAAACTTTGCAAAGCTTCTACTTATATTAACATCCATGATTCAAATCATGTGGCGTTTGTCTTGGTCCAGAGTATTTTGAACGACTTAAAGGTAAACACATTTATTACAAATTTTTACACAAAATTATATTTAAATTTAATTTTAGAGTCTTCTGTTCAATCCACAGAAGCCTTTTTCTAGAGGTCAGAGTTACTCATATCAAGACATGGAACTCATGATTGATTGTTTCGTATCTATTTTCCGCATAAAGCCGCACAATAACGAGGCACTAAAAGTGTGTTTGAATCTCAATTCGCAGCCTAGTTTTCATTTTGTACTAGTAAGATCTTTGTACAAAATAGTCACCCAACCAAGACTGCATTGGTGGCCTCAGATAGATTTAGTTTACAACAAAGCTTCAGAATTAAGAGCAATGTTCACTGATACCTTAAACAAGGTTTCACAAGGCTACATAGCTCATACACCATTACGTATGATTCAAATTACATTGAAGGGCAAAGATAATCAAAGCAAGTTCAAAGATCGTGCTGAAGAGGTACACTTGCTACTCTACATGGTTAGATTAGTGCATGCCGATCCAATGTTAATGCTAAACAATCAAGGAAAGGCAGGACATGAAATACAAAGCTCAACATTGGAATTAATAAACGGATTAGTATCTCTTGTGCACCAACCAACAATGCCTGAAGTAGCTCAGGAAGCCATGGAAGCCCTGTTGGTGCTCCATCATCCGGAAAAAATTGAAGTGTGGAATCCCGAGGCCCCCATAAACACATTCTGGGACGTTAGTTCCCAAGTGATGTTTTCGATTTCGCAAAAGTTAATTCAACACCAAATCATGAATTACACCGACATTCTGAAGTGGCTGCGAGAGATACTGATATGCAGAAATGCGTTCTTGGCTAAACACAAAGATTACGCCAACCTGGGCAGTACTATTGCTATTTGCAAGCAAGCTCATATCAAGTTGGAAGTGAGTTAATTGGATCGTTTGATGTTAAAATTTTAATTTGTTATATATTTTCAGGTTGTCTTTTTTATGTACTTGTGGAGTGTCGACATGGATGCAGTGCTGGTATCAATGAGCTGCTTTGCCCTTCTTTGTCAAGAAGCTGAAATACGCTGTGGATCAGATGAAGTAACAGTTACTTACTTGGTCCCAAATTACCACGTTTATCAAGAATTGGCAGCTGCATCGCAAGTTCTTACTACTGGTGTGTATAATTTACCAAATTCCTTACATAATTAATTTTTAATATTAGATTTTATTTAACAAGTTTTTGTGGTAATTAAATTACTTATACTTACTCTTT
The DNA here is from genome assembly GCA_917563865.1 of Phyllotreta cruciferae. Taxonomy (NCBI): domain Eukaryota; kingdom Metazoa; phylum Arthropoda; class Insecta; order Coleoptera; family Chrysomelidae; genus Phyllotreta; species Phyllotreta cruciferae. Next base: position 1,326,778 of record OU830615.1, on the reverse strand, counting down.
CTTTAAATTTGTGCAGCTTCTGGAGAAACAAAGCTTTGTTTCCCAGATCATTTGAATGGTAAGTTTTTTAGTCTTAATGCAGCTTTTTTTAATAATGTAAGTTCCTAAATAATCAACTTGCTTTTAATCTTAGGACGAGCAGCCCTTCAAAAAAGAATTATGGCTCTACTTAGAAAAATTGAACATTGCATTAATGGCGTTCAACCCGCTTGGGAGGAAACGTTTATGAATTGGAATGGAGTATATAAAAATTTATCAACATATCCCAAACAGCAAAGAGCCGAAGATGGACAAATCATGGATCCTTTTCACAGGACCATGGGAAAACGACGAGCTTCACACCAGAATTCCGAACATGATTTGGAGGTAATGATATTTATTAATTACTTGCCACGTTTTAAATTTTAATTATGTATTTTTATAATTTTAGTACTACATTTTTTTGAAGGATCAGATAAATGAGTGGGCAAATATGACTGGGTTCTTGTGTGCTCTAGGAGGAGTTTGTTTACAGAGAAAATCTCCTTCTAGGCCTCCTTTATCCACTAGCTCACATTCTAGCTTGTCTTCAATGACAATAAGTTCTGTAGGGAGCGCTCTCGGGGCAGAACCTATTACTTGTAGCAGCAAAAACAAAAACAATCCGCTACAAGGTGCGCCTCCTCAAACACCCTTAGACTCACGCCAGTATTGCCCAGTTACTTCGTAAGTAATTTATTACAAATTCCCAAAAGTTATTACATTTGGTAGTATTATGAGGCCATCAATGACAATCACTATTACATTTTTAGCTTTGTGGATTTGCTGTTACGCTTATTAGTCTGTTCTAATGAAAAGTTCGGAGCTCAGATACAGAAACACGTAAAGGAGCTGATCGGTCACGAAATGTCCTCAGCTCTATACCCAATTTTATTCGAACAAATAAAATCCATAGTTGATAAATTCTTTGATATATCGGGCCAGGTCGTTGTTACCGAACTTAACACCCAGTTTGTTGAGCACATTATCTTTATAATGAAGAACATCTTAGATTGCACTAAAAACGATCAGCCCTCTGAGCATTTGGGCGTGACTAGCATAGAAGGCATGATGCTGTCCATTGTGAGATACGTCAGATACCTCGACATGACAGTTCACGCCATACACATGAAGACCAAATTGTGCCAGTTGGTCGAAACAATGATGTTGAGAAGAGACGATCTGGCTTTTCGACAGGAAATGAAATTCAGAAATAAATTGGTGGAATATTTGTCGGATTGGATCATGGGCAACTCGCACCAAATCGCACCGCCTGGTTCGGGCGACGTCACGACTATCGCGAGAGAATTGGATCAAGCGTGCATGGAGGCTGTGGCAGCTTTACTCCGAGGCCTTCCCCTGCAGCCTGAAGAATCTGACAGAGGCGATCTGATGGAAGCTAAGAGCCAGCTATTTTTGAAATATTTCACCCTGTTCATTAATCTGTTAGGAGATTGTTCCGAACTAACCGATGAAAAAGATATTACCAAGTCCAAAGTGTTTAATTCGAGACACAACAATTTAAGAAGCGCTACTATACAGGCTATGTCGAATTTACTTTCAGCTAACATCGACAGCGGCCTTATGCATTCAATATGTAAGAATTTTATATTTTATAAGACTCATACTAAAAGATATACCTCATTAGGAGTTATGTAGAAAATCATTATTGAGTATTAAACATGGGGTGTGTCTTTTATTGCGACATATTGTTTGCATATTGGAAATATATTTAAAATATTTTTAGATTTGGGCTATAACAAAGACCTTCAAACGAGAGCAGCATTTATGGAGGTGCTGACTAAGATTCTACAACAAGGCACAGAGTTTGACACCTTAGCTGAAACGGTCCTTGCAGATCGTTTCGAGCAATTAGTTCAACTCGTTACTATGATTAGTGACAAGGGTGAATTACCGATAGCGGTCGCTTTGGCCAACGTTGTAACTACCTCACAAATGGACGAACTAGCTAGGGTGTTCGTTACATTATTCGACGCCAAACATTTATTGTCACCTTTACTCTGGAACATGTTCTACAGAGAAGTAGAAGTATCAGATTGCATGCAAACATTGTTCCGAGGCAACAGTTTGGGAAGTAAAATCATGGCGTTTTGCTTCAAAATATACGGAGCTAGTTATTTGCAAACGCTTTTGGAACCCTTAATAAGACCATTATTGGAAGAACCGTTTTCAAGCTTCGAGGTCGATCCAGCGCGATTGGAAGCAAATGAGGACATAGAAGAGAATAGACAGAATTTAATAGCTCTAACTCAAGAAGTATTCGATGCTATTGTTAATTCGGCGGATAAGTTCCCTCCTCAGTTGCGGTCAATGTGCCACTGCTTGTATCAAGTTTTGAGTAAAAGATTCCCATCGGTCCCTCAGAATAATATCGGCGCCGTGGGAACAGTGATATTTTTACGCTTTATTAATCCTGCCATTGTTTCCCCTCAAGAAATGGGAATAGTTTGTAAACCAGTACCTAGTTCAGTAAAGAGAGGACTAATGTTGATGTCTAAAATATTGCAAAACATTGCGAACCATGTGGAGTTCAGTAAAGAGCAGCACATGCTTCCGTTCAACGATTTTCTACGGGCCCACTTCGAAAGTGGCCGTCGATTTTTCATTCAAATTGCATCCGATTGCGAAACTGTCGATCAAACATCGCATTCTATGTCATTCATATCTGACGCCAATGTTTTGGCATTGCATAGACTCTTGTGGAACCATCAGGAAAAAATCGGCGATTATTTATCCAGTAGTCGCGATCACAAAGCGGTGGGACGCCGCCCTTTTGATAAAATGGCGACTCTTTTAGCATACCTGGGACCCCCCGAACATAAACCAGTCGATTCCCAGTAAGTTACCACTCAATAATATACAGTTTTGATGACCATAACTCACTTTTTGCTCTATTTAAGTATGTTGTTTTCGTCGTATGCTAGATGGAGTTCAATAGATATGTCGTCTAACAACTTTGAAGAAATTATGGTGAAGCATAACATGCACGAAAAGGAAGAATTCAAATCTATAAAGACTCTAAACATATTTTATCAATCGGGCACGAGTAAGAATGGATACCCAGTATTTTACTATATTGCTAGGAGATTCAAGTAATATCTTGATGAAAATTATTAAATTAAATGCTGAATTTCGATTTATTTAGGTTCGGTGAAACAAACGGCGACTTGCTTATATACCACGTGATTCTCACATTGAAACCTTTCTGTCATGCTCCTTTTGAAATCGTCGTAGATTTCACACATACCAGTACTGACAACAAATTCAGAACGGAGTTCCTGCAGAAATGGTTTCACGTATTACCTGAAGTTGCTTATATCAATTGCTATGCAGCTTATGTGTATAATTGCAACAATTGGGTTCGAGAATATACGAAATTCCACGAGAGAATCCTAGCACCCTTGAAGGTAATAGTGTAAAGATATTTTTAAAGAGTAATAATTATTAATTATAATCCATAGGGTTGTCGTAAATTGATTTTCGTTGAATCAATGAACAGATTATGCGATTACATTGATGCAGAACAACAAAAACTCCCAGGAGCTACGTTAAGCTTAGATGAAGATCTGAAAGTATTCCACAATGCTTTGAAATTGTCTCATAAAGACACGAAAGTAGCTATTAAAGTCGGCCCTACTGCCATTCAGATAACATCGTCCGAGAAAACAAAAGTCCTTTCGCATTCGGTACTGCTCAATGATGTGTATTATGCTTCAGAAATCGAAGAAGTGTGCCTAGTGGATGATAACCAATTTACTTTGACTATAGTAAATGACAGTAGCCCTCTTAGTTTTATTCATAACGACTGTGATAGTATAGTGCAAGCTATTGTACACATAAGGAATCGATGGGAGCTTAGCCAACCTGTATGTAATTGTCATTTGAACTTTTCTTTTTAATATTCATCGTTAATTTTGCAGGATTCCGTAACAGTTCACCAAAAAATTCGACCAAAAGATGTACCGGGAACATTACTCAATATGGCATTGCTTAATTTGGGTTCGTCCGATCCGAATTTGAGAACAGCAGCTTACAATCAGTTGTGCGCTTTGACAGCGACTTTTGATCTCAAAATTGAAGGGCAGTTGTTAGAAACTCAGGGGTTGTGCATTCCATCCAATAACACTATATTCATAAAATCAGTATCAGAAAAATTAGCAACGAATGAGCCCCATTTAACATTAGAATTTCTAGAGGAGTGTATACAAGGTTTTAGAGTGTCTAGCATAGAGTTAAAACACCTGTGCTTAGAATACATGACGCCCTGGCTACCTAATCTAGTTAGGTAAGTATGTGACAAATTCAATTGGAAATTCAATTAATTTAAGTTCACAACACCGTGCACCCGTTTCTTTAATATCACTTAATCATTTCCTTTATATAATAGATTTTGTAAAGCATCAGAAGAGAATAAAAGACAGAAACAAGTATCCGGAATCATCGAACAATTGATACTATTAACCATTGAGGAAGTGCAAATGTACCCTTCAATCCAAGCGAAAATTTGGGGATCCATAGGGCAAGTGCCGGAACTGATCGATATGGTGTTAGACAATTTCATTCATAAATCTGTCCATTCGGGTTTAGGCTCTCCTATGGTGGAAATTATGGCCGACACGGCAGTCGCACTTGCCTCGGCCAATGTCCCTTTGGTGGCAAAAAAAATTATTGGAAGGCTATGCAGGGTAATAAAAAAAGTACGCATATTTTTAGAGGATGTTTAATATAAGCATTAATACATATACCTGGTGTATTTTTAGTTTACTGATCACTTTTCTTTGATATATTTTTAGGAGCATCTTTTCTTATAACAAAATAATTGTGTGCACCAAGTATATATTTGTTGAATTATAAAGAGGTACCTTATACGCCTCTCTGTGATTAAACAGTTTTATTTATTCTTTTATAGTCTGCAATGGAGATAATTTTAAGATTTATAAGAGAAGTCAGATTTAAACAACCGTCATTGGTATGAATATTTTATATTTGTTGAACGGTAGATGGTTTATTTTGAAATTGAAATTCATACGTGTTGGTGTGTTCTTCATATTGAATCAGTTTGGTTTTGATCAGTAAACTAGTGTGGAGTGTGTATTTGAATTTTTCAGCTTAAACCATTGGAATAGAATCTACCAGATTATGGTCAGATTGTTAAATGTTCAAACGTATCATGAATATTTCTGTGTGGCCCTTCAACACTTTAATTTTATGTTATCCTTATTTTTCATTGAACATGCTAAAATTTTGACATTAGGCTAGACACTTTATAAATGTATCATACTTATTCATAAATATCAATGAAGTTTAATGTCAAACATTTATTGGAATGGTCATTCGTGCTTTTGTCGTCGTGCTTTGCATTTTGTTTTCTATGTATATATTTTGCTTAAGTATGTCCCCTTGGCTATCATTTTTTTCTACCTGAAAGTTTTGTTCCAGCAGTGGGTTTGTATTTATTAATGTATATAAATTACTTGAATCATGATACATGGCTAAAACAATTTTCTTTTCTATTGAAATACTTCTGTAATTACTACCTCTTTTTAATACACAATAATAGAAATATTCTTGATACTTATTGGTGTGGTCAGTTAATGTTTATTCTCGAATATCTTAATGCTTATGTTAACTTATCTCTTTTTTTAAATTTAAAAAGTTATGGGCATATAAACAATTTCTGAAAAGATGTTTTTCTTATTTTGTTAGGATCCTAATATATTTCTGTGGCTTGGTACAAGAGTACATATGAAGTGCTTATGTGAAATTGAGATATTCTCTTTTAAGTTTTAAATTTACACTTTTAAATAGTTAATATACAACATAGACATTTATAATTTTGTAAAATGGGGTTTAGAGATAATACTTGGGGCTTCGACATTTTGCCCTTATAAAATTTACATTTTTATTAGTACTTTGGCATATTTATCCCAAAAACGCAAAATTTTGACATGCACGTCTTGTACTAAGCCACAGATTTAATTTTTGTTGCGAAAATGTCTTTGTTTATATGCTTATTGACTTAAAAATTTAAATGATCCAAAAAGTAGTCCAAAAACAAATTTTAAAATTATTTTTTAGATCATTTAATAACATTAATTTTAATAGCGCTCGATAAATTTGAATTTATTATATAGATTAAATTCAAATTTTAATCCAGGGAACGGCAATTGTTTTGCCCAAAACCTATCATTTGTTTGTGAAGTTTGCAACAAATGAAGGACATGAATGAGCATAAGTTAATAGTTAGTATTGTAATTAAGATATGTTATTTGTTATCAGGATTGTCCAGAAATGTTACTGATTTCTCAATAATTTATTTGCAGGTGGTCGATAAAACGTGCCAATCCCCCACACCGCTTTTAGAACAGCACATGATGTGGGATGACATAGCCATTTTAGCGAGATATCTCCTAATGTTGTCATTTAACAATAGTTTAGATGTAGTAAGGCATCTACCTTACTTATTCCATACAGTTACATTCCTAGTGTGTTCCGGATCGTTGAGCATGCGCGCTTCTACGCACGGCCTGGTCATAAACATCATTCATTCGCTTTGTACATGTACGAAGCCTTCGTTTTCCGAAGAGACGCAGCGGTTGCTCCGGCTCTCGTTGGACGAGTTTTCACTTCCCAAGTTCTACTTGCTATTCGGAATCAGCAAAGTCAAATCGGCGGCGGTTACGGCGTTCAGATCCAGCTACAGACACCCGAACGAAAAATGGTTCGGCAACGAGCGAAGCTTCTCGGGAACGGGCAATCAAGACCGCGAAAGATTGTCGTTGACTTCTTTGGAGGTCATCACCGACGCCCTGCTGGAGATCATGGAGGCTTGCATGAGAGACATCCCGGACTGCGATTGGTTGAAGAATTGGACATCGCTGGCGAAGTCGTTCGCGTTCTGTTTCAACCCGGCCTTGCAGCCGAGAGCTCTGATAGTGTTTGGTTGCATAAGCAAGAGCATCACAGACTTCGACATGAAGCAGTTGCTGAAAATTCTGGTCACTGCTTTGGAGAGTTTCAACGACATGGCCCTCATCGAAGCTATCGTCATGTGCTTGACGCGCCTCCAGCCGTTACTGAGGCCGGAGTCGTCGATTCACAAAGCTTTGTTTTGGGTGGCCATTTCGGTGTTGCAGTTGGACGAGAGCTCGCTTTACGCTTCTGGGCTGGCCCTTTTGGAACAGAATTTGCACACTTTGGACTCTCAAGGAACGTTCGAAACCGAGGTACTTGCTCGATTCGATTCATAATTTTATTATTAACGCTTGGAATATTTTAGAGTTTGGAAGTTGTAATGTTGCAAACACGCGAACCTCTAGAATGGCACTTCAAACAATTGGACCACGCAGTTGGTTTAAGTTTCAAGGCTAACTTTCACTTTGCTCTAGTAGGCCATTTGCTCAAGGGATATCGCCATCCCACGCCGACTACGGTTTCCAGGACTGTTAGGATATTGACCAATCTCTTAACCATCGTCGCTAAGCCTCACAAAAGAGATAAATTCGAGGTCACTATTGACAGCGTCGCCTATCTCACAGGTACAACACCAACCATAAATGTTTAGAACAAACCTATTATTCGCTTATTGTCAATTGATAAATGCACGATTTTGTGTCCTCAGCTTTGGTAGGCGTTTCCGAAGAAGTAAAAAGCAGGTGTCACATAAAGCACGCTCTGCCTCGCGGGCTGTCCGATTCGGTTTCGCAGGATAATTTTAGTGGCGATAACGCTCAAGGTCCTAGTAACAGTTCGCAGCAGCATTCAGGTGTGGTGGGCACCTCGCAGGGTAACGTCAGCAGAAGGCAAAAGTCCTGGGATTTACTCGATCAGTCCGCTCTGGCTCAAGCTAGGATCAAGCAGCCGGCTGTCATCCAGGCGCAACATCAGGTACGTTTTTCGTTTTACATTCCAACAATTAGTAGTTTTAGAATTTGGTACTAAATTATAACTTTTTACTAATTGTTATTGGTATATTTTTTTTCGTTTCGTTGTCAGAGTTTCCTCGTAGCTTTAGATCTTGAGGTTGAAAACACGTTGAATTCAGATTTTAATTGATTTTTTTGCGGCTACATTCCATGTGTTTTCAAATATTTCCCCCAAAAACTATATTTTGCCTTTTAACAATCTTTATGAACGATAGTAACATTTTAATAACGTACCTAATACAGGTAGAAAAGTCAAATTCGAAAGCTAAAAAGGGCTGGCGAAGTTTAGATTTAACGCAGAGCCCGTGCATTCAGCCCAACGGTGGCTTTACACGGCCTCTATATAGAACGCAGAGATCTCGTTCGGTGCCCGTTCAACAGAACCCCCCACCAAATGTGTCAAATAGCGCCGTTAATCGAAGTCCGGCTAAAGTAAGAACTTCGACAACTGCATACATGCTGAAGTGATTGATATGATATTCTTCTAGGATACAGTGATTGGGAACATTTATCTGATCTAGCAAAATTTAAGTTCATGAATGATGTGAAAAAATTTCTACTTTTTACTTCTAATTTAAACACAAAGTTGTTAACTTCATTAAAAATAATGATCGGTATTCAGCGCTCCATTTTAAAGTTAAAGTCATGTTTACCGAGCGCCTTAGACATGACAGTTCTACATTATTGTTATGCAGTAACTAAGGACATTGTTTACGTTCAACTCGCTCGCTAAACACGTATTTAACGTTAAAATGGGGCGCTGAATACCGACCATTATTTAGCCGACTATTTTTTTGATAATTTTTGTTACAGAATTCCCATTTTTTCTCAATCTAAAACTCATCAGTCATTATTCCAAAGTTAAAATCTTCTGTTGGTCCTTTAATAATTCAGTGCCTGTGTATGTGTGAGAGAAGGGGCTATGCCACACAAGTTGCTTTTTTATTTTAATGGCTCTGGATAGTACTGCTACATTTGGACCATAATACAAACATCTTGGAAATGTGAAATATACCTTGAGTCTGTCTAAAATGCTACAAAAATTCGCGAAGTTCTATTGTCATATGTTCATTTTATAACTTTCACCTTTATTTTCTGAAAAAGTTGATTTTGTGGCATCGCCCCTTCTCTTACTCAGGCTCTCAATTGATTCAAATTTACAATTTCATCGTAGCACCCAATTCAGTAAAAAGTGCAGAAATTTTTGATGTGTTTGTTAAAGTTTTACGAATATATTTTGTTGTTCAGATCTACTTCTTTAATCACTGTTGTATCGAAATAGAAGGCTGGAATGCTTATTGAGTATTCAAAATATGCTAAGCTCAACTTTTTTCTATTTAGACAAAGTGTATTAACACTTCTTTTTTAGTTGTCTTGGTTGCCATCCGTATTTACTGTATTTCTGTCTATGGAATGTATATTGCAAACATATAGAAATCGTTTAAATACTAAATTTAGTTGCTCCTCAGCATAAAGTTAACAATTCTATATGTTTGCTAATTCAAAAACTATGCTTCAACTTCTTTCAAAGGTCTTTTTCTAGAGATTAGTTACATTTCGTAAATTTTTAAAAAAATATGCGTATACGTGTAATTTAGATTTAAGTAAGTAAGTAAATAAGTAGAGCACTCTGGTATTAAAATACACTTTGGATGATTCTCGATGCGGTATAATAATCATATTTAGCTGCAACGTAATATTTTCTGTTCACAAGTACCAAGTAACTAAGTACTTGTGCTAGCATCATGCTTACTAATTTTTGCTGCTTATCTTGCCTGTTTTGCCTTCTTGGGGGCGACCACCAAATCAGACTGCACGAGCCCTCTTCAAAACCCAACGTTCTTTTTCCATGCCTACGCCAAAAGAACAGAAACCTCTCGATGAAGAGGAAAGTAAGGTAATATATTTTTTTCTTGATAGTTTATTGTACATAAAAAACTTTTATATTAATTCAAAACGTGTACGAGATGATGCAGGATGTATTATATTTGATAATTTATGTACATTATTGTAGAATAGGGTATAAAGAACCGTCTAAAAAACTTTCTTCTTAAAATGATTGAAATCGAAATGTAAAAAAATAATAAATAAGCAAATATATCCTGTATTTTTTATATTAAATTTCAGTTTATTACAACAAATGTAAATATTCATCAAATAATTTAATTAAAGACAATTATTCCTTGTGGTTCTAATAACGGTATGACTCCACAATTTCCTTCACACCGATGTTGGTCGAATTTTTGCATGTTGTTTTAATGAATGCATCCTTGTTATTGAATACCCTATTTAATAGTATTCTGGAGTAATATTGATCGTTTTTCATTGTGCACACATACAGTCTCTTCAAACATTAATATCTTAATAAAAAATCATATTAACTTATAGTACTTATACAATTTACATTACGAATAGACTGTTGTGCATTTATTGCATGCTATTAACCTCAGTTCTAATTTTCTTGTTAACAACATGCGACTCAGAAAATTTGGTATAATATTTTTGGGTCGCCGAAAATTGGTGACTAGCAAGGTAAATTGACCGGGCTTCTTTTTAGAACCGAAGCGCAAGAGCGTCCGTTAGTAACGAAAACAACGTTCTGCTGGACTCGGAAGTGTTGAATGATTACGCAGTGCAGGCGCTCGTATTGACTACTCTTGCTACATTAGTCAAGTACAGCACCGACGAAGCCGAAACCACAACTCTCTATCAATACCTCGCCGAAGGAGCGGTGGTATTTCCGAAAGTATTCCCAGTGATGTAAGTATCTTTTTAGTTTAAAGCGTGACTACAAAATGGCCCAAGACATATTAGCCCCGACAAAATAGACCTAGTCAAAACAACCCAAGACAAAATAGCCCAAGCACAAATTAGCCTGAGCCTGAGACAATAGACCTTATAAAATTGAAAACAAGCATTATTTATTAGGTTTACAGACTATTTAAAACATTTTTTCATTCGCTCTATATTTTATAGTAAAGTGTAATTTCATTTTACTTTATCCATTAATAAACTTCTATAGTCTATTCATAAATGTGAGTAATCCACCGCCGTGATCTTTGCAAAACCAATACAGGTTGAACTATCCAAATAAATCTAATATGTATATAAAAAGACAAGTCCTGACTCACTTATCAACGCCCAGTCCAAACCCTTGGGCCTAAAAAGTTGAAATTTTGCACAGAGTTTCCCTTTATGATGTATACAAGGAATAAGGAATGATATTTGGAAATTCAACCCCTAAAGGGGTAAAATGGTGGTTCAAAATTTGTATGGCGAAACAATATTAAATAGACATTTCGATTCGAAACTTCGTAGGAGTATTCCCAAAAATAAATAAGCAAATACGTCTTTCGTGATTTTCCGAAAATCAACCCTTTAGGGGATGAAATTGGGTAAATAAACCTAATAATCGAGATGGGTGTCGTTATTTAGGTATTTTGGGACGTTGATTGCGAAAATGGCAGTTATTTCGAAGTCTAAGACGGCGGACATGACATAAAATTAATTAAATTGTTTCCCAATACAAACTCTGAACTCCCGTTTCACCACTATGGGGTGACTATTCAATTCGAACCTTCGTAGGTGTACTCCAATAAAAAAATATATAGTAATTATTAGTTTTCAAAATTCAAATACATCATTATAACATTAATTTGAATTAGTGTTTTATTTGTGTTAGAGTATACTTACTACAATTTGTACCATAATTTTCCTCAAAATTCGATAATTCTGGCATCACTGCGCTATAATTTCATTTATCACGATTTTTCAGAACCTCACAAAAATAAAATTTAGAGATTTCGAAATAGTCTCAAAAAAAATCAAAACGTTAAAAGAATTTTGAAAATCGGTTGATATTTACCCGAGGTAATAAAAAAGTACTTTCAGCATAGATTGAAAAAATAAATAGTCTTAACCATTAGGTACTTCCTTAGGTACTTCCTGCGCGAGCGAAGCCGCGGGCAAAAGCTAGTATTAAAATATTATCGTGAACATTGGTTTTTTTTCAATTTCTGTGTTGGGCAGGTACCTTCGTATGCTGGAATTTGCCCAATTGATTGATTTATTACTCCGCCTCATTCCTGAATAGACTATAGTTGAATATCATAGAATGTACATTCGTCCATTTTTCCGAAAAATATCGAAAAAAATTAAAGAACGTATGCTAGTATCTATCAGTTTATAGATGGTTTTGTATTTTGTCATCTTTGCCTTCATTGATATTTATTATTATTTCATTTAATGCAGTATTATTTGTTTTATTGTATGTAATCCCTATTAATTTTAATACTGATGCCTGATTCCTGAAGTTTTTTTACTTGCAGTGAGTACAACTCCATTAAGATAATTCTTGTACTGTGATATGTTTTTCGTCCTAAGCTATTTCGTTTTTGGGCTATTTTGATGGGGTGCCAATTTAAAGAGATTGTAATGAATGCATTTGCTATTTCAGTTACAATCTCATTGATATGAAAATCAACAACGTACTAACTTCATGCCACGATCCTCAAATACTAAGTGCAGTTAGAAGTATAATTCAAAATATGATTGCTTGTGACGATACAGGACAACAACAGTTGCATTACTTGCAAAGTTGTGGATTCGGTGGGCTGTGGAGATTTGCAGGACCATTCAATAAGGTAAGGGACAAGGAAAGGGTTAAAAGAAAAACCGATGTGAATTTATCTTTCAGTACAACAATGTACCGGAAAGCTGCGAGCTTTTCGTGAATTGTTTAGAAGCAATGGTGGTGACGTGTCTTCCGTCTGACGATGTGGAAGCTGAGAACGGGGAATTGACCCAGTACCCTTCGATGTTGAGCGTCAGCTCGACGATGAATCTCTCGTCCAGCATGTCGAGCCTGACGTTGGGCTCGCCAACTGAGAGGGAAATGATGATTCGCGACGTCGAAGGTGGAAGTACGACGTCTTTAGGCCGAAGTAAGCACCGTAATATCAAAGGCAAATCCCACGCCCATTCTGAAAACTCTTCTTTACATGAATAAGGAAAGAATCGTTAGAAGGAATGTTGTCATCTTTCTTTGTTTTGCATACCATCAGGCCGAAAACGTGACTTAAAAATTTGGGCAACGATCCAAACCTTTGGCCATATGTGATATGGCCAAAAAGTGGATCTTTTTATGACAGACTTCTCCAAGAATCACTTTGCTTACGAAAGGAATCGGTAAGGAGTATTTATTTATCTATTTTAGAGGGGCCACTACTGTTTTGTAATAAGTAAAATTTAAATAATCGTTCCAGTGAATAATACATACCGATCTTTGTGAAAGGTTACTTGAAAAGTTACCGTTTCTTCAGGATATTAAATAAGTTTACTTCGATCTACCACTATTTAACAATAGGTATAATAAAATTAATCTAAATGTCGTTCTTAGATCGCTAAATAATCGTAGCTAGCTAAAATGTTTAGAATTTCTGAGTAATATATTCTCATACTTTATTTACCGGTTTCACGATATGATGCAATACGATGCACCAAAAATTTGATTAATACAGATAATCAAAGAACACTTGTTTCATAGAAGTAGAACTTTGTGGCCTTTTTAACAGATATTTTGCCGTCATTAAATAAAATTGATTGTGATTGAACATAATTTTAAGTGCATTAATTTAGATTTGTTATAATAAAACAACAATCTTCCCGAACAAATTTGTGGGATCATCTTCCCAAGGTTCCAAAAAACTTCTTAGGAGTAAGCTATTGTTCCTTGTGTACAATGGTTCGTGTAACCACTAATAAATTTAAGAATAACAAAAATACATCAATACTATTATGATGATGATTGTTGTGTAAAACTTTTCCGAATTGTATAAAACTTTTGGGCAGAAAAATCGAAGGAGTTGAAACCAGCACAATCAACTTGTATAAGTGGTGATGGTATTGATTATACACGGGATATTCTTGTATGAGGTCGCAGTTGATTAGTTTGGGCCTACTCGAATATCCGTATTAGCCAAGATTTATTATTATACTTAAGACTAAACTTGTATTTTCTGCAATTTTTTTGTCTACATTTTTTCAAAGAAAATGTACAAAATGCAAGCCAATAAAGTTCAAGTTTCGTATTTTCAGAAGGATGGCCTTCTGTTTCGTACGAGCTGAAACTTGCAAATCATTTTGTTGTCTTCAACAAAAACTGAATACGCTTATTAATGATACTTTTTATCGTAGGGATACATATATTCTAAACTAATTTGCAATATTTACAGTGGAAATAAACAGTAAGTCATTAATAAAGAAAACTTTTTCAGCCACAGTGTTGGTATAGCTCGATTCCCATACAAAATATATTGGGGAATCTGATTGTATGTTACCACAGCGTATCGCGCCAACTGTGGTTTTCTGCCTTGACTTACTATCGAGTGAAATCCACTTAGTTCAGGGATGCTTATATCATAGTTGTTGTAAATATATATTATATATAAAATCTAGCGCTGACATAGTTGTTATTTACTTATCTTCGGTGTTCAAAACGACTAGATATACTTTTTCTTATTCTTGGGTGTCACGTTCTGATGACTTAGGTAAGATTGAATCGAATCCCATTGTGATGTGTCCACGTCACACCGCGTGTTTTAAATGTTTATACCTTTGTGGCTCTTTCCGGTACGCTAATTATTACCATCGATGCGATTTGAATTACGTCGACAGCGTAATTCATCTCGTACCGCGCCTCAGGTCAAGCGGGCGGGCGGGCTGCAAGGGCGGGCAATTCGAAAATGTGATAAAACATTTTGAAATTAACGTGTCCACGTTTAAATACATATTTCCTTGAATTTTAATTTTTGCACTACAGTTAACAGTTCGGCCTATTGAACAAAGGAATCGGTTTAACGAAAGCGAAACGATTAGAATTTGTAGTGACATTTAAATGATTATTTCTTGGACCAGTCTGTTGTAAAGGGGTTTACTGACGATTACGCTTATTCAGCTTTTTAGCTGGACCTTAGGCCTAGGTTTGAAACGCCGGAGCGGACGTAATCGGAAATATCAAATTTCTCAAAGTTTCTAAAGAGTCTTTTTTTTGGCTTTGTCTACTTGTTTATGTATCGTTGGGTAATCGAAAGTTGTGCTGGGAAACAGCGCACTTCAAATTTTTTGATTGTGCTTGCCATTGTCTTTGAAATTTACGGCAAGAAATTAATTATCCAATGATAATCGGACAGACTATTTAGGAACGCGAAGCTTTTATTCCGATTGCGTCTTTCTGTACACTTTCCAATCTAGGTTATTTTCATCTTTGCCTCAATTATATTATAAGGAGTGTATGGAAGTTTTGAATAAAAAAATAACAAATGACAATACTTTCTCTGTAACTAACGACCTGCAATCTAATGACTGATATTTATTTCAAAATTCATGCAGTCGAGGAAATTTGTCATGATTTCCAATAATACAAACTTAAGATTATTACTCTTTCACCTTAATGGCGCGAGGTAATTGTTGTATGAAAGGGTTTCAAAATCTAGAGGAAGTGTTTTCTAAATTTTGAAGGGTTTTTGTTGAGTAAGACAATAATTGTGAAAATTTAATAACATTACTCGTTTGGTTGGGTTAACTTATTTTAGAATGGGAAAGGAAATTCCATTGCCTGATGGTATGCTGACAAAGACGGGGATATATGATGAAAATAAGTTTAACTGAAATAGACGATTTTGTTGGGAACCAGCAGAATGCGGACATAGATTTTTATAAGACTTTTTCTGTAGCGTATGTGTCGTTTTGAGCCCAGTGAAATCGTCTATTTGAGAGTATTTCAATATCGTATATGCTCGAAGAAGCCCGTGTTCATTTTTTTATTAAAGAAATAAATTTTTGTAAAGTTAATCCTATTAAGACTGCTACTTTTTATTCAGAGTTAAGGTTTAATGAAAATGGACATAATGAGGTAAAGATGACATAAATGTTTCTTCTAACTATTTGTTATTATATTCTAAATAAACTTAAGGATATGTGAAACCAGATGTACAAAATATTATCTACTATATTGTACGCATTAATTTCATGCATAAAAATTAATTTTTATATAACATATACATCTCAGTATTTTTAAGACTTTTTTTTCAATTCGTAATAATAATTAACAGGTTTATGTTGTTTATTTCGAAACAAAATAACTGAGTTTAGTAACATAAATAGTTTATGTAAAAACTAATTGTACCAGACTCTATTTACATAATAGAATACACGGTCAGTAAAAGTTATTTATTTACTTTTTTTAGATTATTTTAACCGGTACAGGTTTGTGTCTTGTACATATTTGTATTATGATATTTTCTTATAAAAATAGTTCCTTAATATATTATTTATTACATAGATTATGAGCATAATTATGAAATGGTTGTTTAAATTTATATTTGGTTCTTTTTTAATTATCTATTTACCCAAGATTTTATTTTATAGTTGATTGTCTTAAGATTTTCTTAATTATCTATTCTTTAAATGGGTTGTTTTTATTTCTCTTCGAGCTTTGGTGGCTGTTTTAAAATTATACTTTTAATCTGTTTTTAGCACAAATGATTAACAGTAGAGGCCTATACTTTAAACAAGCATTCATAATTTTGTTTTTCATGACAATTTTTTCGTAGTTTTATTGCATTTAAATGGTTTCAAAGAACGATAGGTACTGAGGTCTATCTATCATATTAAAACAAAAAAAAACATTTTCACATATCCCATTTTTCCAAATATTATTGTCTTAAATGTACAAATTAGTAGTTGCTAGTTCTAATTGTGTTCACGATACATATTGGGAATGAATTCTTACCGAGAAACGGAAAGATATACGTCCAATTTATCCATAATCAATAGCTGTTTGTACAACAAGTACATATGTTATGTTTTCAATATTACTCATAGTACTTTAGGTAATTTTAAAATGCATTACACCAAGGAAAAATCGCGATTGTTTTTCTGCAACCGAAAATTTGTACAATTTGTGCTTTGATTGGCAACTATCAAACATTAATTTCTGTGTACACTTTTGAAATTTTAACAAAATGAATAGCAGAAAAGAATTAATTTTATTATTACAATGACTTATTATTTCTGTTAGTTTCTAAATATGTAACTAAGTAGGTACAAAAGGTTGTAGAAAAAATATTTGCGATCAAATTCCCCATTGGATTTTGTTCAAATTCATAACAACGAAAAACTTGAGCAATGCTCGGGCAGATCACTATGCAGAATAGCAGCAGCAAACAGTCCGGATAAAATGTTCAAAAAAATGTACAATGTTCAAAAACCGGGAAACTTCCTTTAGCACCGGGTGCACAACTTTGTCCTTCATAATGTTAGTTACTAATTAATGTTATTAAAATTGAACCGGCAGAAAGTGCGTGATGCATAATATCATTCGATAATCATGTTAACTGGTTTGGACCAAAACGATGTTTCCGATGTACCCGGAAGAAATCGAGGCGTGCATTTGCAGGAGATGGATCATCCAATAAGACATTAATACAAGTATCCAGAACACTCGCTGCAATTAGTGATAATAAACAGGTTCCTTTTTCTAAACACATGTGGGCAATCTTCATTTCGGCACGTGCCTTTTAATATACGTGAATTCGATTCACTGTAATGTATTTCAATGCTGATAGCAATAATGTAGTATAATCATTATGTAGACTTTCGCCAGGTAATATACACCTGGCTTTATTTGTCAGGTCATACATCTGTGGGCAGGAGCAAACTTAACGTTTGTATAAATAAGTTTTTTTCGGACAATATAATGATTGCATCAGCAATCCTGTAATAATTATAGTTTTCTAAATCTGAACAGTTAAGTATTTTTTGTTAACTATGTACATAATTGACGTGGGTAGTATTTTCCTGTGATGGTTCTACAACGAACGTGTAAAGCCACGTCTATTCCTATGATTTTTTTTAATATATCTAAGTTCATATCACTCTTCCCTTATTTTCTGCTTTGCAGGTTTGTCGTTTTTATGATAAAGGTACATTTTGTTCCCAGTACATATAAAAAATGCAATGTATTGACTATATAAAAAAACATGAAAAGTGTTTCCACAAATTTATGCATATTTCAGAATTGCGGCTAAAACGTAAATAGTGTATTAAATTCGAATTGTACTAGAAAATATAATATAATTCGTCGCCTTCGTGTAAAACATAACACCAGTATCTATTGGATACAACATATTTTTTAGAACTACGGATTTTTAAATTTTATACTACTTTAATTATTTTATCAAAATATATTACAATATCTTAGCTTATAGAACCTATTGAATCATTACAATATTCTAAATTAATTATAATTTGTAACATAATTGTTTGTTATGTGTGTAAAAAAGTGTGTGCACTAATACTAACACCAAATATGTTCATAAATACATACCTCTTAGATATATGTTTCTATATACGTACGGACTTGGAAAAATTCTGTTCAAAAGCTGATCTGCTCCGAAGGGCATTGCTCCATTTGGATGTGAAACTGCGCTATTTCACAATATTTATCGTGTTCAAGCATCGAATCTGTCTTTGTTACAGAAATGTTTTAAAATATCTTAATGTTTTTAAGATCTATTTGTTTCTACTCAGATATATGTGTCATGCTGTTGATTGGCGATACTATAAATGTAATGTTGACAAAATTACATTGGCTCAGTAATTTTTTTCTAACAGAAGCATTTATTGTATTATATGTGTGTATGTATTAAATGTTAAAAGTATTTTGACTTGGTAAAAGTTAAAATCCTGCTTAGTAAGAGCAAAACGATAATGTAATAACCTGACTTTATCCGTTACTTTTTCTAGCAATTATGATAAATGTGCTCCTTTGTTCCTACATTTGCTTGTAAATAATTCTTATTTTTAAAATGCTGATACTTAAAGCATTGAATGTTTTACGTGAAATTAAGATGTTCACAACAAATTTCTCGTTGGAATTCTGTGTTGAAAACAGGTTTAAGATGAGCATTACGCAAAAATTTAAACTAGCAGGAAATGAAAAGCAGCAATAAATTTAAGAGATCGGTTTATTATTCATTAGTAGAATGGTCGAATAATGCCATTTCAACCACTATCTACCTCTATTTATAGGTGAAAAATATTAGTAGGTAATTATGTTTTTGGGGATAAAAATTGGTATTGCCTTGAAAGAGAGAAATAAAAAAAGCCACAAAATTTATTTCTTGCGCTTCAACTGAATAATACTTTGTTATTAGAGCATTCATCAAAATCTACTAATGAATACGAAACTTCACTCTGGGCAACGACGAGACTGTTTAATCAAAATAACATTTAATTTATGAAAATTAATATTCGTGTGCCAAAAATTTGTGTCAAGTATGATTTTGAAAAAATAAGAAAACTTGGAGATTGGGTAGTTAAAAGTAGTTCATGAATTTATAGATTTGAACTCCACTTTTTTCTTAATCCAAAATAATAAAAACTGATACATAAATGGCTTTGTTAAACAAGTAAAAATAACTAATAAGAACAGTCTCAATACGATTTACTTGACACTAGTGACACTAATTTTTAATAAAATATGAATATTCAAAATAATATATTTTTATATGACTTATAAAACGCAAGAGTGCAAAAACAGATTTGTCGTTGATTTGATGGTCATGGCTGTTGAAAAGTACCTTAATTGTTGGTGAATGACACATTTTATATCGAGTAGCTATTGTTAAATTTTTTTGTATTAACATTCATTTTTGTTAAGCTCATTTTAATTTATCCATATATAAAATTCTATTTGTGATAGATTTATTCCTTGTAAAAGAAAATATGTATGTTTCTTAAAAAATATGACGTTTGTATTTAAGATATTACATATATATATACAGAGCACTTAGTGTTTCATTCACTTCCTAATTATTCATTAATTAACATACTACCTATAATAATTATCTTTAAATTAGTGTAGAAAACAAATAATATTTCGTTTTTTCTTTCAACTTTTATTTATAAAACCTTAGTGAAGATATTGAACATATTAAGTAAACAGTAATATAACGAACATAAAAACTTCAGTCTTTAAAACAGATTTATGTAATTACGATTCTGGAAAATGATTACTCATTCATAGTGATCCATTCGCTCTGAAGGGCCATGGAGGCAGTTAATCTTAACGCCGGATCCGGCTCGATGAGGCTTTCCAAAAACCCGGCGAACGGAATCGCATCCACTCTCTTCCATTTATACTTTTCCACCAAAACATCTTCGATTTTCCATATTCTCAGAAGCTTCCTATCCACGCCCAGCAGCTCGCCTAAATTCAATCTCATTAGATTCAAA
Organism: Phyllotreta cruciferae; assembly: GCA_917563865.1. Lineage (NCBI taxonomy): Eukaryota > Metazoa > Arthropoda > Insecta > Coleoptera > Chrysomelidae > Phyllotreta > Phyllotreta cruciferae. The sequence goes on along the minus strand of OU830615.1, from coordinate 1,306,517 downwards.
GCGGTTCGAGACGAGAAATCATACCGTTTGTGAAATAATGACGGACGTTTGTACCGTTTTCGGTGATATATTGCGGTATACCACCTAGCGTCTCCCATATCAGACACAAATGGTCCAGATTAGCCGCCGGTTCTCTCTCGCCTTTCGGGCTGAACAACATTTCCCCAGTCGCCATTTCGAAGCACATGCACCCCACCGACCAGATGTCCGCTGGGAAACTGTATCCGGCTCCTAAAATCACTTCCAGGGCTCTGTACTGGCGAGTCTGGATCTCGGACGAGAAATGATGCTCCTGAAACCAAGAGAAATATACTACACTAGCTTTTGCCCGCGGCTTCGCTCGCGCAGGAAACCTACCTAAGGATGTATCTAATGGTTAAGACTTTATTTTTTCAGTCTATGCTGAAAGTACTTCTTTATTACCTCGGGTAAATATCAACCGATTTTCAAAATTCTTTTTACGTTTTTGAGACCATTTCGAAATCTCTAAGTTTTATTTTTGTGAGGTTTTGAAAAATCGTGATAAATGAAATTATAGTGCAGCGATGTCAGAATTATCGAATTTTGGGGAAAATTATGGTACAAATTGTAGTAAGTATACTCCAGCACAAATAAAACACTAATTCAATGTATTTGAATTTTGAAAACTTATAATTACTTATTTTTTTATTGGAGTACACCTACGAAGGTTCGAATTGAATAGTCACCCCCTAGTGGTGAAACGGGAGTTCAGAGTTTGTATTGGGAAACAATTTAATTATTTTTATGTCATGTCCGCCGTCTTAGACTTCGAAATAACTGCCATTTTCGCAATCAACGTCCCAAAGTACCTAAATAACGACACCCATCTCGATTATTAGGTTTATTTACCCCATTTCACCCCCTAAGGGGTTGGTTTTTGGAAAATCACGAAAGACGTATTTGCTTATTTATTTTTGGGAATATTCCTACGAAGTTTCGGATCGTAATGTCTATTTAATATTGTTTCGCCATACAAATTTTGAACCACCATTTTAACCCTTTAGGGGTTGAATTTCCAAATATCATTCCTTATTCCTTGTATACATCATAAAGGGAAACTCTGCGCAAAATTTCAGCTTTTTAGGTCCAAGGGTTTGGGCTGGGCGTTGATGAGTGAGTCAGGACTTGTCTTTTTATACAGGGTGTATCAAAATTATAGGCCATAAATTAAACCACATATTCTGGGGCCAAAAATAGCTCGATTGAACCTAATTTACCTTAGTCCAAATACGCACCAAAAAAAAGTTGCAGCCCTTGGAAGTTACAAATTAAAAATCGATTTTTTCCAATTTCTCGAGAATATTTTGGTATTTTTTTATGAAAATGGACAGGTGGATTTCCTAATGCAAGAGCAACTTTCTACAAAAAAATTACGAAATCTGTGCAGCCCATAAAATTTTTACGGGGGTTGTGATCCCTTCAACCTCCCCAAATTTTTGTGTACGTTACAATTAAATTATTTTTGTCATGCCATTAGTTTAACGCATTATTTTGGAAACTTTTTTGTCTCTTAGTACTTCTTCGATTAGCCAATTTTTATCGAGATATGGGCTTTTTTCGATTATGTATCAAAAATTCTGAGAATAGAAAAAGTAGATTATAAGTGATTTTTCAAGTCAATCGGATGTTAAAAAAATATTTATTGAATCTAATTAAATATTTTATGTTTTGTAAAAATGTTTTATAAAAATGGCCTCCATTTTCTTGAACACCTATGGCAACGTTTTATCAAGGCAAATCGAATATGTTGGAAAATCATTGGCTTCTGAGAAAACATTTTTCAAAGCACAAAATATTTAATTAGATTCAATAAATATTTTTTTAACATCCGATTGACTTGAAAAATCACTTATAATCTACTTTTTCTATTCTCAGAATTTTTAAAACATATTCGAAAAGAGCCCATATCTCGATAAAAACTGGCTAATCGAAAAAGTACTAAGAGACAAAAAAGTTTCCAAAATAATGTGTTAAACTAATGACGTGACAAAAATAATTTAATTGTAACGTACACAAAAATTTGGGGAGGTTGAAGGGATCACAACCCCCGTAAAAATTTTATGGGGTGCACAGATTTCGTAATTTTTTTGTAGAAAGTTGCTCTTGCATTAGGAAAACCACCTGTCCATTTTCATAAAAAAATACCAAAATATTCTCGAGAAATTGGAAAAAATCGATTTTTAATTTGTAACTTTCAAGGGCTATAACTTTTTTTTTGGTGCGTATTTGGACTAAGGTAAATATGTGGTTTAATTTATGGCCTATAATTTTGATACGCCCTGTATATTAGATAATGCAAAGATAGGAGTATTAGTCTAGTCTTTAGACTATAGTTTAACACTGCTCTATACATAAACTAGCATGTTTAGAATTCCTGGAGGTATTACGTACCTCCCAACAAGCATTTCCCAGGTCGGCGATTTTTATTTCGATGTTGGGGCTGACCCACATGGGAGCGTTTAGGCGCGGTTCGCAGTGCCTTCGTCGGAAATCCGGCAATTCCCCTAAAAATTTGTCGTAAGGATACGACTGGCCTCTTTGCTCCTCGAATTTCGAGAGGATGTTCTCGTCCGAGTCCCTAATGCTCCTGTCCTTGTCGATCCAGCAATCAGACGCAACTGAAATTGGGGTGTTTAGTATTGATCGATCCGAATGGTATTTAGAAAACCGTTGCTCACCGTAGGAACGCGGCATGTCAATTCCGAGCTCTGTGAACTTTTCAGTTTTACCTATAATATTTTTTATGTAGTTTTCGTCGACTTTGATTAGTATATTTTCTGGTTTAATGTCGGTGTGAATAATACGGCACCGTTCGTGTAGGTACGTTAAACCTTTTAAAACCTACAAATAAAAAGTAAATAACGCAAGCCAGAAACTACATTAATGCGTACCTGAGTAATAATTCTTTTGACTCCACTTAAATGAATTCCTCTAAAATCAGACTGTATGAGTAAGTGCAGCAGCGAGGGCCCCATTATTTCCATGGAAATGGCAGTGTGTACTCCATTTACGCTAAGTAATTTAAATGTATCTACCATTTGGACAATATGTTTGTAGCCTATGTGAAGGGGGTCTATCAATTTCGTGTCTCTCAATAGTTTTATTTCGTCTTGGGCCACTACTGTAAACATTTGTGCGCTTTTGCATATCTTCAAAGCAACATAAATAGGTCCGCTGAAAAGATAGAAATAATTGTTTAATCATTATATCTAGTTTATATGCAATGGTTCAATTGTATCGATTTAGAAAGAAATATAGCTAGGATCTTACTCGTTTGAAAGGTTCTGGCACAACCATACTGTTGAAAAATGGCCCCATCCTAGTTTCCTGCAAACTTTGTATTGTCCTTTGAGGATGTCGCCGATATTGATTGGCATGTACCCGCCGGAGTTGTAATCTTTTTCATCCTCTTGGCTTTCCCGGTTTTCTATGTATCGAATTTTTTGTATATCATCTAAATTTAGAAGACTAACGTCTTTAGAAGGCGATCTGCAATCGAAAATCAAACGCACGTAATTATTCGTACAAAACGTTTTACATAATACTAATTTTCTGTCCACAAGGTTGCTATACATATAGGCTTATTATTTTTTGTAATACACACGATATGGTGCATGATTATTGATTTTTAGATACCGTTTAATTAGAAGAATGTTAGGCGAGGTTTTTGCGAGTAGCTGCTTTCTAACTTACAGTCTCATGTTCCAAAGGGATTGAGATCTTCTCGAAGGTTTCCATAAAGTTTGTCTAGGAGGAGTGTTTTCTTTGATTTCGTATATGTCAGGCGATATTTTAACACTATCCGATCTTTTGGTTTTTTTGTGGAAATTCCTTACGAAGCACCAAATCAAAATCAAAGGGGTTATGACGTGAATAAAAGTAACAAATTTGATCATTTCCGCGGTAAAATTGATAGTCGAAAGGTAGGCCTCAAGCTTTTCTTCTATCGTTAGGGACTCATTTGAAAAGCATATTTGTTGACGTGCATGAGCCATATTAATCGAACGGAAACTTGGATTATTCGGCCTTTTAAAAACAACCACTGTACGTGTATTCAGCGAGGATTGTTCGGGATAGCATCGTATCCAGGACGCAACAGCACATACTTAATCACAACTTCGAACTCGAAACATCACTCGAAATTCCTTCGACGGGAATTTTTCTTCGTCCTACAACCGATTCCGATTTAATTTTACGAGATCAGCTCTGTTGCACAACTCGTCAAAATATAGTCTAGTTTAAAAATAGACGAGGCTCGATAGTTTTAGCGTGGAGCGCGAAAATTTTATTCAAATGTACGGTATTTTCGTGTGACATAATCCGCGTAAATTCAAAAAACCGTTCGAATGCCTATCGCTGATTTAATTGGCAAGCCAAGGTGTTTTTTCCGCGCACCGAACGGATTTAGTCCTCGCGTATTATTTTCGTCTTGCCTTTAAACGAACGCTTATTGCAATTATAGCTTCGACTATAGATAGATTACTAAAAATACCATTTTATTTGGTATTATTGGTGCTACCAACGATCCAAAGGTGCAGTAAAAATTTATTAAATTGTGGCGAATGTGCGAAAGTAGAACACAATGGTTTATTATCATCAGGTCTCGCCCACCTGCTGACATTACCCCTAATTTATTGGACCTAAATAGGCTGATGATATCAATAGAAATTAATGAAAGTGATTCGAATAAATTACTTACAGAGAAGGAAATTCTCGAAACGAAAAATTATTCCGAGATCCAGGCGGCGACAAGGATAAAGAAAGGAAATCAGTACGTTCTTTGTAGGGTATTTTATACTTGAAGCGCCCTTTAAGTTCGAAATCAGACTCGATGTTGGACGAGGCGGAGTTCCCTATCGGCGATCGGAAGTCCCGCAACCAAGGCTGGCTCTCTTGGTACCTCGGATGGAACGTCTCCAGCGACGACCTATATTTCTCATTGTCCAAGCAACTCTTCTGCAACGACGACCTCCTGCAGTAGCTGTCGAACGAGACGGACTGGTGGTCCAGAAAGGCGGCCTTCTGGCCGAGAGCGCGAATGGTGTGGGCCTCCTGCCGCGACGCGGCTCCCTGCGGCTCGGCGGAGTCGCTGTTGTGGCCGGGCCAAGTGTGCTGGAGACTGGATATCTCCGGAGCCAGAATGATGGCGATTTGGACCGCGGGTTGACCGGAAAGCGAGCGCGTGCACAACGTTTAGGCGAGCTTACGGCCGTGGGGGAATCGAACATGGTATTCGCCACGGGGTAACTGATATGTGTCGGTGCGCGGCATCAAAAACTTGCTGCGCCCGGACTTCTGTCGGCCCGATATGCGAGTGGATGCTCTGCCGGAGGGGCGCATGAGCGGCCGCGGAATTCGTCAATATTATCTTCGAGTGCGATTATACTAAATGGCATTTTAGCAGATATGCGATACAAAATCTTTTGATTCCAATTCGATATACCATATACCAAATCGATATACCCACCTTCTTTCTACGCCTCTATAACTCGCCCTTATTAAATTACATCATTTGACCTTTTTACACCCTATTTAATTAACACACATCATACCTAATTTTACCATTATGAGTTTGCTAAAATTTCTCGTTTTAATTCAATAAATGTTATGCATAATAAAATAGGATAAATAAAGGATATTTGAAAATGGCACATTGTCCACCGAGTTTGTGCTATTCTCCAACAAGGGCTAATGAACTCGGGACATTGGCTTTCCCACTAGGAGTAGACAGAGATTTTCTACCGGGTAGTAGGAAGGGTGCAGTTTGATTTGCTACAATTTTTATTCCCCAAGGAGTGGCCAAATAGAAGCTCATCTTCATATTAAGTACATAGATATAGTACCTCATTATGTACTATTTTTGATATACAGAGCTTTTCACGGTAACCATCCATTAGAAGTATTTCGTGAATGGCTGGTGCATAAATTTGAAATGTACGAAATTTTGTATACAAGTGCTTTTGGATACCTCTACAAGGAATTCATATAAAATATTTTCGAAAATTCCCGACTTCGAAAATACCTGAAGTTGATCGTAACTTCGTTATTATAAATGGGACAACCTATATATTATTGCATTTTTGTACAAACTCGATATGCAAACTCGACATTTTTATGCTACTCGATGAGCTGATTACAAAAAGAGGTCATAATTAGTATCTTTGGTCTCATAATACTCTATACAACCACTCAAAAATCACAAAATTTTGAATTTATACAGGGTGTTCCTTAATGATATGCTAATATTTAAGGGGGTGATTATTGGACCCATTTTAAGGAAAAAACTTCATATGAACATATGTCCTAAACGTCTTAACTTTTGAGATATAGGGTGTTAAAGTTTTCAGAAAAAAATTTTTTTTTTCTAATAACTCTGATACTATATTGTAGATATCTCTCTGAAATTTGGCACACATCTTCTATGAATCAAGATGCATTTTCTGAGGTACAATTTTTTTATTTTAACCAGTGGCGTCCGTACGGGTTTCGCATTGAATATTTTTGGAGAGAAAAAAAATGGTACGCCACTGTTTAATCTTAAAATAATTATTTTTTTTAGAATCCTCATTTAATTGTGAACAAATTTGATGTCTTGATTTTCTTTCCTCCGACGCATGGACGCTTAAAAAAATTAAAAACGTTTGTCTTCAGGGTCAAATCGTTAAATGTCTGATGTGGCGATTGTTCCAAGGAAATCATTTACCCATCGGTTTACACTTACGGACGCCACTGGTAAAAATAAAAAATTGTTTGTACATCAGAAAATGCATCTTGATTTATACAAGAGACTTGGCAAATTTGATAGAGATATCTACAATAATATCAGAGTTTTTAGAAAAAAATATTTTTTTCTGAAAACTTTAACACCATATATCTCAAAGGTTAAGACGTTTAGGACATATGTTCATATGAACTTTTTTCCTTAAAATGGGTCCAAGAATCACGCCTTTAATTATTAGCATATCATTAAGGAACACTCTGTATAGGTGGCTCTGAAAGCCAAAAAGTTGAAAATCGAGAAAATCGGTTTAAATGTTTCTATCCTAACTTTTCAAGTACTATCTAATGACATGATATAAAATGTATACAGGGGTAATCAAAAATTTCCAAATTTTTGACAATAAATTTTTTGTACCTTTACTTAGAATACAAAAAGTTAAGGAACATGGAAGTCGTTTTTCCTATATTTTCAACTATTCGGCTCTCATAGCCGCCTAAATTTAAAAATTTCAAAAATATTGAGTGGCTGATGTATATTCTTTAAAATCAGGGCCTCCTTAATTCCTGCTCTCGATCAGTGTACTCAATTCCACCGACTGCCTGTACACTGATTTAGCAAGTAAAGTTATTTTTTTTAGATTTTGTTAAAAAATTTGAAATTTTTAATTACCCTTCAGTTTGGTTTGGTTTGTAATAATCATGTAATAATCAAGTATGCCGATGATATCTCAACTATTATCTCAAAATTTTGAATTTTTGAAGTTTATAGGAAAAAAGACCACTTCAAATATAGTATAGAAAAAAAATTTATTTTATTGACTTCTTCAAGTAAAAAATAATCAACATGGTTAACTCTATATTACTTTCAATTCAGACTTTGATAAAATCACAGACATTAAAGATATTGATGGTAAAGATACCGTTTTGTCTTGCCTGAGGTTCGTTTTGCCTTCGAGTAACGTGAATATTAATATAAATCTAATGAAATTATTGAAATTATGGAAATATAAATGTTTTAATATTATAATAATCGTTTTTGCTTTCTTTTAGATGATGAATAATTTCTTGACTGATTAATTTTGTGTAGGTCCGTTTGGCCTTCTTGTATGGTCCATTTTGCTTCGACCATGAAGGTAAAAAGGATTATTGAAGGTATTAGAAATCATCCAATATCTTTTTTCTTTGAGATTTTATCAAAGTCTGATTTGAACGTAATATAGAGTTAACCATGTTGATTATTTTATACTTTGAAAAAGTTCTATAATATTGACATATTTTATACTATACTTGTTATTTGTTAAGTAGTCCGTTTTGTCTTCCTTTTCCCTCTACTACTAAATTTAAAGAACTCCGGCCTATCTTGCTTTTTTATTATCCTTCTGCCACATTAAACCGAACGCTCTAGATGTTGCTGTAATTATAATTTAGCAATTAAATGCAATAAAATGTAAATTTCTGTAATTAATATTCTATATGTACTCAAATTGAAGACGACTAAAATATGTATACTAAAATGTTCTGTGGTAAATGCAATTATTTGATCCGATTATTTACTGTCTTAATTTACACATAGAAATTTGAGTTTCATTAGAATACCAGGACATTTTAAAAAACTATTTTTTGCAAATTAGATTTCATTAAATACCTAATTAAATTTTATTGTACTAATAAAAATTAACAAATAAATAAAATAGTAATAAAAATTTAAAAGAATTATAAAATACCAATTTTAATAAAAAAAACTTGAATTGCGGGTTTTCCCCTACTAAACCATCCATTACATACCTGTACCAAATAATCCAATCGATTAAGGCCATTAGGATAGGATCTACATTTATCAGAAAGAAGAGGAACGAAGAACAATTTGTGACATGGCGAATACGAGCGTGCGGATTTGATTATTTCTTCAATGTAAAAGGCGTAAACTCGTCGATCGCAAACCAGAATAATCGAATTTTGCCGATTATAATTCCTGTTGATAAAAAAATGCCAAAGCTCGCAAACGTCGAGGAAATCGAGATGGTATCGGCTTGCCGGATTTGCTTGAACAAAACCGATTTTATGTGTAAATTGAAGGAAAATTACAATGAAACGACCTATTTGGAGGCCGTAGAAAAAGTCACCTCGTCTCAAGTAAGTATTCATTCAATATCGCATTTACCTAAAAGATTTCTAACGGGAAAAACAAATTTTTAGGTTAATTTAAACGATGATTATCCGCAAAACATTTGCTTCGTATGCGTCGACTTGTTGGACACGTCGTTGAGATTCATCAATTTATTCGAAACCTCCAAAAACAAGCTGGAAAAGATGCTAGGAAGCCAGAGGAAATCGGCTGAAATCAGCCCGGATGACGATCCGGATGATTATTTCTTCGAAAACCAAAACGATTCCCTCAATCTCAACGTGGAGCTCATCTTAAAAGACAAAAAATTCAATCTCAACGACATGCTGGTGACGAATAACGAATTCGACTACAAACATTTGGCGAAGGAGATCAATTTCGGTGACGATATTTCCTCGATTGTTAATAACGGAAACAAATGTACGGAAGAAAGCAAAAGCGAATGTGATAACGAATATGACCAATTTGTAAAAGACGATGCTGTAGAAGAAGAGGAAGAAAGTATCCAATTCATCATAGAAACAGAGGATAAATTGGAGGACAATAACAAAGCCTACAGTGATTTAATTAATAATTTGAAAAGCGAACACATAGAAATCGAAGGTTGGTTTCAATCAGTGATGTTAAAATTACTTTATAATAAGTAATTAATTACAATTACAATTATTTTGGGCAAAGTACTTAATTTATGAATGCAATTAATTACAATTACACACTTTCGTGTAATTTCATATAATCAATTGAGGTTGATATTATCACCTAGCTTTGGAGTATACATATAATCAAAAATTGGACAATTAGATTGTGGAGGTGATTCAGGGGAAGAATTTGGTTATCATTTGAAAGGAAAAAGTGTTTTTGATCTTCATTCATGAAGAGTTCTCTAACATATAACATAAATGCCTGTATATTTTGCAGAATTCATCCAGTTTAGTTTAAACTGTGGTATAAAGAACAAGTTGCTAAAATGTATGGTCTGTTGGATAATTGGTTACAATATAAAATGTGTTAAAATCATTTTTAACATTTGTAACTATTTAGGGGCCTAGAATAAAAAGGAGTCCAAGTGACATTTTTTTAAATATAGATCTAAGTGCAGATTTAGGTACTTTCAATTTATTTAGTATAAAAAGGAATTAAGTGATTTTCTGCTTCAATAGTTGGCTCTCAAAATTCCTTTTTATAGTGAATATATTGGCATTTAAGGTACCTAAATTTGCACTTTAAAGAAATGTCACTTGGACCCCTTTTATTCTAGGCCCTTCAATTGAATCCCGGAGCTCAACACAAAATTTAAAATTTTCATTTTTTGTTCATTATGAATTACATAATTAGAAAATAGTTGACAAAACATATCCTAGATACAACTAATTTTCTCCCTGAAGAGTATCAGATGCATAACCAACGGTTTTATTTTATTGACAGAATACTCTTTAAAAAAAAATAATTCTTATAGGATATCTTGGGTTCAAGCAAATTTTCAATCGGAGTTAAACTTTTCATGTGTTGAAAATATTAAAAGTACTTGGTGTCGAATATAATTAAAATGTAATTGTAATTATAACGAAACGAGTAATTGAATTACAAATGAGGAGTAAGTAATTAATTACTACCACAATTATAATAAAAGTAGTTCAATTACTTCTTCAAGTAATTGTGATTATAACACTGGTCTCAATGTGCACCAAACGGCTGTAATTCTTTGCAGTAACATCACTACTCACCGAAAGCTCTTATTGGCTGGTAATAAATTGTGTGAAAATCTAGCTACCATCTAGATTCAATGACGTTACTGTGAACAATTACGGCATATGTGGATATAGAGTAGAATCTCGATTATTCATTTAGTATCATTGTTTTATATACTTTTAGAACAATCGGATAGCGATTCCCTAAAAACATTGGAAAGCGATAACTTCGAATACACCGAATACAATAACGATGTTATCGAATCACTGATGATCGACAGAAGTAAAATAATTTATTCAGACGACGATTCGATGTCTGAAAAAGACACTCAAGATGACACCAAGGATACAGATTATTTCAATCAATTAAAGTACCCCTGCGGAATTTGTAATAACACTTATAAATCGACGGTTTTATTGAAGAAGCACGTGCGGCGAGCCCACATGAACCAAAGCCAAAAATCGCACACTTGCGGTATCTGCGGGACCGTTTGTCGGACTAGATCCTGTAAGTAATTCAACTCGTTTTCGAAACGTTTCGTTCAAAGACCGATTTCAGCGCTCTTGACTCACAAACTGAAACATTTCGAGAAACAGTTCAAATGCGACCAATGCGACAAAGCCTACTCGACCAAAGCGCACCTTAAGGTCCACAAATCCACTCACACCAACGAGAGACCTTTCCTTTGCAACATATGCGGTAAAGATTTCAATTATGCTAACGCATTGATGTACCACATGCGTTTGCATACCAACGAGAAAAACTACCAATGTGAATACTGCCCGAAGAGGTTCCGAATGATGAATTCTCTACACAGACACGTCAGGACGCACACAGGCGAGAAGCCCTACAAATGCCAGTACTGCGGTAGAGACTTTTCTTCCAGAGGAGAGGTTTGTACAACTTTAAACAACAATTACCTAGTTACTCAACTTTGTATTTATTAGGTCGTTTGCCATGAGTACAAGCACACCGGATACCGCCCTTACCATTGTAAATACTGTAAAAAAGGGTTCTCGAAGACCCACAATTTAAAAATCCACCTCCTTTCTCATGGGGGCCCTTACCACTGTCGATACTGCAATAAGATGTTCATAGAAGAAGGCATATTAGCGATGCACCATAAAATTTCCCATAAGAGTTTGTTATCTGATGCGACCAATCAAGAAGGCAGTGACGACACCTTCGAGAAGAACGACGGTTCTGTTCAAGAGGACAGCGCAAGTCAAGATGAAAATTCCAGGATTGAAATAATTAACGAAGTTTTAGGGACGGAATATCCCAGTTATGTGGAAGTTCTCATGGAAGGGAACAATTCAGATTAATTAAATCGGTTAGGATAAGTTTTAAGGTAATTGATAAGAGCAAATAAATATTAGAGATCGAGTGAGATAAAAGGAACGAGTGCGTTTCTTCACAACCTTTTTTTTTATTTATACAGGGTGTTCGCAAAAATAGACGGAGATATTTTATAGGGTAATTCCTTGTTAAAAAATATGAAAAAAGTTTTTATAAACATGGGCCCGGTAATGTAGTTTTCAAGATGCAGGATGTTAGATTAAAAAAAAATATTTACTTGATTCTGTTGAAATTTGTTATTGGAAATGTTGCAGTAACACTCTTTTTCTAGAAATTTTTTTGATTATTTGTTTTCCAAGTCACTGGTGATTTTTTTTAGCAGAAATTTGATAAACCATTTTTTTCCAGTGACAAACTGTTTTTATTTCTTTCTCCAAAAACGAAGTTAGATACGAATAAAATACAAGAGGTAAAGAAGTTGTATTTTTAGATGCTTAATAAAACAAAAAATATTAAAGTTATAAACAAGGCAGAGGCGTACATTTTTTTCCCAGTACTATTCGCTCTAAATGTACCCACAGATATAACAAATAATATTGCCAAATTTCAACAGAATCCAGTAAATATTTTTAATATAGTAATATTTTTCTTTTTTAATTTAACATCCTGTATCTTGAAAACTCTGCATTTCCTGACCCATGTTTATAGACAATTTTTTAACAAAATTTAAAATTTATTTATTATAAAGTATCTCCGTCTATTTTTCGAATACCCTGTATACGTTGTCTAAAAATATAACATCAAAAGTGCAATCAACAGTTAACGAAAAAACAAATTTATTATGGTATAGAAAAAGTGTAAACAGAAATAATTTTCTGTTTACTGTTAATTTTCTATTAGGCTAATGCCCAAAATGGGGTAATTTTTGAAACTTATTTTAAAGTCACTCGGTATTTGAAATTTCAGAAAATTCTTCGTTCTATTTGAAGCTTATCTGCTTGGATTATGCAGCCAACTAGTAGCTAAATTATTTGACATTTGACTGATTGAATAATACAGTGACAGATGTCACATTTAGAAAATTCAACTGTTACATCAAAATATGCATGTTTTTCAAAAACAATAAATTAATAGACTAAAAATTTAGAATCTGGGTAATTTATATAGAAAGATACAATAAACTACACATTTAAAACAGCAGAAAAGAAAAGTTGACGTTTTTCTGATATTTATTTTAGGTTATGCAATGGCCATGGCATTGTGATATGATTGATTTCATTTAATTTTATAATAGCAATAGAACGTAAATATTTGTTGATATTGATATCGAATATATCCATCATTATATTACTGCAGAGTTTTCATTTTCTGAAAGATTATCAAGCACAAAAAAGGTTTGTTTTGTGATATACATTGTGGTATTTGTTTAATGTTACTATATATTATCATATTGTTGATAAACGCTTTTATTTCCAGAATAAGTTGATATGTGAAACATATTGGTTATTTATATATAATGGAATTTGATTCCCACAGTCAATGTTCAGATGAAGGAGTTGAATTTTCAATATCAGGTATTCCCTTATTATTTCCCTATATGCAAATTATAAGAAAGAACCAGCGAAAATTAAAGTTAATAAAAAAGTTATAGCAAAAATGAGCAATATGTTGGGAGTTGTAGGCAGCAAACTTATTAATCGCATTTCAGAAAATGGGGAAATATATTTGTCAGACTATCCCTTCTTGGAAGACACGCAACCATCATTTTTGGAAGCAAAAACAGTTTATTTACTAATGCAAAAGGATATTCCAGTTTCCAGAAGTTGTCGTTTACAGTGGCTATTGGATCACCTGAATACTATAATCACTCCTAGTCAAAAATTAGTGAGTAAAATAAATACGAAATTAAAAATAATATAATACAAAAATTTGCAGAATGAAGCATTTAATAACTTAGAAGTAATATCAGCTGTACCTAGAGAAAAAGATCAAGCAGTAAAATGCAATAAATATTTAGTAACTCACAGGACTGAAGTTAAATTCCTCGCTCAAAATTATAGATTTGTTTATTGTTTAGATATGAGCCCTTCGCATGCCAATGTTAGTGTTCATAAAGATGAGATTTTATTTGACGAAATTCTGAATTGTTTCAAATACAGCGTCTTCGAGCTTTGTAAAAAGGTAAAACATTACAAACACGAATCCCTCGCATCTAACATTATACTAACTTCTAGTTTACTATACCTGGGAATTCCACCATATTTCAACCAAATATATTTTTAACCGTTATCGTTAACACTCCGTTTTTTCTAAGTCCTGCACAGCAAGTTTTAGTGAAAGGTGTACAAATTATGGAGACTAATTTACAAGAAATACTGAAATCTGTGGAAAAACAATTCCACATTTTGCAAGAAAAAATCGTCGACGCTTGTTCGGCAGCTCTGGATCAGTTAGATTATCAAAGAGTAGGTTCGAAAATTCTACATAAATTTTTACCCTAAAGCGAATTCAAATTTTAGAACAATTATGACATGCCACTGGAAGCAGAGAAAATGTATTCCAGAATTCCTATGGTCACGCCTGATGTCAATTTTGTAAATATGTTACGATATTCAATGTTAGCTGTTTCACTTCTTCCTGAAAATACCATTAGTCGTAAGTAGTTTACTAACAAGGCAAACTTTGCACTAAAGTTCATATTTTTAGATATTCTAGTCATAACAGATGGGGTAGTTGCAATGCCTGATTCCAATATAATGGAATCATTGTTATTTCAGTTACATTACGATAGTATAGCGATATCATTTTTAAAAGTTGGTTCGGGTTTTCATCCGAATTCTGGTTCAGGATTTGTATCTTACACTGACTTATTGCAGTTCTTTGCATATTCTACTTTGGGTACATGTATAGAAAATTACATACAACCTGTAAGTACAATTTATTACTTAAATGGGCGTTTTTAAATTTAACTATTTTTAAATTAAATTACACTATTTTTTATAGACAAATGACCTCTCTAACGAAATGAATGTATATCATAAATTGTTTTTATTGTGGTCTTTCCACAGTCCGAATTTAACGGCTCCTTCGAGAATTTGCGATACTAACAAATGGACATTAACGTGAGTAATTTATTAATAATTGGCGATAAGTTAAGCATTTTATCTTTTGCTTTAGAAACGAAACGTTTTGCAATCATAAACTGCCATCCTTACTTTCTAAGAAACAGATTGATGACAATACAAGTGCTTCCATTTTACTTCTCCTGTCCCGGCGAATTAGAGAAGGTTTCACGATAGATGTAAGTTATGAGAATCGTTGAATTTTTCTAAATTATTAGAATATTCGCTTATTTTTTAGAGTATATTTTTTTTAAATGGTAATTTGGAAATTAAATTACTTCTCCAATGGAAAAGCTGCATTTATATCCACTATAAAGTTAGAGCACAGTGGCCTATTTTAAAAAATATAACTCATTTTGAAGTAAACATATCAGGTACGCTTTATTTAAATTGCACAATTTCCTAAATTAATAGTAATAAATGTTTACAGCTCCTTATGAATTCCTACACGATATTACTTGTTCAATGAAGAAAGAATCGAAGTCCATGTACAGACAAGCAATCATACAGAGATTTTGGATAAGATTGTCTCAATTATCTTCCGGCGATCTGGGAATAGTGGCCCAACAGCTGAGCTCTTTCCAGAACAGTAAAGATTGGTATACTTTGCCAGAAAGCGTTCGAAATGGAATACCTGTGTTCGTTTTAAATAATTCAAATTGCTCAGACGCAACGAAATTAAACCTTTCGCCAAGGTAAAAGCTTTACGATATTTAACTATGTATCTGTATTTTAAACTAGTATTGCGTTATATTTTCAGCGATGTTCCTAGTTTAAAGTTCAATAATATGTGGCAGCCCATTTGTCAAATGGAGACAAACAATTGGAGAAAATGGTTCCATGTGCATAAAATCTCGCTTATTTTGCAGCACGATAATCCCCTGCCAAAATATTTACATTTATCCAATTCTTCACAGCGATATCAAGTAAATTGTTTCATATACACTGGATATGAAGAAATTTATCTGGATGTTTTTTAATTGTAGATCATTCAATGTCGGCAAGCTGCTGCTTCTTTGAATAATTTATTGAGCGAATGGGCTTCGTTCGTATTGATCGATAATCATACCTATTTAAAATTATTGTGCAAGGAAACTGACAACACTCCAATGTGGTTTTGCATGCTTAGAATTTCATCGAAGTATCCTTGTGCCGTCCTTAACGTTGGATTTACAACTGGAACACCAGGACTCCTTCGATATGAGGTATTTATAAAAATCTAGTGCCATTTGTAGTAGTATAAGAATGATCATCTTGATATAATTTATGATTGTTCTTACGGTACAGTAGGTTGTAGTAACACTATTCTATTCAATGTGCAATTTTTATTCATTTCATTGCAGGTTTGTGAACAACTGAAGCAAGGTGTGGCGTCTTTGTGTTATTTCAGTCCTCAAAAAGCTAAAGAAAACTATTGTTGCGTGTTGCTAAGAAAACCTCTGGAAAAAATTCTAATTAGGTACTACAATCTTTCCTTTTTACTGAAAGTTTTTGATTAATTGTTATTTTTAGATATGAAAGGATACCAAGTAACTACTCAACAGTGATATTTCCAGATGGTACTCAACCTCCGGATTCATTTTTGCACTATCCACCTATATCTGGAACACTTTTTACCACTCTTTCCAGATACCTATTTCACAAGCGTTGGATTTGGAGCGCTAATTTATCTACCAATCCCAAACTGCTTGATCAGTCAATTTCAAGGATTTTGAACACTCTTACCAGGTAGATCATTAATTTCCACTAACCAGAATAGCGAAATACTAACATTCTTCTTTCAGGATAAGGATTAAAGAAGGCTTTAGTTTCGCACATTCAGCATCTGGTATCATAACTATGGTATTGGAAGTCTTATTAGATCCAGCATCGACGTGCCTAGTGCAGTACGTCCTCTTCCCGCCTCATTGTGCCAGCGAAGAAGTTTACAGTGGCTCGGAAGGCGACAACGAATTGTCCTTTGACGTGGAAGGTACCCAGCAAATAATCACCGAAGTTTGGATCGAGCCTCAGCATGGCACTATCGTTCCTGGTAGCTTGAAAATGTCTTACGCCGATAACAAACATTATTATGAGTTGGCTGATGTGGTGAGTTTTAAAGAATTAATGAATATCCAATTTCATATTTAATAATAGTCATAAGTCATAACACTTTCTACAACTTGATGTATTATTTTAGATTTACGATGTTGATTGTAAGTGTATAAACGCTCTATTGACTGAGGAACACCTAAATCTGATGTGCCAGGACAGAGATCAGTTAGAAGACAGCAATCATTTTAACATTTTGTTCCATCAAAACAGCATTTTAAGCTCCACTGCAAGTCGAAAAAGTTTTTCTCGCAGAAGTAGCAGGAACAGCTACGTGGATTATCCGATGAATGCTAAAGGGTAAAATTTTGCACGTTTTTATACAGGGTTTGGTAGATAAATACAAAGGTAAATAGAGGAATTTTCGTTTTAGAAACCTCTAGCCATAATGGTTTATCGGCAGCAATCCTGTATAACCCAAAAAATATTTATATTGAATTCATTGAACCCATAAGTTTTCTTTTTCTATTTTGAATTATTTGAAAACAATTATTTTCAGGACACATTGGTATCCCATAATTTCACCAAGAATAGAACACATTCCATTTGTTTTCAACCCTATTAGCATTTTGCACTTGTGCCAACAAATGGAATTGTTGTTTTCCATGTTTACAGATACGAATGAAAACACATTAAACGATAATAACGTAGATAAGGCGAACAAATTATTACTAGAGAATATTTTAGATCATTTAGCAACGTTACACGATCATGAATTGGAACTCACCAAAGATGATTCGGATAGATTCACTAAAGAAATTATACAGAGGCATAGAAATAAACCGCCGAATCTTTGCCCTTTGTCAGATACTCTTACTAACGAGGGTAAGTATTAGAAACTTCCATTAATGCTGTACTGCATAGGTTTTATTATTTCAGGTGATTCCCAAACGAACGAAGAAAAAACTTATTCGAAATGGCGATGCTTCATCAAAGGCATATCCAAGACCCACGTAATCCTCACTTTTATTCCTTCCACTCTGGATGATCTCAAAAGTCTGCTATCATCAGATGGCACGAACATTCCGAGTTTGAACCAAAGCGTCAATAGTGCAGATGTAGACGGCTTATCCAGCAGAGAGAGTAATTACAGCGACGCTCCTGCTTCAAGCAACCTATATGAATTATCCTTGCCGATTTATGTGTTCGATAGTCCTTTAGGTAGGATAGTCAATGCTTTCGTTGACGACTATGAAGAAGCCTCGCCTACTGAGGATATATATGAAGATCATCGGTTCAAGATCCACAGTTTTATCCAAGAGGAATACATAAAGTTAGTTATATTTCAATACATAACTCGCTTTAGTACTATTTGCTACCATTACATACAGGGTATCCCAAAATTCCGTGTACACTGTGTCCCATTTTGGTCGCGACTGGGGGGTATCTCGGTTATTAGACTTGATTGCGGTTTTCGCGAACCTGTGCTACTTTTTTGTCAAACTTACAATGGAACAAACAGATTTTTTAAATCTCTTTTCATTTTTGAGTTACAGGGCGATAATGAAAATTCTGACTTATTCAGCCACCCCCGTATCTCGTTTGCTATTAAAGATATTTTAAATGTGTAAACTGATATTATAGATAATTTTACGTAGAATTCAGTGACGTCCTTAGTTTTTTTTATGGGGGTTACCATTTCTGAAATATGACACCAACTTGTAATTTTTTTAATGGGGCACCTATATTTTTATTGCCTATTAAATTTGTAATTTTTTTCTCTTTTTAATGATACGGCACATTCTATATTTTGAATTTTCTTAAAACGCCCAAAAAAGAGAGGTTTATCGGCAGCAATCCTGTATAACCCAAAAAATATTTATATTGAATTCATTGAACCCATAAGTTTTCTTTTTCTATTTTGAATTATTTGAAAACAATTATTTTCAGGACACATTGGTATCCCATAATTTCACCAAGAATAGAACACATTCCATTTGTTTTGGATACGGCACATTCTATATTTTGAATTTTCTTAAAACGCCCAAAAAAGAGAAAAACTATTTTATTATAAAAATGGTTAGGGGGCTATGCGACAAAACAAAAAAATCGTAGAAATGTTTTATTTAATATTCTCAACAACTATTTCTGTTGTAAAAGTATTTTATTTTGGTTTTTCTGCATAGCCCCCTAACCATTTTTCAAATAAAATAGTTATTCTCTTTTTTGAGCGTTCTAATGAAATTCAAAATATAGAATGCGCCATATCATTAAGAAGAGAAAAAAAATACAAATTTAATGGCCAATAAAAATACAGGGTGTTCCATTAAAAAATACAAGTTGGTGTCATATTTCAGAAATGGTAACCCCCCTAAAAAAACTAAGGACGTCACTGAATTCCACGTAAAATTATCTATTATAATCAGTTTACACATTTAAAATATCTTCAATAGCAAACGAGATACGGGGGTGACTGAATAAGTCAGAATTTTTATTATCGCCCTGTACTCAAAAATGAAAAGAGATTTAAAAAATCTGTTTGTTCCATTGTAAGTTTGACAGAAAAGTAATACAGGTTCGCAAAAACCGCAATGTCCTATCAAGTCTAATAACCGAGATACCTCCCAGTCCCGACCAAAATGGGACACAGTGTACATCGACTTATTTTGACCTCACCAACATACAGTAGCTCAATGTACACGGAATTTTGTGACACCCTGTATACAACATACTATTTCAGATTGAAGTCTGAAGAACCTTGCGATTTATCGAAATCGATAAAAGAAGAATACGAATGCGACCACCACAGCCTGACACACCATTCGAAAATCCTGATGGTGACGCACTCGAAATGCTTCACGTCTTCCCTCTTCTGCGCCCTGCACATGGGAGTCGAGATACACAGCTTCGACGTGCAATCCGCCATGGACCAATGCGAGGAGTCCATCACGGAAATCGACATCACGGAGTACATCCTGACGATTTGCGCGCACGTCAAGCAAGTGGACACCGACAGGATTCCCATAAAACACCTGATCTCGCCGCTGCCGTGCTCCGACTTCAAGTCGCTGCACACGCTGATCAAAGAGAAGTTCTACAAACTGCTCAGCGGGGTCTTCTACCGTATACCCACCAACCACGAGTTCTACTTTTATAAGAACTTGAAGAATTATATCAACGAGGACATTCACATAGCCGATAGCGATGACGATATCATAGGTGATGTAGACGACGACGTTTCCGATAATCATTCTCAAATCGTCGAGTTCAAGTCTGAAGACATGAGCATTTTTTCGTTGGATAATGAATTGGAGAACGAGTTGAACGTTTTGTATAATTTCGAAATGGAAAGCAACAATGAAGTAGCCCCTTTGTTCCTCCATCTGATTTGTACGTTGAGGTATGATGGAGGAATTTGTTGCAATACGTCTTTGAGGGAGCTACCGACTTGTTTAGGTAAGTGTCTATATTTAATTGCCCGTAATTCTTAGCAGTGATGTATGTCACTACTCAACGAAAGCTCTTTTTGGTATAGACATTAACCAAGCAGAATTTTTTAGGTGAATTAATCGAAAATTTAGAAAATCCAACCGAGTTTATTGATAAATCAAATTTGCAAGTAACATTGGACATGTTGTGTCTTACATTGCCATCGGATCTTTCTACTATGATCGATGTTTACTCCACTCAGGGATTTCGATCTGAATCCTTTTCATCCGATTTTCAACCTAGTACTGGAAGCGCCATTACCGATGCAACTTACAACTCACAGTAAATCATTAATTTAATATATTCGTGTGTCAATACAGTTTTTACCTTTTAGGATATCTGAGCCGTTGAATAATCTCTCCGAAGTTCAAAAAAAATCCGTGTTGATGTTAAGTGACGAAATAAAATGGCTGCTGCAAGACGAAATGTGCACTGCTCTATTAGATAAAGACCCGGTGACCACCGATACTTTGGATTACGTGATGACGCACGTCGATCAAGGAACTATGAGATCAACAAAATCGTGCGTTCAAGACGTTATTAAATTGAACTTCGTTTACGCCACTCCTAACAGCTACGAAAAATTCGTCGAGGAATTCGCCAATTTGAAATTACCATATAGCGGTTACAAGCTATGCAAGCAGGACGATTTGTATTATTTAGCTAAAGACCCGGCGGGTATAGAGAACAGTTCTTGCAGCAGCCGAACAACCGATGGCGGATTTGCTAATTCCAGTATGAGGCAGAGCC
Organism: Phyllotreta cruciferae; assembly: GCA_917563865.1. Taxonomy (NCBI): domain Eukaryota; kingdom Metazoa; phylum Arthropoda; class Insecta; order Coleoptera; family Chrysomelidae; genus Phyllotreta; species Phyllotreta cruciferae. The sequence continues at coordinate 1,285,271 of OU830615.1, read as the reverse complement.
CTTTCAACATGTCTAACGTTAACGGGTATCTTAACGCAACCTCTCAGTCAAATAACAGGCATATGATTTATCTCAATTCCGATGAAATTGTTCATATCAAAGAGCAAGGCCAACATAGCGATATTTCGAGTATCAACGAAAGCGTTCCAGGTACAGATGGAGGTGAGTAGGAGATACAATAATTCTAGTAACAATAACAAGTACACATAAAATCATTTGCAGATTATGACGAAGAAGTCGGGGATAATTACGACTACGATTGGCTGATTTCACTAAATAACAGACGAGCGCATCTTCCTAATTTTTGGTTGATAATGAAAGTAGCCCAGGATGAAGTCATAGTTTATTTTCATTGTCGGTAAGTAGCATGTAATAGATTTCTAAGGGAAATGCGTTACTCAGAAGCTGTAAAATTGTAAGTTTATTGTTTTTTAAAGGTTTTTGGAACTGAAAACCATTCAAGTCGAAGTATACTTAGAAGTCCAAAGAGCAGTTTGCGAAGCCGTTCGAGATCTGTGCAAAAAAATTAACCAACTCCTCCTGCTGCAAACCCTTTACGATTCCAAGTCCTGCGATCCGCTGCTGGAACCAGACGATAAGGACATTTGTAACTCGCCTATATCGAGGAATCCCTCTTACAGAAGAATGAAAAGCATTGATTGTACGTTCTCGCTCTTGCAATATCTAATAATAATTAACTGTTGTAGTTTTAGTTGCCGAGAACAACGAAGATAACGACATGGCATATTCGACAGTGAGTTTATCCGAGGCATCCATGCATTTCAAAATTGGTGAATTCAGCTGCCCCGTCGTGTGGGAGACCCCGTTCATTTTGCATCCGAGATTGAAAACTTACCCCGGCAAGTCTGGAATATCGAGGGGCGTTTCGGCGCTGAAGACCATTCTCGATAAATTTTCCGTTTCGGATAGAACTAATATGTTCGTTTATAGGGACAACAAACAGAACGTGTTTTATTTGAGGTGAGATTTTCCCTGCTATTAAAAAGCTGCAGTTTATTGTATTGTATATATTTCTCTTACCTTGCACGGTCAGACGAGGCAATGTCATAAATAAGGCTTCTTGCTAGTAGCCTCTTGATCAAGAAGGGGAGAATGGGGTCAAATTTTGTTATAAAATTATTGCACATATTTATTCCTTTGTAGGCTCCAAGAAAACGTGCACGGAAGCTCCTGCGTGAAATCTTCATTACTAAAAACCAGCGAGTTTGAGAGCAGTACTGTTTCTAGAAGTCCTTCCATCGTTTCATTACCTCACAAATCAACCTTGACACAATCGCAGCAAAGCATTACATCTGCAACATCGGTACGTTTAATCCTCTGAAATAATACAATTATGATCCTATTTCTATGTAGATTGATATACGGCCGAGGGTGCGCTCGTTCGGCGAGAAAGAGTGCAAGGACAACCCCGTAGAAGACACGCTCATTTTGAAAGTCCACGGCATCAACGAGGCGGGCTCAGATGTGCAGCAGGAGCTGGTGCAAGTGTTGCAGAATAGGCTGGACGACGCTGTCTTGGAGTGTTTGTCCGTCATGCTGGCCAGGAACGCCATGTGCCCGTTGACTCCTGAAGATGTGCATTTTATCCAGAAACCATTCAGACCGCCTGAGGTTATTATTAGGGTGAGATTTTATATTTTATATTATGTATATAGATACGAATATTGTCTGTTTTTAGTTGACTATCCAAGATTTCGCATTCCAATGGTTACAATCGTTCGTCTACTACCTGAAACAGAATCTCCTGCAATTCCTGAACGTACCGAAATACACGGACAACCGGCCTCATAGCCACTTCAAAGATTACTCGAAAAACGACGAAAACAGCGATAACATTTTCATTTACAATCAAAGCCAACACCCCTCGAGCGGTAGTCGAGGAATCGCCTGCATTGCATTAGATCTCATCGATGGCAGCGACAGAGATGGGAGAGAGTCCATCGAGTTTTTGACGATATTTAAAAACGAACTGTTCGAAAATATTGTCACATCGGAAATCATCGATAATGAAGGTAAGATGCTTGAAAAATTATCAAGTCGATGTTAAAAAAGGTGAAGAAATTGCCTTCAGAATAATTAAAAAGTGACGTTTTTTCTGGGTATTTTTTTGGATATTTTTTAACAAGTAATTTTAATTCTCACTCATAGGATAATTCAAATATTTAACAAATTATTTATATTTTTAATTTATGTATATTTATTTAAAGGTGCTTTGCCTCACTCCTACGTGGAATTCCGTTTGTGGAAACAAGGCCGCGTGAACATTGAAAATTTATCAGAAAAACTAAAATCCGCCGTTTCGCAAGCCACTTGGGACATCATCACCGAATATTACCTCCTGCAGGAACCGTTTTGCGTCGAAAACCCGGAAAATTCCGAGTCGATTTCGCCCGTAGAATTGGAATCTAGCGACATCAATTTAAACGAAGAAGTGCATTTCAATTGCATACTGAACATCAAGTACGACGGTAATGTTAGAGATAGAGTTCTAAACATGGAGAAATCCAAAATCGAGCAATTGTTACCCAAGAGAGCGAAGAACCAGCTGAAGTATTCTCACAAGGCTGCTCCCAATGAAAACAGACAGAAAGAAAACGTTAAAGATAAATCGCAATCACGGCTGCAATCGAAATTAAATCCGTATGAAATAGGAGAAAAAGGCACACTGTCTTGCATATACTCGAAATACCTACCAGCTTGGTTGGAATTCGGCTTCAATCTCAACACTCCTTCGGTTAGGAAGCACAAAATAACGCTCGGCAGTCGGCATTTGCCCAGCGCAATCATTGAGGAGTTGCTGGTGATTCTGGAAGATTTCCCGAAGGCTTTCCGGTATGTTCCCACAACCTGCACGAAAAGCGACGAAGGGTTCTACGTGCCTTTTGTGGCTTCTAGCTTGATAGCTAAATACGTGGTGATTTCGAGGAATTTGGACCATTGGCATGCGATCGTGTCTTCCTGCAAGAAACCCGAGGAAACGCCTGATTTTTTAAGACCGCACAATTTCAAGCATACGCAGAAATTCATACCGGAATTGACTAGCAATAGTTTCATTCCCAGGCAGAAGATTTTGTGGATATCTGTAGAAAACGATAACGTAAATATAAATTAACAATTACAGCGCACAAATTTCTATTTAAAATAATTTCAGATAATTATTTACTCTTACAATTGGGCCAAGGATAATATCGACAAGTTATGCACCAGTTGCAATAATTTAGGATCGTGGCTTTGCGTGAGATCGTGCTTTTTAAATTCAGTGACTTCGCAGAAATTAGGCTTGTTCCACAACCAGCCTTTGATCAGGAAAATATTCGTAAGTCATCTCCAATTGCCGCTTAAAGTTCTTTTTAGTTGAAATGCTTTTTTAGATGAAAGAAGGCAATCCGTACGCAAATATGCTGGGCAACGTGGAAGCCATGACGAGTTTCTCCAAAGCGAATTCGTCGCACAAAAGAACGCAAGTCGCCCACAATTTGCCCGGTACTCTGGAAGCCTTCAGAGACAATTTCAAGGTCTGCAAGTACCATTGCACCGATCCCGTGGAAAGCTTCACATCGGAGATGAGGGAGATGAAGAAGCTGGAGAAGCTCGGCAGGGAAGAGCTGAAGACATTGCACGGGATGTACCAAAGCAGAACCAGCACGACCAGCGTGTCCCAATTGCTCTTGCTGCTGCAAAATTCCAGGATTTTGCATTACTGCCATACGCCGTTGTTGTTTTTGCCGAGGTATGTAAATTCCAATGCGTTTATCAAATACATAGGTAAATTCCACTCCATCAAAATATGTATTGGAGTACTGATGGAATTAACATGCGCCCTTATTTGTATACATATTTAATTTGATTGTGAATTGATTGGTTGCAGGTGGAGATTGAAAACGTTTTCAACAAGAGACCACTCTTTGTATCCTTCCCATGCCATCCAGTTGGCCGATAAAATGGCATCCGAAGAGAAAGAATTGTGGCACACTGAGTTGTGTTACAGCTTTTTCCAGGAATATAGGCATTACATGCAAACTTTAGGATTTATGCCTTTGCAAATTGAGAATTTGCATAAAACAGGGTAAGTTAATTTTTTTCGTAATTATCGAAATATGAAACATTGTTTGTACATATTTAGGTTGTGGATTAATGATAAATCCTCGCACAACAACGTGTTTTATATTCAGAAAACGATTTTGGGCGGAATTTTGATTTTTACAGTCGAATTTTCCGAGCCTTTTTTCCTGACGAAACTTCTAGCAATCGAATGCAACAGATTACAAAATATAAATTCAAGAGCTTCCATTAATAGAGTAAGTACATACAGTGAGCTTCATAAGTATCATAAGTCTCATCATCATAAGTCCCCTCTTATGTAACTCGTTATTGAACTCTTGTTATGAAAACAGCCGAGACACGTCGACTTGATTTCTACTATGTACATTTTTGTATGAATAGTTATCCTTTACTGATTTTATTACATTATTGCATTACCCTTATTCTGAAGCAATAATGAATCGAGAATTAATAGAGCAAATTGCAATTCCTTTGCACAGTTGAATAGAGAATAAAACCACCTTTCAAATGATCTATAACTCACCACCCCATGCTCTTTCAATTTTTCGAAAGGATTGCTATCCTCCAGTAAAGGATGAAATTAGGGATAAACTATTCATACAAAAAATGTACATTGAAGAAATCAAAGGTCGGCCTCGGCAAATTTCCTAACAAGAGTGGCACGGGGGGCAACAAGGGGGCAACACGTATGATGCTCACTCACTGCATATTACATTCCAATAAATGAATATTAAAAATTATAATTATTTTTTCAGTTCACCCTAAGTTTTTTAGACGAATGCGACAGGGTTAAGATATTAATGCACTTGCATTCGTTTACCTACGACTACCATTTAAGGTCCATTCACAACTATTTATCGGACGTACCTACTTCGAATAAAATTAGCGATGGTTACAATGTACATCAGTTCTTAGACGATTTTTTGAAATACTACAACAAGGCCCCCAATTTCGCTAGGAATTTGGTTCACACTGGTATGTACCTTTAATTTTAACAATACCTAACTCAATCTATCATTAAGCATACAGTGAATACTAGATTACTGTTGTGGCATTTACATGTGCCCACATATCAAATTTTTATTATGATTTAACCAGCTTATTTTTTTAGAAACACTTACTATAGAAAACCTGGTGACGGAGGGCAAGCAGCTTTTCGATTACTTGTTGAGCAACGTGAGCCAATACGACTTCAAGATCGTCCAAATGGACATTCACGACGGAGAATCCGAGTTCATATTGATTCAAGTAACGAGCGCGCCGCAAATATCCTACAAAGATTCCCAAGATCAGCAGCACACGGACGATTTCGACATCACTTTGGTGGTGTATAATCTTTGCACTCCCTACAGTCCCAAAGATAACGTGTTGCACCTCAAGTACTATTTAATATTGACGTCTAAACGGTAAGTTTGGGGTTTTCAGCGTACTTTAAAGCCTACATTTTTACGCCGTTTATTAGAGAAATCTATCCGAAATCCGAAGTGGACGAGAAACTGGGCAAATTCCGAACGGTATCCTCAACTGCCCGAAGTTTGTCCGCCTTGGAACGCGAACCTAACGACTTGGAATTCAGCACTGAGAAAGCCCGAGCTGAATCCGACATAACCAGTTCATCTGAACTAACCGCATTCGAAAAGACTTTGAACGAGGAAAGTGCATCATCCAATCAGCAATCCATTTCCTTACCTTACGTCGAAATCAATCAAGAATTCGTCAATTATTTGGGCTATTATTCCTCGCACGAGCAATTGATGCAGCAACTAATTTTAGACAAGGCAACTACGACCAAGAAACGTATTAAGGAAATGGTTGAAAAAGGTAACATTTACATGATACATAATGTGAGTAAGGTTGTAAAACACGCTTAAATATTTCAGGAATGGTTCATTGTAGAACGCATTTATTATGGAACAGATTAATATCTCGCCAGGAATCCGGCGGTTTGACGTACGAAGAATTTCTGGAATTGAAAAATTTGGCTAGGCTGGAGCATTTATGTAATTTGAATCCAGATTTAGGCCGGCTTTTGAATCAGCCATTGAATTGGTATCAAAATTTGTCCAAATTGTTACTAGCCCGTTATATAGAACATACGAGGGTTTTTATTTCGATCGATGGTAATATGCAGCATTATGTTATTTTACATCAAGATTATTTCAACGCGTTTATGCTGCTTTCGTTGGATTTACACACATCTAGAGGGGTAAGATTTAGATCATTTAGAGACAAAGGCCCGTTTTCAGCGCTTCTTTTTAAAGATGTTATGATTTTGTTATAATTTTTGTTATGGAGTTACTATGGACTTTGTTAGGACCTAGAGTAACTTTAAACGCGCCTTTGATGTTAAAGAGGGGCGCTAAATACCGGACAAAAACTTTACTATTTACTATTAATTATAGTTAGAGTTACTATTCATTGATGTAATTCTTACATTTTAAAAATATTTGTTTTTCAGGAATTGTACGCTGTGTACAGGGAACCACAGCTGCAGGAAGACCCCGACTATTCAATATCCTGCCAAAATTCTCTTATAGATGGGTTCATCAATTTGATTTGCTTCTTTTTATGGTCGGGAATGATATCTAATTAATAACGAGAGAATTCATAGATTTCTGAATAATTTAATTTTTCTAAGTACCTTTATTTTTTATTGTTTTGAATCGTTTTTGGTAATTCCTTACATATTATATGTTAGAGAGGACATTTTATAGAAAAGGGCTTAAGTTCTTATTTTAATTGTTTTGTTGTTATATTTTATTATTAATTATATTGGACTACTAATAATACTGTTTTAAAGATAGCTATGAAAAGCTCAGTATACTGTGATATTGTTGTTGTACAAACGAAAATATTCCTAGTGCCTGACAATTTGGTGTTCGAAAATATAGTCATTTTTAAATATTTTTATTTTAATGTTAATCAATTTTAAATGTGCCATGTTTTGTGCCAATATCTAATAAATTTTTTTAAATTTAATTTGTTTTTATTTTTACTTCAACAAAAAAACCCAATTTTTAGTCATTTCAAAAATTTGAAATTACCGCTGAATGTTCGTAAAGAGAAGATATGTTTTCTTCTTTCTTTCATTTTTGTCTCAACTGCTAGGGTTATTCAGTTATTTACAGCTGTGAACGTGACACGTGACGTCGAACGTGACGTTGTTTAGGAATAAATTCCAAAAGGCAATTCTAATTTTCTATTTTCTAAAATGAATTGAACTTTGGACTTTGGACTTGAAGTTGGACCGTGTTTGCTGTTTGGTATATCTTGTCTCACTGTATTTATTTTTTTGCACGACTAGGTTAATTATCAACATTTGTTGGAAATAAGAATTAACGTACTTTTTGGACAGTCTAATTTGTTAAAATGAACCGTGTAATAAATACATGTTTAAAAAAGCAAAATAATGTGCAGACGATATTATTTTCGAGGTAATATTCAATTTTAATTAAAAATTTCTAAATAGGTTAAATTTCTGTTTCTCTTCCGTAGGTGTCTGTCGACTTCCAATGCAAACTTCAAGACTGTCCAGAACTCCAAGCAGGGTTCTGAAAAAGGATCAACTGGAAATACAGAAAATTATTCCTTTGTTATGAACTTATTTAGGGGGCAATTGGAGCCCCGTCAAGTATTTCCGTACCCTAATGTTTTGACTGAAGAACAAAAAGACACTCTTCAAATGATGGTAGATCCAACAACAAAATTTTTTCAAGTAAGTATAATAGATACATATCCTTTTTTAAATTTAAAGCTACAGAATTTTGTTAATTAGATATTGTGTGAATATTTGTAGGTGGTATTCTCGATGGTACTGTTTTTTATCAACGAAAAATACTTATTTATATCAGTTTTTGCTTCTTAACTAAGGATTTAATAAGTTTAATTCATTTTAATATCACTTTGGCCTCATTATTGATGGAATATATGAAACTATTGCTGTACGAATATGAAAAAATTGTTATCAATTTATCTTAGAATTTAATTTTTTTATACATATATTTATTTAAAATGTGTTGATATTGGTTCGAAAACAAGTTCTTAATGTTATTAATATCCATTTTTACTGATAAAATTATCTAAAATAACAATTTTCATTAAATAAATATACCTTATTTATTCACTTTTATCATAGGTAATAAATAACCAAGTAACAAATAAGCAATTTGTTGAACATGGAATTATTCCTAATTCATTATGTTGTTAATCGGAACATTTTCCAACATTACTACTAATTATATTCCAACTCGAGAATTATCTACAATTATACAGGGTCTTTCCACGAAAACTTGCCCACCCTAGAACTAGAGAACAAAGTTTTTTCTGAATTCCCTGAGACTCAACAATTTTTGTTCTTGGGGAGGGCATTTTTGATAGTCAAGCCAACATATGTTCATCCCTCTAACCCCTAGCAAACTGTAAAACGATAAACAATTTGTTTTCTTTGTATCAATAGGAAGTAAATGATCCTACCAAAAACGATGAAATGGAAAAAGTGGATGAAAAAACTTTAGCCGGCCTTTGGGAGCTCGGAGCGTTTTCTCTACAAGTACCACAAGAATTCGGAGGCTTAGGATTATCCAACAGTCAATACGCCAGGCTAGTGGAAATAGTCGGAGCCAACGATCTCGGCGTGGGCATCACTTTAGGCGCCCATCAGTCCATAGGCTTCAAAGGAATACTGCTAGTAGGCACCCCTGAGCAAAAAGCAAAGTACCTGCCGCGAGTTTCGAACGGGGAAATGGCTGCTTTTTGCCTAACCGAGCCTTCTTCGGGTTCTGACGCTGCTTCTATTAAGTAATAAAACTACTGGGAAAATAAACTGAACGTTGACTTCAAGTTTTCTTTCAGGACGAGAGCAGAACTATCCCCGGACGGTAAACATTATATATTAAACGGTTCGAAAATATGGATTAGTAACGGAGGAATTGCTGAGATAATGACTGTTTACGCACAAACCCCAGTAGTTGATCAGAAAACTGGAAAGACCGTAGACAAAGTAACGGCATTTATCGTTGAGAGATCATTCGGTGGTGTTACCTCGGGACCTCCGGAAAAGAAGCTGGGAATTAAATGCTCCAACACAGCTGAGGTAATATAAAAATAAGAGTTTTTTTAATAGAATGCTTTTATATGGATTTTACACGATTATATCGAAACTACTGGCAAGATTGTAATGAAATTTTCTACAAATATGTTTTGGAAGCCAACGCATCATATAAATTTGTTTTTATATCTGCCTCTCATCGAGGGCTCTAGTTACACGGTTCGTACCGAGTAGTTTTAAACATAACTTTTGTGAGGATAAATTTTCTAGTCCAAATTTTATGTGATCTCAAACACCAATCAATTTTACTCGAAAAGGTATTCTTGATAAAACTCGATACTGTGTACCTTTTCGGAATATTTCGATTTGAAAATTATGAAGCAATAAGGTGCATAAAGTTAGCACAACTACTTTAACACAATTTATTTGTAATAAGTATGTGCAATTTTCGTGCGCTATCCGCGATTTTTGTGCATTCATATTTTTTTATTACAATTAAAAGTTTTTTTTTATTTATTGGAAGATTTGATTTAAACTAATGTCATAATTTTGTGCGCTTTTTATGCAAATTATACGTATGAAGTTGTAATTCAATTTGGTTTAATAGGTTTGTATTATTTCAATTTTGAGCTGTTTTAATACAGTGTATGTGACCACGATTGCCCAATAAAGTATCCGGAAAAGTAGTGGTAATTAAAATTTGAAAAATTGTGCACTAGTATTTAGTCGATACGTTCGATTCAAACAAAATATTTTCAAAGCTGCGGCATTGCCACTTCTACCAAAAAGAAGCAATAACTTTGATATTTGAAATGAGACACCCTGTATGTGTATTTTATAATTTTCATAATTAATCACCAAGAAGATTCAACGAAATGTCGTACTTGTTAGTTAGTATCGATATAATATAGTCATATTATCAACTGTTCAATCAAGATCATCATCATAAAGATTTTCAACTGATTGTTTACCACGGCCGCCTAAAGTTAAAAAAAACCGATCTTCAAGTGATTGTAGGTCCTTTTTAATATTGACTAACAAGTATGGCATTTCGTTGAAACCAGCTCTACTTGATGATTATAAAAATGTTAATATATACAGGGTGTCCCATTTCAAATTTCAAAGTTATTGCTACTCTCTTACCCTCTGTAGCACATAATTATAGATATAGTACAAATAAATTGTGCTAATGTAGTTGTGCTAACTTTATGTTACCTGAAGCAATAACTGATGCTGGTATAAAGTATTTTTTTAAAACAATTACCTATTTAATAAAAACCAAAAACTAACCTTCCTAATAATTAAATAAATAATCACAAGAAGAAAATAAGTATTCAAAATATCTTTCATTAAAAAAGTTTCTAGTAAACTACAGTAAGTTTTGTCCGACTTATTTGTGGAAAAATACGAAATCAAAATAAAATTATATAAAGCGTTAGCTTCCAAAGCATATTCGTACAAAATTTCATTAAAATATTGCCAGTAGTTTGAACGTGATCGTAAAAAATATGTATAACATTTTTTTTCAATACCCTGTATCTAGAAAACGGAAGCCATTACTACATTTTTACTGAGCAAACCCAACTTATTTTGTCATGTTCTACCTATCCTAGCAAGGAGGTCACCTTTTTTGAAACACCCTGTATTTGCAGGTATACTACGACAACGTAAAAATCCCGGTCGAAAACGTCCTGGGAGGCGTAGGAAACGGCTTCAAGGTAGCCATGAACGTCCTGAACAACGGACGATTCGGCATGGCTGCAGCTCTCGCGGGTACGATGAAAACGTGCATGAAAAAAGCCATCGAATTCGCCACGCAAAGGAAGCAATTCGGCGAACGCATAGACAGTTTCGGAAGCATACAAGAGAAATTAGCTCGCATGTCCATGCTTCAATACGTCACGGAATCCATGGCGTACATGATATCAGGAAACATGGATTCCGGTTCCACCAATTACCACTTGGAAGCCGCGATATCCAAATGCTTCGCCTCGGAAGCGGCCTGGTACGTTTGCGACGAGGCCATTCAAGTAATGGGCGGGATGGGGTACATGAAACACACCGGCTTGGAGAGGATACTGAGGGATTTGAGGATATTCAGGATATTCGAGGGGACCAATGATATTTTGCGATTGTTCGTCGCGTTGACGGGTATGCAGTACGCAGGCTCCCATTTGAAAGAGTTGCAAATGGCGTTCAAAAACCCCACTGCGCACTTGGGGCTGATCTTCGAAGAAGCCTCCAAGAGGATGGTGAGGAAGGTTGGATTGAGCTCGCCGCCTTCGATGGAGCACTTGGTTCATAGGGATTTGGCTTCTAGTGCTGGTTTATTAGCTAAAGTGAGTTGCCTGTTCTTCTTAAAATAACTTTTGAAGGTCAAGATTTGAATCCAGTCATTAACCACGTTTATTTCTTCAATTTCAGTCTCTTGATTCATTCGGGCAAGCTGTAGAAATGGTTCTAATTAAGTACGGCAAGAACATAGTAAATGAACAGTTTATTTTGAATCGACTTGCGAATGCCACATTTGACATCTACAGCAGCGCGGTAGTTTTATCAAGGGCGAGCACGTCCCTTAAAGATGAATTAAGTTCAGCGAATCACGAGAAGTTGATGGCGGAAGCGTGGACTTTGGAGGTAAATTTTCGCTTAATACTTACATTTAGTAGTAAATATTTTTGGTATGGTTTTTTTTTCAATATTTTCTTTTTTTATTAGGCCACAGAAAGGGTTGAGAATTACTTAAAAGTAATTGCCTCTGGAAAACATTTAGATAATTTCTCGAAAATGAGTACAATTTCAAGGAACGTCTGTCAAGCTGAAGCAGTAGTACAAAACAATCCGTTGAGAATTTAATTGAAACTAGAAAGACATTAATATAATACATTTAATTCCATATGGATCGTGCGAAGACATCGTGAAAATGAGTTTCCTAGGCTGTTGCTCGTCTTCTTATATTTTTAACTGTTGAATGATTTTTTGATTTTCGACAGTTTTTTAATCAGGAAATTATTTTTAGTTTTTGTCAATTTTATTTTTACTGTTACCATTTATGTACATATTTTAAATGTAGGTTTGTGTAATTTCAAAATTCAAGCATCTTCTGAAAATTATTTCGAATAAAATTTAGGTAATAACTATTTATAAAACTTTGGAACTGAAAACTAATCCTAAATATATTTTTTTAATGTGGATAATAAATGTTTCTTTTCATATAACTCGAATTCGTAGAAGTATTTTCTTTCCTTCCACTATTTCGCTACCAAATTGTCAAATATACAAGAAAACCGTAAATAGCTTTTTACATTTATTAAAGCAACTTTAACAAGCAATTTAACCACGTTATTGAAAGTTATAATTTATAATGGTACTTTATTAAATCTATAATTGCCTCGTTTTGATAATAATTTAATTACATGAATTAAATGATAAATGGAAGGTACGATTTTGTCCATTTATCTTTTCAATAAATATATGTTATTGTATTTTTGGTCTTAATTCTATATTCTCTAACCAAGAGCTACACGATTTCAATGAGTCGAAGACCTATTATAAGACACCCAGTAGAAATTTCAAATTTAATAATTTTGAAGGTTATTATACATTACTATAAAATGATTACATACATTTAAAAGATTAAAATATTTTTAAGTAGACTAGGTATGCCCCTTATAAATAAATTTGGAAAAACGTATTAACACTAATATAAATTACAATTATTAAATAAAAAATATATACATTACATTAAAAATACTAAAGTAGCTGTTACTGAGAATATAAAAGAAATCAATTTCTTTGACCAGCAAAATTTTTTTGTTCTAAATTTTACGTACTGGTTAGCACATTGCAGAACGATTTGGTAAAGTAATTTTATCAAAAAATATTTTAAATTTAATTAACAATTACAATAGCAATTATTTGAAACCATAGTTGGTGTATTAGTATACAATAAACTAATTGACGTGTGAACCGAAATGATTAGGAATAAAAAAAACAATGAATGGCAAGTTCTGCAATATGATAAATGTCTACGAAACTTATGAAATAGCGAAATAATAACTCCCTAAGTATATTAATTAAATTTGGTGTTAACAATGCCGTTTTGTTAATATTAACTAAATAACAATTAGCCTTTTCCATAAAATATTTTACAAGATTTTAACTGAATGAATACAAACATTAAAAATGACTAAAAAGATCGTAAATATTACAAATAGTCACTAAAAACGGAAGTGTTTTAACATCAAAAGTATAGGAAATATTACATAACAAATTTTTTACTTATAACCAAGATGACTAGTATAGATCGAGTTTGTAAAAGATATTAATCGTAAAAAATTCAATCAAAAGCAACACTAATACTGAAATCACGCAACCTTTGCTTCTGGTCAAATTTTTATCTAATATGGAAAGGTTCAATTACGTCATCCAATGCAGTATTATTAATTGGAAATATTTATATATTACTTTTAGAAAGCGCAATATTTTCTACGTTTAAATTTTATTGAATAAATATTGAATCTGGCCATTGGATGACATTCTTGCTACATTACCGAGTACATTAAACGTATTACAAAGTTGCCATTTTCTACGCACCCATCACTGCTTGCATACACGTATAATCTCATAAATTATATATACACATAGCAATGTTAATTTCATAAACATACTTACTTAATGGTTAAAAAAGTTATATTGTTGACAAAAATGTAAAAAAAAGATAAGAGTAAGAGAAGTGCACAGACTTCCATATAAATGAGTGTATAGATGAGAAAACAAAATTACACTGATGAAGGCGAAATTATGAGAGCTCCATGCAAAATTCGAATTAAACATTCTCAATTCCTTAATCTCAATTATTTAATAAATCAGTCCTTCAAACAATTCGAATTTAATTGAATGGAGCTCTACTCGTTTTTTAACCATTAAGGAATTAGAACTAAAATGATTTTTCGGAATATGCACTTAAAATTCTAATAGAATAAATAAACCGACGTGAAAATAAGGATTAGATAAATCAAGTGTACAATTCGAAAAAATCTTTTAGCAAACAAGTCCGAATTTCGAATTAAATCTGTAATAGTGTACACAAACATCAACAATTGAATAAGTTATTATATATAGGGCATTTCTAAAAAATAAATCAATATTATGTCTGTATACATGTATACAATATAGTATACATCCAGATTTACATTAAATATTCATTCATCTATTGTTTTTATACCTAAAAATATTATTTTCTCACATCAATGCATCTGAAAAATACAGACATTTGTTTTCTTTAGCTATTGTTATTTAACACAAAATTACCGTACTGTTGATTATCTCGCCACGCATTATTTGAATTAATAGAGTCGTTAGTATTCATTGAATCTATAGTATTGGCATTCTTCACTATTTCATTAGGAATCCTGCAACAACAAAAATATATTTATTAACTCGAACAATTATTGTAATAACGTACTTACAAATTATCAACAATGTCCTTAGACATTTTAGTTGTGCCATTTTCTTGTTCTATTTTAGTTCCGTTTACTTTACTTTTAATTTCGTCGGATTTATTCTCATTTTTTTCGTCAGTACTCTAAAAAATAATTCACGTATTAATTCGCAATTGTTTTTGGCGAATAAAAAAAATGAAACTCACTTGTGATGATATATTATTAGCATTATTTTTCCCCCTGGTCCTTAACATTATAGCCTCAACCCTCTTGCGGCGCGCCTCCCGCTCCTTCTCCTCGTTCTTCAGCCTTTCCTGCAACTCGGCCTTCTGCCTCTCGGCCTCCTCCCGCGCCTTCTTCTCAGTTTCCTCCTTCAGCAACTTCAACCGCTGCTCCTCCTCCCGCCTCAGCTTCTCCTCCTCCTCCCTCTTCTGGGCTTCCTTTATTGCCTGTAACGCACGTAAACATCTCGCTTATACGCTCGATTCCTCAACGCAAACACTTACTTCTTGTAGTCTTTCTTGTTCGGTCTGCCTCTGCAGCTCGATCAGCTGCTTTATCTGCTCCTCCTCCTGCTGCTGTCGCTCCAGCTCCGCCTTGGCCTCGGCCTCGATGCGCAACCGCTCCAGCTCGGCCTGCCGCTCGGCTTCCTCGCGAATCAGCCGCCTCCTCTCCGCCAAGGCGGCTTTGGCTTCCTCTTCAGTCGTGATGCGGCTTTTGGTCATGGAAGAGGACATTTCGCTGCTGACGTCCGCTTCCGTTTCCACGTGCAGCTGGTTATCCTTCGCCTGGGGCTTTTGCTGCGGCACGTTTTCGACCTCTGCTGGTTGCTGCTCGACTTTCTCCGGGTTCGGGGCCGTTTCTTTTTCCGGTTGCACGTCGACGAGGAGCTCCTCCTGCGCTGGCTTCGCGTCGTTTGCTGGGGCTGGTGCTTCTGCGCTCGGTTTGATTTCTTGAGGTACGTTTACGTCGCTTTCTCTGGAATATCGATGGTGTTGTTTTATGTGGGATAGCAGTCATACACCAGTTATTTTACTCTGGCTATAAACGAATTGTGTACTTACACTTTTCCATTTACGACTGCTGGTTTGGGCTCGTTCGGAGGGAGATTATTTACGTCAGACTTTTGATTACTGCTAGGTTTATCCGCCTTGATCGCGGCGTGTTTGACGATCGGCTTCGTTCCGTTGTCCACGGGAGTTTTCGCCCTTATTTTAGGATTAACCGCGGGTTTCTCGATCGGCTTCTGTGCCGGTTTCTTCGGCTTCGGAAGAGGAGGCTTCGACTCGCCTTTGAGGTCGTGCGTCACGCCCGTGATGGCGATGCTGGCGGGCCTCGGCTTCCGCGGCCCGTTGTTCAGGCGATGCCTCAAGCTTATCGAACTGGCAAGGCTGTTTGTGCTGTGTTGACTAAGGGAACTACTTGGACGCGACGAAGCTGCGTAAACAACAATTTAATTAGGTTGGTTTTGGCTAATAAAAGTGGGTTGGAACAACCCTTCTAGGGCTTGTAAGTTATACAAACTGTTAGTAAGTAAGTTATCTACAATTAATATTTAACGCTCTGTTTTGAATTAACGAATTTTGGTAAGTCACTGGAGTTAGTTAAAAATGTATAATTTAAGATTAATCAATTTGGAAGCAATTAAAATTTACAGGTAAAAATTAGAGCGAATTAAATATGCAAATGCTAAGAGAACACGCTCTTGCAAATGTAACGAAATATGTTAGTAAAATATTAATTTCCTCACTTTTGTATAACTCAATACTACTAATGAAGATCTACATTGAAATTCTAAAGCTTTATACAAAAATGAGAAGTTACTAGATTTGTTTCAGCTAAATAGAATAAGTGCAGGTAATTGTAAGGTATACTAAAGCAATACGTTAAATGAAAGGAGACGCAATGAGCCACCACCATGTTCTGCCTTAAATTCTTCTGCAAATTACCATATACCCATCGAAGCGGATGTAACTGTAAGAAAATACTACGATAATCAGGACCTATTTAGCAAAATTTAACCACCAACGCAGCGTATGATTTCAAAAAAATTGGCTCAAATCGAGAGGAAAAATTTGACTAAACATTCCTTGGTTTAATTAAGAAATAAGTTTTACAAATTTGATGGTAATGTGAACTAAATACAATTCGTATTATTATTAACATTTCAACAGTTACTAATGTGAGAACATGATTCCTGTTTTACCACACTATAAATATAGCATCTGAAACATTTACATGAAAATTAAAACCAGCTAAATACATCATAACTTATTTTTTTATTTGAATAATGCAAGATAAATACACTTTATCAAAATGGTCTAAAGGACATGAAAAATTTAAATGAGAATATCTTATTTTATCCAATTTGTATTTAAAAGTAATTTATACTCCCTTTGTATAAAATGACAAATTAGTCAGTTTTTCATAATTTCATGTTATAAAGATTTTCTTCCATATTGGTTAGATTTCAATATTTTCCAAATATTTTATCAAATTGACTCTTAATTGTCCATTATTTTGTTCCATAGACCATTTTGATGAGAGTAATGTGTTTAACTAATTTATGCTTTGGTTCTACAATAAAATGATGATTTTAATATTATTAGCGAAGACAAGCTTTTTTTAATAGCAGCGATACGATTAAACAAAGTTCGAAACTAATCCGATTTGAAAGTAGCAATTTTTTTAAACTATTTACACGATTTTGTATCTAGCTATCTTCAGGTGCCCAATGTGAAGAAATAAATACATACTATTTTAAGTTAACGAGACAATTAAATGCATTTTACATTGAACTGGACTGAAGATGAATAAAAAAAAATGATTTTAATATATTCGGACGTTTCATCTATACAAATTTACAAATCTAGCTAAAATGAAAATCCTTGACAAGAAATGAAATTTGAACAAACGATTAGCTAAATGAAAAAAGATATTTTCGAACAATGTTTACCTATTCTCACCTTACCCACCACAATACGCCTACGGGAGACTTAAAAAACAAAAAAAATGTATTATACTGGCATTGTTATTCACTTTCTTTACAGTTCTAAAAAAATTGAAAACGCCAATTCAACAAATTATTGTAAAAAAATTGTGTAAAGAGAACGGTAAAGAAATTAAAAGAGTATCATTTTGTCCAGAATTATAAGCATTAAGTTCTTAGGCAAGTACTGAAATTAAATTATAATAGAAAAAATAATACTTTATGAATCACGAATAAATAAGAATTTAGAATTTTTAGCTAACAACTTTTTGAAACATCTGTATAATGTTATTACTTCAATGGACTTTAAAATCATAAAACCATGCTATAAATAGCATAAAAATTTAATCTTTCGAGAAACAGACTAATTTCTCATTATGCAATTAACTCTTTTAATTACTAAATTACGTAGCAGAATCTCGCACCAATGTTATTAACAGCCTATAACCGACAAAACGATTAAAAATGTAAAAAAAAACGTTATAAATAAACAATTTTTACGATAAAACGCTTGATATTTTAATGACGACGATAACTCAAAAGTATCTTTTGAGCTTGTTTAATATTTATAATTGATATACTAGGTGTTTCAATAAGAATCGACATATGAGCAAATGTAAATTCAAACCCCGCTTAAAAGGCCTTTAACTTCTCAGCAATGCAACTTAGTACAAAGCTAAGTTGGGTTATATTACAGTGTCCCCTACTTATCACTACTCTGTGTTGTTTCTCATGTGAATCACCCAGCATAAATGATCCCCGACTTCGATCACAGCATTATAACGTTTTTATTTACGCTCCACTCAGCATTTATGTACAAATAAAACGCAGTAGAAGTTCAAAATCCATACCCTCGCTACAATTAGAGGAGCCTATAGCTTTCTGCTCCCTCAATTGAGTGGTGCGAGTGGTGCGCGGCAGGCCCGCCGCCGGCCTCACGGTGCTGAGCTGCTGCATGCTGCGGCTGTCCGCCTGGCCCAACTCCTGGCCGGGCCGCGGCTTGCGCACGGCGATGTGGCTCACGCTGCGGGATATGGGAAGGTCTCGGGACTGGGACAGGTTGTACGAGGAGCCGGCCTTGCCGGATTCGATCAGGGACGGCATGTGGTGCCGTTTGCGCGGTTTCGCAAGCTGATCTAGTCGCGACATCGAGTAAGCCCTACCTGGCGAGTGGTTTAGGGATTTGTGGGATGAACTGAGCGAGTCTTTTGTCGGAATGGTGGGGACTAAGTCAGTGCGCCTACGTCCTATAAAACCGCTCGCGCAGCCCGCCGGAACTACTCCTACTGGTGCATTACCTGCAAAAGACATTTACCCACAGCGTCATTTAACTTTACTTGAATTAGTACACATTATTGATTCTCGAATGTAATGTGATTGTGAGTTACTATATTTCAGTTTTGCTCATATTAATTGTAAATAACTTTTTTTGTTGTAACATATTTTACAGTAACTGGAATGTTAATATTACCGGCGCACACTAGTTCGCTTCCGCGGTCAGTTTTGCCTTTAATGGTGTAACCTAGTTCGCTCCCATGACCATAGGTTAGTAGTTTTGGGACACCGCTTGACACCGTTTTGGAACAATTGTGTTCTATTTTTTAACTGTTGGATTTCCCAAACTATCTCAAAAATATGAGAGTATTGAAAAAATAAATTGTATTTGAATTTAACCTGTATTTACAAGTATGAATACTTATGGGAAAAAATCAAAAATATATTAAATGTAAACGACATAATAAAGTATACGGACAAGTTCAAATTTGAACGCAATATGGTCTATTAGGGGTGCAACAAAGACAACTGCCATTAGTCTCATGTAAAGAAAAAAGAAATATTGTAGGATTGCGACATTCTCACTCTAACCACTGCTATTTTTATATAATATTTGTTCAATTCATAGAATTGACCATATTGTAAACAAATGTGCAATTACATACCTGTATACAGGATGTGTTGTAAGTTGATACTACTTCTTTTTCAACTGTGTATGAATCTCTTAATTCTAAGCAACTTTTTCAAATAAACTTTTTGAATATTCTGAAAAACAAAGATAAAAATTTTTAATAATTTTTACCTTTTTTTTTGAATTTCGAATATTTCCGTACCTTCCGTATTTTCGGCATTTATTTGACAGATGACTGCCATAAATAAATTTCTTATTCAATAAAGCAGGTACGTACTGGAAAATATTCGAAATTTTAAAATTTTCTATCTTCTTTATTATTCATAATATTCAAAAAGTTTATTTGAGAAAGTTGCTTAGGAGTAAGAGATTCGTACACATCAGTTGAAAAAGAAGTATCAACTTACAATACGCCCTGTATTACACAACATATACATACATACAGGGTGTCCCAAAAGTATGGAAACGGTTATTGAATACCAGTTAAATTTTAAGCCTAATAAAATCAAATATCACATCCAATCTTTTTTCGAAAGCTATCCATCGATACCGATGTCGACCCTCCAATGGCAACCCACTAAGGGTGGGGCGTAGTGCAACTTTTAAAAGTTATATTTATTATTTTTTATTGCAGATATTGCATAAGATATTGTTCGAAACATTTTTCAATATAATTAACAAGAAATGCAAAAATTTCGAAAACTTTAACAAAAACGTTTGGAAATGGTCGAGTATCAATTAAATTTTAGACCTCAAAGTGAAATATAAAGACACAAAATAATTCATCAATTTGCATTATGTGAAAATTATAAAAATGGTAGACTTTAATGATTTGTCGATTACTAAGAAAATTGACCAGGGAGTCAATATACAGGGTGTTTCTGAACTAAGTGGTAAAACTTTGGGAGCAAGTAGAGACCCAATCATCCACTTTCCTAAATGATAACAATCTTTGACCAGCATGGGAGTGAACTAGTATACACCCAATATTACAAATCTGAACCAAAATTGGGATTAAAATGATTGTACACTTCAAGTATCAATTTTAGTGAATGATTCAGATATAGTGATTCAGAATTTATTACTTCAAAAAATGTATATGGAAAATATTAATTGGCAAAATTCAGAATCAATCGGTGCAATAACGTAAATGGAGTTTCTTAAATGAATTGAAGCTCCTCTTAGAATGTCGAAAGAGGCACGAAAAGGCGGCTTACCGGTTCTCTCTAGTCCAGTGGCAGAAGTAGCGCGTTTTTTGCTTCCTACATCTAAATCCCGTTCA
This sequence comes from Phyllotreta cruciferae, assembly GCA_917563865.1. Classification (NCBI taxonomy): domain Eukaryota; kingdom Metazoa; phylum Arthropoda; class Insecta; order Coleoptera; family Chrysomelidae; genus Phyllotreta; species Phyllotreta cruciferae. Next base: position 1,264,520 of record OU830615.1, on the reverse strand, counting down.
GACTGTCTCCGAGTTAGCGCGGAAGAATTATCAACGGAAGTAGTAATATTTTGAATGGACGTCGACCTCCTATTGTTCCAATAGGATAACTGCATATCACTGGGATCTAACATTCGAGGTGTCGAAGAACCAAAAGCGAAAACAGCGCTGCTTCGCTCATTCCTTCTTTTCGATTCGATGCGCTGTTCTCGCTCTTGGTTCCTTTTTATGATAAATTGCAGGCGATCTCTTTCAGCGTCGTTTATCGCCTTCTTTCGTTCTTCCACCTGCTGGCGCTTCTCGTCGTGCCTCACCCTCATTTCATCTAGTCGCCGACGCCTTTCCTGTTCCTTCTGTTCCTTGAAAATTTGTGCAGCCAGCGCTTGTGCTTTGATTTCTTCCAATTTTCTATGTCTTTCTTCATATTGACGTTCTTTTACGTTGCGGAACCTTGCTTCTTTATCTACTGAAAAAAATGCTTTGTAGTTCAATGTAGCCACAAATTAACATGCCATTCGAAGAGTTAGTTTAACCCTTTCATGCCTAATGGGACATGCAAATTTTTCAATACTAGTGGGTTGAATATTATAGTGAACTATTAGTGGTATATTAATTAATTAACCCCATGACCCAAAAGGGTTAAACAGAAGCAATAATCGGTCAACTTAAGTATGAGAATCTTACAATAGTTCTAGCAAACTCCAAGTTGGCCCAAGTCTAAAATTTGTAAGAAAATGAAATACTGCTTGGTTAATAAAAAAAATTAATGTGGGTATGCATAAGATTTCCTGTCGACCAATGATACACGCTGCATTTACTGAATTCTTGACAATTTGCCAAAGGTAATTTCCTATTTCAAGAACCGTTAAAAAAATAAAGAAGCAACCAACTTGAAGAACAATGAGTTGTCCTGCCTAAATTTTTTCTTTAAATCACAACAGCGAAAGCTTGTAGTATTGTATGATAAGCAAGCGAATGAATCAAAAAATATCTTCCAAACAACGCCTCAATTATCTCTAAATTTTGATAAAATCAAAACCAGGAGTTTAAATGAAAGGTAAATTTGTATCGTCGGCAGTGATTGCAGAAACGTAAATCATTCAGGCATTTCCTAAAGAATGTCATTTTATTGTACATACAACGAATGCATCTAATTATAGCAATGTTTGAGTTTACACGTGCACTCTTCTAGTCTTCCTTCGCATAAAAGACCAATAATATACACAAGTATGCACACGAATACTTGTATTTCATAATTAAAGTAAAGCGATATCTATAACGAATTTGTAAGAGAGATTTTATCGAAGTAAAAAGATAATGCTATGAATTACATACACAATACACGATTGCGTTATCTAATAATTGCAGTGTATTAATTATTTAAATTGTATAATTTTATTTTAAATGATTTAATGAATTTTTTACAAAAACCGAAAATGTACGGTTTTGATTATTTACAGGAAGTTTAATGTTTTGATAAAAACGAATGAGTAACAAGTTGACCACACCTGTATCCAAAAATTACTGATATTAGTATGTATACACACAAAACAGAATGTATAAGTATTTAAAATAAAAAAATATTTGCAGTAATTTAATAAATTTGATGTAAATTGTTATATGCAATTGTGATTAATTTACCGCATTATCAAAACATAAATAAGTGATATGTAACAAGTACAAAAAAAGTAATGACGTGAGATAATTAACCAGTGATAATTTGAGGTATAATTTAAACTTACATTGCAACAATTTTACTCTGACTGCCTCTAAAACTTTATCAGTGTCTTCTTGCATAATATTAAATAAAAAACCAACTAAAAATAAAAGAAACAATTCGCATCTGCGTGACAACAAATATGCATAAATTTAAATTTAATCACGGACATTCTCAAGTCCACTCCGATCACGTTTAATCAGCATATACAATATTCTAAATTATTCAATAAATTCGTATTTAAGATGGATCTCTAGGCGTCAAACAATGGGTGTCAACCTACTTTCTTAATGAACTAATATAACACATTGTTGACGAAATCACAAACACAAACATGATGGAAGTTGGAATATTAAAAACTACTTTTAGCAAGGATATACGCCACACACCTACTGATAATTATTCATCTCGTTTTTTAACAACCACAGACATGCGATACAACAAAGATAGATAACAACATTTGGATTGGAAATGCCTACCTGCGAGTATATCTAACAAAACGGAATTCCTCATTTATAATGGATATCCTTGATTGGACAGCCTATTAGTAATTTTAAATTGTACCTGATGATTGCTACGTATTTTATTAGGTAATAGGTAGCTAACATAAAACCGTCAAGCTGGTTGTCTAAGTTTAATGTCTTTAGTATTAGTTTAAATTTAATAAATACAAAATGTTGTATGCCTGCTACAGCTGATTTAAAAAGAATGTAATTTATATTTTGTATAATTTGAGAAGAAAAAAATATTAATCACTTTTTTAATTAATCAGGATGTATAAAAAGGTAAATCATTTCTTATCTTGGCAGGTTTTTTTAGTGATTAATAAGTTAATTGAACGTAATTTTTCTAATTATATTTATAATAAACAGAAAATGCCAAAAAAATAATCGGCTTAAAATAAAAAAATAGCCTGTTAAATTTGAAACTTGGAAAACTAATAAAATCAATCAAATTATGTAGAAAAAATTATTATGTTGAGTCTTTCACAAACCATAAATTATTCACAAAACATTAAAAAATAATGAATGTATCTTTAATTAAAAAACTAACCAAGAATGATCTATGATGGACCTTAATGATCTTAATATTTAATAGAAAATAAATTCTTGTATGAAAAGTGAGGTGAAATTTTTCGAAAATTTGAACTTAGAAATACTGTAATTTAACAAAAATAAACCAATACTTTTTCATGACCAATAACATAGTTATTTATTGTGGATTATTTTACTGCTATCTATGAAACTGTTGTCCTAGTAAATAGTATTTTTATAAATAATTATTAATTAGAATCTATTATTATACAATATCACTAAAATATTGACTTTTTGAAATTAATACTTTATAAATATAGGTATTCCTTATTTACATGAAACTGACATTCATCTTCTATTTCAAAGAAAATAATATTGCAATTTCTCCTAGAATTACTTACCCAAATGATAAATAAGTAAGTACTATTTATTAGCTTTTCCAAAGTATTTCAAAATTCAAATATTAACATCAAAATGAATATCATGTTAAAAAAACTTCAATGATCGCGTTGGCATTTTTAGTACAAAAATATACAAAATAAATTAAATCATCCTCGAAAATAACTCGATCAAGCTTTTTTTAAATTTCTAGTTTTTATAATTAATGCATTACACAATCTAAAGTTCAGTTTAAATTAATTCATAATTCTGGACTTTTAGGTTTCTATCTTCCTTTGATTCAATAAATTTTGTGAAAACGTACAGTAAATTGGAGATATTGTAATAAAGAATGAACATTATGAAAATGTAGAACTCGGAAACACACTTATTAACAACAAAATAATCAGTTTTTAGAACAAATAACAGTTATTAGGTATTTTATAGTAAGCAGTAGTGACCAATTTGTGGCACCCACAGATGGTTGACTTTTCAAATTATATAACTATGAGTCAGTAGTAAAACAAACCCATACGTAATTATTAGTTATTTAAGTTAAACAATCATGCACAAATAACAACAAACAAATATTCTAACCTGAAGATTTGGATTGCTCAAGAATTACTCGTTTATTTTCCTCCATTTTATCTTACACCACTAAAAATAAACTAGCGCTGCAAACACGCGTCAAGACATAGTACAACAAATGACACTTTTGACACTGACACAAGTGACAGTGACATTAGTACAAAAAAGAAGAAAATCTTCTTTCTAATAAATTCATTTCCAACATTCTGTTTGTTATTAGGGTAAGAGACAGTATCAGGTATTATATAATAATAAAAGAGAAGAAATTAGACATTTGAAGGTTGGTATGGCAGCGGGTGACAAACAAAACAACGTCAAAAATGTTTAAAGCACAACATTATTCTTATTCAGATAGATCTGACGTTTTTTCCTCAAATAACTATACTATGGAAAATTCATATTGTCTCTGTGGCCAACCGTACGATCCAAATATTTTTATGATCCAGTGTGATGCATGCAAAGATTGGTTTCATAGTGTGTAAGTATCTGGCAAATTTTCAGTATAATTAAGTTATATTTGGCAATTTTTGTAGGTGCTGCAATTTTCCTGAGTATACCGCTATTGAAATAGACAAATATCATTGTCCTAGGTGTGTTCCAACGTTTGGTCCATCCATAAGTAAGTTCTGCAACAGAACGTAGTGTTGAATGCATTACGCTATATATGTATCTATTTTAGATAAACCTATTTGTAATTGGCACAGACATGACTATTGGGATGACAATTCGTCCACAAAACCTGTACAAACCGGCACGCCTGTGTTTATAAAAGAGTTATGTGCTAGGCATTTCACTCCTGAAACCGATATCGTTTTACACATTCGAGGACAGCAATTAACGGAGAACTTTTTAAAAACGCACGGGTTCAACAGACCTGTTGTTATAGATACTAAGGATGGCTTAGATTTGACGATGCCTCAGGAAAACTTTAGTGTTTATGATGTGGAACAATTTGTTGGGGGTGATATGGAAATAGATGTTATTGATGTTTGTCGTCAAAATAATATAAAAATGAAACTTAGAGAATATGTTGAATATTTTAATAGTACGAATCGTACCAGAGTATTTAATGTTGTTAGTCTTGAATTTTCATCAACAGGGTAAGCATATTGTAAAGTAAAGAGTAAATATTTACACCTACTTAATATGTAACTGTTTTATAGACTAGCATCTTTAATAGAAGCTCCTCAGATAGCTCGGACATTGGATTGGGCCAACGTTGTGTGGCCTCCAAATTATCCGGGAAAACCTCAAGTTCAAAAATATTGCCTAATGAGTGCTAAAGATTCTTATACAGACTTTCATATTGATTTCGGCGGGACTAGTGTGTGGTATCATGTGCTACGAGGTGAAAAAATATTTTATTTCGTCAAACCCACCCCTGCGAATTTGACACTTTATTCCCAGTGGATGACGTCAACTAGTCAAAGTGAAACATTTTTTGGAGATCAGGTATAAAATCATTAGAAATATCGACAATAAGGATTCTTTTGATGAAATGCCTTCTTATAGTTGTAATAAAAATTCTATTCAATGTCTAATTTTTTAGGTTGATCAATGTATAAAATGTGTGATAAAACAAGGTCAAACTATGCTTGTACCTACAGGATGGATTCATGCTGTATATACCCCAGTGGATTCTTTAGTTTTTGGTGGAAATTTTTTACATAGTTTAAATATAAGTATGCAATTAAGGTGAGCGTACCCAAAAACTCTAATTGCTGGCAATAGCGTCATTGGATCAAGCGATTCAATACTCGATTTTTACTCTAATAAGAACTCTCGCTGAGTAGTGAGAATTAAGAATTGTATTATGGTAAGTAGAGGGTATATTATTCTAATAAAACTATTTTTGCAGTGTATATGAAATAGAAAAGAAGATTAAAACAGAACAAAAGTTTCTTTATCCTAATTTTGAGATGATCAATTGGTTTTCTGCAGCTTATTTATTAAATGAATTGATAGAGATTAATATGCAAGGAAGTAGATGCCCCGATTATTTTTTAGTAGGAATAAAGTCTTTATTACAGGCGTTGAAGCATTGGAATACTGAAAAAGATGTAAGTTGTGAAATAATTCTATATATTATCTACGAAATCACGTGTATTTTAGTACAATTTATCTGTAAGGGAGCAAATTCCTGTTATGATAAACGTTCCTAAACTTATAAAAGATATAGGCAAAGAAATTAGGCATGCAGAAAGGTATATTATTCAATTAAATCCCCCTAAACCCGAAAGAGAGTCGAAAAGGAAAAGAAAAAAACCGGTCAACAAGGATTTTGTCGATTATTCATTGATACCCAAAGGCACATCTCACGATGTAAGTATTACACACAAAACATGAAATAGTTTATGTTTTCTTGTTTTCATATTTTAGTTTATGCCGTTAAATGAACTCCCCCAAACACCCTCTACGCCTATCAAATATTCTCGACACTCTGCATTAAAGCTCACATTACCAAAACCTGCTCTTTATCCATACGAGAGATCTGGCACCTCTTCAGAAGAAACTGTATTATTGGATGCGAGCAAGCCTTTCGACACACAGCAGTGGCTGAACATGCCATTCGACAGGCCACAGGAAACTATTGCAATTCATCGAGGTGGAACAGTTTTAAAATTTAAATTGGGGTATGTATCAGAAACGATTTCACCTTAATTTATACTAATATTTTAATTAAACAGGACGAAGGACATTCTTCCGCCTCCCATTCCAAATGCACCGCCGGCAGATTACGTGTTTCGGGACGATTTGGGGGGAAACTCTCAGGATATTTACGATTTTCATGATGATAGTGATAGAGATGAAGACTGTTTTAATTTTACAATTGACGAATCCCCGCAGAAGAAGCCGAAAAGAGCGGCTGGAAAAGCTCGAGCAGCCGGTAAGTTGTGCTTCATTGCATTTTAAATAAGTACATACCGATTCGGAAAAATTCTAACTACAGTATAGTCCATCTACGAGAGCGAAAAAGTAAGGATTTTATCTAAGTTTAGAACACATTAGGAACAGTTATATCGACAGCCTATAATAGCGAAATAAATATTCGTGCTCTCTCAGTTATATATCGGTGTGTACTGTTGTGTTCTCTTTTACTCTCAAAGCATTATATGTGGTTAACATATTTCCCAATCTGTATATGGTTAAACGTTATAATTTATTTAATTTCAGTTAAAAAACACAAACTTCTTGGTGGGGATATAGAAGGATCAAATGGAATTGAATCTCTAATACAAGCCTCTGCACTGTCAGTGCCGTAAGTGCCTAATTTTTGATAAATATAATAACAAAATACAATATAACAAGACATAATATAATATTTTTTTAGTTTGACTGTGGATGGAGGTACATCACCTTCAACACAAGAGGCAATAGCTGGAATGCTCTCTATAAGTCAAAATTGGCCACCTAACAAAGCCCAAAGGAAAAAGTACGTTTCCAGTCCTATAGAAGAAAACGTTAGTAATGTTCATCAAGACGATGATTACAGTAAGTATATCACAACTACTTCCCAGTTATTTCAAAATTTAATGTTCTATTTATTAGTATACCCGTCTTTGGACAATTCTGACGACGAAGATGTACATATTTTTAAACCGCGGGGCCGGTCAAAAGTCGATGAAGCTTGGAACCCCAAGGCGAGAGTGGGGCCACTTCTGCCTAAAATGAACAGGCCCGCTCGAGAGGGCACCAAGAAACAGTCCGTTGAGAAAGTTCTCGAAGCAGCGGCAGCTAGGAGAATAAATGAGATCCCCGAAAAAAATAATAAGGTACTTACAAGCATAAGCTGCGCAGAGCGTCGCAGCCTAATAGCAAAGATTACCGAGTAAATCCTATTTATGTTTTAGTTTCCGAAGAGGCAGTACCGTCGGCGAAAATTGAAGCCAAAGCTGGACGTTCGCAGTCCGCCAATTAGCGTTACGCCTGTAGCTAGTACTTCTGCGACGGTACCGACTACGCCGTCGAGCAGCGGCATCTCAACACCCAAACCTCGAAAGGGAATGAAGACTGTCAAACAACGATTAGGAAAAATTTTAAAAATTCATAAGATGATACATTAGTTTGTAATCGAAATCGGTTGGTCGATTGTTTTATGAGGTACATTTGTTTTGATGTTGATGCATTGAAATCGTTTTAATTCGCCGAAATCGGGCATTTGTTAAGGGCGTTCTCGAATTTTAAGTAATAGAATTTAGATGATGGATGTTTTATTTGCATTTGGTACAAAACGTGTTTTATTTGAGAGATTGTCTTCGGAAATGATCTTAACATTGGTGGTATCTAAACATTGTGAATATGTAATAGGATATTTTTTATGAAATAAGGTTATTGTCTAAATACTAATCATACTTCTGTTAAATTCATGTGCTTAGTCTAAAGCTCCAGCACTGACGCCACTAATGGGATGATATTTTGTTTCATTTAAATGTTCACGTAGGTTGTGCAATATCACAATAATTACACTGTATTTGTAAACGCAAGCTATTTGCGTCGTACTATTTTCATTTATAATATTAGCATTATCCATATTAAGAAGAAGAATTTATGTTTTTGTTTTATAAAATATTATAAGTTTGGTAAAAAATAATTTTTTGAATTTCGAGAATCCCTTTAAAAGAAACGACACTTATTTTATATTTGAGTGCTTTTTAACTGTAATTTTACTTGTTACATGTATAATTCATTCATTTGTATATTTTGTTAATTTTTTATTGATTGTTGTTTACTTACAATTTTATTCACTTTATAATCGAAATATTGAAATAGTTCTTGAATAATTTAACACGGTTCATTTTTCGAGAATAAATGTACCTTATATTTATTTATTGTTATGAAAATCTCAGTATTCATTTTAGTTTATTGTAATTTTTGATTGTTTTTATTAAATAACATTCCATTCAATAACTTTGGTTTTATTTATGTAAATCGGATAATTAAAATTAAGGTGAAGAAAATGAATGGGATTTTTTTAAGAATGTTTTTTCACATTATGCTGAGACTGAAATTCGTCACATTTGAAATAAAATATTGTATATTTCGTGTAATTAGGAAACAAACACTTATGCAATGAACAAACAAGTTTTTGAGTATTATACTATAGCATAATCTTCGTCTAAGGCTAAATATTCTAAGGAAAATATGAATTTTCTGTAAAAAATATTTCACCACTTTAGATTACTGTTTGAAATTTCTATAAATATGTGTAAGTACGATTAAAAATTTTTCTGTATATTTTATTAATAAAATCACTTCAAAATGTGTATGGTCGACTTTTTGTTATAAATATTTTTCGGTTTTTACTCTGTCGATAAGTGTAAAAAACTCGAAATATAAATCCAAAACGTGGAAATCCATTTCATTTACCAAGTAGTTTGTGTAAGTTTAAAACGTTTAATTTCAAATAAATCAGGAGATTAATTGTATACTTCGAACAAAATACTTGCACATCAACGTTGTAAAAAATGCCTGTTAGAAGCACAGATGTGAAAGTCACCAAATCGACGAAGAAAAGCGATGTGAAGAACGTGACCAAACCCGAAAAGACCAATGCAGCTGCAAAAGAAACCAAGCCGGCAACAAAAAAAATTGTAAGGAAACCACCTGTAAAGAAAACCAAACCTGCTGCGAAAGCATCTTCTGGGTGCTGCGGGCCATGCCCCTCTTCACCAATATTTGTTACAAAAAGACAAACCAGGTCTACATCGAATTCCCAAAAGGTAAGATAATAATTCATTTGAAATTCTTACCAAAGTAAATTAAGATGCTGTAAATTTTATTTGGTTGTTTGTTTAACAGAAAGCAACTGCTGGAGGACCATCGTCGAGTAGTGACTGCGGTTGCTGTGGCTGCGACTGCTAGTTCTGAATTACTATTGATAAATTTTCTATTTTAAATTGTGTATTTTTTGTTTTTGTCTGGTACAATAATCTATATACTTTTACTATTTTAACATAAAACTGGCTATGTCTATGGAATTGTCGAATTAATTAAATAAGTAAATTTTTTATGTAGTTAATGTTTTTTGTCTCCTAACAAAATAGATACAAGACCCATATAACACAGGTAATGTTCGAATCTTGTCGGAAATGATACCTACAAAGGAAAATCTGTTGAAGAGAAATCTCAATGGTTACATACCGTAACTAGAAATAATATAAAAATCGAAAGCAATCGATTCGATTCGAATTGTACTGTTCCATTTCGTGGTTTTCAGAAAAAAGCATATTAGAAATAATTTTTAATTTCATGAAGAATGTTTTATTTCGTTTAGATCTGGTTTCCCCCGATAGTTCTTTTACTTCCAACTTCCAACTCTGATGCCGGTATAAAACTTTGACTATTCCTAATTGAAGTGCAGTCGGTACTGGTTGTTATATATACAAAATATCCTAGTTTCTTAACTGGTAGGTGAAAATTTTTTGGATTAAGTTGCTTTAGTGTTGCTTGCATATGTGGGGATTATTGTTAAGTGCTTCTTTTGAGAAAATCATTGCTTTTGGATTTTTGTTAAAATTGTAATTTACTGTAACTGTAAATCATAAATTTATTGTATGGTTTCAGTATCTAAATTTCATATCTAGAAATTATCTACTAGAACATATCTAGAACATATCTAGAAATCTAGGAAGCTTTTACCCAAAAATAATTTGACCAGAATTATTTAACTCCAATAACATTTTGATTTCAGCTCAGGACATGGTATGGATATTGGTTTTCATTGTTGCTCTGTGTAAGTAAATATTCATCTTCATTATTAATTAATATTATATGTATATATTGTAGAGAATACATTTGATACAAATCAAAAATTAATTTCAAAGTTCGTTTCTTCTCTAATGATTTGTATTTATTCTTAGAAACTGCCATTTCTATTATAATGGTTTTGATCAGAATGATTATGCACATGACTGATTCTAGAATCAATTTTAAACTTTAATATGTAATTAATTGACCAACGGAAATACTTACTTAACTAGAAAAATAGAAAGTAACACCTATCAAGAAAAGAGGATACCTACTAGCACTTCCTTATTCATCGAAAAAAATCTCCATTATCAAAATTAAGTTAATAACAAACGCATTAAATGAAATACCATAATTAAAAACTAATAAATCATATAAAGAGGTCAACACTTAAATCAAATTTCATTACCAATAGAAGATACAAAAAACATTTACAGAATTAGGTAAAAGTTAGTGAAATAATTTCTTTATGCTTCGGATATTGCATTTGAACGTAATGTTTGTAAACGCAATGATTTGTTAATCAAAAAGCCCAAATTTAAATTTTGTTTTGTAAATTTAAATTGGCAAGAAATTTACGCGCGTGCAAATTAAAATCTGAGTGTAAACGTAAGCCTATAGAAAACAATTTTACAAAGATTTTTAATCGAGCATCATCTCTTGTTTACATGCTGCGTGATCTGTTAACTAATCCGTGACATAATTCTCAATTTTACACTTCATTTGGAATGGAAAAAAGTGTGACGAACCTTTAGATTTGAAACAATTGCAGGTAAATTGCTTTTCAACATTTCCCTGTTTAAAAAACAAAAGTCTCTATTTATGAATTTAAAATGTTACGATTAAGTAATTTTTTCGGCGCCGCGCTTAAAAGTATTAATTCATTAATGTCACAATTGCATGCTCGAAAACAGCCTGCAGCAGTAGCATTTTTTACAAGAAATCCTGTAACAACTGAATTAATTGTATTTGATGCAACATCTCAAGTGTACCCGACATTTACTGTTGTATTTTAGTACCAGCCCATTACACTTTGGAGTACGATGACATAGATATTCTAACGAACTATGATGTCCAATTCGCCGCTTTATCTCAGAACAATCAGCTTCCACCCAAGACAAAGCAAGGTTTCAGTGCTGGTAGCAGCTTGAGAAGCATAGCAGAAGGAAGTTCTAATGCTGCTAACGATGCTGTTAATAACCAAGATGCTGCTGGTCATCAGGCTGCTTATGTGGCCAAAAACACTCTGGCACAATCAGCAGCAGCTGTAAGTTTTATTTTCTACTAAATTAGAATATTTATTAGCGTTTGTAACGGTTATTTATGGTTATTGGTTTTGGAATTGAAAGTAATAGGTTCGATTTTAGGCTTCTGCTACTGCACAAGCCGCTTTAGCAGGAAAACAGATTTTGCTTCAAGGGCTGGAACAACAATACAGAGATGCTCAAACGGGTCTTATGGGAGAAAAGCAACAACTAATGCAGGTACACCTAATGGTTTACTGTAAAGAAATTTTCCTGTATAATCTATAATAATTATAATAATAATGTCATCTATAGGCGCAACGATCGGCCGACCAAACGAACCGAGCAGCAATGGAAGCCAGGCAACACGTCCAGGTCCTGCAGAACACCCTGAACGCGGCCCAAGCTGCGGCAGATCACGTCACCCAAGCTGCTAACGAAGCCGCCGGGGAGTTAGCTGCGCAGCAGGCGATGGTGGGGTCCGCGATGGACCGGTTGGAGCAGATAGGAAAGCAACTGGCGGCCGTACGGATCGACTTCCAGGCCACGCAGGCTGCGGCACAGAAGGCGCAAGCTGCGGCCCAGGCGGCCGCGGCGAACGCGGCTGCGGCCGCTGCAGCTGCTGCGGCAGGTATGAGCAACCGAATCCGGACTTTGTATACGGCTTTAGTTCGTAATTTTGAGAGTATTGGGGATTTTATAAAGAAGAATGTGTTGAAACTTTTTACTGGTTGAATAGCTACTGCCTAATCTACCTACGCCATGTTAATTTTGTTGATAAGGAAAGTAGAATTTATTACTAAAATTATCTAGGTACAAGTCTTCGAATATAATAATAATTTTTTTCTAATTTGAATAATATTAGTAAACAGAATCGAATACTTGCATCTAAATAAATCCTATATAGAATAGAAAATCCAACACTCTTAACAATTATTATAATTTTACATATACTTTAATTTCGCGTTAAAAATCCGCCATAGAAGCTAAAAATTTAATTATTGTTATTGCAGATCTGGCTAAGAACGCCGGGAAGATCCCGCTTCCTCCTCCGCCACCTCCGCCGCCAGCGCCCAAGCCCGACAAGAGCGGAGGCGGCGGCAACGGGGGTGGAAAGAAGGGAGGTGGTGGCCATCAAGGAGGAGGATCTGCTGGAGGCAAATCGTCGAAATATAGCGCTGACGGCAGTGACTACGATCAAAATTCTTTCTACCACCCTCTGTTTTACGATGAAAGTTAAATTCCCGCAAGTGGTTGATTTTTTTACAATTTTTTAAAAATAAACTAATAAAGTAATTTTGCGAGTTTTCTTATAAATGTTATACAGGGTGTTTCATAATTATTGTATCAAACTGATAGGGGTTGCAGAGGGTAACAAAATCAGCAAGTTTGAGTAATAAACCCCTATCCGGAAATTAGCCGCTTGGGCTCCAGGATTAAAAACGAAAAATAGGGATTATTACCAATTTATTGATCCAGCTTACCAAAATTGCTCAATGGGTCCACGTTGCCACGTTGTTTATTTAGAGCTTGTATGTGGTTTCAACCCGATGGTGCTCCATCACATTTTACTTTGCAAGCGCGGGGTATTGGGCTTAAATCTTTCCCAACAGGCGCATAGACCTAGGCGGCCCTGTGCATAGGCCTGCACGGTCGCCCGACTTGACCTTACCGGATTTTCTCTTATGGGATCATGTCAAAGCAACTGAGGTTCGCAAATATCTGTGACCTCTGGCAGAATCAATGACCTTAGAAAACAGCGGGAAACTACAGAGGATCCTTAGATCTAGGTGGTCACGGGGCTGAAAAAGACCTGCCCGCAAAACAACAACAACTTGTAAAAGCATACACATTGAGCAATTTTTAAGGGTGGAGTTCAATTGGTCCCCGCGGCCAAATTTACCCAAATATAATCCTTTTTCGAGTCGAAAGCTATTAGTCAATTGGTCCCCAATATCGGATTAAGGGTTTCTAGGAAGGACCGATGGGAATATTTATAATTTTAAAATTCTCTGGCAAATTTCGATTATGTATTTTCATTTCGTAGTACAATTTAATGAGGATTTTAAGATTAGGGGAAATTTTTTGACATCTGTCTTTTTTTTCTATTTCAATTAGGGAAAATCCCATGCCTTCCAGTATACTTCTAGAACATTAGGTGTACTTTTCATAATAACAAATTTCGATATTGTAAAATATCAAGGTACTTTACTCTTGAGCAATAAGATTAATAAGATTGATAAAATTTGATTTTTGATGGTTGCATCTTGGATTTTAGATCATGCAGAACTTTTTGTGAAGAAGAACTATTTCTTAAAATTACTAATAAAGTTTCCCATATGTTGCCAACTATTTTTTGAAATCCGTTCGTATATTAAAACTAAAATTCTTTATTTGCACAGAAGTTTTCTTTTAATATATATTTTACCAATTATATATATTTTAAATTACTAATGCTTAGATATTAAATATTTTTTAACACTAAAAGCTGCATTTTGTCCAAATTCTCTCAGCTATGTAAGTACACCAGAAGATGTTAGCCAAATGATAGTTATTCATGCAATGTAAAATCTTATCTAATCGGATTAGGAATATTTTGACCGCGGGGACCATTTAGCCCATTAAATTTTGAAACTGGGGACCAATCGACCTGTAGGATTATGGAATCCCGCTGACAAAAATGACCGTGGGGACCAATTGACCAACACCGATTTTTAAAAGCTGTATCCATAAATTGGTATTAATCGCTATTTTTCTGATTTTTCCTGGAGCCCAAACTGCTAATTTCCGGATAGGGGTTTATAAGGCAAACTTTTTTATTGTGATACCCTCATCAACCCCTATCAGTTTGATACAATAATTATGAAACAACCTGTATTATTATGCTAATATTATGCGCTATATATTCTATTCATTGGAATTAAATAAATGTAACTGTTGGGGTAATTCAATAGTGGTATTTACACCCCCAATTTTATATAAATAGTAGTGCAACCCCAAAATTTTACAAAATTAGAGATATATTTATACTTTCAGGTTCATATAAATATAATATTGTCCGTAGAATAATCCATAAAAATTGGTGAAAGTACCCTTAAATTTGAACCCTAGGAGGTTATTTACAGCGCTGTCTCGTATCGTGGGATCATTAGCATTTAGCAATTGTGACTTATGAACCGATACTTAAAAATAAACACAAAACTATGGTAGAAAATAGCTCTTTCTTTTAGTGATACCGTTAGTCGGGTAAGAGTGAGACTGGGTCACGTTTCCTTCAGTCAGGTGTTAGCGCTCTGTCCAAGTACTTACGGTTACCGCTTGACCACTTTTGATGGTCACTTCTTGCATTTCGGTTTCGTCAAAATTAAAAGTTTTCATACTGGCCGTCGTTTAGCGTTCGTTTATAGTTTAAAAGTGATTATGAGGTTTAACAAAGTGCTGTTGTTTGTCGTTATAATGGGTAAGAGGATTTTGATTGGAACTTTTCGTTGTAAATATGATATGTACAGTGTTTTTAGTACCTATACATTCGATTAACATAGTATTGAGGACAAGAATTTTAAAGATCTTGCAGATTGAGGTTATTTATGTGTTTGCTTCCGGGATTTCATGAAAATTCGCATTTTTTATTGTAAGATGAAATGTGTAGATTACTCAGCGTTCCTTCTTTATTACACCAGCAAAATCTATTGTAAATACAGGAATTTTATATTTCCAAAAATACCTATTTTAAAACAACCAATATACATACCTATGAATGGGTAATTTATTTATTTTCGCTAAACCATTATTTGTCAATTGAATCAAAATGGAATAATTTGCTTTTAACGACTGTATTGTCACGGTTTTACACTAAAAGTGTATTGGAAATCAATATGTAAATTATACAGTGTGTATAATAAAGTCATTACATTTAATTACGATTTTACAATGCAATGTTTAGCGTTTAGCCTTCCAAAAAGCATTTTGTGCAAAATCACAAAAAAGTTTTTACCTTCAAAAATTAATGAAACCAAAAAGGATTACTTAATAGGGTAGTAAATATGAAAATTGGAAATTGTGAATCATTGGTTAAATTACATCTATACGACTCTAGAAAGTTATACAATGACGATGAATGGGTGCCAATATTAGTAATTATCGCTTTTAGACAGTTGCTTATTTATTAATAAATTATTATAATAACTTGGTGTAGACTATTAATTACTACCCTAAATTATTTTGAAATTCTTCGGTAATTTATATACCAATTTTTGATGCTTCAGAATTTTCAACAGGAAGTAAGAATGAAGTTTATTTATAGTTCATTAATGGACACTAATTAAGTAATCGAATTTACAATGCAATTAAATTATTATATGTGTGTCCTGTAAAAAATATCAGGGAACAGGATTTTTATGTAAATTAAAAAAACACATTTACTATAATTAGTGCAAATTTGTTTATCGCTCATTTGATGGGTAGTCATTCAAAACGTAAGTTCTAATTGGTACCATTTTAGGCGTTTCCAGTATAATCCTTGAAGAAATTAAATTGTCGATAAAATAAAAAAAGCAAGATTTCAGTATATTGCACACTAAATGCTACCTACTAAAAGATTTATTAATTAAATAGCTTTAAATCGAGGACACGTTTATTTGAAAAAAATGTTTCAAATGAGGTTATTTCAGTTTATTTACATACGTTAAAATTTCAATTAGGAAATAGTCGGCGGTATTCAACTCAAATTAGCCATCAATTTTCGCAATTTTGGCTTTATAGAAATTAAATTCAAATCGTTTGTGGAAAGTAATAGAACTTCGAAATGAAAAATAGCTATTGCATATTTCACGCGTCGGAAATACTCGATTGCTTAATGATTAATTCTAATTTAATCCTTTAATTTCGTTCCTGTTATTTTTTATTGCGAGTGCAATTTTTGATACTATCGTTATCGAGAATACTGCTTTTTAAATCCTATTGTTATAATACTTTCTTGAATTATTGTAGAAATATGTGAGTACATTAGTTATCGATTACTTTCAAGGTTAAATGCATTTTCAAATGAAATCTGCACATTAAAAGCAGAATCAGAGCATTTAGAGATATCTGTTTTTCATTTCACTTTAGGTAATAATTTGAATTTCCAAATGCATTAGGTAGGCTATTCATTGAAGCACATGTTATAGATTATGTTAGGACATCTAATGACCTGGGAGGCTCTGTTGTTTCTCCTGGGTGACGTAAATGCTGAACATGACATTGATTTAATTAATCTCATGGAGTTACTTGTGTGGATTATATAATTTAACATTGATTGCAAATATCAACCTTGAGTAGTAATGCAATGATGAGATAAATGCAATTGAATCTGCACATAAATAATCTCGACTTTTTGCAAGCTTGTCTATTGTACCTTTTTATTGTATTTTTTTGTAAATTACTACTTATTACACCCGTTTTAAAACAAGTTGTGTTTCCTATTTTAAGATTAACAGCAAAATGTTTCAGGGTCAGATTTTCAGTTTTAATAAATTTGTGCAATGATGTAGCAAATCGTGAATTAACGCTGTTACGTTATAGATAATAATAATAATAATTGTAAAAGATTTTACATAACAGAACTTTGTGGTATAGTGGGCCTTTCGATCAATTCTTATATCGTCAAATATTTGTACTGTAATTCAATCCTGAACATTTTGTAGCAACAATCTGAATTTACGGTGCAAGGAAAGTCGCATTTATTGTAGTCTGTTGCATTGGAATTGTCCTGCATTTTTAATTACAATGACAAAGCGTGGGAGTGTCGAGCATTGATATAGGCACCCATTAAAATATTGATTAGTAATTGTGAATAAAATTTAACACATTAGTATTTTTATCGGTTTTATTTAGAACTATTAGACATGACAAGAACATGACAATTTGTTAACTAACGAGCCGCTACATAATATAAAATCCGCGAAATTCTATTGCAGCAACAATTACAAACTAATTTTACGGATTCGTAATAAAATTTTAACGGTTCGTTAGTTAACAGCCAATTAAAGAAGAGTTCTTTTTACACCAATGTTCCTTGTATGACCGTTTCCAGGCTTGTTTTATTTCAATGTTACCAGGAAAAATGTAAATTTGTACAATTCATCAGAATGGCAACGAAATTAGAATGCTTACTTGATTTCTCCTTGCAGGCGGGACTTGGCAGATAGGCCGACCGACCTGTGTTTTGGAATCAGATTTTGGATTTGTCCTCAACTGTGCTTTTAAGAAATCTGGGCTGTTTCGAGTTAGAAATCTTGGTGGTGTGAAAGCTCACATAGGCCTGGGTAAAATCTTTCTTTCTATTTGCTTATTAACTTTTCTTCGAATTTCAATAAATTTGTAGAAAACGTAGATGTAGGTATGTAGTTCGTTCTATTTTCTTTTGCAAAATTATTGTGGCATGAATGGCATTCCAAATGTAAATCAAACAAATTTTCAATCACGTTTAAATTGTATCTAACAGTAATTGAAATTGTATCAAAGGTATAGTATGATTCAAAATTGGAAAAAGGGTTTTAAAAACAACGCAGTGTTAATTTAAATTTAAAAACCATTTACAAATGCCGCAATAGTTTTGGTATAGATCACGTTTTAACCTGCTCCTTATATTGCACATAAAAGTGTACCTACTGTATGTATTTAAATGTAAATTTAGAAATTTAGGTAGTCTAATAATTAACAAAAAATAAATTGAACCTATAAGAATACGAGAATTCATTAGAGATGCTAGTTAAAAGTTTTGGAAGGTCTATACAAAAGGCAACCGAAAGAATTGAGTGGAAAAAATTGGCCATGCGTTTTTAAAGTAATTTGGTTTACATAAGAGAAGTAACAATTTTAAATGATTGTTTTACATTATTATTTCTATTTAAATACCACGTCATAGAAAATTGTGAAATGTAAAATTAACTGTTTGAATATTTTACTTGCGTGGAAAATAAAAAAAATATTTTACATCACATTAATAAAATTTTATCTATTAATCAATCTTCTGAACAAAGAAAAAGTTGAAAATGAAGAGGTCAATATCCCTATTTGATTAATCAATCTGTTATTATCTATATTCATATTGTCACTTTCACTATTAAAAATTTGTAGGTGGCTACATGAATAAACGATTTTCGTTTTAAAAAATACCTCAATAAATATCATGTTTTGTTTGACTTGTAATTTTACTTTCATGTCATTCAACTGGAACTCTCACTGTAAATTTGTACAATTTTCAAGCAGATTCCCAGTGGTGCGTGAACAAATTTGTTTGAGTTGTATTCTTAAACTCCTTGTTTATATTTAACACGTTAAGGGAGTAGGTATCTTAAAATTGGTGATATAATTCATAAATAGATACGACAAAATTATCATGAAAAAATTATGCGGTTCACTCTAAAAAACGTGCTTTCTCAATACTTTCACGTTATAAACGCCGCAAAATAAATAAAATCTGTCCGAACAACATCACTGAAGAAGGGTTACATCACTGAATAACATTTCTGTGTGCCGTTTATAGTAAAACTTGCTGAAAAAATGTAACAGGCGATTAATTCAAACGTTAAATAACCTTGTGCAAATTAAGTAACGCCAAGGAGACGAACGAGAAATAAATCTAGAAGAATCTCCTATGTTTCTGCCCTCAAAAATTTAACACTTTCCGCTGACGTATTTAGAACGCAATATTTTGTAACTGGCATGGCATAATGCTAATCGTATTATTTTATAATAATGAACAAATAAATCGAATATACAGTGATGGTAAATATGTGGAACTGAATGAAGTAAATTCCTTACGTTTAACGAGTTAAATATTTTTTTAGTCCAAGGCGAAATTGCCTGCCTATAATAAAATTCTTAAACAAAATAGTTTACCTAAGGTTTCTAAAATAATGGTAATGATGGTATTTCAATATTGTCATATTAACTATACGTACAATTCGTACAAAGTGTGATGAAATAGATGATTTACGTATATTTCAGTTTATTTGAAGTTAATTTTAAGATTTTTGCAACAGTTCAATGTTCTGATTTTAAAAATTGCCCAAATAATAAATACATATTTATTTATTTAAAATTGTAAAATTGCTGAAAATACTTCAACATTCAACACACTTACTTATTTACCATATATCCATAAAATATTAAAAGTTTCTGCAACAAAAACCTGAAAACTAATGGCAAGAAAAGATGCTATAAGTATCATTAAAATTTAATTATGTAAATGCCACACATTTTTGCGTACCTAATTATTCTTTAGTATGTATAATCATTTGTAATTCATTATTAGGTATCACTATTTAAAGTAACACGAATATTAGAAGTTGTTTGTATCTCACTAAAATACTAACAATTCGGCTTTTCGTTACATTTTCTACCTTTTGAACAATGAACAAATTATAAGCGCTCTCAGTCCTTCTTGTATGAAAGGCTATCGTGACTACTTTTGTGCAGGAACGAAGGAGGCGCAAAGGTTACACTTGTCCTCCAGGGCTCTTACCTATATCCTTTTACCCGCATTGTTGCATTCGACATACAATATTTAAAATATAGCGATTGTAATCCCCGAGAAATTTTAATTTTCTTCGCTATAAACTCATAGCCGGATATGTTACACTTAGGTAATGGAATGCATTCATACAAATACGTACTTATCGTGTAATAATGTAGAAAGTCCTTGAAAGGCGCAAGAGGAAGATACTCTTTATATATCGCAATTACGACTAAATACGTATTATTTAAATTGTTTACTAGTTAATAGAGAATACATACAGTATGTACAGAGCGAAAATATTTTAGCAGAAAATTAGTCGTGAAATGCACCGAAAATTTGCTGGTAAATACACCTGCTGGTTGTCGAGTTGTGCGAATTTGTATTCAATTACGTTTAATTTTAGGTTTTAGTGTAGGAGACGAGTTGGGATTCAAGGAATCCCTCACGAACGTCGAACAGAACCGAAGGAGATCGACGTCAGCTTCGAAGCTTCAAGCTCAACTGATCTCAGCGCAACAAAACGCTAAAAAGCCGGTGAGTTAATTTATCGACTGAGAATAATTGTAGATGCGGCATAAATCCGAATTGGCCAACGTTCGAAGTTCAATCCGAATTGCGCTAATGAAACCAACATCTTTATGCTTCATTAAAAACAGATAAAATGCATTATGACAACGTCCTTCGGAATATATGTCTTGTCGAACAATTGTTTACATTTGCCTTTGTGGACGATTGATGCTCATTTGCGAAAGAGATATTTATATGGAATAACGTTACAAGGTGCTCTTACAAAACGCGTAGTTAAGAAAATTATGTCTCGCGCGATTAGTAAAGTTCCAATTTACATTTACGAGTCTTGAAGCTGCGAATATTCTGAATTGAAATGTTTTTCAGAGCGTGATAACGCCATCACCGAAGGGTCTTTCGTTGGATTCCAGAATGGGCACCGTGGACGTAGTTACACCTACGTCAGCGGGCCAAATGATGGGGTTGCCCAAACCTGCCAAGAGACCTTCTGGAGCGATCCCTCCTTTTAAACCCATTCCTCCAGCAGAAGAAAGATACACAGCCGGTCACTCAACTTCTTTTAACGGTGTGTAAAAAGAGCGTGTTATATAGGGTGTTACAGCGAAAGGCAGCCCATTTAATCGGCTTGTAACTTTTCATCGCCTAATCATAAAAACATGTGGTTTCGCAGATATGCTTTATTTTGCTATGTTTTGTTTCAGTGATACATAAATTTTGTATCAGCTGTACAAGGTGCATGTTTTATCAAAATTCCTTAATTTCAATTCGCATTAACCACATAAAACAACCTGTATGACGTCATCTGAAAGATACACTCTTCTACTTTTCCAAAATGTATAATTTGTACGTGTTATTTTATAAAACAAAGAAGATATTTAACTTTGATTAACATAATGCAAATCGCCTTAATTAAAATAATATTTACAACAATCTTAAATTTTCCATTTTAAAGAATGCTTTATCAAGCTTTTTCAATGGTTTTTCATTAGGAAATACATTTAATAACCTTACACTTTAACATTTTCTTTTTGAATTAAACATGTTTTATACGGTGCCGATTTACCCTGGCTACATTAGTGCAAGATAGCATTAGTGAAACGTATAAAACATGTTTAATTCAAAAAGAAAATATTAATGTGTAGGATTATTAAATGTGTTTCCTAATGAAAAACCATTGAAACCCACCTAATAAAGCATCCTTTAAAATGGAAACATTAAGATTTGTTGTATACTTTATTTTAATAAAGGCGATTTGCATTTATTCAAAGCTAAATATCTTTGTTTTGTAAAATAACATGTACTATGGTGGACAGTAAGATCGTGCGGTCGTAAAACGCTCTCCTCGTTTAACTCGCCCTACCACCTATTTAGATGGCGAGCGTTTTGAAAGCGCATTGTAAAGCTGGCAACATTGCTATTGCCTGGGCCAGTTGAAATCGGATGTCGTACTGTTCGTTTCGGGTCCCGTCTCCGAATATCGAGTATCCATTTGTTTATACATTCGATGCAATATCGATAATGATAATATCCTTTATCGTGGTCCTATAGTATGTCAACTTGCCTTGGATATTAAAATAGTTATATATATTTTTATAAATAAAGGAAAATCTGATTACATGTCATTCATTAAAAAAAATTAGCATACACAACTAGTTTTTCAAAAGAAAAAAACATTAAATTCATTAGGAAAAAATAAAAAATCGACCTACCTATTCGTGGATTATTGTGAAAAAGCAAATCCTAGGGATTTGCGTATATTGTATGTGATAATCCTGCGAAGTATTTGCCTTTGATGAACCCGAATTAGTTTTTGAATCATTCGTTTTGATCATTTATGTTAATGAAATGTTTTATAAAACATATTTTTTATAAAATTTTATAAAAGCCTGCCTTTTTTTACCTATTTCTTATGAATAAAAAGTTCCTAAAATGAGATCAAATAATTTTTATTTTTTTATTATAACTTGGCTTTTAATTTAATGTTAATATTTTAAATTTTCTCACCCCCTCATGCGGTAAGATTATACCTAAGAAGCAAATTTTTGTTAAATATTTTTTTAATTATTAATGAAAGATAAGTTTAGAAATCTGCTTATGTTACGAAATGTCTTTAAAAAATATAAAAATATAATGTTAATTAAAAAAAACATAAACTAATATTAAAATAAGAAAAATTCTAGTCGGTCATCTTCATTAACATAAATGATCAAAAACTAATTCGGGTTCATCAAAGGCAAATACTTCGCAGGATTATCACATACAATATACGCAAATCCCTAGGATTTGCTTTTTCACAATAATCCACGAATAGGTAGGTCGATTTTTTATTTTTTCCTAATGAATTTAATGTTTTTTTCTTTTGAAAAACTCAATATTCTCAATATACTCAATATTCGAAGACGGGACCCAAAACGAACAGTACGACATCCGATTTCAACTGGCCCAGGCAATAGCAATGTTGCCAGCTTTACAATGCGCTTTCAAAACGCTCGCCATCTAAATAGGTGGTAGGGCGAGTTAAACGAGGAGAGCGTTTTATGACCGCACGATCTTACTGTCCACCATAGTACAAATTATACATTTTTGGAAAGTAGAAGAGTGTATCTTTCAGAAGACGTCATAGAGTTTGTTTCATCTGATAAAATTTGGTTAAGGTGAATAGAAAAGAAGGAATTTTGATAAAACACCCTGTACAGCCGAAACAAAATGTATGTATCACTGAAAGAAAACTTATAGCAAAATAAAGCATATTTGCGAAAACCGCGTATTTTTTTGATTAGAGTTTAATGTTACGAGCTGATTAAAATGGGCTAGTTTCGCTGGGACATCCTCTATTATGTTCACACGAATTTATTGAATACAGAGTGCCGCAAAAAGGTTGGGACATGGCTTAACCACAGACTCCTGAGACAAAAATAAGACGATTTAACCGAACTTACTTATGTCCAAACTTGCTAAGAAAAGAAGTTATAGGGTTTTGAAGTTAGGAATTAAAAAGAGATTTTTTGATATTGTGCTAAAATGGCTTAACTTTTTTTCGTGAAAATTTTTACAGAATATCTCTGTTTGGTGACATATTTATGTGTAAATTTCTTTTTTTAAATTGTCCATCCCTCCCTGATTAAGGGGGGTGGCCAACCCCTTTAGAGCCCTAATTGTTCCGCCCATCCAATTCATATAATTTTTGAATAGAAACTAGATTTATTGGTTTATTTATAATGATTTTTTACTATTTGTAAATTTCTATAGAACCCATATTTTTGGAGATAAATTTAATTTTTGGCATCCATACGATTTTTTAAATCCACATTTTCAGCAAAGTCTTATAAACAAAAAATTTTTCATAACGCCTTTTTAACAGATTAAGTTATTTCCAACAAAAATCTATTTAATAATCATTAATGGGGGCCATATTGAACCATATTTATTATAAATTACAGAAATCAAATTTTTAAAAGATAATTTTTTAAAATTTTGAGTGTTATTTTTTTTGTGTTAAGTGGTATGATTAATTGATAGATTATTTTTGAAAATAACTTAATTTGTCAAAAAGGTGTACTGAAATTTTTTTTGTCAATAATGTGCTGAAAATCTGGATAAATTAGATGAATTACATGTGCGGAACAATTAGGGCTTTAAGGGGGTTGGCAACACCCCTTAAATCAGAAAGTGATGGACAATTTAAAAAAAAGAAATTACCAATAAATATATCACCAAACAGAGATATTCTGTACAAATTTTCACGAAAAAAAGGTAAGCCATTCTAGCACAATATCAAAAAATCTCTTTTTAATTCTTAACTTCCAAACTCTTATAACTTCTTTACTAAGCAATTTTGGATATAGGTAAATTCGGTTAAATCGTCTTATTTTTGTCCCAGGAGTTTGTAGTTAAGTCCCAAGCTTTTCGCGACACCCTGTATATGTGAACATACTCTACAATCAAATTTTTTTCTCCAATTTTATTGTACAATTATTAATCCTTAACAGAGGATGTCGTCAAGTCGAGAAATTACTTTGCAGGTGATTCGAATAATCCGGAGATGATGGCGATAATAGCAATACCGAGGAGGGAAGTGCAAGCTCAAGATAAAACCGGTAACGATCAGTTCTCGTACAAAGTTTACCCGGCAGCTGCGAATAACGAAGTGAACCCGAAGAACGCCATTATAACTTTCGGCAACAGCAATTTCACCGAAGAAGACATCGAGGCGTTGATACAAAAACAAATGGCTATGAAGAATAAAGTAACTACTACCACTACGACCACGACGACAACGACGCCTAAACCGTTCAATAAATACGCTAACAGCGCCGGCAAGGTGATGAACGCGCCTAAGGAATACTACCCCGTTGGGTACGACAAGAATTTCGATGATAACTTCGCCTCGAGGGTGGAATTGCCGGAAACCTCGTTCTATTGCGGTGATCAGAAGCATTTTCCCGGGCTGTACGCAGACGAAGATTTGGGTTGCATGGTAAATATGATTTGCAATTAAATAACACTTTACGTTTATTTCTAATGGTAAATTCGATTTGTTAATCAGCCAAGGTCAATGTCCACATGCCTACTTTCTCTTGAGAAAAAAAGCTATTTGAGCTGATACTTTGAACTTGCGAAGAAGATTTATACGCAAATTAATTAACAATCTATTGACTTGTAGGTTGCACAACGTCGAATTTATAGATATTTGGATTCCATTCGTAATAATATTATATGTAAGAAATTTGTCTTCATTTTTAGGTGTTTCACGTGTGTGCTTTAACAGACGATGGGCTTATTATGAAGAGCTTCTTGTGCCCGGAGTCGACTTTGTTCGATCAAACGATTTTAAAGTGTAATTGGTGGTTTTACGTCGATTGTAAAAATTCGAAAAAACTCTATGATTCCAATATACCGATATCGAAAAGCTATCAATTGATGAAAGCTTTAACGTTTTTCTCTTCTTACAAAAACGATAATAGGAATAGCACGAAAACGAACGATAAAGACTGATATGTAGCTTTATAGTTAGATTTCTAGTATTATTAAATGTCTTAATGGAAGGAGACGTGATTAAATACAAAGCGATATTTATTTTAACGGTATTTAATAAATCCTCATTCCTAATAAAAGCTCAATTTTTCGCAATCTAAGTCTTTACTATATTTTAAATAATTTATATTTAGATTTTAATAAGTAGGTGATATAAACGTGATGGAAGATTTGTTTTTCGAATACCTATTAAAATACAATTTGTTGTAATTAAGTTTTGCGAAATTTTATTCAGATACTTAGTATTTGTTTCGTGTAAAAATTTTTCCAGCTTATTCTCAGGGTAGACATAAAATTTAATTAATGGTCATTTTATGGTTGTTGCTTAAAATCTTTTTTATTATTTGTAAAGAACTGAATAAATTAAATAAATCAGGAAGAGTGATGTAAAATCGGTCGAAAGGGGTTATTATGTAAATATTATTGTTGCAGTTACATTGTTCTGTTTTATTAATTGATATAAATGTTGAAATATAATTAGTCGTTTTATTTACTCAAGCCCTTTCATATGAATCATTTACCATTATATTTAGCTTTCAACCATCTATTGTAAGAATATTTCTTGTTATGTTTAGTGTCCAGAAATTTTATTTTTTACAAATAAGCCCTTCTTAATCCTCGGTCATTCATACAAATAATGCAAATCAACCCTACTTATTGTGTGCGAAATCCTCAAGCTCCACTGCGCAATTTTTCGCTTATTATGTACAAAAATCCAGTTTACTTCAACATTTTTCTAAACAATACAATAGCCACTGGTCAGTTTAGGATGCAAAAACTGGTCTAATGATGTACTTAAAATGGATTTAACAACTTCCTATGACACGTGCAACATTCATTAAAATATTTATATATGGTAAAATCCATATTTTTCAATAACAACTACCTCGCACTGTCGATAGTTGGGTTGGTTTATTTAAAAATGCAGTTTATTTTAAAAAAATCTGCCACACGTGCTTCTAAACTGTGTATACGGACGGGCATTGAAACAAGTTTACGAGATCCTCTAAATAATGGTTGAGTTTTTTGTTCGCTCACAATTGGCAAGTTCTTTATTATTAAAATTAAACCAGTAGAGTAACTACCCTTCTCCTTTTAGTAAATACAGCTGAAGTGAAAAAGATTTATTTCTAAAGAATAAGGGTTGAGATATGAGGTACGAGTCGAGTGCAATCTTAGGATGATATTCCGATTTATTTTGCAGCGAAATTTTTATCATTTTATATAACAGCCTGTTATCAACTAAACCTTTGGAATTAAATAAATTATCGCAGGTAAAAAAGTAAAACAAATATGAAAATAACATTTATTGCTTATAAAATTGGTAATCACATTAAAATGTTCACGCTATGTGAGATCATATATTTATAAAAAAATATTTTGCCATATCGAACTCTGTGAAATCTACAAACGGCTTAACTATAGTATCTTACTTACAACTAAAATAAATAAAAATTTAAATAAGGTACAAACAAAATGACTAAATTAAAAAAAAATCTGTGATAAATACGTAAATAATATACAATTAATAGTAGTGCAAAAAATCGTTAGAAACGAAGAAAACATTCCCTTTTCACAGCAATCTTCTGCACACTGTCCACTTAAAAATAATGACTAGTTTTTTCAATACGCCACTTCTGCCCCCCACGGTCTGTAGGGCTTCATGCCCTGCGACGTGGGCACGTTCTGGCTGTAATTCTGGTGATGGTGAGCCGAAGGAATGCTGAACGCATTGCTGGGGTACTGATGGGAACTATAACTCAACACCGACGGCGTAGTCGCAGTCAAAGGCGTTAGAATCGAAGAAGAAGGCGGCAACCGACTGTTATCAGTCGTTGCGACAGGCACTGTGGTCTGGGCACATGAGGTAGACACGTCGTAATGGCTTAGTTCGTGCAAATTCTGCGGAGGCGGCGGCGGCGGCGGGGGCGTTTGGTGGTGGTTCAAGTTCGGAAGGTGGCCGTGATTGGAGGCGGGCGAAGGCGGCAGGGTGTTCAGCGGGGTGTAAGGCGGCTGGGAGCTGGGGTAGCTCCACGGTCCGGCTGTGGCTTGCTTTGAAGCCAGCTCCCTTTGGGCGGCGCAGCACTGCAAATGGGACGTTAATCTCAATCTCAGAGGATTCTGGACGTCCAGTCCTTCGATGCGTTCTAGGTATCGGGCGACTTCTGCCACGCATTCCCTGAAGCCCATGCCGTGGTAGTCCATCGCGTATTTATGGGGGTCGTATGCAAAGGAATCCAAACCTGAAATGAGCGCTAATTCATCAGAAAATCGACTCAAACTGATTTATCTTTCATTGGCAAATGATTAGATATACACGTCAAGCTTACAGTTTTCGAAAAAGTACGGAATAATAGTTCAGATAATCGAGAATCTACAATACTTTATACCTGCATAAAAATTAAGTGGGAAAGCGAAATGTTTACAAATGTCCATGCTGATAGGTATACAGGTAGCAGGTGAATTTGAAAGAGGTAAAAGGATTATTGTGTGCGTGGGAACATGCGATCAGCCATCTGTAACACAAACTGAAAATCCATAAACCGTACGGTTGGAATTAGTGTATGCAGTGTTGTTAAATGATATGCTGTATAGAAGAGGGTCCTCGTGGGAACCCTCGAAAAGATTCGCTGACTTTAACTTGCCAACAGGTTTCGCTCCCCACTCTACTTGACCACCCTATTTTTAGGTTTGCATCATTAATTGCCGTTTTAGTTCGACAAAAACGCGTTTTTGTTTCCGTCGTTATTATTGATAGAATTATGATTTAACGAATAACGTGCCTTGCAGAAGCATTTACGTTTCAGGTAAGAATGGGAAAATTCTTTGCGTACCTTTGGCGTGCAACATTTTGAGATGGTCCACGGTCATTTGTAAAATCTCGGCCTTTTCCAGTTTCGCTGATCCCTGTTTCTCGAATGCGCTGGGAACCAGCCTCTTCAATTCGCTCAGCGACATGTTGATTCTATCTCTTCGTTTCTTCTCTATAACTCCTCGTCTTTTCTTTCTGGATAACATTTGGCAACTGTCGGCGTCTCCAGGGCTAGTGCACCTGAAATTAAATTTAGGATAAAATTTTCCGAAGGTCTACATTTTG
This sequence comes from Phyllotreta cruciferae, assembly GCA_917563865.1. Classification (NCBI taxonomy): domain Eukaryota; kingdom Metazoa; phylum Arthropoda; class Insecta; order Coleoptera; family Chrysomelidae; genus Phyllotreta; species Phyllotreta cruciferae. The sequence continues at coordinate 1,235,671 of OU830615.1, read as the reverse complement.
GTCAAGATTTCACGAAAGAATTTGTTCTAACAATTTTCGTATATTATGTAAGAACGATGTGTTAAAATTATGTATTAATATTTATTTTAATTTTTTCTATTTTTATAGTTTTTATTATATGAACGTTCGAGTCTAGGTATGTTAGTTTGTAATTAGGAATTATTATTAGCCTATTAACTACTCAATTCATTGGTTTATTTATCTTAAAAATTAGATTGGCTATTCATAATTGAGTTATAATAATTTTTGGTTTTCTATACAAAATGGAAATAAACTCACCGGCAATAAAAATACCATACATTTAATAAATAAATAAATACTTTAGTTATTTTTGGTTTTACCATTGCTTTAAGATGCCTAATCAATTTCATAATGCCTGCAGTTTTCATTTCATAGGCTAAATTATCATTTAAACAACAAATCATTTCTTCAAATCACACAGCTATAGAACGTGATATCGTTTTGTACCATTATTTATTACAAAATGCAATTGGGATTGGACATTTTACTACAAAAATTGAGATTGGACAATTGTCTGGTGATTCTAACAGTTTATCAAGATAGCACCTTTATATTTTCGGTTAATGATTTATAGTGACTTGCTATTGTTGTTGTTAAAATGATAATTTAGCCTTAGAAATGAAATCAGTATTATGAAATTGATTAGACATCTTATAGCAATGATAAAACCAAAAATAACTATTTATTTATTAAATATACGATTTAGGGTAACGTTTTAAAATTATTTTGGGGTGGCCGGTTTTTATTGCCTTTATTTTATTAATCGTATTAAAAAAATTACGTAGGCAGGATTTTTTGTTCTGAACAATGAGTTTTAAGATACTTTCCTACTTGCATAAAAGTTACCTACGAAATCGTAAAATTAATTTTATAGTTTTGATAGGCAGTTCACCGATGCTATTTTTGAATTTGGCACCGACCCATTCCTGGAGATTCTACGCCAGGTTATATCAAATTCTTCGCGTTATTAGGAAATTTGAATTTAAACGGATCGTTTCAAATGTAACTAATTACTAGCAATTAAAATTATGTGCGATGACAATGAGATTAGAGATCGAATTCGACCCAAAATTCCAAAGGAAATACTAATTTATTTTCTATAAAAATATACTTAAATGCAGTGAATAATTTTTTGAAGACACATATTTTGTCAGTACTAATATAATGCTCGTTATCGACCAAGAAAATAATTCGTAACGAGATTATCAATCTACAATAAAATTTAAAATGTTGAAAATTGAAAACGTAAAGATGGGAATTGACGAATATCACCGTACTGTTCCACTGACACGCGGTGACAGCGAGCGTAATTGTTAACACAGTACTTACTGTTCCTTGGAAGACTCCTCAGAATACACATCATCACAATCACTTTCGGACAGAGGTCTCTTGGTGCTCCTGGACACGGGCTGCCAAGACGAAGACGCGCTGGTATTGCCCGAGTATCCCCACTGCAAAGGAGCGTGTTGAGACAAAGAATGATCCATATTAGATAAACGAAATAGGTCACGATCTTTGTCACTTGCGTCCAAGATGAAGATCGGAAATAAGTCGCGTGTCGGACAGCTGTCGTTTAGATGCCGCGCGTGTGTTACTGACGTTCGCGAATGCGGAAAGTGTACAGCCCTGTTGATCAACCAACGTTCAGCCACGTTTTTACCCCCACTTCAACCCCCACCGGTCCACGCGACTTCCTACACGGTCTTCGGTTGGGCCTTTTGATGTGTTCTACTCACCCCGATATTGTATAACTTCTTGTGCCTGCGACTATTCAACCCCTATTCGAACGCATGAGGCCCAAGTCGTGCGGTACTTCTACGTTTCAACTTTCCCACATCGTCGGATATATCAAAAATTAGCCTGTACGCGTGCTGGGATGGTCGCCCATCGGATACTTTATTACCGTACGATTGTTATTGATAAATTTGCATTTTTAACACCATTCCCTGGTACAAGATTTTTTTATTAATTTACTACTAATGAATTATGTTGCTCAATTAATACATTTATTGCATTTATCAGTAAAATTTTTTGGTGGTTCTAATTTAATAAATGTTAATTTTGTAGTATAAATTTTTATTAATAATCTGCTCATAATAATCCGAATATTTCAATTTTGCAAAATTTTTTTAAATTAAATTTCACTTTACTAAATTATTAACAGATATTTTTAGCTTCTCAACCCTAATCTTTAAACATAAATATTGCTAAATTATTTCTTCGGAATTATTAATTTTATCGAAGGCTATACGTGCTTTACGCACCCTAACTACAGTCCTGCAATAACAAGTAGGAATAGGAATAGAAAGGAAAGGGAAAGGGATCAAAGGACTTGGAATATCGTGGGAAATAAACTTTTCTGGTTGTCACACAACCGCCACGCGTCCGACGTTGGTCCGCCACCGAAAATAATGTATATGTTTATTGTTCGAGTATTTGCGCATAGTATAAGGCTTTTCCAATTAATCTGATTAAAATTGGTTTCAACCGAGACGTATCGAAAAATCCAGGAAGAAATATTTTTGAAAAGAAAGTGAACATTTACAGTTAGTTATTTAGGTACTTTTTCTTTTCAATATAAGTGTGTACCGTTACATCGAAACGCTTCCGTGTTTTTATCCAACACATTCGCCCTTAAAAAGAAGATCCTTATTACAGTTATAAAATATTAACGGTACTTTATATTTCTATAGCGAGATTATTATCAATACAAATTATTATATACGGGGGTGGGTACTTCCCTCAGGTAAAATCGTTTTTCGGTAAGTAACCACCCACTTCAATTCATAATAGATATTAAATATAGAAAAAAATAGAATTAAAAACGAAACAGGTGTTCGGTTAAAACAAACAGTAAATTATCGGGGAATAGGCGTAACAATTAGTCGTTATCTTCGGGCGGATCGTCATTTCCCAATTCGCCCCCTGCGAATTGAATACCGGGGCGTCAAGGTGGCGTGTGTAATCGGACAATGTTGAACTGTTTAGCGTTCGGCGTACGCATGAGAGTTGGCTTTCCAACTATTTCCCACGTTTTCTGTACCCCTAAAGTATGCTCGCCGGCAGGTCGCGTCTTCAACCCTACGTAAGTACGTTCGAAACGCGCTGCTTGTTTATTTGCATTTTTGAGTGATCGAACGGGGCGATTTTCAATTTCGGAAATTGTCAATCAGTGATTGATCGGTTTGCTTTTCAATTAAAAATTGAGACTTTTCGTGCTTCCATCAGAAATCATAAACGATCGCTAATGAATCTAATGACGCGCTAAATGAATGTACCGCACGGACTATTTGTTTAAGTTAATTCGATTCAATGCGAGTTCAGCGTAAATAATATTGACATTCGGATACGTTTTTTTTGGGAAACAATTCGTAAATAATCTAATACAGTAATTTATTGTTTTCCTTTATTAATTAAATTGTTATCAATTGTTTTTAAAATACTCGTACTTACGTGTAATGCGTGTTATCTGATTGTACGCGAAATCACAAGGTTTTTACAGATAATATTCACGTATTTGGATTAACATACACTGAACTCAAAACACTCGAAATGCATTGCATTTCCATATATTTATTGTTAAACATATCTGCTAATAAATACTATCAAATTCATTCGCGGAAGAACCGTGTGAATTATTGCGAATAAAAAAAATTATACTTTAGGGGCATTAGATAAGTGTGGGAACGGTATTAATTCCTCATTCGAAACTGGTAATGTAATTAGAGGGTGGAAATCAAAATGGGCCTGGGAAGTTAGGGGTGCGGGGATGCGAATACTGTAATAGACACGCTTTTGGGAGGGTAATGGTCAATCACGATTAGTTTTTTTTATATGATAAAACATAATAATTTTATTTTTTATCAATAAGGTACTTTACGTTCGTATAAACATGTTTTGATGAGATTATAATTTCGCGTTGTTAATTAATAATTTCAAGAACACTCATCAGTTTTAAGAAAAATGCTAATTTTAAAAGTAAGATTGAATGTACCATAATTTTTTTGTCTAAAACAATTATCCCGAAATTCATTCGCTTCCAGCGAACTGGTCCTATAAGAAAATTAATTCCGAATTACATCCGTTTTATTGAATCAAATTGATATGTCCCTTCAGAAAGGGAGGATAATTCCGTGGGGTTGAACTCAGCCGAATGAAACGGGCATGGCAACGCCGATAGTCCTATTTTATAGAGGATGAAATACGCGCGCGCGTTGCTTTAGATTACTCGATTGCTCGACGTGTAGTCCAACCACTACAGTAAAAGTCAATAGTGCAACGTTGTTGGTGTTTTTGATACGATGTCTGTTCGAAAATTTTTCCAGTGGACAAGCCACAATTGTCTTAAGGTAAGTGTCTTTTGAAAACATTTTTATAACCCCGCACCACTTCAAAACACACGCGAATTAATCCTATTAGTTAAAATATTTTTTTGAAAATACATACAGATTGTCCCATCAGGTGTTTTCGTTTTTAAATCATTTGTTTACTACTTGAGTTAAATAAAGATTTTATAGCCACACTTTATTTCACTCCACCTAAATATTATAAATATTTAATAGAGAAAATATTATTTTGCGTTGCGGTCGCAAATATCATCCAAAAAATAAAATTAATCGTAATATCAAAAAGTTTAAATATTTTCCAAATCACTTCTTGCTAGCATGCCTCAATCATAAATTTAATATTATTGCATAACTGTATTTTGCCAGGAAATGCATGCATGCGAATGCATTATGCATTTTCATTAACCCTCACACATTAATGCGAGTCCTAAACAATTTATTTTATACAATAATCAATTACTTATTTATGAAGAAACTAATTTCGTTATCAGCCGTTTTGCTCGCATTAGAAGTTTCTTAATGTGTTTTGAATCATTGGCTTCTGCGATTCACGATTGATTCATCTTTAGCCAAACATTAGAAATAGAACCGCTATATAAATAAAATGAGGTACTTGAACCAGATTTTTGGTTTCATATTCATTATATTTACGTTATATTACTAATTATGCTTCTTATTTCATGAATAATTAGATTCTCATTGCACATTTATTAATATGAAATAAATAAAAACTCGTAGATAATAATCATTACTTACCTACTGTAAGTTATAAGTTATTGATAAATAGTAAATTTATACCCTTTTGTTTCAATATTTCTCCGAAGTTGATTTAAATATTATATTGTATTTATTTGCGTAAGTGTGGAAATGCATCATTTCGATTAATTATTTTATCATAGTCGGGATTTCCTTTTAAAATTGCTTTATTAGCATTTTAATTAGGCAATTATTAAAAGCGATCTTACAAAACACTTGCACTTTCAATTCGAATAAAGCAATACATCTTCCATTGATCACATACATAAATTATGCGCATACTGTACAGTTTATAGAGTGCTCAAAATCGATATGAAGACTACAAAATTTATGTATGTAAGAGGAGCCAATCCTACAGGGAACGTTGTTTGCACAAGTCTATAAATTACCAAGCAAAAATAATTCGCGTGGAATATCAATTGATTGGATCACATTTCTATTGCAGGTTTTCAAAAATTGGTCAACGTCGATTCAGAACAGGAGACAGAGGAAAAAGTACACGAGTTACGGTTCAGCGATATCCCTGTCGAATTACGGTTATAGAGGTAGCATTTCAACAGAAGTAACCATCCTGGAGGATTTGCACCTTTGCTCGTGTCAAATGAATAACAACGAAGTGAACGAGAACAGGCTCAACGAATGTATCGAAAAGAGAGGCGACTATTAGAGTAATTTCTGTAATGATCAATGCTAATTTCTTGATTTCAATATCATATTAATCTTGTGCTATATTAGCATTCTGTTTTGAGTTTTATTTAAATGTTTAGATGAAATTCTGATTAGATTTAAGTATTGAGTAAAAATAAATTATCTCTAGAAATTGTGATGATATATATAGATAAGGTAGATTTTGTATGAGTATTAGAAGTAAAATTTAAATTGGTTACTTTTAGATTTTTATTTAATATTTTGTGTGTATTGTACTGTGTTTTTATTTAACATTTATGATGGTTTGACTGTGATATTTGATATAAGTACTTTAATATATTATTTAATACTAAAAATGCGTTTTATTCCATGAAATATTTGCTGAACCTTTTCAGTTTTTTTTATCGTTATCTCAAAGCTGGATTATTATATGAAATATGCTGAATTCAGTAAATATTGAAAGTGATTAGGGCCTTGCAAATTAATTCAATAGTAAACGTTTAATTTATATTCAACGTTTTATTGCGATTTAAATAAAAATCGCGTATTTTGTTCAATGTTTGCATACATATGTATGTACAAAGCATTCACTTATTAAAAGCTTAATTAAATTAGATATTGTTTTCAATTGGACAGAGTCAATAATTTCGTCACAAAATTCGAAGAAAAACAGCATTTCATATTGATTCACTAATTAAAATCTTCGATCAACAATCAATTTACTTTTCTTACCTACCTGAAATTACGTATCGATATTTGAAACTCTCGAGTTAAGAAGAGGGACAAGTGCGTATTGCATAGTAGGTATGGACACTATTAATAAACGCCACGTCTTAAAAAAACAAAGTAATACACGACGCGCATTGCTAATAGACAATACATATTGTATTGTTTTCATAATCCGCTGTTTTAACAATACACATCTGCCAAGTGACGAACTAACTTCGCTTAATTGTGCCATTAAATGACATCTTTAGTGATTTACGATCAGTTTTCGAACGCAATTTTTCGTTGTAACTATTTAGAGCTAGTGGGAAGCTTCTAAAATTTCGAATTCACGTACGCTTTCAAATAATCAAAACCCGACGAGCATACTAATTTGCGAGAAATTCTTGAACTCGATTTGTCGTGGCTACGAATCTATTAAAAATTTATTTATTATAATCAAGTGTGAGCACGCCAGACAATAATCATAAAGTAGAAAATATTACATTCACTGACGATATTAGAGGAAAAACGCCAATCAAACTAATATGAAAATGTCATTTTTCAATGAACAACTTGATTTAATATGCACAACAATTGACTAACAGGACTTTACGGACCATGAAGTGGCCAGATGTTGGTCGAATTCTCATCTCTTGTGTTTAGATTTGATTAAAAGGCAGTTGCGTAAAATTGACCGCTGACCATTGTCCACTGGAAACCTTCCGGGGTACATTATGATCACATGCAACAACACGCTCGATTGGCCTCTACTTAACTTTGTTTTGCTAACAAAATGAAGAACGTGTCACATGCTGCATTCTGTAGCTTCATGAATAATTCTGTACAAATACGGATAAACGTAAGTATTTCCGTATAAGGTTGAAATTTAGGTGCATTTTCGAGCATCTGTTTTCGTCGAACGTTTTGTTATTGCGATCTCAAATCGAATTTATAATTCAATTTATTCCACTCCAATTCAATCAGAAATGCAAAGAGAAACTAGGAAACTACATAATAGTAGATAAAATTTACCAATCACTCTCGGCTAATTTATCAGTGGGTTAGACGTGTAATGAAAGTACTACAGAAATTTTCTATTGGTTTATTTAATTTGCAACCCTCTGACTGTTAAAGGTATGATTGATCGATTTTCAATCTTTCAAAAACTCCATTCCGATTCAATGTCAATAAATGACTGCTATTGTTCGAAGGAGGAGAGAAATAGGAAGTCTAGTTCGAATGTTTCAATTAAAATATTTTTCTATTCCAATGCTCATCGAATAGTATGTTTGTAACTTGTAGGGGTAAGGAAGTTTTAGTGTCATATTTTTTTCCTCAGGTCATTTAAATCGACACCCCTTAACTTCTTTGTAACATAAAAATTTCGTTCTGCGAACCATTAATATATTGTTATTGTGCTGTAAAACGTAATGAATACAAATAAAATCTACAACTGTCAAGAACGTGTCACGAGAAACCGGAACAAACTGAAAAATTAACCCCTTTTTAATTGATTGTATTATTGTACCACTTTTAAAAAGGGTTGAGTCGTATTTAAATGCGATCTAGTTATTGTTGCATCGGTTTTACGGTTTGTATTATTTTAAAGCGAAAATCGAACCGTGAAATTTTTAACTAAAATTAAGCGCACTCGTGCAACAACGCTCGTGCGTTGACGGTTTGACGCTGAAAAGATTGAATATTTCATTCAATTAAAAGCCATTGATATAAGACGCGGAAGAATAAAGGTCATCGATTAGCTAATGACCTAATAAGAAAGTGCATTGCCGGCCTTAAAGCTCCAGTACGTGTGCTTGAAGGAACTGAAACAGCTTTCTCGAGCTTGTGAGATTTACACACATCGGAAAAGTCTAAGGATATTGTTACAAAATCAGAAATCAGATAAATTGAATTCTGTATCGTTCAAAATGTAACTTTGGAATGTATGTATTAATTCAATTGCTAACGACGAATAGGTATATTTTTTGATTGAAGAAAATGTATTTATGGTTGTTTCGAAATAAAACCATTCTATAGAGATCTTGTCAAGCTGATGCATTTAAAATATTGTGTTTTACCATGGAACAATGACATTTGCCTGTAGACGAAATGAATCGGGCTGTAGGTCTTCTTCAAGCTGGCATGCGGCAAACTGAAGTAGCTAAGAGGATAGGTGTCATAAGTCGATTAAGGAATCTCTTTAGAGAAACTGGTAGGACGAGCAACATCCAAGACGTGGGCGCTCTACAGCTGCAGCTTAAGATATAAGATTCCAAGATCAAGAGATCCCTGCTAGAAGGAAACCTATAATTACAGCACCTGAATCTTATCAAGAGTGATACCTCCAAGAGGACATTGACAATCTTATTTTGTCCATACCCAATAGATGTAGAGCTGTAATCGATCAGCGTGGAGGTCACATTCTTCATATTAGCATTTTTTTTCAAGTATTCAGAGTTTTTATGCAAAGCTCTAAAATAGTGCTTTGTACAATATTTTTTAAACAATTTTTAAATAAAGTTTTTTTTAACGAAAAAATCAATTTTATACAGTGTGTCTACTTAAGTTGGAACCATATGGAAAACTTTTTTTATTAGTGGTTTTATGAAAAAAAAGTATTCTTGATAAAAAGTTCTGCATGGTCCAAAACCTAAAATGCAATCATCAGATATCAAAATTTTTCAGTCGTATACGAGGTTTGTCAAAAACTGTGATTTTTGCTCAAGAGTAAAGTACCTTTTTTATGACAATATCGAAAATTATAATAAAGAAAAAATGTTAAGAATTAAAAATAACATTCGAATATTCATTATTGTTTATTTATAAAAATATTTTTTTCGACATTATCTCTGTGAAAATGAACATTTAAGTTTGTACTTTATTGCATAATAAATTTAGGATGCACCGGCATTTTTTAAAAGTGGTACCGGATTTCACATTTCACTTTTCAACGTTTTCACAGAGAAAATGTAAAAAAAATATTTTTATAAATAAACAATATTGAATATTTGAAAGTTATTTTTAATTCTAAACATTTTTCTTTATAATTTTTGATATTTTCAAAAATAAAGGTACTTTACTCTTGCACAAAATTCAAATTTTTTGACAAACCTCGTATACTGCTTTAAAAAATTGATATCTGATGGTTGCATTTTAACTTTTGGATCATGCAGAACTTTTTACCAAGAATACCTTTTTTCATACAACCACTAATAAAAAAGTTTTCCTTATGGTTCCAACTTAAGTAGACACACTGTATATCAATATGGAACACTTATCTACCAATAATCTTCATTTACTTTTCCGATGTGTTAATTTTTATACCTTTAAATTTCATATTTTCTGTTGTAACTTTTCAAGAATAATTTATGATGATTAATCCCGACCAGTCTAATACGGTTCTGGATCCTTTCTAGAAAATTATATAACATTTCATGATTCATGGTAACGCTAATACCTTTCGGGCATGTCAAAGTGTGGAGCTTTAAAAGCAGTTGCTGAAGATTTTGAGTTTTATGACATCAGTGGCGCGTGCCTTACGCACGCTCATCTTCTGTCCATTGTTTCCGTTTTGGGGATCTGCACGTGACTAATATGGCCGGCTTTTATGGAGTTCGTACAGATACGTATTTTAAAATGCTGGTTGGAAATCGAGCAGGAAATTCACTTGGTTTTCCTGGCACGGAAAGTCGCGGCATTGAATGCAGACCTCCTTGTCATCCAACCTTTTTGCGACACCCTGTATGTACTTTTTGAGGTATAAGGTGATAAAAAATTTAGCATAAAGGTATTATATTTTTTTATTCTGAATAAACACAGCATATATAAGCAAGGTAGTTTGAGTAATTTGCCTTCTGAGAATCTATAAATCTTAATTTTTAATTGAGCAAATATTGACTACTTGTATAAGTATGGTAAAAAGTTCATTCAAAATTACAATGCTTTTATTCACTTAATTGCACAATAAAATGATTGGAAGTACTGGAATAATGGCGCTTTTACCCAAACTTTTTTTTATAATTTCAGTCATGTTTACGCTTCTTATAATAACTTGGAAGTATGATTGTATTAGAATTAAGCAAATGCAAATCACATAAGCACGTCATTTCAATTTATGCATTATTTGTAAACTAAATGAATTTCAAAATAAGTATTAAATACTACTACTTACAAAATATATTTTTCGTAAATATTTTGTAGCAAAACGGATATGATTGGCAGTCTTATTTTGATTGAATTAATTACGTTCATACCTATTTTCAAAATTCACTTAGTTAAGTAATATTGCTAATACAAAAACAGTAAATTGATATAAAAATAACTGTTGTTTTTTACCTATAGGTATTGTATAAATCATTAATATTATAATTTTTATATCAATAAATATAAAAACATTTTGGAAGGGGTATTTTTCGTATTATTTTTAAATGATCACATTTTAGTTATTTTTAATAAAAAAATACTTATTTATAACATAAATTTTAGAAGATAATTAAAAACTCAATTTACATAGTTAATGACTAGATAAACATTAATATTATATTAGCTTAAGCAAAATCTCAGGTATTATTAATACTATTGCTCAAAACATCTTTGGCATTAAATGGTACTAAAATACATCAGCCCTTTCTTATCTAATACTGGGATTAAGAAAACGAATCTCAAAAAATTTCCTGATATATAAAATATAAAATATTTTAACTTTAGGATTCAAAAGAAAATAAACAAGATATACAACAAATAAGTTATAAAATAAAAGTAGAGTATAAGAAAATCACATCTATAAAGCACGATAGAGTAGTTTATCAACTCATCAATTCATCCATGAATTTAGGCAATACAATTTACTGTCAGTACATTCATGTATGGCAGTTTTTTTAATTCATTCTAAATTCTAATATAGTATTAATAGAGATAAATATAAAAGTAATATTTTAGTAGAAAGGTACATTGAAAAGGAATGACAGCATTTCATTTAGTTTCTAATTAATACTGATTTAGTCATGTCCAAAAAGTTAGAAGAAATTCTCAATTAAGTGAAATATTTGCAAACAAAGTAGTTCTAAAACAACAAAATACAGACAGATAAAATGGAAATTAGATAAAAAGAGACAATATTCCTAACATTGGACGAAATTTGAATAACTGTGGGTCTTTCTAATGTACTGTTTTGGTTATTGTTGGATATTTCTTTGGTTTTATCCAGGTTTATTTTCGAACCACTGCCTTCCACCAAATCTTCATCATCTGTAATATCTGACAACTTACCCCTACTGTCATTACACAAATCAGAAGAACAGAAACAATATTCCACCCCATTCGCAATTTTACAGTCATCGAAGTTTTTGTCCACGCATGACCTTGTTCTGTTATCACCTGTACAAAATCACATGGTTAATTTACAAAAAAACTAGTTAGAGGAAATATAAATCAAGTTACCTTCAATTTTAAGGAAGCAGCCTTTTTGTGAACGGTCGCATTGTTGAATGTATTTTTCTTTCTCAGACTCGAAGTTCAAACATGGAAGAGAAATATCGTCGGAGCAAACGTAACAACGCAGCGCATTTAATTCATTACCTGAAATTAAATTCATTAGGAAGGTCTAAAAATAATAATTAATATACATGCTTACTTTTTAGGGTTATCAAATATAAAATGACGATGTTTAACTTAAATTTCATTATTTTTGGAAGCGACACACGAGCAGAAAAAATACTGGCTCCAAATACTGTGTTGTTAATTTTTTTGTTAATTAATTCCCGGAAATATTAGCATTGTTTATTAATTTTTTTTGAACTTCAAAGTTAAAAAAATTCAAGGAAATGAATAATCAAATTGACATTTGACATAGTATATCGATTGAATCGATTAAGAGTCTTCCAAATATCAACAAAATAATCGTGATAAGATAAGAAACTATTTATTAAAAACTGTAAACAAAAATTAATCTCGATCATTCAGACTATTATTTGAGTCAACAAACGTTTAATAAAGCATCATATTATTTTTTTTAAGTTTATCGATTATTCGTTTCACGTACACATGAATCGAAAACAAGTATAAAAAGGCTGACTGAATATTCGAATGGTTGATTTGACATATGACATGCGGACAGTTTTTAAATAAAAAAGACGAATATAACCTACAAATTGTCAGATGTTGACTGTCAGATCAATAATTAAACAATAAAGTGAATAAAAGAATAATACTATTTAATCATGAAATACAACGACAGAGAGTTAATAAAATTGGGAGAGAATAAAGCAGACTTGGAAGGCATTTTACATCACATGAAACCCATAGTGAACGACTGGTCAGATTGGTATCAACGACCCTCATTCAAAGAACGTTACTTCAAATTAATATCCAACATATTATTTTATTATCGAGTGGGTGAAGAAGAGCCGATGGGCATTTTAATACTGGAAAATGCTCAAGTTTCGTACGAAAGGCCACACAAAGGTATTCCGTTCGCATTTTCACTTACATTCAAAGTGAACGATAGATACGGAGACGAGGAAGCAAAGCATATTTTCTCATGTCGATGCGACTCCGATGTGAATAAATGGGTATCAGCATTGAAAACTGCATCTTATGAATACTGGAGGTCCCAATATGTCATTCTAAAAACGAAAATTAGCATGAAAACTGGGAAAGATCCTGTATTGGAATACATGAGAAGCAAGAATTGCGTTATCAAACACAAGGAATCTAAGAAAAGTAAAGCCAAGGAACCCCAATCTACGTTTTACAGTCATGTTGATATAAACTACAGTAATAATAGTTCTGTGAATAATATCGAAGCAAGCAATGATACAGATGTCATTGTTGATAATTTAATTAAACTCTAGTTAATCTATTTAATTCATTATTTCGTAATATGAATGTTGATTTGTATTATTTATTATTGTAATCATAACTGTTGTAAATAGTTAATACATTAAATTCATTTATCTGATCAGGACCCATCAGAGAAAAAGCAAAGCTCGTAATTATTCCAGTTAGATAAAATAAAAGTATGTCAATAGTATCCAAAATATCTCTGATATATGTAATACATGGATAATACTATCGTAAATATTGGTGTATTCATTTAGTTTATGTCAAATCTATTAAATGTTTACATGTGGTAAGCAATATTTATAAAATAAATTTCTGTTAATTTACAACATATGGTAAAATTAAACTATCATTTTATATTATTTATTAAATAAGTGTGGTATTGTATTACATTCATAATTGTTTCATTTTGTACTCTGAAAATCTTAAAGACTACTAATTGTTAATTGTAATAGCCTAATATTGTTTTTGCAGATTTCTAGTCATGATATTTTAAAACAGAAATTTTATAATTATTTTAATAAAATGTGTGTTTAAAGCATACTTTTTTTTCATTTACAACCTAGTTATTTATCCATACTGAAAAGACATTTTATAATAAGCTGTGCAAACCATTTTTTTACATTTTTTACTATATTCTCTTCATGCAATGTTTTAAGGAAAATTCTTCGAAATAGTTTTAATAAAAAATAAGTGAATTAAAAGTTAGTTATTACATCTTTTGATCCGCAAACATCTTAGACCAAGTTTTCATGTTCATTAAAACTGAAAAGAAAATTTCTGTTCGTCGGGCGTTCTTAGCATCTTGGAAGTTTGTAAATTTTCTCTTAATGATGTAGAGAAGCGCAACTTTAATATTCTTTAATATTAGTTTTTGATTTTTTTTTGAAATAAGAATAATAAACTGTTCTTTCAGAATTAGCCTCGTAATGAAAATGATGATAATATACATGAACAAATTATTACACTTACTGTGTAATAATAAATCATATACACTGATATGACATGAAATCATATTATATTAAAAACAAGAATCATGAAAATATAAAATATTTTTACGAATTTATGAAATAAAATATAATCATCGGTTCGAAGAAAGTTGCAAGGAAAATGTGCAACGCATCTGGTTTTTAAAAATTTTACGATGAGTGGAATCCAACAATGTAAGAGTAGCACAATGACTCACTACGATGCGTAGTAAAGCATATAAATGCAATAGAAAATCATGTTTTTCAGAATTTAAGTGGCTTTAATCGTCAAACGCTCGAAAATATTAAATTTGCAGCGAATTGAATTCAAATAAATTTTCCATAGCTTATAAATCATTCACTATACCTAATAGATGGTAGTAACTATATGTATATCACGTACATTGTTGGTATAAAAGCTCATTGTTAAAATTTTAAAAGCGTAGAATTATGTGTATACATGATGTCCCATTTAAAAGAAAAAATTAAGTTATTTCTTTGACGTTAATGGCAACATATTTTAGGAGGATTTCTCAACAAATGAAACCTCCGATATACAAATTTTAAGAATTAAAATACATATATCAAGAAACTTATAACAGATCACGCTTTGTAAAATATTAACCTTTGCCTTCCCTGTATATTATAAGTAGTAACACCCAGAATGTAGAAAAGGGAAAAGAAAGAATAAGAGCACATACAAGTTTTTCCAATGCTGTTCGTTCCTAATGTAACAAATTCTTTGGCTTCAAAACGGTAATTGTAAACATCGCATTCACGTCCAAAAGTCACAATTTAAATCGAAAATCAATTTCTACCACAGCTTTTCTTCTATTTAATCGAAATCGAATTGAATGGTGAACTCAAGACGAGTGTATTCAGAAGCAAACATTATATTTGGGCCTTGAAAATGAGATTCAGTAATATTAAAGAACATTTTTTTGTGGTTTTTTCCAATCCCTTTTACAGGTAATTTCTCATAAAAGAATTCATATTTGTAAGGAAATGAACGCTTTTAACGTTTTTATATACATATGTACAATTACTGGGGTTTTGAGATTTTTGGCCAATTTATTATATTTATGGATTTAAATTAAGTATAAAATATACTAAAGACGCTACATACATGTTTTTCAAGTTCACATATCTACCTGCATCATACTTCCATATGATTTGTCGTTTCATATAATTTTATTTACAAGATATTCTTGTTTTTACTTGTTTGAATAAGTTCCTCTCGAAAAAGCTTTCCTTCAAGATTTTAGTATTGCAGACAATACAAGAGATCCAGTCGAAGCACATAAGCGCTCTATAATGGCGTCGTTGCAAGAGCTTAAGTCAGCCTCACCTTTAAATCTCATCTCAAAAGTGTATGTCGTTACAAAATTTATTTTGTCTATTGTAGAGATTACGTTCGTATCTTTCTATAGCTCTTACAGCGACCCAAAAAAATATGCGACCCTTTTCCTTCACAAAGATTTCCCCGTTTTGTAGTTTAAACTCTTAATACTCTTTTATAGGGTTATATCGTATATCTACTAGTTGGAATATAATATTTTTTGCGAATGATTGAAATATACGAGAACTCGGAAGCGAACGAAAGCCCGGAAGCAATTTCCTTTTTTTTATTTAAAATATCGCATTAAAGATTTTTCCGAATCATTTGAAAAAACCGGCCAATAAAAAGCGCCGAACAAAACGAAACAACGGCATTAGCAGAATTGATTAAAAGCGTTTCACGCCTTTCACCGGAGTTTTAAAAGGCTGTGAACTACGAAGAAAAAAATAAAGTATGCAGATAATAGCCGTGGACAAATAGTCCAAGTTCAAGTTAAAGTCCACGTGGTGGTTGGAGTGCTGCATCGAGCGCAGCTTGGGCCGGGCAGGGTTTGAAGCTTTCAGGGGCGCAAGTCCTTACAAGCTCGAGACGATAGACACATTTTTGTGCACATGTTACCACGACACGGTGTTGTACACTATACTCCGATTCTCTCAGGTGAGTGTACGTTGAACGTGTGTGTGTACAATCTCGTATTATAGGTCAGTGACCGATGATGCCAAACAATATGCACTAATTTAGAATGAAAATTTAGGATTACTAGTAATTTTCGTCATATTGCCCTCGGGTCGCGTATTTTCGTCGAATAAATTTCTTGTAAAATACATATTTATTCGCAAGTGGAAAAACGGTGTAAGTGGGTAAAAGGTCTCACGATTTTTTTGTATCTTAGATATTTTATTCGGTATTTTTTTTGGAAAAATAGCTATATTATAGTAATTTGTGTATTAGTAAAATCATATCAAATTATAACTCGTTTTATCCAAAAATATGTGATGGATTAGGTACAGCTTTTTGAAAATATGTAATTAATATCACGAATTTCAGTTCATTTTTAATGTGATTTGCATGTTTTAGATGTATGAATGTATTTATGATTAGCTAGACATATTTAAATTAACAAGAGTATGTAAAACTTCATATTCATATTTAAAATGAATTAAAAATATCAAAGTAAAATATGAAATTTTCATTCCTCCAATGATTTATTTTATATTTTACTTAGATATTTCGATATATTACGTAGAAATAAAAATAATGTACGAACCTCAAATTATGAGCAACTAACGAATAATTAGCTATTTTCTTCAAACCAAATATTTAATTAGTTCCTTTATAGCAGAACGAGTATTTAAAATACCATGTTAAAGGTATGAGAGAGAATTAAATATTAATTAAATTCCTCAAAAGCAACAAAGTAGGTATTTTTGCACTGCAATAACCTTTCCTGAAAGTTATTTAATAAAGAACAAAGTATGAAATACATTTCTGTAAATTCCCGGACGAAAAAATAAATCTTTCATCTCTTGTATTAAATAAGAAAATCCATAAATTTTAAATATTTCAAATTAATGAAATTCAAATTTTGTGTCTACAATTACATCTGCCTTTTTTGGAATATTTGAAAAATGCTCAATAAATGTAACACAAAAAATTTTATGCCGCCGGCTTAGGTATTTTTAATTTAAAAGTAGTTGGCTTATTTTATCAAGATTTAAGAAATTTTAATTAGGATCGTGATAGTTATCGTTAGTTATCTTATTTAAGAAGTGTAATTGGATTTTTATTGGAATTAGGATTTGATAATATCAATTTAGAGCTGCTTTTTACCACATTTTTGTTTGTTATTTTTGTGTGCATCTTAAATGATTTTCCTCGTCGAAAAAACAATTATTTTCGCTTCTGAGGTACATTTTAATCGTTTTGAAGAGCTTTTCACTCTAGTTCAACAAATTTCAATAAGTATACCCGGATTTAGCATCCCGTAGCAACATCACCTTTTACCTGCCAACCGCACGAACTAATCTTTAAAATTTTCCTCATTCGAATGCTTATGAATTATGAATTTATAAATTTGCAACTTACCCGCTTGCTCGATATTGTATTAAATTAAGGAATAATAGGTAGGTAATTAAAACAAGAATGTATTCAATGGTTATTAAAATGGTTTCTTTGAGGTGCAAGTATGCACACGATGACCGATTTGCTAAGCATAATTATTCGTGCGCGTTTAAATTTCCTGGATTACGCCAAAGTTGTTTGATGCTTGTACATACAATTCACTTAATTTGTAATCAAAATTTAATGAAACATGCATTACCTACATTATCATGGTATTAATTTATTTTCGCATTTATTATGGAATAGCTCCGAATTATTTGCTTTTATTATTCAATTTCACGTGGAACATAATAAAGCGGTTTTCCATTAGCAGTAAAATAATTAAAATCGTTTACAGATAAATTATAGACGATACGTCTACATTGTCGGTTATTGATGGACAAAATATTTCGACTTCGAGAACTCGAAGGGAATATTAACTCACATAGGATGCCGTAAAAAGTATCGGACTAACTTTCTCCCTTACAAAGAACAATATTAAAACTTTTTTATTTTATGTGCCAATAACAGCTTACCGAGCAGCCATAAGTGAATTACCTAAATGTGGCTAAAAAAAATTTCGGTCACGTTTTTGATTAAGCGATTTTGCTAAGATTATTGTATTAAACGTACTTTTCTCATTAGGTACAACAAGTTTGTTGTAAAAGAAAAAATGCTGCTATAGTTAGACATGGTTGACAGACAGCTTCAGAATATTGACCCAGAAGAGACTAAAATACGGCCAAGGTATTTATGAAATATTTTAAATATATTAACTTTTGTGCGTTTAAGTACATACATTGATTTTACATAATCACACCTTAATTTAGGATGGCTTAACCACAGACTCCTGAGACAAAAATGAGACGTTTTAACCGAACTTACTTACATATATCCAAACTTGCTAAGAAAAGAAGTTATAGGTTTTGAAGTTAAGAATTAAAATGAGATTTTTTGATATTGTGCTGGAGTGGCTTACCTTTTTTTCGTGAAAATTTTTACAGAATATCTGGTGTCTTGGTGACATATGCATTTATGTGTAAATTTCAAATTATCCATCCCTCTCTTATTTAAGAGGGGTGGCCAACCCCCTTAAAGCCCTAATTGTTCCGCCAATGCAATTCATCTAATTTTTGAATCGAAACTAGATTTGTTGGTTTATTTATAATGATTTTTTACTCTTTGTAAATTTCTATAGAACCCATATTTTTGGAGATAAATCTCATTTTTGGAATCCATACGATTTTTCAAATCCACATTTTCAGCAAGTTATTATTACAAACAAAAAATTTTTCATAACGTCTTTTTAACAGATTAAGTTATTTTCAACAAAAATATATTTATTAATCATTAATGGGGGCCATATTGAACCGTTTTTAATTGAAATTTTTCATTTAAAGATAAATCTTTAAAATTTTGAATTTTATTTTGTGTTATGTGATAAGTGGTATGATTAATTGATAGATTATTGTTGAAAATAACTAATTTGTTAAAAAGGTGTGATGAAAATTTTTTTAATAATGTGCTGAAAATCTGCATTTCAAAAATCGTATGAATGCCAAAAAGAGAGATTTGTCTCCGAAAAAAAGGGTTTTATAGACAATTACAAAGAGTAAAAAATCATTATAAATAAACCAATAAATCTATTTTCGTTTCATTACATGAATTACATGGCGGAACAATTAGGGCTTTAAGGTGGTTGGCCACCCCCCTTAAATCAGAGGGCGATGGACAATTTGAAAAAAGAAAATTACACATAAATATGTCACCAAACAGAGAAATTCTGTACAAATTTTCACGAAAAAAAGTTAAGTCATTTTGGCACAATATCAAAAAAACTCATTTTAATTCTTAATTTCAAAACCTTATAACTTCTTTACTAAGCAATTTTGGATATACGTAATTTCGGTTAAATCGTCTTATTTTTGTCCCAGGAGTCTGTGGTTAAGCCATGTCCCAACCTTTTTGCGACACCCTGTACACACACTAGTTTTAAATTATAATCAAGTAATACAACACGACAGTGACTGGTTTAACTAAGTAGCTTAACGTAGTACATCCTCCAGTAGAATTAATTACTTTGACTATAAATGCGAAAATTCTCGAATGCAGAGGATTTCAATGAGTAATTGTCACCGGACCAAATAATCAAACGTACGGCAAAACAATTGTTTCAGGGCAAATGGCTACAAAAATGTGCGATATTGAACGTCAATGCGCGCTAACAATTATTTTTTCCGGTCAACGCGAGTGCAGAATAAATTTCGAAATTCCATGAAAGAAAAACGTATCACTCTCATGGGAATCGTTTCCTGATGTTTAATTTTTCCCGCGTTCAATTTATTTTTTGTTGACATTTTCCGAACATCCGATAGATGTTTACAAAGGTTTTGAAATTCTCACGTTAGTTCGAAAAGTAAATGTATTTTTTTATAAACATTTCCCTTTTCAATTTCGTACGAACCAATGACAGATAAACAGAGTGAAAACCGTTGAAATCAAGCTCAAAAAAGATCAAAGATAGGCATTTGACACGCAGAGGCGAAAAGCTCTGGTAAAAACATCGAATCGTTTTTAATGTGATTTTTATGTGTGAATTGCGTTGTTCGGATGTTCTCTAATTAATCGTATTTTAAGTAAAAAAAACCTAAATTACGAGCGAAAATTGTAGCAA
The DNA here is from genome assembly GCA_917563865.1 of Phyllotreta cruciferae. Taxonomy (NCBI): domain Eukaryota; kingdom Metazoa; phylum Arthropoda; class Insecta; order Coleoptera; family Chrysomelidae; genus Phyllotreta; species Phyllotreta cruciferae. The sequence continues at coordinate 1,215,271 of OU830615.1, read as the reverse complement.
GTTTTGTTATTCTTGCTATGTAGATGGGGAAGTTTGGCTAATGAGCGAGACTTGCTAGATATACTTAGCAGGGATCATTCATCTCTACAACCGACTTCCTTAACTCTAGCTGCTGTGAATTCGAATATCTACGCTAGAAGACATTCAGCTACAGAGGAACATGTCAAATCTCCATCTACAGTGAGTACAAACATTTTAATGCGCACCAAACGAAATGTATGTACCGTATGCAACTTCACCCATTTTCAATGAATTAATCCGTTATTAATTATTATTTCGTCAATCCATCGCCTCTTTTTAATTTGATCACCCATGATCAATTTTCAACCATCTAAAGTTAACACATTTTTATTTTATTTAGATACCCCTACGCCCTCCACCGGTTCCAAAACGAAATTTGCCCGTCATAATTAACACAAACTCAAACGCGATTAGAAACCCGAACAGCCAGGCGAAAGCTAGCAAGCCAGTCGAACCCCCGCCATTACCACCAACTCCAAAATGCCGTGCACTACCCACAATATTTTCCGAAGTCAAGCCGAAACCAACCAACCGCCACGGCAGCAACGACGCCGTTAACATCAACGATGCTCGTACGCTCGATATGAACAGAAACTCCTGTCAGAAACCGAATTCCAAGCCACTCAATTACGACGGCACGAACAAACCCCCCCAATACCAAGCGAGCAAACTACCCCCGGCACCAGTAGGACTGCCTCCCCCAGCGCCCAAAAGCCTCAACCACAAAAATAACAATATGTCGAACAAGGTTCAAGTGCAGCAGTCGCACCAAGGGAAGGTGTCTATTAGACAGGATTCCAGCGTGTCCAGCGACAGTTTCAGCCAAACGTCTTCGCCCAGTTACACCACGAAAACCATGGAAACGCCGCTTTTGCCGCCGAGGACGCCTATCAAGCAAAACGGCGGTTTGAATATCAAGGTTAAAACTCCGGAAGAAGATTCCAACGGCAATTCCATGATAACCAAGAGCGCATCCACTCCTGCTAGCCTGCAGACCGTCGTCCGGTTTCATAATGGTTCCAACATGTCACTTCACCACAGGGTACGTTTTTGGTAATTTATCTCTCAGCATGGGCGGTTTTTGTGGTGTAAAAATATTCCCAAAAAGAACCGCCTATGCCAATTGAAGCTAATTAAAACCGATCGAATGATTCAAATTGCTAACACAAACGTTCCTTTGAGTTATGTACAAAATTCAAATTCATTTAGCAGAGGACGCCCTTTAGAAATAATCTGAATACTGAATGAGTAATATCCTCCATAAAAATTAAATGCTCGTGTAGCAATTAAAAATTAATTAAAAAGATCTCGAAACAAGCGTCCCGAAAGAACGTTTTGTATTTCATTGCTTCACCCATTTTTGCGTATAAGAACCGTTCTTTTTAGATTATCAGAGACATTAGGCGACCCTCGTCTATTTACACAAATAGATTAAAATTCAGATTTGCTCAATTAGTTATCAACGCCATAGCACTTTTTGCTATTGGAGCCGGAATGGCAGCTTACTTTAAAGGTGAGTCATGGTACTTTTACTAGCAACCTACTGCAACGAACGTGCTTGCAGCTTATCCAACTTCAGTGAAAGTAGTTAACAAGTCTTTGAACGTAACCACCAGCCCGATAATCGTGGAGAAGAAGAGCGACAATCCAGCGCCCGGCATCTGCTTGCCCGTCATAGTGCAGTTTTGCAAAATGCACAAAATACCGTACAATTTCACCGTGTTTCCGAATTACATCGGCCACTTCGGGCAGAGAGACGCTCAGCAGGAACTGGAAGTGTACGACGCCGTGGTCGATGTCAAATGTTACGATTTGGCCGCTTTGTTCCTTTGTTCGCTGTTCGTCCCGAAATGCGGGCCCACCGGCGGCGTAGTACGACCTTGCAGGAGCTTGTGTATGGGTAAGTTTCGAATTTAATTCCGGCCATGAGCGAAATCATTACGACTGGACGCGGGCTCAGAAATTTAACGGGCTTCATTTCGGCGACAATCAGAATTTATGGTCACCGAATTGAGTTATCGCTTGTATTTCTCGAGAGCGCTCCGGCCATTTGATAATTGATTAACTACGCGTTAAAGGTGCTTCACTTGCGTAATGACAATTAAACTCATTAAGCTTCAAAATTACTCGTAGATTAGTTCGGTTGAAAATTGAATGCTAATTATGCACACAATCGATAAAGAGGAAAACTGTTGACGTTTCCGCAGGAAATTTTCAGTGCATAAAAAGGATATTTCCCTTGATATTTATCCAGAGCAAACATCGCGTTGACTGTGCAAATATTTCCCCTGTACAATTAATAAAATAATTTATCATATTTGTACCCTTTATTTCGGTTTATACGTTTCTAGAATCGATTCAATTGTTGCAGAAACAAAGAGACGGTGTGGCTTCTTTCTGGATGTATTCGGCTTAAATCTACCCGATTATCTGGATTGCGAATTATTTCCAGAATCCACAAATCCGAGTCAGTGCGTTGGCCACCATGAAGTTAAACAAGCGAAACAACAAGCCGCTAAACCAGGTAGGATATTTTTTTGATATTTAAAATACATAATTATGTGCAATATAATTTTACGTGACTAGTTTATTTATGCACTTGCAAACAATGTTCTTCGGACAGGTTTGAATCGAATTATAGACGAAAAATGCAGAAAATTTGTATTCCCTTCACTGTACGTTAATTGAATTGGGAAAATGTTAGCCTCGAAATTGCATACATAGAGCAGAATATTTGAAATATTTTTTTCGTTAATGAAAATACCGGTTCATGAACAAACTTTTCCGATGCCAAAATTTCCCAGATAATTCATTTATTTCATTGCGATTATTGGGTAAATTCCATGCATAAACTTCTTGGATTTTCAAACCGGCTTAAAGCGAGTTTAAAACGGAAAATAATTCTTGGAGTCGAAAAATCGTAAATTCATCCGCGACCCTTTGTCTTTTGACTGCAGCTTTATTCTAATTAAAAAGTTTTTCTTGTAAACAAGCACCTGACCCTCGACAAACCGCGGGAAGTCCTCCACAGCATCCGCATGTTATAGGTCTGAACTTGATCGTTTTGTTTGCTCCTCAAATAAATCCAGGACCCTACTTAGCATTCAATTTGTAAAATACGCGAAGACTATTTCATTGATTTCAGTATAATACTTCTGATATTAGAGGTACTTCATTTTAGGACATATATATTATACGTGAATTACTTAATTAAACATTATTCGAAATGGTTCTCACCCGATTGTGTCGTACAAATTTGTAATAATTATTGTTCCTTTCTGAATCACAAAATCTTATTAAATTATCTTTTATGGCTGGAGGAATTCATTAAAAACGCGAGGGTGGAATTTAATTTCAGAATTATAAAGTTTTTTGTCGATTTTACACGAACAAGCGTTGCAGAATTTTCGCAGATTTTCCAGCTTTTAACTGGATAATTCAAATAGTTCTACCGATTTGAGTACATACAATATCAACGGTGCACATTTTTTTTAATTATTTAACTAAGTTTTATACTTTATGCGTATATGTTCGGAGTTTGTGAAATTATCGCTGACCGTACACGGGATGAACTACTCGTTTTTGTAGTAACCTGAGGGTTATACGATGAAATATTTTCCAGTATGTGATTTTGGTTTCCAATGCGACGTCAAACGATGCATTCCAAAAGACTGGCAATGTGATGGGCATGTAGATTGTAAAGATCAATCTGATGAACTGAAGTGTCACAAATGTGGTCCAGGTATGATCAATTGCGGAGCCAATAAATGTATCACGCAGGAACATTTATGTGATGGAAAAGTCGACTGCCCCTGGGGACAGGATGAGAGAAATTGTCGTGAGTTAATAGACTTACTATTTCATTTCTATTTCCCATTTATTTGCATTTTCGTCTCGGAACCGGAAATTGTGCGCAGTTATTTAATTAGAATCTTTCGCTTGTTTTTAGATATCGGCAAATATTTAATCAATAACGGTTTTAACACACTTCGACATTAATTTTAGCGTCTCCGACGTGGCAAAATCGAATTTTAAATTTGATAAGAGACTCAACGCTTAATTAGTTTTCAATTAAAACCCATAATGTTTTTTCGAAGGCTTCCTTCATTGTAATATAAGTCTTTAGTCAAAGCTCAATCACCTTTTACTTTTATTGCTGCGATGGATGGCAGTTTATTTTTTTCGGTGGTCACGTTCCCAACTATTTGCTTTATCAAACTCTTCTATTTGCTAAGAGAACCACTTTTTTCTAAATTATTTACCCTGTCCGGAAAGAAAAATATACCTTATATATTGACGAGAGATCAATCCCTTCTCTTCTTCTCTGTAGATATCATATATCAGTTCTATTTGATACGTATAAATGACGATTAAAAATCGATACACAAATTCTAAAAAATATACGTTAGCTTGTAGATCAATTTCGGTGTTTGTAATACTTACCTACTTACAAAACCATCGAAAATATATAAAATTTATTTCCAAGCCATTCGGCATTATTTTTACGGCTTTCAGTTAGACTAAGTGAACGAAATGGAGATGAAGGAAAGGGTCAATTAGAAGTATATCGACCAGAACAAGAAAAATGGGTACCGGCCTGCATGGCCACCGTCCATTGGGATGAGAAAATTTCAGCCAAAAACATATGTTCTCTACTGGGTTACTCGTAAGTTCTCGATATTTCATTCGACTTAAGTATATTTATCTATTGGGATATTCCTACGAACATATCTGCGTTTTCAGCACCGCAAATTACAGTCGCTTGCTGCGTGGTGTCGATAGCCAATCGCCGCCGATTCACGAAAAAATCGACATATGGAAGCTAAATCAGAATAAGAGATCGAAAAATTTGATGAAAGAATTTTCCTCTTGCAGCCCGGAAAAGAATTATCCCACCGTGCAGCTCTCCTGCACTAATTACGGTACAAACTCCGCGAAACTCCAAGCGAACTATTTAAATTATTACCGTCGTTTTCAGTTTGCGGAAAAGTTCGTAAAACCTACGACGTTGCCAGTTCGGCGAACAAATCCAAGAATACCAAGAAGCACATCAATCGGCAGAAAAGAATCGTCGGCGGGGTTCGATCGCAGCCGGGAGATTGGCCTTTTCTTGCAGCCATTCTCGGCGGGCCCGAGGAAATATTTTACTGCGCCGGAGTCCTCATCGCCGATCAGTGGGTCTTAACAGCATCGCATTGTGTTGGAAAGTAATTACCTTAGGTTTTTCACTTAACGTTTCTGTCTACACCAGCTTTTTTTCCAGTCATTCGGACGTCAATGGATGGACTATACAACTGGGTATAACAAGAAGGCATGCCCATTCGTTTTACGGGCAAAAAGTCAAAGTGAAGCGTGTCGTGCCCCATCCATTGTATAACGTAGGGGTGGCTCATGACAATGACGTGGCGTTATTTCAGGTAAATTTTCAGCACCCCATCTCGCGCTTTTAGACGTTAGAACATTATCAATTTGTAGCTTTCAAATCGAGTTACTTTCCACGAACATCTTTCTCCGGTTTGTCTTCCACCGCCGGACAAAGACCTGAAGCCTGGCACAAAGTGCACGGTAATCGGTTGGGGAAAGAAGGAAGATACAGGATGTAAATTTACCTGCAAATATATCTGATTTGTAACTTAAAATAAATCATTTTCAGTGTCTGATTACGAACCTGAAATTAACGAGGTCGTGGTGCCTGTACTAAACAGAGACCTCTGTAACTCATGGCTGGAAAACCGGGATCTGAATGTAACTGACGGTATGATTTGCGCTGGGTACAAAGAAGGAGGAAAAGATGCTTGCCAGGTAAGAGAAGTTTATTTAATAAATATCTCATCGAAGGGTTAAGTTAAGCAGAGCAACAAAAAGATCGATTACATGATTTTAGGGAGATTCTGGGGGTCCTTTGTTGTGTCATGATAACGAAGATAACGATGTTTGGTTTGTTGGCGGTATTGTAAGCTGGGGCATAAAATGCGCCCATCCTCATCTCCCAGGAGTTTACGCTTACGTACCGAAGTACATAAAATGGATAGAACAGCAGATAGCAAAATATTCGGGAGAGTAATTGACAAACTAAAAAAAATTCATGAGAAAATGACAATAAATGAAACCAGATTGAATGGTACAAATTATACAAGGTAACTTACATGATTTTCTATGTCAATTTACACATGAAAAGAAAACATAGCATTTGGTAATGTTTTGGTACAGCTGAATTTTTATCCAGTCTTATAAGTAACCAAAGCCAGAGCTACGCACAATATCTAGATTGATCCTTTATAGTGATATCTCGTGACAATTCACCTTGTGTTCGAGCGGACCGCCACATGTGATTTGAATTATATACAGCTCTTACATTTACACAAATTGCGACGTATTATGTAATTTTTTTGCCGCTGCATACCTCTTCACGTTACCAAAAGGTTTACCGGCCAATGAAATCATTTCCAATATTTATAATTTAACAGCATTTAATGTTGTAATAATTTTGAAAATTTTACAATACATCACTAGAAACTCTCAAAATACTGCCAACTTATTTGTGGTACCTACTATTATTTAACTAAGCAGGCACCTAATGACAGTATCTTGAGAAAATATATAAATTTTAAAAGATATTGTACGTACATACGGATATTTGGTTCGTATGGGAAAAAAAGTATTTTATCCGAAAATTTAGTTAAATGTTTAGATTAAACGTAATGAAAAATATATGGTATTTATAAATGTTGTTGATGGGCTTAAATGTATCTAACGCTTTGTAGGAAGACTGAACCACTATGCTTAAAATTTTTTAACGCTTAGGAATAAATGGTATAAAACTTTGTGGTAATTGTATCTACAGTGCTGTTCAAAAAGTGTGAATAAAATGGTTAATATTTCCCTTCAAACTTCAACATTTCTCGATTTGATCCGCTCTTTTGAATAGCAGTATATGAACGGTATGCTGCGGTGTAAAAATAATTTTTTACTCTGTGCTGAAGGTTTCTTATTTTTTCACTGATTCTAGAATACCTACAAACAACGCCACTTTCTGAATGATGATGAAATAACTTATTTTTAATACGAGTAAAACTCGCCAAAAACATCAATCAAAACGCGATATAAAAAATATTGAAACCTCCAGCGAAACATAAATATATTTTATACCCTTAGAAAGAGAAAATAATAGTTTTCTATAGATTTATAACTATAATATTATAGTGTCTATTATGCCATCGTCATGAATTTTTAAGATGCGTGCAAGTCAAAACTAAAAACGGACTGGTTTGAAGAAAATATTATTTTCACCTTATAAATCAAAAATTGAAATTCAATGACTCTAAATGAAAAATTCAAAATCAATGACTCATTGAAGAAATTAAGTATATTCTTACTAATGTAGAGATACTTTTTTTATTACTTACTTTATGTACTTAATTACCAGAAATGCTTTTGAATAGGAATTTCTGCTAATTGAAATAGCCCAATCTTAAAAGTTATTTAAAGTACTTTCAGATAACCAGTCAGAGATAACGAGATTTCATTCAAAAATAGTTTTACTTGCAAATAATAAAAAAATGGGATCGATTCTAGCTAATTAATAGATACTCGAGAAATGCGTATTTAGTAAATCATAAAAAAAAACAATTGAAGGCTGATCCTGATTTTTGAAACTTAAAAATATTCTCATGATGTTGCAAGATTACCCAAGAAACGGTAAGTAGAAATTAAATTGAAATTGAATTTAAGTGTATAATTGAAATATTTTTGAAATCGCCCCAAAGAAAAAATTATTCAAATATTTTTAACAATAAACTAGTTTTAGTTAAAAAAATAAATAAAAAAATTGAAATCAGTAGTATTCTCGAATATGAAATTAATATCCTAAAATATTTTTACGATTACTTAGCAAACATATCGAACCTACATACATATGTATACCAGTGTGTCTCAAAAAGTTGTATTCAAATGGGGAAAATGGTATATACAAAATTTTTAAAAAATTACAGGGAAAACAAAAATTAATGATTTGAACCAAGCGAAAAAAAAGCACAAATTATAGTGGAGAGCAACATTATCACTAAAATTGTGATTAAGTAGCAAAAAATTATGCACAATTGTTGATTATTGATATTCCTAGATAAAAGTTAAAAGATGTATTAATAAACAAGTCAAAAATGGCGAGATTAATACGAAATCCGTTCCTAATAAGTGCATTATTTTCTGTTACTGATTACTCTTGGTCCAAATCATTATTTTTTGTTTTCCCTGTATTCCGGGCCATTTTTTAAACATTTTGTACCTGATTATGGATTTACAAGTCATGCAGAGAATTTTATTAAGGATAATTTTTTTGTGAAAAGTAAGATAACCTTTTTCCTCATTTGTATACAACTTTTTGGGACACACTGTATAAACATCACATCAATTATCCCGAATAATTGGTTATCAATCACAATGGATTTAAAACCAAAATTTGGTAATTACGTTTATCCATAAAATGTGATAGAAAAATTTTAGTTTTGACACAAATTAGCAAACCATATCTGAAAGCTAGTGTTGATCAATACAGGGTATTTCATCAAGAAAAGATTCAATTTACGTGTAGACAAAATTTTTATCTGGGTAAATATAATATGTACCTACACCATATTATTTTTATTAAGTGTTTATTTGCATAATCGAAATCCGTTGGTTTAAGGTAAATGAATACCTACGTATATCAAAATAGAACTGTAGTATACAGTATATGTAAAGTTGTCTATTCTTAAATTAATTTTTTCATGGTGACATATGTAGTTATAAAAATCATGACTGTGCAAATTAAGTACTAAATCGTGTGGGCAATCATTGTTCAAGTATTTTACCTGTTTCTAAAATGAATTTATTTATTACCTATATATAAAAACTAGCCATTCTCTAGAACGAATTTCCATCAATATCGATGTAATTATTGCACATTTCTTTCTTTGAAAGTAAAATGTGTTTATATACACAAAATTTTAGTACGTATATACAACTTTTCAATACTAGTAATATACTAAAATATACCTACAGGCTACTGTTTTAGCATGTTGATGGTGCTTTATTTTAGCCAATAAATTAGTTTTGTTGATAGATTTTAAAACTTAGAAAAATATACTATTTTGGAAATATGTAATGACAAGTTAGTAGCTGGTTACCGCTTGGAAAAGTATTTATAATATAGAGATTAGCATAACCACGTAGAAGACTGAAATTATTATAGACAATAATGTATAAGTCAATACAAAACTAGCAATTAGTGTAATCATTTAAGTAGTGTTTCAGAAATTAGATCTAAGTAGAACCACACTTAAGGCAGAATTATCAGGCAGAACTGTTTTAATGAGAAAATGCAAAATAAAAGCATGTCAACATTTCCCGAACACTGGAGAAATTTTAATCCGATTTCAATAAGCTTAAAATGGCATTGAAATAAATAAAGCTTTAAGTGTAAAAAAGCCTCCTTTGCAGCACTTATTGGCTCGTCTTCAAAAATGGCTAATAAAGTTGCTACTGAATCCTTTTAGCAGATACAATCAGAACAAATTCAGGGAAGAGTATTAAAATAATAAAATAATGAAGTGATGGAAAAACTTGGGTGAATGTGGAACTTCCAAAAATGTGATAATTGACGAGATTTATTGGACGAACTTCAATTTTCTGCTCTGATAAATTGTAACTGCTTTTATTTGAAGTTTTTACATTTAAAGCTTTATATAAAAAATAGTTTTACAATTAATGCGATATTGATGGAAATACGCCGTGAGTTATAGGCAAATGTATTTGTTAAGCTCACATGGAAAATGGAGCTGAAAACAAAATTGCTTGTATGAAATTAGAAAAAAGTGATATTACATATCTGACAATATTTTAGACAATATATATATTTACTAACTATTTACTAAGATTTATTAGGCAAATTTCTCATGTGAGCTGCAATTATGAAACAATTTGTACGACGATTTAAAAAAATACTATTTTGATAATAATTCCTGTTGTTAAGGGAATATATTATACATATAATAAATATACATACATATATATATTATATAAATTTTCAGCATTGCGAGTTGATGCGAGTCTAATTCATGATTGAAATTAGGTAGTTCTGTTTACCTACATACATACATATTTCCACGTTCTTCCAAATTTCAAAAGTAAATTTTGACCTATTTTTGAACTAACAAATGGGATATACTACTATTATTTCAACGAAAAAAAAAATGTCGCTATTGTTATCCTCCACGACTCCCAATGTTTAGGTAATTTAGAAACGCTACCTCTTTGTTAAATAATAAAAAAATGTTATTCATGTTTGCAAGAATTATGAAAATAATATGTGTTTGTGTAATATAAAGCATGAACTAGTTAATCGCTTGTGTAATATTATGGTCATATTAATAATACTAAATGTTGAAAATGTTTAAATGCCGTCATAAAGCTTTTTTATGAAAACCTGTCCTTAGATAAATCAAATATATCGGTAGGCAAAAATCTGTTTGTAAAAAATTGAGTATATTTTCCAAGAGAATATCTTGACATCGTTTTTATCTTAATGAATTGTAGTTTAGTAGTAATAAGGTTTGCGGTACAATCATTTTTAAATATTTACAAATGTTCCATATAACAGTAAATATTAAGTCCTTATGCTCTCCAACGAGAGTATGAATATTCAAATCAAGTAAAAACAATTTACACAATTTACCACACTCCTTATTCTACGAAGGTAATTTCGATATTTAAATATTTTCAAGAATCGAACAAAGAACACTAAAATAATCCATTATGTCGATATTAACAGCGTTTATTAAACGTCGTGTAGAGTAATATAAAATTCCAATCAGAATATTAACGTTTATTAGACACTGTTACTATAAATTTTTGCGAGGAACATGATGAATTAATTTAGCCGTAGGATCTAATATGACCCTGTTCATAAAAAAAAATTGTCAACAAAAATACGTACAAATTGGCGAGTTCGATAAGTTACTAGCAAAAGAATTATTTAGAATTAGTCAAAATGTTATGTTCCTTGGCTTTTGCTGCTATAATAGTCGATGCAATGGACAATAAATGTTTTTGAGATGTCAGGTAAAAAGCATAATATGTGCTTCCATGAACGCTACTCTGTATTCTACCTATTTTAAAATGATGTAGTAAACCACCATACAGTAAATTAAAGTTTGTGTTTCAATGGATGTTTCTGTTTTCCTTTTGAAATCCTTTCCTCATCAGCAAATAGAATTAACTAGTGAAAAAATTGGCTTCAAATAGCACAAATTTTCTAACAAAAGTCAATATACGTACTGGGAAGTCCCCAATGTTTAGAATGTCATTTTTACATGAATTCCTGCTTACATATGTGCAGTGCTGGTAACATTGTTGTTAAAACTACTTTTTATGACATATCTAACTACAATTACAACTACTTAAAAAAATGTAATTAAATACTGGGTTAAACACGATGGTCGGTATTCAGCGCCGCATTTTAACGTTAAAGTCATATATAGCGAGCGACTTAAACGTAAACAATGTTCTTAGTTACTCCATAACAACAATGTAGACCTGTAAAGTTAAAGGCGCTCGGTAAACATGACTTTAACTTTCAAATGGAGCGCTGAATTTATTTACATTACAATTTATTCTAAAGTATGTATTTAACTACATTAATTTCAACGAATTGAGTCATTTTACTCTAATTTAAAATAATCTTGTTTCCAATAAGGACAAAGGCATTTATATAAGCTTTTTGTAGATTAGATCGTAAATGATAATTCAGAGGTCTAAATAATTTTAATTTAGAAGGTAAAATTATATTTTCTAAAATTTCAGAAATCACCTCCAAAGAGAAAGGGGAATTTCCGACCTCTGTCACAAAATTTAGGTAATCATCAGTGTTGTTCGAAATCTGCCAGGATTTAAAATTTTAGGGAAAGACCAAAACGTAGGGCCTAATTGCACCTTCGTCATTTTGGAACCCGACTAATGTGAAAATAAAAAAATATTCTTATGAATTGAAACTACAAACAATGTAGATGATTGTAGTGACTTTTATTTGTTTGTAGTTTTAAGATTTTTCCAAAAAAAAAGCAATTAATTATAATTTTAAATATTAAATAATATTTTTATTATTTAAAATTGCTTAATTTGTGTTTAAAATCGTTTGTAGTTGTATCTAGTATAAGAAAAAAATTTAAACAATAATAACAAATAAATAAATAAAAGCCACTACAATCATCTACTCTACATCAATTATTTTACACAGGGTGTCCCGGAAAATGTGGGAAATCTCTCCGATCCAGATAGAACTTGAAATAATAAGATGACAAGTTCCTATAAAGTTTTTCCCTACAGGCCCTTCCTACGGAGATATATGTATCTGAAGAACGTCGCTTGAAATAGGTTTTCCTTAAATATCTTTTAAAAGGAAAACTACATATTTCCAGAGGCGTTCTTTGTGCATCTAACTTACTTTTGCACAAACTATAGTCAATTTCATTTTTTAAAACCAATGTAATTACCGCGTTTACATGCAGGATTCAGTGATCGGATCGGGATTGACTCGAGATATCTTTTTCTTCTACCCCGTTTACATGCGGGATCCACTGATCGAATCGGATCGGGATTGACTTGAGTTTTCGACTCATGTTTTACCGTACACAGGGTTGAACGGTATAAGCCCTAGACAAAATATGAGAGACTGTTTCAAACTGTTTCAAGACTGTTTGCCGAAATGCAAGAAACAAGTAAATTGGAATTTGTGTTGCCTATCTATTAGTATCAATGCCAAACACTCTATACGCCCTTACGGTATTTCAGAGCTTTTTTAATTTTAATCAATCTCTGAAAGAGTCTCTAAGTGCCGGATAAAGGTAAACAATGTCACTAGTTACTCTATAACAACAACGTACAAACGCCTAGTCCCTTGTCCCTTGTCTACAATTCATAATTTATGTACCAAACCTTCATTCATTCGACTCGCACGTTCAACAAACCGTGCATAGATGGCGCCATAACGTTTTGTTTAGACCTCGCATACCAAAGAGTAGCCGAAGGCTTGTTGTAGCGAGTGAAAACGATGTACCGGTATCGCTTCTCGGCCTCTGGCTAAGATCAAAGTGTAGTATCTGTTCTTATCAGCTTAATATCTGATACGCTCCGCATGCGGAGCCAGTATATTAAACTGATTTTTGGAAATTGATGGGAGGTTATAGGGGCTTGCTCCACTCCCGTCGCGGGTTGGCCCGGCATTGCAGTACAGCCGGGATCGGCCCATTTAAAATAATCAAAACATAATACAACTAATTATATCAATAAGATACAGTTTATAGAGTAAGCTAGCTTAAAAAGCTTTTTGACAGTTTTGCTGCAACGTGTTTTTGAATAGTAACGAATAAATAATTTTTTTCTGTTATCGAGTTTTTTGAAAATTTCCCTTGACACACGTCGGTTTTAGTTAGATGATAAAGGCTAAGTCAATCAAAAATCACAAAATTTTGAATTTAGGTGGCTCTGAAGTGGCATAGGGCATAGGAGAACCGCGACGTGTTCGTGTTGAAGATGAATCCATGTTGATTCTTTTGTACCGGAATACCGGTAAGTTTCGTGAGTGTTTTCGTTTTGAAGCCATTTAAAAACCCCTGAATAATCGATTTACTTTTCAGTTCTAGTTTTCCTCATCATGGGAGTCATATGTCATATGGTGCATTCTGATCCTGGATTACGCTAAAGGGCTACTATACCATTTTTTGTACTGTTTTTGTTGTTATTTAAGTAGAATGATAACCGATTTATATTATGTTCATATACAGCTATGGTCATAAGTATTTAGGCACCCTGGAATTCTTTTTATTTCAAAAAATCTCACTACATGTCGTCGAAACAGCATTATTGCATGAAGAAACTTGAACACCTTCAGCTAAGTTCATATACTCACGAATTGCGAATTGCGAATACTTTTCTGATTGGTCAATTCGGAAACTCAAGGTTATGTCAAAACAAAAATCCAATTTTCTGTGAATTCGCAAAATTTAAAATTTAGAGGCGGGAAAATTGGATCAGTTTTAATTTTCTGCGAATATTCGCATAAAAATAATTGTTCTGTGATATTAAGTGTCAAGTGTTGAGAAAATGGTTGCGGTATTTAACGTTTTGTGGAATAAAACATTCATAAAGGTTCATTTGTTTTCGATATCGAGGAATCCACGTTGTTATTCTTTTGTTTTATAATAAAATTAACATCATAATTTAAGATAATAAAATCCCTAGAACAATGGTTATTTTCGCAAGTGTATGAAATACCTAAAATTTTGCGAATATTTTTTTCCGAAAAATCGCATTCGCAATTCGCGACTGTATGAACTTAGTTTTCCTCCGTAAAAAATCAGAAGAATCACAAGAATTGCCTAATCCGATTTAACAATTTATATAGGTATACTCTTATAGGTATTCAAGTTTAATATAAAGTATAGGTATACATATAGGAGTAATAAAATCTTAATTATATATTTATATTTCATTTTAGAAAAAATATAAACTTAGGTACAATAAAATTAAATGCGAGAAAGTTCTGAAATACATTAAAAGTTGTTGAACTACATTTAACTACTTGGAGTTAACTAAGTACATACCTAACGCTAAAAACTAGTTACTATTCTAAGCCCAGGTAGTTAAACACACTTAATTACATTTTATAGTATATAACTACATCATTTAAATGCATTTAAATTAAATTAAATACATTTTCAAATCATTTATTTTTTATCCATGCAGATAATGTTTTTGAAATTTTAGAAAATATAATTATATACCCTCGGAATTAAAATTAATTTGCTATCTGAATTGTTTTTTACGATTTAATCTACAAAGCGTATAAAATTTCCTTTCCCCTGATTGGAAAGGAGATTATTTTAAATTAGAGTTTAAAAGCCCTCAATTCGTGGAATTAATGTAGTTAAATGTAGTTAAATATTTAACTACAATTCCGATGTTTAAATACTTTAGAATAAACTGGCCCGTATTCAGCGCCCCATTTTAAAATTAAAGCCATGTTTAGCGAGCGCCTTTAACTTGACAGTTCTACATTGTTTTTATGGAGTAACTAAGGACATTGTTTACGTTTAAGTCGCTCGTTAAACATGCTTTTAACGTTAAAATGGGGCGCTGAATACGGGCCAATATATTTATTTCTCTATGACTGCATATTTGTGGTATTCCACCAACTTCTATGTGGCTGTAGGTGTAT